>OY856410.1:1045774334-1046384334 GCA_963693085.1 Alisma plantago-aquatica
ATACCAGTTTAACCTAAAACATCATGAAACAAAAGCACGGTCAGTATAACAAGTTATACTGGTATGTGGGCTAAACAAAATGTTTGCATCTATAACAACATATTCAACCATAGCAACAAATATGATTAAAAAATCAAACATGCATTTTCTTTCTAACTTCTCAACTTAATCTTTGTGTTACGCTCCCTCTCTAGAGTACTCACATAGGTTTCCCTCTCTCTAGGGTTTAGTCATTGCGGTGAACTTCTCATAACCTCCCATTCTTGGGCTCAGTTTGTTAAGGCCTTCCTTTCCTATCTAGGCCTCATGATGACCATCCTAAATCAGCTTAGTCCTCATAATGACCATCTTATCCTGGATTGATCACTCATCATCATAATGATATTTCATACATCCCACATGTATCACTTAAATCCACCAACGATGGTTGAGCAAGTTATACTTATATAATGTGGTACTCATAGAGGTTTTAGAGATTGTAGGAATTAAATAGACAACCAACAGTCTATTTGCAATCAATGCAGAAAGTCTCAAAAAACCTCAAAATCTATTTGAGTTAAGTAGTCATAGGCATGACCACATACCTTTCTCAGAAGTGATCAAAAGTCCAAGATATGAGAAGTTGAGAACAAGCAAGCATTCACCCTAAAATTAATGAATAACACTCCAGTATTACTATTTTTTTTATAAACTCACACTAAGACTGACTTGGGTTCCAAGTTGTGGTTTTGGAGTCAACTTAGGGTTTCATTAGGGTTTTATCTTCCCAAACCCTAATTATCACTTTTAATGCCTTTTTAACTTACAAACCAAACCCTAAACTAGACATTTTATGCATTATTAATCCCAAAATAAGTCAAATATGTCTCTTTTATCAAAAAAAGACTCACTTTATCCATTAAAGCCTTTTGAGCATATTATGATCATTAAACTTAAGAAATTAGGGTTTTTATATATTTAACACTTTGAATAGTAACTTTTGGAACTTTTAGAATTCAAGATAGAATTAGGTCTTGGAACCATTTTTATTGCATTCCTTGCATTCTTTTTATTAACTTTTATATATAACATGTCATCATTTTATTTTTCTATTAATTACAATAATTTTAGAAAAAATAAATATATCTAGCCAATCACAAGCAGTCACCTAGGCAGTGAGCGTAGGTCTTGGCCTTGCCAACTAGGCTGGGCCAAACCAATGAGCTCACCCCAACTCGGCTCGGATCGCTTGTGCGGACACGTGCTTAGACATACGAGAAAAGAGGGAAAAGGACATAATTGTCCTTACTTGTGTGAAGAGATGTTGAGAGCAGATTGGTCTTTCTCCCTCCTATCTTCTTCTTCCTCTCGTCTTCTCATGAGCAGACTCCGATGAGTCAACAAAGGGGTTAACTTTGAAGATCTCACCTTCTGAGCTACAAGAAAAGGTGCCCTCTTCTTCGTCTTGACCCATTGAAGTTGATGATACCCTCAATTGTCCAAGAAATGGCTTGGGTGAGGATGATGGAAAGAAGGAACCTTAGCTACATAGAGATATGTTGGTAAGATGGAAGGAAGGGATAACGATGAAATTGGAGGTGGACAAGCAAGTCTAAAATCATGTAAAGCTTTGCAATCATAATGGTGCTTTCACATTGGATGTGCATGCCCTTTTATAACCATGGGGTTGAGGGTCAGTTCTTATTACGTTGTTGATTTGGGAAAATCTTTTAGAGTCCTCGAAGCTAGGCAAAACCTAGGGTATGTGGGTTCTCATTGATCTCACGAAGCCAATGGACAACTTTCCAGGATTGCTCGATAATTGATGGGGGAGAGGAGTGAAATGGAAAAAATAAGTTTATTGTTCTAACTTGTCTATTTTGCATGAGGTTGATGATGACTTAGTCATCGTCTGATCTCAATCTGATGGTTGTCATGCCACATAAAAAAAGGGTTAATTTTATTCCCAATCAATTTCTGACATTTAATGTATATTCTCATAATCACTTCACTTTAGGATTTCTAGGAAAATACATCTCTCTCTCCTTTTATCCTTTTAATCCCAAGTTTTAAAGAAAAGTTTTTAATAACTCTATCTAAGTGTGGATGACATTGGAGACCAAAATACTCAACTTGAAAATACTTTTCTTAATCTCCAAGTCTCCCTCTTTATCTTATTATTTAAGGCATCAAATCAATTACTTTCTCTTTCTACCTTTTTAATGTTTCTTATTTTGATTACTTTTCTCATTAGAAATCATGTGAAAATGAAGCCAAACCATTAGTGACATTCAACACCAATTTTCTAGAGAATTCCACATAACTTCATATGTATATTATTAATTATCCATTACCTTTTGTAATTCACTTAATATTGAAATGTATTTCTTTATTTTTCCCTATATTCATTTTTGAACTACTAAAATTGATGAAAATCACTAAGACTATTGGAAATGAAGATTTGAAAATGAAATCCATACTTTTGAAATAAATAACACCAAATTTCCAATACATCCTTATTATTCAAATAATTGCATTACATGTGAAAAAACATGTTATAACAATCTTTCCCTCTCATAGTAATTTTGTCCACAAAATTAGACTAATCATACAAACAAATCAGGATGAGACTTTTCCATGTCAGTCTTTAGCTCCCATGTGGCTTCATCCTCACCATGGTGCTTCCAAAGAACCCTTACCATCACTATCTTTTTATGTCTGACCTCTTTCACCTTTGTATCCAATATCCTCCCAGGTTACTAAGGGTATGTCAACCTCCCTTGGATTTCAATAGGCTCAATGTTCAACACTTGGCTAGGATCCTTCACATAGTGCTTCATATTGGACACATGGAACACATCATGAATCATGCTATACTATAGCAATAAATCTAAACGATAAGCGACCTCACCAATCCATCCTAAAATCTCAAAAGAACCCACATATTAGGGACTCAGTTTTCCTCTATTTTAAGCTATAGCTCGGAGAGATAGGATTTTCATAAACACATGGTCACCTACAGTAAAGTACAAATTTGTCTGTTGTGCATCAGCATATGACTTCTACTGATCATGGGCTCTTTTTAGCCTTTGCTTGATCAAAGCGACCTTGTTAGCATATAATTGTAGTTCCTCTGACATCATCAAGGTCCTCTCATTGACATCATGCCAGTAAAGTGGTGACTGACATGGCCTCCCATATAGATCTTCATACAAAGGCATCCTGATACTGGCTTGGTAACTATTATTATAGGCAAACTCAGTTCAGGGTAGGTATTGTTCCCATGATCCACCCCAATCGAGCACACATCTCAACAGGTTTTCTAAAGTCTGAATTGTTCTTTCTGATTGTCCATCAGTTTGGGGTGATGAGCTGTATTGAAATTCAACCTTGTACCGAGTTCATCTTGAACTTGTTTCCATAACTTTGAAGTAAACTTACGGTCACGATCAGAAATGATTGAAACTTAGAACACCATGTAGGTGAACTATCTCTCTAATGTAAATCTCAAGTAAGTCTGACACCTTGGTAATGCCTTTCAGGACAAGCAAGTGTGTTGACTTGGTTAGGCGGTCCACCACAACCCATATTGCATCATGATATTTCTTTGTCTTGGGAAAAACCACCACAAAATCCATGGTGATCTGGTCCCACTTCCACTCAGGATCTCAATCAATTATAGTAACCCATTAGGTCCTTGGTGCTCATCCTTCACCATCTGGAATGTGAGAAAACTGGCCACAAATAAATCTATGTCTCTCTTCATTCCTGACCACTAAAAGTATCACTGAAAGTCCTTAAATATCTTGGTGGTGTCGGGGTGCACAATGTACTTCAACCCATGAGCCTCTTGCAATATATGAGTCTTTAAGGTTGAATCCTCAAGAACCCAAATTTGACTTTTATATCAGATTCCACCATCCACACCAATCAAGAAGTGTATCTGAATCCATCAAGCTCTTCATTTTTTCTAACTCTAGGTTGGCTAATTGGGCTGCTACAAGCTCAAACAACAGGTTAGGCTTGATATGGATATTGGCAAGATGAATCCTATCTTCCAATCGTTGTGGTGCCTATCGAGCAAAGTCTTCCAGTCTCTTCTACTGGCTAACCAAATCAGTTGCACAATTGAGATATTTTCTACTGAGGGCATCGAAAACCACTTTGGCCTTGTCAGGATGGTATGCTATGGTGAAGTTAAAATCTTTCAAATATTCCATCTGACGTCTTTGTCACATGTTCAGACCCTTCTAAGTCAATAGGTACTTCAGACTTTTATGGTCAATGAGGATGTCAAAGGTAACCCCATATAGATAATGTCACCAAATCTTCAAGGCATATACAATAGTTGCTAGTTTCCAAATCATGGGTTGAATAATTCAACTCGTTGGGCTTGAGCTGTCTGGAATAAAAGGTGACCACATGCTTGTTCTGCTCTAGCACGCAACCTAAGCCCATCTTTGATGCGTCTGTGACGATGATAAAGCCTTCATTACCCCAGGGTATAGACAAAATGGGTGCGGAGGTAAGGTTTTCCTTTAACTCCTGCAATCATGCTTCACACAAATCGGACCAGACAAACTTCTCATCCTTCCAAGTAAGCTTGGTTAATGGCAAAGTAGTCTTTGAGAAATCCTTTATGAATCGCTGGTAATACCTCGCCAATCCCAGGAAGTTGTGAATCTCGGATGTTTTTTTTGGGTTTGGCCATTCTTGAACGGTTGCTACCTTGACAGGGACAACTAAAATGGTTCCTCCAGATATAATGTACATGAGGAACATAACTTGTTCTATCCAAAAGTATCACTTTGAGAGTTTACCATAAAACTTCTACTTTCTCGGGATATCAAGGACCTTTGCAAGGTTCTCAATGTTGACCTAACATTATACATTGTCCATGTTTTGATGATTTAACCATTCCATTCACATCAATATGTCTATTTGAGATTTATTTTAGGTATTAGGTACGTGAAAAGGATCAATTCAATCAAGCCCTAACTTAATCAAATACAAGTCAAAGTCAATGCAAATGCACTTTTGTGGAAAATGTCCTAAATGGCTTAGGCCAATTTTTTGTAATCATTTGTATTGATGCTATGACTTGTAATTAAGATGACAAAATTTAGGAGCACTTAAAACGAATGTTTAAGCACTTAAAAAGTTTCCAAAATGCATCTTAGGCACCCTTATCGAAAGAGTTTCCCTTTCAGAAACTCGACTGACATCTAGGACGGGTCTTGGAAACTACCAAGTTCGGTCGAGTTTATCCTGGTGACAACTCGACTAACACCCTTCACTAACCAAATCAAATTTAAGACCTCGACTGAGTTTCATCTAAGATAAACTCGATCAACACTTCAAATTTGCTTTATCACATAGTGCTATCGATCGAGTTTCCTTTATTGAAACTCGACTGATTGCATTGTACGGAGTGTGTAGAAAAAGGGTTTCTGGCCATTGGAGTACTGTAAACATCAAAAATAGATATGTTGCAATGCCCCAAATGACTAGAATTTTTCCCAAGTGCTTCTAGTGGCTAGTGGACACCTCCAACTATAAATATGAGCGCTTGGACTTCATTCCAAGTATGCCTACATTGCTCCTATTTATAGTTTAGTGTTTTTTTCAACACATAGTCCCTTTCTCTCTCTTGATTACTAGTCAAAATGTCATTATGAGCGAGATAGTCTATGTTTGTGAGAGTTACTCCATTGTACTCTTATAAATCTCTCAAATATTCCCTTTCCTAATCCCTTTCTCAAGTGCAAAGTTTGTGAAAGCTTCTCCAATGTGATGGAGAAGGTGAAGCTGAAGATCCTTTAGAAGAATGGGTAATTCCTTCACGTAGGAAGACTTGTTGCGAGAGGGAATCTCATTGGTGAAGGTGTCCAGCTCATTGTAAAAGTAGGTAAGCCCTTGTAGAGGTTGAAGACTCTTGCTCCAAGGATAGATAACACCTTGTAAGGTTTATTGGATACTTTTGGTCCTTAAAAAACAAGGCTAGGTATCCTTGTCGTGTAAAAGAAAGGTATGGTTGCAAAATCCTAAGGCTTGACCTCTTTAGGTAGTGGTTGTACACTCTCCTAGTTTGGAGTTTGGAACCACTCTACATAGCTTGTTCTTGATCTCATTCAATCTCTCTCATCCTTTCTATGTTTGTTTAGTTTCACACCAATTTCATATTTGCAATCCTATTTCTTGAAGTAATTTGAAGATCTAATGAATTTGGCTTAAGTGCTTTTTAGCTCTATTGACCCCCCTCTAGAGCCCTTTGATCCATCAAGTGGTATCAGAGTCATGGTCTTCTCAGATAAGATCTCCCATGAGACGAGAAGATGGGTGACAAACTTCTTGGGTCTCTCAAGTTGGAGGGTGGATTTTCCATGAGATCACCAATCTTCGACGACACAAAATTTCTTTATTGAAATTGACAGATGCAGATCTACTTGCAAGGGATGAACTGCAACATGTGGAAAGTAGTCATCCTACCCTAAAAGGAGTTAGTTGGAGATGTGTCCACTTGTGATGAAGCTACAATGAAGAAGTCACATTTGAATGCAAAAGATATAAACATCATTTATGCAACTCTCACCCCATCTGAATTCAACCAGATCTATTCTTGGAACACCGCCTATGATATATGAAACTAACTATGCATCATGATGTACGGGTTTTGAGTCACTTTAGCAAGCCTATTTTATATTTGTTTTGTGCATTTATTAGTCAATTAGTTGATCATATTTACATAAATCATTATTATTGACTTGTATACTCTATTTGCATCAAACTATGCTCATTTTATCATATTTACATTATCTTATACATTCCCCGATCTTATATATGTTTTTATAAATTTTTTGAGTACCTTGTGTACAGTGCAAAGTCGGTGCCACTGACGATCAGAGTCGGTGCCACTAAGATAGTAGCAGTGGTCAGGCTATAGAAGACCAGAAGAGTGGTGCCACCAAGATCGACTCATAGAGGCAAAGCAAAGTATGTGCACCAGCTCAGTGCCATCGACATGAAGATTCGGTGGTACCGACCTTGCCACAGCCAGACCACGCCCGATGTCGTCGGTGCCACCAACTTTGTCAGATTTCAGCAATCTAATTTGATCGCCCAGATCTAACAGTCCACGTTATGTGGTACGTAAGTTGACCTAGGACTTAAAAGAGGATGGCCAAACCTAATTAAGAAGGAGGATCATGTTGCACCGCACGAAGGCTAGAGAGAAGTGGGAGAGAAGTGCAGAGTCAAAGGACGTCAACTGAGAGATCCGAGCACCTTTGACAGACAATTTTGTTGTCGAAAGACTACAGAATGTGTGTTTCTCAAGGAGGAGGATCAGGAACACCTTCTCTCTAAGGGTTACATGAATTTCCTTCATGTTTTCCACATTTTTCTTCTCTCTCTCTATGTATTCGCAACTGAAAACCATGCGGGGATAAAGCCCTTCTTTCCGTAGGACCCGGGAATAGCGCGGGGAATCGTTATATCGACTTTTTACATGATTTAATATAGATTTCTCTTTATTCCTGGATATATAATTATGGAATTGAACGACATATCTATGCTTGATCGCCATCGGTAGGGTTATAGACTGATAATTACTCTGAAAGGAGGATTAAAGATTAGAAAACCATAACTTATACACTTTCCTACGCGTTCCTTGGGAAAGGCAATGTACGGTTAGTGAAAAGAAACCCAGAGTATTCGATAATGCACCTAGACTAAGATATAAATTACTACAAATATGGAATTGGCTTAGACTAGGTAGTGAATCGCACTGTGGAAGCGGAAAATTCTGACTACAGGCTTTCTATCCAGGATAGGAGTAAAATTTATATTAATTTGGTAGAAATAAGATATAACGAGATCTCGTGGTGAAATCAGTAATCCTAAAGAATCCATTTTCGTTCGAATCACTCATTTTTTTTATTTCATTTTATTTTACTTAAATCAACCTTTTTAATCGGCTTAGTTGATCGCAACGTAGTTAGTAGTAGTCACTGAGACTACGTCTCCCTGAGTTTGACTCGGGCCTCACATAGGCCTATATTACTCGACGTGTGCACTTACATTTATATGCACAGAATTAGCATGTCAAGTTTTTGGCACCGTTGCCGAGGAGATGGTAAAGTTTCAGCACTACGAGTGTTGTGGGAAACCACTCTAGGCCACTTTTTATTTTGTGCAACCTATTTTAATCATTAAAAATTTACTACATATTCATACAACAAACTTCCTCTATTAAGTACCGTGACTAACTAATTTCAAATTTGTAGGCACTAGTGTATGGTGACAACACAGACCACGAATTACGAAGAATCTACATCTGAAGTCCCAGCCACTGTCGAGGTTTTAGTTCAAACAACTACACCATAAGGCATATCGTTGACACCTAAGCAACAAGCAATGGGGGACGGTAATCCAGGAGCAGAGAGGACAATATGGGAGAGGATAAAGGAATCTTCTTCAACTGCACAGACAGGGTGTATCAAGAAGTAGAATGTGAATGTAGCTCAATATAAGATCAATCTAGGTTTGATTGCACCCGTCAAGTCACAAGCATTTTATGGGAACACTCATGAAGACCCGGTGGCGCATATCAGTAATTTTGTGGAGATTAGTGATATGGTAAAAGTGGATAGGTTTCCACATATAGCCATTTATCTGAAACTATTTCATCATCACTTGCAGATAAGGCAAAAGAATGGTTGCACAACCTTTTGAAGAATCGATCGAGACATGGGATCAAATGGTAGAGGCATTCTTTGAAAAGTACTTTCCTCCAAAAAAGAAAAACGAGTTGATTAGAAACATTCACAATTTCAAGCAACGGGCATCTGAATCTAATTCCAAAGCTTAGAAGCATTTTCATATCATGCTCCTGAAGGTCCCACACCATGGGATAGATTTGGAGAACCAAGTAAAGATGTTCTACTTTGGGCTCCGCAAAAGTGAACGGGCCACCTTGGATAGTGCAGGTTCGGGGTTCTTCCTCAATAATCCACCCTCAACGTGTCAGGATATTTTGAAAAATATGGCTAAGAATCAGGCATGGGGTAATGAAAGAGACCATCCAGAGCAAATCAAAAGAATAGGGGAATCTAAAGTTATCACCTCCGTAAATGAGAAGCTAGACCTGATAGCAAAGAAGCTTCTAAAGAAGGATAATAATTCATCAGATGAGGAAGGACAAGTGAAATACATGTGATAGCAAGGATACAGGAACAATGACTACTCATTTTGAAAGGATCCCAAGTTCTCCTGGAAAGATCCAAACAACTTCCTATATGATCCTGATCAACAGAACCAACACAGGAATAATCAGCAGCAGTGACCTACAGTAGAGGGGAGCACAAATGAAATTCTCAACCGGATAGTGAAGCAAAATGAGCAACTGATAAACAACTTCCAACATGATCTCCAGAATCAAGGGGCCCAGATGAGGAGTTTTGAGACAACTTTGTCTCATCTAGAAGCAGATGTGGCGGCTTTGCAAAAGCCTACACAGTAGGGTTTCCCAGGAAACACTGACTCTCCAATAGGAAATCAGTAGGTCAAGGCCATATTACTGAGGAGTGGGAAGAATACATTGACTCCAAGGACCATGGTAACTGAGGTGACCAAGCCTACTGACAGTAGAGACCCAGTGGCTGAGCCGACGCAAGTAGAAATCGAGGCAGGCAAAATAGGGGAAGAGCAAAATTAAGAATTTGAGGTGGAAAAGAGGACATCATATGTACCGCCACATCAGAGGACACGGATGGTATCGGTCCCTTACCCTAACAGCTTGGAGTCAACAAAGATGGATCAACAATTCAAGAAGTTTCTATATAGCTTTAGAAAGCTTTCCATGAACATATTGTTGATTGAGGAAATTGAACAAATACCCTCATATGGTAAATTTTTGAAGGATCTCATTAATAAGAAGAGGAATATCCCAGATTTGGAGGTAGTTGTACTTAGAGAGCACGTCAGTGCATTCATTTTAGGTACACTACCACCAAAGATACAGGATCCCGGATGTTTCAATATCATGTGTTATATAGGGAAGACAAAGTTTGGGGATGCACTCTGTGATTCAGGGGTGAGTATCAATTTGATGTCTTTATCTACCTTTAGGAAACTAGATCTCAAAACATCTAGGAAGAGCAGCATGATGATCCAATTGGGCAGACAACTCAGTGGTGACACCCTATGGTATTTGCGAGGATGTACTTATCAAGGTGGATTGGTTTGTTTTTCCTACAGACTTTGTGGTGATGGAGATGCAAGTTGGACATGGCAACAAGCTTTTATTAGGAAGACCCTTCCAAGCAATAATTGATATGATCTTGGAGATGGGAAGAGGTCGTTTGACTATGGGAATCAAGGATGACATGTTTGAGATAACCATGCCAGATAATTCCAAGTCATCCAAAGCTCAAGAGCAATGCAATATGATGAAAGCACGTGAATAGCAATATCTTGTTATTTTTGGGAAAACCATTTTTGGACATGGTGCATGTAATGACAAAGGTGGACAAGGCTACACTAGCTATGGACATCATGGAGAACACTAAGGTCGTCTCACTTGCCAAGGCAGTACGGTATCTAGATGACAAAGATGAGGAATTAGGTTTATCTATTGTGAATGAGGATGGAGAGGATTCTCTAGTACAGATACATCCACAGCTCCCACTAGAGGCATGTCTAATGAACCTCATGGATGATTGTGTTCGGAACAGGTCATTAGAAGTATGTGCAAGGCTACTAAAGGCTTTTCCATGTTATTACACAAGGCATTTTGAGGACTTGGGACTGCTTCCACCACCAATGATTTCTTCACTTCTGAGCCCACCTGAGCTAGAGCTCAAGCTACTGCCACCTCATCTTAAGTATGTTTTTCTAGCTGGAGAGGAGAAGGTGCCAGTTATTGTATCTACGTCACTGAGTGAATCGGAAGAAGAAAAATTGATTACTGTGCTAAAGAGCCATTGAGGTGCATTTAAGTGGACTGTGGCTGACATCAAGGGGATTTCCCCTGCATTGTGCCAACACAATATTCGACTAGAAGAAGGAGCAAAGCCGGTCATTCAACCTCAGCATCGCTTAAATCCAATCATGATGAAGGTAGTCAAGAACAAGGTACTCAAACTACTGTCGGCAGGTATAATCTATGTTATTTCTGATTCTATGTGGGTTAGTCCGACACAAGTAGTACCAATGAAGGGAGTAATCACTGTCACTACTAACTCATCTAATGAACAAATAATCACTAGATTAGTGACAAGATGGCAATTTTACATTGATTATCACAGATTGAACACTGCCACGCTTAAGGACCATTTTCCATTATCGTTCATTGATCAAATTTTGGAGCGACTCGCCGGTCGCTCCCACTTTTGTTTTCTTGACAGATTTTTGGGCTATGATCATATTTCAATCGAGCATAAGGACCAAGAGAAGTCTACCTTCACTTGCCCTTATGGTACTTTTGCATACCACCGCATGTCATTCGGGTTGTGCAACACACCCGCTACTTTTCAGTGGTGTATGTTGGCGATTTTCTCAGATATGGTGGAATGATGTCTCGAGGTTTTCATGGATGATTTTTCGGTTCATGGGACATCTTTTGATGATTGTTTGAAAATTTTGGAAAAGGTTTTGTAGATGTGTGAAGACACACACTTACTGCTTAATTGGGAAAAATCTCATATGATGGTTAGCGAGGGTATAGTGCTTGGACACAAAGTGTCTAGCAAGGGATTGGAGGTGGATCCGATTAAAATAGAGGTGATTTCAAAACTTCCTCCACCAACATCGGTGAAGGCAGTTAGGAGTTTCCTAGGGCATGTTGGGTTTTATCACCAATTAATTAAGGATTTTTCAAAAATCTCTAAGCCATTGTCTGAGCTTTTGGAAAAGAATGTTGAATTAATTTTTATGATAAATGTTTAAAAGCTTTTCAAATCTTGCAAGAAAAACCCATATCCTCACTGATTGTGCAGGCTCCAGATTGGAGCCAATCGTTTGAACTAATGTGTGATGCATCAGATTATGTTGTGGGGGAAGTATTGGGGCAGTGCTTAGACAAGGTTCCTACGGTCATATATTATGCATCTAAAACACTTAATGACGCACAACTAAATTACCCCACAATTGAAAAAGAGTTATTGGCTATTGTCTTTGTTTTTGAGAAATTTAGACAATATCTTGTGGGAGCTAAGGTGGTGGTGTGGACTGATCATGCGGTAATTAAATACTTGTTGCAGAAGAAGGATGCAAAACCAATATTGATTAGATGGATCCTTTTATTGCAAGAGTTTGACATTGAGGTAAAAGATAAAGCAGGGATAGAGAATGTGGTGGTTGACCACCTATCTAGACTAGAGAGGGTAGATGAGAAGGATGTTAATATACCCATTCTAGAGACTTTACCTGATGAGCAGTTGTTCGCCCTTAAGGAAAAGGACCCTTGGTTTGCTATCACTGTGAATTATTTAGCATGCAAGGAATTACATGCTGATTGGGGGTACCAAGAAAAGAAGAGGTTCTTTCATTCTTTGTGCTTTTATTTTTGGGATGATCCTATTTTTTTGAGATAGTGTAGGGATGGGATTTTGTGAAGGTGTGTACCGAAATGTGAGTATGAGAGTGTGTTGAAATACTGCCACACACTACCTACAGGTGGACACCATGCCAGTTCTAAAACAGCCGCGAAGGTGTTGGAGAGCAGTTTATACTGGCTGACCTTATTCAAAGAAGCATATGACTTTGTGTGTAGGTGCAATGCATGTCAGCGATCAGGTAACATATCTAAGAGATAGGAGATGCCATTGAATGTTTTTCAAGAAATAGAGGTTTTCGATCTATGGGGTATTGATTTCATGGGACCCTTTGTGTCCTCTAATTCTAGCATCTACATCTTATTGGCTGTAGATTATGTGTCAAAATGGGTGGAAGTGATTTTAGCCTGCACCAATGATGCAAACGTCGTATGCAAATTTGCTAACGATCACATTTTCTGCAGATTTGGAGTGCCAAGGATGATTATAAGTGATGGGGGAACTCATTTTGCCAATCGGAAATTTGGGACACTCTTGAACAAATATGGAGTGACGCACCATGTGGGTACACCCTACCACCCACAAACTCAAGGGTAGGTGGAGGTTTCTAATTGTGAGATCAAAAAGATTCTTGAGAAGGCGTTGTCATCTAGTAGAAAGAATTGGAGTGAATTGTTGGCTGATGCACTATGCGCCTATAGGACTACCTATAAAACACCAACAGGAGCTACACCCTTTAGTTTAGTTTATGGATGGGCGTGTCATCTTCCTATGGAGTTAGAACATAAAGCTCATTGGGCGTTAAGGAGGCTAAATTTATACCTTGATGAAGCATGTAAGACAAGGATGCTGGAGTTGAATGAGCATGATGAAATCAGGATGAATGCCTATGATAATTCAAGATTGTATAAGGAGATGACTAAGCAAATGCGTGACCGGCATATAGCAAGGAGAGTCTTTTACCCGGGAGAGAATGTGTTGCTTTTAAACTCAAGGATGAAATTACACCCTGGGAAATTGAGGTCTAGATGGGGTGGACCATTCATCATAGAAGAAGTGTTTCCACATGGAGTGGTTAGAATCAAAGAGGGAGAGAGATCCTTCTTGGTTAATGATCAAAGACTAAAGCACTAATTTGGAGAAGATTTCAATAGGAAGGAGCATGAGGTAAAACGTATTGCCCCTAATTAATCACAAAAAATGGATTTGTCCAGCCTAGGACGGTAAACAAGGGCGCTTGTTGGGAGGCAACCCAACCATTAGGATGTTCATTTCATTCATTTACTTATGTTGGTTTAGTAGTACTTAGTTTTTCAAAAAAATTATGTAAATATGATACCTTGGTCAGTTTGTTAAGTGTGCAGGTGATGAGTGCATACTCATCATGAAATTCAATTACCTTTTTGGAACAATTTTATCTCTATTCCACATCTTTTTTACCCTAATGTGAATCATAATGCACAAAAATACTTAGTTGATTCAATAATCAAGATTTCAACTAAATATCTTTCATTTAATGCAGGAAAATCAAAGCAACTCCATGCATACGGTCCCAAGACCGTTTGGCGGAATATGCAAAGAACGAATGACTAAACCGGTTGCCAAAGAAAAGCCACGCGGTCTCAAGACCGTTTGGTCCCATTCGGTCTCAAGACCGTTTGGTCCCATTCGGTCTCAAGACCGTGTGGTTCCATTCGGTCTCAAGACCGTTTGGTCCCATTTGGTCTCAAGACCGTTTAGTCTCATTCGGTCTCAAGACCGTTTGGTTCCATTCGGTCTCAAGACCATTTGGTCCCATTCGGTCTCAAGACCGTTTGGTCCCATTCGGTCTCAAGATCGTTTGGTTCCATTCGGTCTCAAGACCGTTTGCCGCTGAATCAAAGACCGAATGCCCAAACCAAATGGAGTGCTACTTTTCAAGACCGCATGAGCGCACCGACCGTATGAGCTCCCGAGCGCTGCCAAACCGAATGCCCAGACCGTTTGCCGAGACCGATTGCTCCAAACCGTGTGGGCGGAGAAACCAAAGACCAAGATCGTATGGTCTCATTCGGTCTCAAGACCATTTGGTCCCATTCGGTCTCAAGACCATTTGGGGTCAGATCTGAAACTATAAATAGACCCCCAGGGTCCCCATTTGAAGGCATCGGTTCCGGACGCCGACAGGCTGCCAGAGCACCACCCCGATCAAGTTCCACTCCACCTACTACTGGTGTTGCGTCAAAGGAGGCCAAGAAGAGAAAGAAGACGGAGCAAGAAGCGCATCTTCTTCACCGGGCTGCGTCCACCCTCTGCACCGAGCTCATGGCGGATCTATCTTTCTCTCCTATCCTTCTTGTATCTCGCATCATGAGCGAGTAGTCCTTTTTCACTGGGGTGCGGGGACTAGCCCCGCTGCCCATGCAAACCATGTTCTTTGTTAAACTTTCCATGGCAATGTATATAGCTCTTCATTTTGTCATTTATCGTTAAGCTTGTAGGTTGGTTATGTGCGTGTTTCCATCCTTGTGCTCCCTATGTTGCAAGAACTTCAATGCATGGGTATGAATGTCATTTAGCATGTTAGACTCCTTGATGAGAACTTTCGATGGGATTCCCTGAGGTCGTAGGTGTATGATCCGTGAGGGGACGAGCCATCTAGCCTTCGGTGACGCTTCTGTGCGCCTGACGCCCGTATGGGGGTTCACAGCCTTAGTTGGATTTTGTATCTTCGTGCTTTTCGTCGATGTTTACACGTACTATAATCGCTTATTTGCTTAACGGTTGACGCGGTTGACTCCTTGACGAGAACTTCCGATGGGATTCCTTGAGGTCGTAAGAGTATGATCCGTGAGGGGACGAGCCATCTAGCCTTCGGTGACGCTTCTGTGCGCCTGACGCCCGTATGGGGGGTTCACAGCCTTAGTTGGATGTTGTATCTTCAGAGCCGTAAGACATGTGATCCGGATGGCGATGAGAAATCGGCTGCCTATGGTGATGCTTACGCGGACCCGACGCCCGTATGGGGGGTTCTGCAGCAGCTCTACTTGAAGTGTTGTATCTTTCCTGGAACGTTTGCAAAGGAGTATGTTTGTGTGTGTAGCGGTGGTCAAACCCGACACCATCCCAGCGATTCCATATTATTGATCAAAACCCATCTTTTAATTCTGCATTTACTTCTTGCAATTAGTTTAATTAACCTCAAAACAACCAATCATTCTAAATATTAGTCTTAACTCGAACTAGACTAGACTAACGAAGATTCTTAAAAACGTTGTCCTTTGGGTTCGATCCTAAGCTATACTGCAATTGACCCGTCCGCTTGCGGGTGGTGATATTGCACATTAGTTTTGGTAAAAACTCGGGGATTTCAACCCCGAGTGAGTTTGTTAGTGCAATTCTAGCCACGTCAGCAGGTTGTGGAAAAGTCGGTGCCATCGACTTGGCAAAGTCGGTGCCACCGACATCCAAGTCGATGGCACCGAGATTAGGTCAGAGAGAGGGGAGATTTGTTTGGCACAATTCGGTGCCACCGACTCCCATGTTGGTGCCATCGACATGTCTGAAAAAAGTGCAGAAAAATAGATGTGGCTAACTGATAAGATGTCGGTACCATCGACACCCAAGTTGGTGGCATCGACTTGGCTAATACCCTAGGCTCGGTGGGTGCATCATTGCACATCTAAAAAAAATCAATCGATAGTGTCGGTACCACCGACTCATCAGTCGGTGCTACCGACATGAGAAAGCACCGATCTGTGGGCATCGAAATCTATGGCCCAGATGCATTTAGAGTAGACATGAGAAAGCACCGATCCGCCCAAAATATAGTGTCACTAACATAAGGTCGGTGTCATTGACTCGTTAACAATCTGCCAAGTTAAGATCGTCCACTAACGACCATCGATGCACTGAAGGTTAGGATCTGCCCCAGATTTGGTGCCACTGACTCCATCATAGTAGGGTGGTGTCATGTCTATAAAAGGGAAGTAGTGGATTGCATTTTTCTCACGACTTGAAGAACCACTACTCCCCAAGTGCAAGTGACTACTCCAAGCATCCAGAAGTTGCATCGAGCTCTTCTTTTCTCAATCTCCTTCCCGATCACTTCAATGTCATGGAAAGGAGAGGAGGACCCCCTGGCGGTCTGACGCCACAACCCCGAATCAGCCACCCCTCAACGAAAGTGAGGAAGTTGTACAAGGATCTTGCCAAAAGGCCATTTACACCGACAAGATACGGAGACCAACAACTATTAGAAGATATGGGCTTCAATGACAACATGGCGGAGGTTCTTGAGGAACAAGAGTTTTATGGAGGGTCCATGAACCCTATCTTCAACGGATGGCCAACATATGGAGAGATTGTAATCGAGTTTTTAGCATCTCTTGAGATATTTGTTACCTTTGACCCAGCACGCCCGGCACGAGGTGAGTGGAGAGAAGGGAAGGTGGACGTCTGCCTGTACAACACCAACTACTCCCTTACCCTTTATGCCTTCAATGACATCTATGGGTGGCCTCATGTGCCTTGCCACCAGCCTGAGAACGTCGACTTTAACATGATATGGAAGGACCTCGTCACAGTGCCAGAAGGTCGTAAGTTAAACTTCCACCACTGTTCATTGGAGGACCTTGAGCATCCCTTTGTTCGGGTGCTTCATCGCATGCTTACCAACACCCTATTCGCCAAGTCAACTGAAGGGCAAGCAAAGGTACATCTGCCAAGTTTGTATTTTCTCTATCAACTTTTAGAGGTAAGGTAGGTCAACTAGGGAACCTTCTTCCTCACACATGTGATGGCGGTAAAGTGCAACGTCAGGAGGACCACGCCTATACTTTTTGGGGGACTTATCACCCCCATTGCTCTTCACTTAGGTTTGGATCTTTCTACTCTTGAGCCTCTGTATTCCAAGCTTAGCATTTACCTCCACCACTTCAAGCAGGTTGATCTTATTTTGGTTCAAAATGACATCATTTATGCTATCTATTCGGTCAGTGGTACCTTCTACGAGCGTCGACTTCCTGATCCTATCTTCAACATCAGGCAAGTCGAGCACTATAGATGGTCGGAGATGGATGACAACAATGCAGAACAAGGAGTAGATGATACTGATGAAGAGGAGGAGTCAAGCGATGATGTGGAGGAGGTCGATCCCACCATTCCTATGACACATTGAGTTTCTTTGCGGAAGCATCCACGACATTATGCTGCCTCTACATCTTCTGCCCCGCCACCCTCTCAAGAAGGAGAGGAAGCTTATTCTATGGCGGGGATGTATTCTATGTTGCAGGATATACAGACACATTAGCAGCAACAAACTCAATCTTTGGCTGGAATCTAAGATGTGCAGGGTCAGCTGTACACCAACCAGTAGGCAATCTATGAAAATGAACGTCTTTACTTGGCCAACCAAGAGAACATGTATCACTGCTTGTAGAGGATGGAGAACTACCAACAGCCATTCTTTGACCACTACTGGAGCCAGGGATACTTTGGCAACTACCTGATGCCACCGAATATGCCTTCTTCTGCTCTGACCTTCTAGGGGATGTTTCCTCCCCAGGACCCCAGCCAGCCACCACCACCATTTCAGTCAAGTATCTCTGTTCCACCTCTTAAGTTGGAATTTTGACTATGTGGTCATAGTCATGTTCAAGCTTAGGGGGGTGCTGGACAGCTTTTATCTTAGTTTTTCTTTTGTTTTAGCATTTTGTTTTTATTTTTGGAAAAATTAGTGTTCTTGTCAGTTTTTCTACTATGTAGGACCCACAATCTATCTAGTGTAATTTTTGGAGAAGTAAATGCATGGTTTCTTTTGAGTTTATCAATCTCTGGGTTGGTTGCACGAAAAAAATTATTATGAGAAAATTCCAAAAAAAAATGTGAGCTTATCATGTGAGTAGTCGAGTTACATAACTGAGGAAGTACTTGGGTAAGTCAGCTCCAAGACATGAGAACATAAATGACCATTTAAATTGTCCAAGAAAAGTTCTTGACAAGGATTGTTGAGCCTAAACTGATCAAACACTAGCGTGACCTTAAACTAAAATTTAAGAGAGAAACCCCTTGATTACCATATATACAGGTCATTAGAGAGGAACATATGATTTTCTCTGATGTTTCTATCTCTTAGAAGTGTAATCTCATCCACCGCATACTTTCACTTCACACTCCGAGTACATGTTATCATTCTTTCTCTTGATTGCATTTCATAGTATCTTTCATAATAGTTGTTTGCTTTTGCGTGCATTAAAAAAGATATGAAAAACATAAATGTACAATGGAATTCTGGTGCATGTCTTGTAGTTGCATAACATCTTATTCTTGTAGTTTGCATATACATTACATATCATCTTGCAAAGATCATGTTTAGTTTCTTCTCTAATATAATAAGGTAGTGATTTTGCCCATGCCCTAAAAAAGAGAGAAGAAGAAGAGAAGCATTGACATAAATCAAATGTGCAGTGCGAGTGGAAGCCCAAAGAAATTTTATCATGTTGGAAGGGGGATTAAAATGAAAAAAAAGTGAAAAAAATATACATTGAGTATAATGTCAGAAAGTGAAATCTTTCTATTTCAGGTACAATTCAAGGCATAGTGCATGCACCGTTCGGACAGTCCCAGACTCACAGCCAGCTTTGATCCTGAGATAGATAGAACTTTTCATCGACAGATCCGTGAAAATCAAGCAAGGATGGTTCAAGAAGAAGAAGTGGCCCAAAGGGTGGCTCAAGCCATCAATGCGCAGAGAGAGAGGCTCATGCAAGAAGCTAGAGTTGCAGTTCAGTAGGAAATCCTAGCAGCGCAAGCAGCAACACAAGCAGCTGAACTACAAAAGGATCTTAGAGAGTTCTCAATCCCGAAAGCCGCAAATGTTCATCATCCAGTACAACCTCCTCCTATCCACGCTCCTAATTTTGAGATAAGAGCTCATTGGATCACCCTGCTTCAGAACAGCCCATTCTATGGAAAACAAGGTGAAGATAGTCAAGAACATCTTCTAAGATTTATTTATCTTTGTGCTATGACGAAGCAGAATGGAGTGTCTGATGATGCCATTAGACTCCGCCTCTTCAAGTATTCACTTGTCGATAGAGCCATAAGTTGGTACAATTCGTTGCAAAGTGAAACACCCATCACCACCTGGGAACAACTCCAAAATGTGTTTCTAGAAAAGTTCTACCCTCCATCTCTCACCTATGAAATTAGAGGGCGAATAACAAATTTCACTCAAGTTCCTGGAGAAACTCTTACTGAAGCTTGGGATAGATACAAAGAGCTTCTGCGCAAGTGTCCACACCATGGAATTCCTAAGAATCAACTCATCAAAATTTTCTATAGAGGTGTGGACGATGATATTAAGAGATTCCTAGATTCCTCGTCTGGAGGAAATTTCATGCGTCAAAGTTATGATAGCGCATGGAGAGTTGTAACCTTGGGAGCAGAAAATCAAGCCAATCGGGGAAGATCTGTTGGTAAAGGAGTTTTGAAAGTAGCTATGGCCGAAGCTACTCCCGAGTATAAATCAATCGCGGAAACCTTGAAACTCTTAGTTGCCAAGCAAGACCATATTGAATCATCTCTTGCTGCTATTGGAAGAGGGTGTTCATCCACTCAACAACCAGAGCTGGTCAAGTCCGCTTCTCTATTCTGTGAAGCATGTAAGAGCACCAATCATTCCACATTATCATGAAACGTTCTCTATGATGTTGTTCTGAGCAATGTATGCAGGCAAGGAGATAGTGGTCAAATGGAAAATCTGAATGCTATCAATACAATTCCTGGTCAAAGTTACTACAACCCGAATCAGAATAGAAATCACCCAGGTTTTCAATATGGAAATCCCTCTGGAGCAGCGAACTCGCATCAATTTGGTTTAAACAATCAACCAAGAGGCCCATCAGGATTCCAGTATAATCAACAACAGAATTTTGGGAATCAAGGAAATTACAAAGGAAACTTTCAGAATAGGAACTACAATAACTGTCAAAACAACTCTCAGTATCAAAATCTTAATAAACAGCAAGGTCAACAAGCAGGGCCCGTCTCTTCTGATGACAAGCTATCAACCATTGAAAACATGTTGCAAACTCAGCAAACTATGATAGCCAACCAACAAGCTCAGCAGAAGGCTATTGAATCCCAATTAGCTCAACTTGCAGCTAGCATAAAGCCACCCGCCGGAGTCTTTGCTGGCCAACCCGAGAACAATCCTAAGCATCCTGAACAGTTAAAGGCAGTCACAAACAGGTTTGGGAAAGAATACTATGATCCTCCTGTCAAGCCACCTGTAGTTCTTACAGACGACGACGACTCAATGATTATTCTAGAATCTACAACCCCTAAATCTCAATCAAAAGAACCTATGACTGTTGACAAAACAGACAAGGAAAGTCCTGAGAAATCCATTGATGAAGAAAAATAGACTTCAGAACCTGAAGTACCAGTATACAAACCTCGGATCCCCTTTCCAGCTCGTCTAAGGCAAACGAAACTTGATACCCGTTTCAACCGATTCAAAGAAGCTATGAAGAAACTTCATGTTGATATTCCCTTCCTGGATGCCCTGGCTGAAATACCAGCCTGGACTAAGTACCTGAAGTCTCTTCTCACTAGGAAATACCTCACTGAGGAACATGAAACAGTTAAGTTGGCGACAACCACTTCCGACATTATCCAGAGTAAGATGCCGAAGAAGCAAAAAGACCCGGGATCATTTGGAATCACCTGCCACATTGGAGATTCATCATGTAAGAAAGGATTGGCGGATCTTGGTGCCAGTATTTCCATCATGCCCCTCAGCCTTTGTAAAAGGCTAGGATTGCTGAACTACTCCCAACTGGCATGACCATACAGCTTGCAGACAACACTGTAACCCTTCCATTGGGAATCATTGAAGATGTCCCTATCAAGGTGGGCAAAGATTCCTATGTTCCATGTGATTTTGTCATCATGGACATAAAGGAAGATACTAGATATCCTCTCATCTTTGGTCGTCCTATTCTTGCCACTGCAAGAGCTTTGATTGATGTTGAAGAAGGGACCTTGCTCCTCAGATTAGGTAAAGAAACCCTCGAGTTCAGAGTCTTTGAAAGTATGCGCAGACCTAGCATGCAAGAGGAAGTTTATTTGATCGACTGTATAGAGCAGATGTCATTACTCACGCAAGGGGATTATGAACAAGACGATCCATTAGAAGTGGCCCTGACTAATCCAAACTCTGCCAGTTCAATTGATGAACAAGTCAAGAGTTGTGTTCTTAACCTTGACATTGCTGAAGAAGACACTGAAGACAAAAGTGAAGAACTCAAAGCTGTGGAAGTTAGCGAAGAAACATGTGAAAAACCACAAGCCCCTGAAATGAAACCCCTACCCAAAGGACTGAAATACGTGTTTCTTGATGAACTTAAAACATGTCCTGTTATCATAAATTCTGACTTAACAGCGGAGCAGGAAGATAAACTCTTGACTGAATTAAAAGAGAGAAGAAAACCAATAGGCTACAAGATGAGTGATCTCACTGGGGTCAGTCAAGCTTTATGCAAGCACAAAATCCCTATGGAGGAAAATCACAAGCCCACTGTTGAACATCAAAGGAAGCTCAATCCAAATATGAAAGAAGTAGTCCGCCTTGAAGTTATAAAGTTACTCAAAATTGGTATAATTTACCCGATCTCTGATTCACCATGGGTAAGCCCTGTGCATGTTGTCCCGAAGAAGGGTGGAACTACAGTGATACGCAATGAAAACAATGAACTCATCCCCACTTGGACAATCACCGGGTGGAGGATGTGCATTGATTACAGAAAGTTGAACAAAGCTACTAGAAAGGACCATTTTCCAATGCCCTTTCTTGATCAGGTCTTGGAACGGCTGGCTCACCAAGAATACTTTTGTTACCTCGATGGCTACTCTGGATTCTACCAAATTCCTATACATCCATATGACCAGGAGAAAACAACATTTACCTGCCCATTTGGGACATACTCATTTAAAAGAATGCCATTTGGTCTCTGTAATGCGCCCGCAACTTTCCAACGTTGCATGGCTGCCATACTTTCCGGTCTCACCGAAACCATTATGGATGTTTTTATGGATGATTTTTCCGTATATGGAGATTCATTCGATTCATGCCTAAAGCACCTCTCCCTGGTCCTCAAACGCTGTGAAGAAGCACGTCTTGTGCTAAATTGGGAAAAATGCCATTTTATGATAAGAGAAGGCATTGTCCTCGGCCATAGGGTTGGCAATAGAGGAATTGAAGTAGATAAAGCCAAGATTGAAGTGATTTCCAAATTGGCTATCCCAACAAATGTAAAAGAAGTTCGCACTTTCCTAGGTCATGTAGGATTTTACAGAAGATTCATAAAGGATTTTTCCAAAATAAGGAAGCCAATGACGAACCTACTGCTGAAGGATACCGATTTCAGTTTCAATGAAGAATGTGTCAAAAGCTTCAACACACTGAAGCAGGCCCTCACAACCACCCCTATCACTAGAGCTCCTGACTGGGACCATCCTTTTGAAATTATGTGTGATGCCAGTGATTATGATGTGGGCGCTGTTTTAGGGCAATGTATAGAGAAGAAACACTATGTGATCTATTATGCATCAAAAACTCTTGATGAAGCCCAGAGGAATTATGCAACTACCGAGAAAGAACTTCTAGCAGTCGTGTATGCTTTTGACAAATTCAGATCCTACCTAATGGGTTCCAAGGTCATTGTCTACACAGACCATACTGCCATTTGCTACCTTCTGGCGAAGAAAGATGCAAAACCCAGGTTGATTAGATGGATCCTCCTATTACAAGAATTTGATTTAGAGATAAGAGATAAAAAAGGTACAGAGAATGTTGTGGCAGACCACCTGAGTCAAATCCACACTTTGGATACTGAGAAAATCTTGATTAATGATTCCCTTCCGGATGATCAACTGATGAAAGCTGCAGAAGTTACCCACTGGTATTCAGACTATGTAAACTACCTCGCCACTGGTATTATCCACCCTGAATGCACTGGAAATGCACTGAAGAAATTTATGCATGATGTGAAGCAGTACCACTGGGATGAGCCATATCTCTTCAAGCTATGTGTTGATGGTCTTTACAGACGATGTATCACTGAGGAAGAAATTAAACTTATTTTAGAGCACTGTCATTCTGGCCCAGTTGGAGGCCATATTAGTTCTAAGAAAATTGCGATAAAGGTTTTACAATGTGGATTCTTCTGGCCAACCATATCCAAAGATTCCTACGATTTTGTCATATCGTGCGACAAATGTCAAAGAACTGGCAATATAACAAAGAGAGATGAGATGCTGCTGAATCTATGGCAAGAAGTTGAGATATTCGATGTTTGGGGAGTGGACTACATGGGTCCATTCCCATCTTCTCATGGATTTTTATACATCCTTGTAGAAATAGACTACGTCTCAAAATGGGTTGAAGCTATACCAACCGTCACTAGTGATTCCAAACCCGTGATCAAATTATTCAAAGATATTATTTTCCCCCGTTTTGGAGTGCCACGTACCGTGATATCTTACGGAGGGTCCCACTTCCTTGAAAGAAGCTTTGAAGCATTACTGAGAAAGTATGGTGTAACACATAAGGTAGCCTCACATTACCATCCACAAACAAGTGGACAGGTAGAGGTCTCTAACCGTCAACTAAAGGCTATTCTGGAAAAAATTGTAGGACGCAATTGAAAGGATTGGGCAACGAAAATCAACGATGCCCTATGGGCCTATCGAACTGCTTATAAAACTCCGATTGGGACTACCCCTTTTCGATTAATATATGGAAAGGCTTGCCATCTGCCGGTCGAACTGGAACACAAGGCATGGTGGGCAATGAAACAACTGAACTTTGATATGAAAGAAGCTGGCCAAGCCAGGATTCTGCAACTCCAGGAGCTGGATGAACTTAGAATGACGGCTTATGAGAATGCACGAATCTACAAAGAACGTACGAAACTCTGGCACGATGGACATCTGAAAAGAAAAGACATACAAGTGGGAGATCAAGTTCTGGTTTTCAACTCAAGATTATGGTTATTCCCAGGAAAACTCCGTTCCCGCTGGTCCGGACCCTTCATAGTCAAAAACGTCTCGCCACACGGTGTTTTCTCTCTATGGAGTGAAGCGACAGGGGAATTCATAACAAACGGCCACCACTTGAAGAGATATTTTACCTCAAGTGACATTGGCACTAACACGATGATAGAACTGGAAAATCCAAAAGACCCACCATGAAGCTAAAGGGCTCTGTCGAGCCAACGACATAAAACAAAGGCGCTTGTTGGGAGGCAACCCGATCAATAAATCTGTTTTACTTTTCCCTTCCCAATTTTGTTTTTACCGTATAGTTTAATTTTCCTTACATAAAATTTGCCTTATTAGATAATTTTCTTTCAGGAAACGAGATCGGAGTGGCGCTGATCAGAATGAAATCATTCTCGGCAGTCATACCTAGTGTTTCCTTTCCCCTCCATCTTCGATTTAGGGTTTGCTCGAGGACGAGCAAATCTCTAAGTTCGGGGTGGAGGGTGGGTGGTACGTACTTCACTTCCATAAACACCCTCTTTCATATAAGTTGTCTTTATCATAAAAAAATTTCAAATTTTTGAACAGATACTTGATGAAATTTTGACCCTTGTCGATAAAAATGTAACTAACTTTTTTGATAACATCCCCTTATTCGAAGTGAATCCTCAAGAGGACTGACTTTTGAAACTTGCCTTTTGCCTGACACCATCCTGTGAAGCTTATGATTCCTAACATCATAATACTTTTTACAAAATGATAAGTATCTGCCGAACTGATAGGGATCAAACATGTCGCGCTTCCTAACTGACTAGTGAAACAATGGCTCAGAATCCCCGTTGGATCCGCATCAAGTCATTATTTGAGCAAAGTATGACAAAGAGAATAACCCGGTTTCGAATTGTAAATCAAGTTGCATTCTGATCTGAACTCCCTTCTACACTTCTTCTATCATTTTCGTACCCCTCCATCCATCAAAAGCCAAAATAGCCAAACTTGTGCCAAACCCTAAGTTCGGGGTGGCACGCCACTTCCCCCGTATCCGCTTCTTCCATACCCCTCGCAATGAATAGGGGCGTACCACGAAAAATGCAATCTCGAGTCGAATAGAGGACAGATTTGCAAATAAAAGATGCAAAAGTGCACACAAAAAGAAATGCAATCTCGAGTCGAATAGAGGAGAGATCTGCAATAAAAGATGCCATAGCGCACACAAAAATTTTTTTGCAATAAATGAAATTGCAAAACATATAAAAATCTCGAGTCGAATAGAGGAGAGCTTTACTTCTTCTTTCCACACCACCTTTCACTCCTGTTTCTACCTAAGGGCACAATTCATGCCCCACTATCATGAACTACACCAGTGTCAGATCGGATGCATACTTGTTGATTCTGCGGGTATCTCAGAACTCCTACAAAACTCTTCGACATGCTTGGTGATTGGAAAAAGTGGGGAGGAAGCGTTGTTGGGAAACGAACTCAGGAACGAAGCTATGGAAAGACGTGTTTAGTGGTCCCAGGAAGTTAAGGTACTCATTCATACTGAGCAGAAAGAAAACATTTGTGATGTGAAGATGAAGAAATCACACGGATCGAAAGTATTTCATTAGGCAACAGTTTCAAATTTTATGTTACTCGAGGACGAGCAACGATTTAAGTTCAGGGTGTTTTGATGAGTGCATACTCATCATGAAATTCAATTACCTTTTTGGAACAATTTTATCTCTATTCCACATCTTTTTACCCTAATGTGAATCATAATGCACAAAAATACTTAGTTGATTCAATAATCAAGATTTCAACTAAATATCTTTCATTTAATGCAGGAAAATCAAAGCAACTCCATGCATACGGTCCCAAGACCGTTTGGGGGAATATGCAAAGAACGAATGACTAAACCGGTTGCCAAAGAAAAGCCACGCGGTCTCAAGACCGTTTGGTCCCATTCGGTCTCAAGACCGTTTGGTCCCATTCGGTCTCAAGACCGTGTGGTTCCATTCGGTCTCAAGAACGTTTGGTCCCATTCGGTCTCAAGACCGTTTGGTCCCATTCGGTCTCAAGACCGTTTGGTTCCATTCGGTCTCAAGACCGTTTGGTCCCATTCGGTCTCAAGACCGTTTGGTCCCATTCGGTCTCAAGACTGTTTTCCGCTGAATCAAAGATCGAATGCCCAAACCAAATGGAGCGCTACTTTTCAAGACCGCATGAGCGGACCGACCGTATGAGCTCGCGAGCGCTGCCAAACTGAATGCCCAGACCGTTTGCCAAGACCGGTTGCTCCAAACCGTGTGGGCGGAGAAACCAAAGACCAAGATCGTATGGTCCCATTCGGTCTCAAGACCGTTTGGGGTCAGATCTGAAACTATAAATAGACCCCCAGGGTCCCCATTTGAAGGCATCGATTCCGGACGCCGACAGGCTGCCAGAGCACCACCCCGATCAAGTTCCACTCCACCTACTGCTGGTGTTGCGTCCAAGGAGGCCAAGAAGAGAAAGAAGATGGAGCAAAAAGCGCATCTTCTTCATCGGACTGCGTCCACCCTCTGCACCGAGCTCATGGCAGATCTATCTTTCTCTCCTATCCTTCTTGTATCTCGCATCATGAGCGAGTAGTCCTTTTTCGCTGGGGTGTAGGGACTAGCCCCGCTGCCCATGCAAACCATGTTCTTTGTTAAACTTTCCATGGCAATGTATATAGCTCTTCATTTTGTCGTTTATCGTTAAGATTGTAGGTTGGTTATGTGTGTGTTTCCATCCATGTGCTCCCTATGTTGCGAGAACTTCAATGCATGGGTATGAATGTCGTTTAGCATGTTAGACTCCTTGACGAGAACTTCCGATGGGATTCCTTGAGGTCGTAGGTGTATGATCCGTGAGGGGACGAACCATCTAGCCTTTAGTGACGCTTCTATGCGCCTGACGCCCGTATGGGGGGTTCACAGCCTTAGTTGGATTTTGTATCTTCGTGCTTTTCGTCGATGTTTACACGTACTATAATCGCTTATTTGCTTAATGGTTGACGTGGTTGACTCCTTGACGAGAACTTCCGATGGGATTCCTTGAGGTCGTAAGTGTATGATCCGCGAGGGGACGAGCCATCTAGCCTTCGGTGACGCTTCTGTGCGCCTGATGCCCGTATGGGGGGTTCACAACCTTAGTTGGATGTTGTATCTTCAGAGCCGTAAGACATGTGATCCGGATGGCGATGAGAAATTGGCTGCCTATGGTGATGCTTACGTGGAACCGACGCCCGTATGGGGGGTTCTGCAGCAGCTCTACTTGAAGTGTTGTATCTTGCCTGGAGCGTTTGCAAAGGAGTATGTTTGTGTGTGTAGCGGTGGTCAAACCCGACACCATCCCAGCGATTCCATATTATTGATCAAAACCCATCTTTTAATTCTGCATTAACTTCTTGCAATTAGTTTAATTAACCTCAAAACAACCAATCGTTCTAATATTAGTCTTAACTCGAACTAGACTAGACTAACGAAGATTCTTAAAAACGTTGTCCTTTGGGTTCGATCCTAAGCTATACTGCAATTGACCCGTCCGCTTGCGGGTGGTGATATTGCACATTAGTTTTGGTAAAAACTCGAGGATTTCAACCCCGAGTGAGTTTGTTAGTGCAATTCTAGCCACATCAGCAGGCTGTGGCAAAGTCGGTGCCATTGACTTGGCAAAGTCGGTGCCACCGACATCCAAGTCGATGGCACCGAGATTAGGTCAGAGAGAGGGGAAATTTGTTTGGCACAATTCGGTGCCACCGACTCCCATGTTGGTGCCATCGACATGTCTAAAAAAAGTGCAGAAAAATGGATGTGGCTAACTGATAAGCTGTCGGTACCACTGACACCCAAGTCGGTGGCATCGACTTGGCTAATACCCTAGGCTCAGTGGGTGCGTCATTGCACATCTAAAAAAAATCAATCGATAGTGTCGGTACCACCGACTCATCAGTCGGTGCTACCGACATGAGAAAGCACCGATCTGTGGGCATCGACATCTATGGCCCAGATGCGTTTAGAGTAGACATGAGAAAGCACCGATCCGCCCAAAATATAGTGTTACTAACATAAGGTCGGTGCCATTGACTCGTTAACAATCTGCCAAGTTAAGATCGTCCACTAACGACCATCGATGCACTGAGGGTTAGGATCTGCCCCAGATTCGGTGCCACTGACTCCATCATACTAGGGGGGTGTCATGTCTATAAAAGGGAAGTAGTGGATTGCATTTTTCTCACGACTTGAAGAACCACTACTCCCCAAGTGCAAGTGACTACTCCAAGCATCCAGAAGTTGCATCGAGCTCTTCTTTTCTCAATCTCCTTCCCGATCACTTCAATGTCATGGCAAGGAGAGGAGGACCCCCTGGCGGTCTGACGCCACAACCCCGAATCAGCCACCCCTCAACGAAAGTGAGGAAGTTGTACAAGGAGCTTGCCAAAAGGCCATTTACACTGACAAGATACGGAGACCAACAACTATTAGAAGATATGGGCTTCAATGACAACATGGCGGCGGTTCTTGAGGAACAAGAGTTTTATGGAGGGTCCATGAACCCTATCTTCAGCGGATGGCCAACATATAGAGAGATTGTAATCGAGTTTTTGGCATCTCTCGAGATATTTGTCACCTTTGACCCAGCACGCCCGGCACGAGGTGAGTGGAGAGAAGGGAAGGTGGACGTCTGCCTGTACAACACCAACTACTCCCTTACCCTTTGTGCCTTCAATGACATCTATGGGTGGCCTCATGTGCCTTGCCACCAGCCTGAGAACGTCGACTTTAACATGATATGGAAGGACCTCGTCACAGTGCCAGAAGGTCGTAAGTTAAACTTCCACCACTGTTCATTGGAGGACCTTGAGCATCCCTTTGTTCGGGTGCTTCATCGCATGCTTACCAACACCCTATTCGCCAAGTCAACTGAAGGGCAAGCAAAGGTACATCTGCCAAGTTTGTATTTTCTCTATCAACTTTTAGAGGTAAGGCAGGTCAACTAGGGAACCTTCTTCCTCACACATGTGATGGCGGTAAAGTGCAACGTCAGGAGGACCACGCCTATACTTTTGGGGGACTTATCACCCCCATTGCTCTTCACTTAGGTTTGGATCTTTCTACTCTTGAGCCTCTGTATTCCAAGCTTAGCATTTACCTCCACCACTTCAAGCAGGTTGGTCTTATTTTGGTTCAAAATGACATCATTTATGCTATCTATTCGGTCAGTGGTACCTTCTACGAGCGTCGACTTCCTGATCCTATCTTCAACATCAGGCAAGTCGAGCACTATAGATGGTCGGACATGGATGACAACAATGCAGAACAAGGAGTAGATGATACTGATGAAGAGGAGGAGTCAAGCGATGACGTAGAGGAGGTCGATCCCACCATTCCTATGACACATTGAGTTTCTTTGCGGAAGCATCCACGACATTATGCTGCCTCTGCATCTTCTTCCCCGCCACCCTCTCAAGAAGGAGAGGAATCTTATTCTATGGCGGGGATGTATTCTATGTTGCAGGATATACAGACACATTAGCAGCAACAAACTCAATCTTTGGTTGGAATCTAAGATGTGCAGGGTCAGCTGTACACCAACCAGTAGGCAATCTATGAAAATGAACGTCTTTACTTGGCCAACCAAGAGAACATGTATCACTGCTTGTAGAGGATGGAGAAGTACCAACAGCCATTCTTTGACCACTACTGGAGCCAGGGATACTTTGGCAACTACCTGATGCCACCGAATATGCCTTCTTCTGCTCTGACCTTCTAGGGGATGTTTCCTCCCCAGGACCCTAGCCAGCCACCACCACCATTTTAGTCAAGTATCTCTGTTCCACCTCTTAAGTTGGAATTTTGACTATGTGTTCATAGTCATGTTCAAGCTTAGGGGGGTGCTGGACAACTTTTATCTTAGTTTTTCTTTTGTTTTAGCATTTTGTTTTTATTTTTGGAAAAATTAGTGTTCTTGTAAGTTTTTCTACTATGTAGGACCCACAATCTATCTAGTGTAATTTTTGGAGAAGTAAATGCATGGTTTCTTTTGAGTTTATCAATCTCTGGGTTGGGTGCACGAAAAAAATTATTATGAGAAAATTCCAAAAAAAATGTGAGCTTATCATGTGAGTAGTCGAGTTACATAACTGAGGAAGTACTTGGGTAAGTCAGCTCCAAGACATGAGAACATAAATGACCATTTAAATTGTCCAAGAAAAGTTCTTGACAAGGATTGTTGAGCCTAAACTGATCAAACACTCGCGTGACCTTAAACTAAAATTTAAGAGAGAAACCCCTTGATTACCATATATATAGGTCATTAGAGAGGAACATATGATTTTCTCTGATGTTTCTATCTCTTAGAAGTGTAATCTCATCCACCGCATACTTTCACTTCACACTCCGCGTACATGTTATCATTCTTTCTCTTGATTGCATTTCATAGTATCTTTCATAATAGTTGTTTGCTTTTGCGTGCATTAAAAAAGATATGAAAAACATAAATGTACAATGGAATTCTGGTGCATGTCTTGTAGTTGCATAACATCTTATTCTTGTAGTTTGCATATGCATTACATATCATCTTACAAAGATCATGTTTAGTTTCTTCTCTAATATAATAAGGTAGTGATTTTGCCCATGCCCTAAAAAAGAGAGAAGAAGAAGAGAAGCATTGACATAAATCAAATGTGCAGTGCGAGTGGAAGCCCAAAGAAATTTTATCATGTTGGAAGGGGGATTAAAATGAAAAAAAAGTGAAAAAAATATACATTGAGTATAATGTCAAAAAGTGAGGGAGAAAGGGCATAAGTCTACTTAATCATAAGGAAGAATTAGCACATGTTGCAATTTTAGATATTTCATCTTATTTTGAGATGAAATGATAGTTTCATGCATCATTCCACCTTTAAAAGTAGGCATTAGGAGCATTTTATAAATTCTCATCATCATAGGTTCATCATGATTTTTTATCGCATGAATGATTTTATCTGCTCATGATTCTTCTACATCCACCCATTCCAACTACCCGTTGCTCTTATTGGTAGCCCACTTAGATAATTTTCTCCTCATTAATTATCTATCATAAGAACTGCTTCCATGTAGATGGTAGGTAGAGAAAAGAGCAACGTAGATAGGAGAACACATGATGCATCAAGTATGAACCGGACGAGTCTATTATATTAACTACTTTAACTGATAATGTTTCACTGATTGGGGGATGGACATCTTTTATAGAGGTTTCTGGTCGCCTAGATGGCAGTTAGTGTTTAGTGGTTAGGTAAGGGCCAAAAGGAGGACCGAAAGGTTGAGACTATTTAGATATACCGTATGCACTTATGTCCTTCAGCTAACTTATCTCAATCAGATCCAAAGGTGTTGTTGCTTGAGGATGAGCAACGTTTCATCTTAGGGGAGTTTGATGCACGCCTTTTGAGTCACTTTTATAGGCTTGTTTTATATTCATTTTGTGCATTTATTAGTCAATTAGTTGATCATATTTGCATAAATCATTATTATTGGCTTGTATACTCTGTTTGCATCAAACTATGCTCATTTTATCATATTTACATTATCTTATACATTCCCTGGCCTTATATACATTTTTATGGATTTTTCAAGTACCTTTTGTACAATGTAAAGTACGTCGGTGCCACCGAGATAGAAGCAGTGGTTGGGCTATAGAAGACCAGAAGAGTCGGTGCCACCGAGTACCAAGTCGGTGCCACCGAGATCGGCTTAGAGAGGCAGAGCAAAGTACGCGCACCAACTCGGTACCACCGACATGAAGAGTCGGTGGTACCGACCTCACCATAGCCAGACCACGCCCGATGCCATCGGTGCCACCAACACCCAAGTCGGTACCACCGACTTTATTGGATTTCAGCAATCTAATTTGATCGCCCAGATCTGACGGTCTACGTTATGTGGTACCGTAATTTGACCTAGGACTTAAAAGAAGACGGCCAGACCTAAGAAGGAGGATCACGTTGCACTGCACGAAGGACAGAGAGAAGTGGGAGAGAAGCGTGGAGCCGAAGGACATCAATTGGGAGATCTGAGCACCTTCGAAGGATGATTTTGCTACCGGAAGACTACAGAATGTGTGTTTCTCGAGGAGGATCATCCAGAACACCTTCTCTCTAGGGGTTACATGAACTTCCTTCATGTTTCCCACATTTTTCTTCTCTCTCTCTATGTATTCATAACTAAAACCATGCGGGGCTAAACCCCTTCTTTCCTTAGGAGCCGAGAATAGCCCAAGCAATCATTGTATCGACTTATTACATGATTTAATATAGATTTCTCTTTATTCCTGGATATATAATTGTGGAATTGAATGATCTATCTATGCTTGATCACCATTAGTAGGGTTACAGATTGATAATTACTCTAGAAGGAGGATTAAAGGTTAGAAAACCATAACTTGTACACTTTCCTACGTGTTCCTTGGGAAAGGCAACGTGCGGTTAGTGGAAAGAAGCCCAGAGTATTCGATAATGCACCTCTACTAAGATATAAATTACTACAGATGTAGAATTGGCTTAGATCTAGGCAGTGAATCGCACCATGGAAGCGGGCAATTCTGACTACAGGCTTTCTATCCAAGGTAGGAGTAAAATTTATATTAATTTGGTAGAAATAAGATAAAATGAGATCCCATGGTGAAATCAGTAATCCTAAGGAATCCATTTTCATTTGAATCACTCATTTTTTAATTTCCTTTTAATTTCCTTTTATTTTTGTTTAAACTTAAATCAACCTTTTTAATTGGCTTAGTTGATCGCAATGTAGTTAGTAGTAGTCATTGAGACTACGTCTCCCTGAGTTCGACTCAGACCTCACATAGGCCTATATTACTAGATGTGTGCACTTGTGTTTATACACATAGAATTAGCAAGTCACATCACCTATGAAGGTACCAAGTAAGTCAAGGAGTCCAAGCTTTACATGCTCAAAGGACTTCTTGAGAACTTCAAGATGGGCAAGAAAGAGAGAGTGGTTGATATGCACTCAAGGCTCAACACCATCATCAATGCACTTGATTCTTTGGGCCAACCCATGGATCAAGGCACCATCAACTCCAAGATCCTTAGGTCTCTTCCTAAGAGTTGGTAATCTAAGGTGACCTCCATTGAAGAAACAAGAAGCCTTTGTGAGATACATACCAAAGAGATCATTGGGAACCTTCAAGCTTATGAGCCAAGACTTGACAAGCAAGAAAAAGAAGAAAAGCTTGAAGAGAAGGAGTCAAAGAAGATGAAGGAAAATGTCTTCAAAGCTCAAGTGGAGGCCATTGTTCTTCAACTTCAACTTGCATGTAGAGATACTCCCTCCTCAAGTGAAGATGAATCACTTATTGATCATGAAGCTAACTACTCCAAGGGGAAGCACTTCAAAGGAAAGCCCTTCTCTTCTTCTACTCCAAGGTGCTATGAGTGTGGCCAAAAGGGACACTACAAGAATGGTTGCCCCAAGGCAAAGAAGTGCTACCATAAGACAAGCTCCAAGAAGAAGGAGGACTACAAGAAAGAAATCAAGTTCTAGCGGAAGGACAAGAAGGAAGGAAGAAGCATAGATGCAGCCCATGTCGCATGGGAGGAGTCTTCTTCTAGTGATTCCATCTCTAATGAGGAAGAATGCCACCTTGCTCTCATGGACTCTACTAGTGAAGACATATTTGAGGTAAGTGAGGTAAGATTGAATGATTTATCTAAAGAATTCCTCATTGAAATGCTTAATGTTTCCCATTCTTCTTATTGCAAATGCAAATCTAAGAAGAGAAAGTTAGGGAAAATTATTGGTGACTTGTATGCTATAATTGATCTCCTTGAGAAAAATGAGAAAGTCCATCTTGATAGTATTGATTCTTTGCAAGGTCAATTTATTGAACTTGAATTGCAATAAAATTGTGTTGCGGTACAGATTGGTATCTATATTAAGAACATTAATTATCTTAAAGATGAAAACCAAACTCGCATTAATGAGCTTGCATTGACTAGAACTGGAAATGATAAACTTGTTGCTAAATTCAATGTTCTTAGACATGCTTCTGATGATATTAAGGATGAAAATAAAATCTATCTTGATTAGCTTACTTTTCTAAGAACCAAAAATACTAGATTGTTTGCTAAAGTTACATTATCTTTCTTCTAGACCTTTATTGCCTAGTAATGAAGTAGCTAGTACATCTCTTGAAAGAGATTCTTATCATACTAAAGCCCTCTATCTAGAGGTCGATTTACTTCATACTCAAAATTATTTAGCTAGTCTTTCTTCTAGTTTTGTTACTCTTAGTGATGATAATCATAGGCTTAGAGCTTCCTTGCAAAAGTTCCTCAAAGGGAAAAAGTCCCTCAATGAATTTCTAGATCACTTTGCCAAACAAAATGGTAAAAGTGGTTTGGGATAAGAGGGAACTCCCAAGAGCCAGGGTAAGAGTAAGAAAAAGAGTAAGGGACCTCCTATTTTCCATGGGAAGTCATCCGGCTCTAATAACCCTATGGTTTGTTGACATTTCAAGAATGATGATCATTACTCTACTTATTGTCCATACAAAGAAAAGGGGACCAACCCAAGGATGAAATGGATCCCCAAGCTAACTTCAGTTCCTAAGATCTGAATTGGACATTGACATCTTCCTTTATTGTAGGTAAAAGGAAAATGGATTGTTGATAGTGATTGCTCCAAGCACATGACATGTGAGATAAGTCACTTCAACAATTTCAAAAATAAGAAAGGAGGATCGGTGGATTTTGGTGATAACAACAAATGTAAAGTTATAGGTGAGGGTGATGGGGTGATTCACTATGCATCAAGAATGTTATTCTTGTGGAAGGTCTACGTCACAATCTTATAGTGTTAGTCAATTATGTGACAATAGATATCTTGTGTTATTTAATTCTCTTGAATGCTTGCTTCTAGATTCCCTCTCCTACAATGACATATGTAAGGGAACCAGAAGTGGATATCTATATGTTATTGTTCTTGATTCTCTTAAGCCTATTATTGGTAAATGCCTTGTTGTTGATAAAAGTTATATATCTTTCTGGCATTGTAGGCTTGCTCATATAAATATGCATCAATTCAAGAAGTCGAGCAAAAATAAATTGGTTAAAGGACTTCCAAATTGGAATTTGAGAAGGATGAGGAATTCCAACCTTGTACACAAGGAAAGCAAACCAAATCCACCTTTAAATCAAAAGGATTCCTTAGTACCAACAGAGCTCTTTAGCTTTTTCACATTGATCTATTTGGACCAATGAGTACTCAATCGCTTTGTGGTAGCAAGTATTGCCTCGTGATTGTCAATGATTTCTCTCACTTAACTTGGACCTTCTTCTTAGTTTCAAAAGTGATAATCTCGATGTTTTCTTTACTTTCTGTAAACAGGTTGAAAATGAAGCTTCTTTCATAATTGTTTCTATCCATAGTGACCATGGGGGATGTTTGAAAATGATACACTTGAAAGATTCTATGAGGAATCACGTTGTACACGTAACTTTTCTTATCCCCGTACACCTCAAAAAAATGGGGTTATAGAGAGAAAGAATAGGTATATAAAGGAAATGGATAGGACCATGCTTTTAGAGTATGATACTCCAAAGAATTTTTGGCCCAAAGTTGTTAGCACTTGATATTTTGTGCAAAACTAGGTTTTTACTCATCCTTCCTTAAATAAAGCCCCCTATGAGTTATGGTATGGTAGAAAGCCCTACATTGATTTCTTTCATGTTTTTAGTTGTGCTTGTTTTAAACACTAAGGATTCTCTCAACAAGTTTGATGCAAAATCTTGCCAGGCTTTCTTTCTGGGCTATAGCACTACTAGTAGAGCATTTAGAGTATTTCACATTGAATTATCTAAAGTAGAAGAATCTATCAATATGAAATTTGTTGAAACTAAACCCTCTATTTTTGAGAATATTGTGAATGATGATGTTGTAGATGAGGTGATTCCTAGTTTGAAATAACTCAACATAATTGACAAAGGAAAAGAGATGGTAGTATATGAAGAAGAGAAAGAAGAAGAAAAGAAGGTTCCAATTCCCTATTTTGCAAAAAATCATCCTAAAGAGCTCATGAGTGGTAGTTCTTTTGAAAGAATGAAGACGTGGGCTACTTTTAACAAAGAACGAGCTGATTGTGCCTTCATCTCACAACTTGAGCCCAAGAATGTGAAAGAAGCTCTTAAAGATGATTACTGGATCATAGCTATCAAGAGGAGCTAGAACAACTTGAAAAGAATAAAGTGTGGACCTTAGTGCCAGTACCAAGACCAAATGATAGGAAGATCATTGGCACCAAGTGGGTCTACCACAACAAGCTAGATGAAAGTGGAAAAGTGGTAAGGAACAAAGTAAGGATAGTTGCTCAAGGCTACAATCAACATGAAGGTATTGACTTTATTGAAACTTATACTCATGTTGCTAGACATGAATCTATTAGAATGTTACTTGCCTTTTCTAGCTATAAAAATTTCTTGCTATATCAAATGGATGTTAAAAGTGTGTTCCAAAATGGTAAAATAGAGGAGGAAGTCTATGTGGCTCAACATCCCACCTTTGAAGATGAAAAGCTTCCTAACCATGTTTATTTGTTGATAAAAGCTCTATATGGACTCAAACAAGACCCTAGAGCTTGGTACGAGAAATTAAAGAACTTTTTCTAAGAAAATGGCTATGTCATGGGCAAAGTTTATTGTACCCTCTTTCAAAAACACACTTCTAGAAACTTTATGATCATTCAAATATATGTTGATGATACCATATTGTCATAACTGATCTTGATTTTGTAAGGAGTTTAGTTCTCTTATGCATAGTGAGTAATAGATGGGTATGATGGGGGAGATTACCTTCTTCCTTGAAATCCAAATCAAGCAAACAAAATAAGGAAACTTCATCAACCAAGACAATTATACAAGTGAACTCTTGAAGCATTTTGGGATGGAGAACACCAACTTGATGGATAACCCCCATGTCAAACATTGTCAGACTTGATAGAGATGAGGAAGGTGATAAAGAAGATGAGAAGATCTATAGAGGTATGATTGGTAGCTTATTATATTTAACTCGCCTGTAGATCTGATATTATGTTTAGTGTCAACTTTTATGCTAGATTTCAATGAAGTCCTAGAAAATCCCATATTAGAGCGGTTAAGAGGATTTTAAGGTACCTAGACAAAACCCAAAATTTTGGACTAAGGTATCCTAAGTCAGGGACTTACTCTTACTGCTTATAGTGATGTGGATTATGTTAGGTGCTTAATTGATACAAACTGCACAAGTGGGACTTGCTTCCTCCTAGGACCATGCTTAGTCTCTTGGTTCTCTAAGAAACATAGAATTGTGGATCTTACAACTATTGAGGTTGAGTACATTGCAGTTGGGAGTTGTTGTGCCCAAATCCTATGGATGAACAAAATCCTCCATAACTTTAATGTTCATTATGATGCTTCTCTTATCTTTTGTGATAATAATAGTACAATCAATCTTTATTAGAATCTTATATTGCATAGTAGAGCCAAACATATAGAGGTCCTCCATCACTTCCTCCATCACCACATTGCTAAGAAAGACATCTATATCACTCATGTGGATGTGGAAAATCAACTTGTGGACATTTTCACTAAACCTATAGCTAGAGAGAAATTTACTTTTATTAGATCAAAATTTCTCATTATTTTTAATGATTATAATGGTATGCATGCTAGCTATATGTTATCTTACCTATATGTTCTTGCTCATAATTTTCTCATCGCATACTTGTTAGTGTTATATATGCCTAGTTTTTGTGACTTGTTTTGCTTTTTTTGCAGATTTTTCACAAATGCTTGTTTTATTGTAAAATAGTAGCCAAAGATGAGTGCAAAGTTCCTAAATGTGTTTAAAATGCATGATAGGCTAGAAAAATAAATTTATATATCTCTCTAGTGACCTATAATTAAATTTCTTATCTTTTGGACAGACTAACATGTCGATCGAGTTTTTACTGGGGTAACTCGACCAACAAGATGCCCAAGGACTAAATACACAGTAGTGTCATCCGAGTTTCCCATACCTCAAACTCGACCGACAACATTGTTGGGTGGAAAAATATATAGGCAGTCGGTCAACTTTCTCCCTCTCAACTATAGAAAATTTGGTCGATAGCCCTCCTTTCTTATTTTTCCTTGAACCCTAGGGCTACCTAAACCCTTCCCACACTCTCTTTCAGTCCCAGATCACCTGGCCTATCCTTTCCTACCTTGACCCAATAGGTTAGGTGGCCTGTAGCTCCATTCTTCTTCCTTGTCTTGGCACGATTCCCTCTCTTTCCATCTACATGTCTTCCTATCAAAGGAAAAGGATCGGACCAGCTGGAGCTCCCTCGTCCTCCACTACTTTAGGGTCATTTCTTTCAATGGAATGATTTTCATCCCCTCTCCAGCTGTAAATAGGTATTAGGAGCTTTTCCCTAGAAATCCTTTTCCTTTTCATTCTTTGCTTGAATCTCAAAATGCGATGATGACGAAGTTTGTTGTTGTGCTCAATGAGAAGTGCCTTGATGCACTTTGTGTAGAGTGATTGTGCTACTCTAACTCTATTTCTAGCTCAAAAGTTGTCCACAAATTCTATGCAAATCTTACATGGAACTACTCCTATCTTATGCCACCCCATAACACCCAAGTGATCCTTACCTCCATGATTGTGAGTGCTATGTTTACCATTTTTGAAGATTCCTTGAGCACCTACTTCAATGGATCCTATACCGCATATACATGGATGACCACCTATCACCAATATATTGATCTTCACCCAGAGAAGTCGTACTAAGGTTTTGAAGCTGAGCTTACTCTACCTGACATCCATAAGTTCCTAAAGAACCTGAGGTTCCCTATAGGAAGAAAGTGATTTTTCCTTCCTCCTCCCTTGACATCAAACTCACCTCATTGCACATGTAGTCAACTGTAATACCCATCCAAAGAAAAATCAAACAGATATTGTTGAGAACATTATTGTGATAATATACCATCATCTTCATGATGTCAAAGTCAAATGGGCATGTTACATTCTCCATCACATGGCCTACTTTGACTCTAGGAAGAATACCCGTGGAACCCACCCACCTTATCCAAACTTGATTTGTGGTTTGTTTCTCAACCACACTAAGAAATCACTTTTCTATGATCTTAGTTACAAGCAAGTAGGAAAGGTGTTTACATCACTGAAACCACTGTCAAAAAGTCTTTTAATCCCACCTCCACCACCACACTTGGTGCCTCTTCCTCCACCCAACCTACACCTCCTCCTAGACTTTCCCATGCCTCCTTTTTAGTCTTCAATGAAACCCTCATGGGCTACATGATGCACCAAAATGCCTATAACATGTAGGTCCAGGAGCACATCCATCAGGATCTCATTCAAATCAAGTCAAATATGTACCTGACTTGTTCCCATCCTACTCCACCTATCAGCCATACCCAATTTTTGATGATGCTTCCTATGCATATGATCAGTTTTTCCTGCTCACCAGTATGATAACCTCCCATTTTGTGATGTTATCTTACTAGTTTTCTTTGTTTTCCATACTCTTTCTTAGATAAATTATATTAAATACTTAACTTTTTAGCTTTATTGTAAATATACCAATAGATTGATATTTCTCTTTTCTTCTTATAGATAAACCCAAAAAAATCACAAAAGTCTCAACCAAACTGGTCTCCAAGACTCAGAGGATGATACTGGTCTCCAGACTGCGAAGACTCTAACAGTCTCAAGACCGTGAAGACTCAACCGGTCTCCAAGATCGTGAGGATGCTTAATGGTCTCAAGACTGTGAAGACTCAATTGGTCTCCAAGACCGTGAGGGTGCTTAACGGTCTCAAGATCACAAAGACCCAACTGGTCCCCCAAGACTGTGAGGATGCTTAACGGTCTCAAGACCGTGAAGACCCAAAAGTTCTCAAGACCGTTCAAGATCCTTGTAGCCAATAAATAGGACTCAAGGGGTCCTCATTCAGCATGGAACTCTTAGACACCCAAAGGCTGCCTCATTCATTTCAGAGTTGTTTCATCCTTCATCCTTCGCCCCAAGGTTGCTGGTCTAAGATCCACACTCCATCCATAAGCTTACTTTCTCTCTCATCGACATAGAAGGTGGGGAGTGAAGGATTCATCACCAAAGCAACCACGCAGTGTGAAGATAGTTGTTCTCTACTCTAAGGGGTCAACCTTCCTCCCTCCTACATGGAGATGATGTTTTCCTTCTCTTCTCCTGTCTCCTTCTTTGTTCTTGCCATGAGTGAGTAGTTCCATACACTAGGGTGCGGGGAGTAGCCCCGCTACCCATGTTTTCATTTCATGCATTGTAATTCATGAGTTTGCAATAGAGAAATACTATCTTTTTAGTTCAACATTAATCGTTTAATGAATGCTAGTTGCTTGATCACCAACTTGTGTTACCTATTATCTACTAGTATTAATTGTCTATGTTTGTGCTTTTAGATTTGATTATCGATTGTATGTTGGTTCTTGATGTATGTAGTCACCATATATTTGTTTCGGTATCTAGGAGCACTTTTCACGGAGTGGAGTAAACTCACCTCCATCATTGTACTTTCATACTATGAATTGGAATCATTTGACATTAGGAAGTACAACTTTGACAGGTCAAGGAATACACTTTGTGAAGGGAGTGATGCAAAGTAAGTGGCAATTCATTCGGGGATGGCTAGCATTGCAATACTTCCACATTTCTCGTAGTTGGCTATTCAAAAGGAAATTAAGTCTACAAAGATACTAACTGATTAGACCATTTCTAAAATCCATGTTATTATGATGTATGTTATGATCCATGTGTAGTGGTGGTGAAACTCGATCACATCCTAGTGGTTTTCAAATATTATTTACAACCTTAATTTTACTTTCATGCCATCTAATTTACATTTGCATTTTCGTTTAATCATCAACCCAACTCTTCGATCTAAATATCAACTCTTAAGTAGATAAATGGAATTATAATGTTTGCATCTTGTTAATCCTTAACAAGACCGTTGTCTCATGGATTTGACCCTCAATTGTACTACGATAAGACTTACACGTACCTTAGTGTACGTGGGTGGAGATCTTATTATAGTACACGCAATGCTAAACTTAGAGACTTACTATCTCTAAGATTTTTAGTGGTGCACGCAACTCCACACAAGTGGAAGCTCCATCAAAAATTGGTGCCATTACCGGGGACAATAGAACGTTTTAATTTCATTTATTAACTTGCTAGTTGATTAGGATTTTACATTTTACCTTGATAACTACTTCATATCTTTTTTATTCCATCATCTATCCACCATCTAAAGTGTAATTTTTCATCTTCTCAGGTAGAAAATATGTATGCCAACTTCGCATAACTGCGGATTCTCCCCTGATCCAGAGTACGACTCTGAGGTAGAACGAAACTTCCACCGACGCATCAGACTCAACCGCCAACAAGCTAGACAAATGGCTGAAGAACACCGAAAAGCTACCTTGATACTGGAGAGAGTCAATGCAGCTATAGCAGCTTAGAGAGTGCAACTCATCGCTGATACACGAGCTCAAGTCCAAGCTGAAGTTTGAGCTGAAGAGCAAGCTCGCATCCAAGCTGAAAATGAGGCAACCACAGCAGTTGCTCAGTTATAGATAAGGAACAAGCAGCTTTGAGACTACGTTGTTCCTAATAACTCCGAGGATAATAAATCAGTCCAGCCACCACTCATTAATCTTCCTAACTTTGAGATTCGAACACAATTGATCCAAATCATGCAAGGCATCTCATTCTCAGGAAACACTAGAGATGATTGCATGGACCATCTAAAGTGATTCAAGGCACTTTGCTGATTGGTACCACAAGACAGAGCGATGCTCGATGCAATCATGCTCCAACTTTTCAACTTCACTCTGTCTGGAAAGGCACTAAGCTAGTATAACTCTTTAGACGGAGAGCAAATCACCACATGGGCTCCCTTGGAAGAAATTTTTTTGGAGAAGTTCTTTCCTCCCTCATTGACTTACCAGATTAGGGGATAGATCAACCAGTTCCTCCAACTTCCTGGAGAATCACTAGCAGAATCATGGGAAAGATTTAAGGAATTTTTGAGAAAATGCCCACATCACGGAATCTCACAAAACTAGCTCATAGAAACATTCTATAGAGGGGTAAGTGATGAAATAAAGAAGTTCTTGGATTCCTCATCTGGAGGAAATTTCATGAGACAGAATTATGAGGACGCCTGGAAGATTGTTACGCTCGGAGCTGAGAACCAATCTAATTGGGGAAGGCCATCTACAGGAGGAGTCCTAAAAGTCTACAAAGCTAAAGAATCTATAGAAATGAAAGCCATTGTTGAAGCTCTAAAAACATAGTTCATACGCAGCAAGCCCTTGAAATAGCATTTTGAGAATATGACAGGAAGAAGAACTCCCAAGTTCAACAAGTCAAAGAAGTTACTGAGACTTGTAAAGCTTGTCATACATCGGATCACCCCACATTATCATGTGGCCTTTTATACGATGTGATGATGAATCTACAGACACCTCAACCACAATATGAACCAATCATTGAACAACCTGAGGATCAGCTGCCAGAGCAGGTTAACTCTATCTACACCATATCGGGCCAAGCATACTATAATCCGGATCAACCAAGAAACCACCCTAGGTTTCAGTATGGGAACCTCGCGAGAACCGTCAATCCGCAGCACCAAACACAAGGTGGGTCTTCTAATAGACCACCACCTAGATTCCAGAGCAATTATAACCACAACCAAGGAAACTATAGAGGTGGGTTTCAAAGATTTGTCTACCCAAGAAATTCTTCTTCATACTATCAATAGACTCACCCTCCATTGCACCCACAATTGCACCAACCTTAGTTACAACAGCCACAAATTCAGCAACTTCAGTTGACAGCTCCTCAACAATAGCAACCTCAAGGACAGCAACAAATTACATAACATCAATAAAAGAATGCTCAACCACCATCAACATATGAGATGTCTCTGAGAAGGCAAATGTTGTAATCTCAACAGACCATGCTTGCCAACCAGCAGGCCCAACATAAAGATGTAGAGACCCAATTGGCACAAATTGCAGCTCAGTTGAAACCTCTGGTGGGTACTTTCACCGATCAGCCGAAAATAAAACCAAGACATGATCAACACGGACCAAAACAACTGAATGCAGTTGCCACAAGATCTGGTCATGTTCTTACTAAAGCTACCAAAGTCATTCAAGAAGACAAAGATACCGTTAAAATCATTCCAAATATAAACATAAATTAAGAAATTGAAAAATCTATAGAGCTCGAGAAGGAGAAGGACCGAGAACTGGTTTCCAAAGAACCAAAAGTCCCACCATAGAAGCCCAGGATACCTATCCATGCAGATTGAGAGAGACTAAACTGGATACTATATTCCTAAAGTTCAAAGAAGCAATGAAGAAGCTATACGTGGATATCCCATTCCTTGATGCTCTCTCTGAAATCCCAGCTTAGTCTAAATATTTGAAGACTTTGCTATCAAAGAAATACATGACCAAAGAACATGAGACCGTCAAATTACCTCAAACTACTTCTGATATCATCCTCAACAGAATGCCAAAAAAATAGAAGGACCCTGGCTCCTTCGGTATCCAATGTTCTATCAGAAACACCTCTTGCAAGAGAGGATTAGTTGATTTGGGGGCAGCATATCTATTATGCCCTTTTCTATGTGTAAAAGATTGGGCTTTACCAATTTGCTACCCATAACAATGACGATCCAGTTGGCTGATAATACCATTACAGCACCTTTGGGAATTATTGAAGATATCCCAATGAGAGTAGGAAGAGACTCTTATGTCCCTTGTGACTTTATTGTCATGGACATAAAAGAAGATCTGTCATATCCAATAATATTCAGTAGACCTTTCCTCATGACAGCCAGAGCGCTAATTGATGTTGAAGCAGGCACAACTACCTTAAGGCTAGGGAAGGAAACTATTCAATTCAGAGTCTTTGACAGCCTAAAAAGTCCCAACATTCATGAAGAACTCTTTCTTCTTGAAGCAATTGATAAAATGTCCCAGCTAAAGCAAGAAACTCCTAAACCATCTGAAGCTTTGTAGAATGCCTTGATGAACCCAGACGCCAAATCTTCGACCGACGAACTAGTTCAACAATGTCTGAAATATCTAGAACAAGTTGAAGAAGACCCAGAAGCTACCTTTGAGATGTTGAAATATGTCACCACTTTGGAGACTATTGAAGTGCCCAAGGCACTAGAAATGAAAGTCCTACTAGCCAGACTCAAACACGTCTTTCTAGACAAAGAAAACCTATGTCCGATCATTATCAGTTCCACTTTGATAGATGACCAGGAAGAAAGACTCCTTGTTAAATTAAAAGCACAAGAAAGCCATTGGATATAAGATGATCGATCTAACCAGGATAAATCCAGCTTTGTGCGTGCACAGATTACCTATGATGGAAGAGTTTAAACCATCACGGGAGCACCAGAGGAAGATAAACTCGAATCTTAAAGAGGTAGTTTGCCTCAGAGTACTAAAACTTCTAAAAGCTGGTATTATCTATCTGATCTTTGACTCCCAATGGGTAAGTCCAGTCCAGGTAGTTCCTAAAAAAGGGGGACCGTCGTTATCTTGAATGATAAAAATGAACTAGTACCCATCCGGACTGTTACCGGATGGAGGATGTGCATTGACTATAGAAAATTGAACAAGGCAACAAGGAGAGACCACTTTCCTTTACCTTTTCTTCACAAAGTCCTTGAACGTCTAGCTCACCAGAAATTCTTTTGCTATCTTGATGGCTACTCAGGATTTTATCAAATTCCAATACACCCTAAAGATCAAGAAAAGATAACTTTCACTTGCCCTTTCGGAACTTATGCCTTCAGGAGGATGCCCTTTGGGCTATGTAATGCACCCGCAACATTCTAGAGATGTATGTCTGCCATATTTGTAGGTTTAACCGAATCTATCATGGAGGTATTCATGGATGACTTCTCAGTCTATGGATATTCCTTCGATAATTGTCTGCTTAATCTCAATAAAGTGCTAGAAAGATGCAAGGAAACAAATATGATCCTTAATTGGGAAAAATGTCACTTTATGGTGACAGAAGGTGTTGTCCTCGGGCATCGGGTGAGTGAACGAGGGATTGAAGTAGAAAAAGCAAAAATAGATGTTATTTCAAAGTTGTCACCACCAAAATACATCAGAGGAGTACGAGCCTTCCTGGGCCATGCCAGATTTTACCGAAGATTCATCACAGACTTTTCAGACATTAGAAAAACCCATGACTCACCTGTTAACTAAAGATACGGACTTCAATTTTGATCAGGAATGTTTACACAGCTTCACGACTCTAATGAAAGCCTTAGTCTTTGTGCCTATACTAAGAGATCTTGATTGGTCACAGCCCTTTGAAATAATGTGTGACGCTAGTGACTACGCTATAGGAGTAGTACTAGGGCATAGGATAGATACGAAGCCTTATGTGATATATTACACATCAAAGATGATTGACGAGGCCCAAAAGAACTATACAACTACAGAAAAGGAGTTCTTGGTAGTCATTTATGCTTTTGAGAAATTATGTTCTTACCTGATCGGATCAAAGGTTACAGTTTACATAGATCATTCAGTAATAAAATATCTGATTCAGAAACAAGACGCCAAACCTAGACTTATTTGATGGGTGTTGATGCTTCAAGAGTTTGACCTAGAAATAAAGGACAAAAGTAGGGTGGAAAATGTTGTTTTCGATCATTTGAGTCACATTGAGACTCAAGATGCAAATAATATACCTATCCACAACTCTCTACCTAATGACCAACTCATTAAGGTCACCTTTGGATTCCCCTAGTACGCCGACATAGTAAATTATCTGGCTATGAGAATTGTCCATCCTTCTGCTTCCTATCATGACAGGAAGAAATTTTTCCATGACATCAAGCAGTACTTTTGGGATGAACCACACCTCTTCCACTTATGCGCAAATGGATTATTCCATCATTGCCTTCCTAAAGAAGAAATCACCCTAGTCTTGGAACACTGTCATTCTGGCCCCATAGGAGGGCACATGAGTTCAAAGAAAACTGCTCTTAAAGTCTTATAGTCAGGTTTCTTCTGGCTGACAATAGAAAAAGATGCATATGAATTTGTACAATCATGCAGTAAATGTCAGCTCTCTGGAGGGATATCCAAACGAAACGAATTGCCACTAACTCTGTGGTAGGAGATTGACCCTTCGATGTATGGGTAGTGGACTATATGGGTTAATTTCCCTCATCGTATGGATTCTCCTATATATTAGTCATTGTGGATTATGTATCCAAATGGGTAGAATATATACCCACTGTATCTTGTGATTCAAATTGGTTATTAAGTTGTTCAAAGACATTATCTTTCCTAGATTTAGAGTTCCTAGAACCGTCATATCTGACGGAGGGTCACAATTTTTGGAATGAAGCTTCGAAGCCCTTCTGAGAAAATACGGAGTAAAACACAAGGTCGGCATGCCTTATCATCCACAAACAATCGACTAGGTTGAAGTCTCAAATAGACAACTAAAATCTATTTTAGAGAAGACTATCAACAGGAACTGCACATATTGGTCCACCAAGCTTCCTGATGCTCTGGGCATATCGCACTACTTACAAGACACCAATAGGAACAACTCTATTATGTTTGGTGTATTGAAATTCATGCCATCTTCCAGTCAAATTAGAACACAAGGCTTGGTGGGCTATTAAATAGTGGAATTTCAATTTCAAAAGTGTCGGTGAATACAGACAACTTCAACTACAGGAACTTGAGGAACTAAGAATGGTTGCTTACCAGAATGCCAGGATTTATAAAGAGCAAACTAATATGTGGCATGATGGACGCCTTAAGCGAAAGGATATTATAGTCGGAGGCAAAGTCCTCCTTTTCAACTCTAGGCTCAAAATGTTTCCTGGTAAACATTGCACTAAGTGGTCTGGACCCTTCAGAATCAAGTACATCTACCCAAGTGGAGCGGTCATCATCCTTGATGACAATGGAGGAGAAAGGATTGTTAATGGCCACAGACAGAAAAGATATTATACTGCAGCCAATAAAACTCTAAGATAAACCATTAACATTCATTACCCCACTACATCAACATGATTAAGCCAGAATCTCGTCGAGCCAGCGACGTAAAACCAAAGCGCTACTTGGGAGGCAACCCAAGAACTGAGTATCACATTTCTATCTCGTTCAAATAATTTTCTAGTTTTGATTAATTTCTTTAGACTCATAAATTTCTTGCATAAATAGCATTTTCATCACTTAGTCATTTTTCTTTCATTCATATAAAAATATAAAAATATCAATAACCAAAATAATCTTCTCCAAATGGTCCTAAAACCATTTAGTCGTCACGATCTCAAAACTGTTTGGATCCAAACGGTCCTGAAACTGTTTGATCCTCACAGTCTCAAAACTGTTAAAATCCAAACGGTCCTGAAATCATTTGGTCCTCACGGTCTCGAAACTATTTGGATCCAAACGGTCCTAAAACCGTTTGGTCCTCATGGTCTCAAAATCGTTTGGATACAAATGGTCCTGAAACCATTTGGTCCTCACGGTCTCGAGACTGTTTGGATCCAAACGGTCCTGAAATCATTTGGTCCTCACGATCTCAAAACTGTTTGGACCCAAACGGTCCCGAGACCATTGTCCCTAAAGGGAATGCAAGCATCCCCCCCATATCTATAAATATCACCCTACCCCCTCCCTTTTGATCTCTTTGAATCTTAATCCTTTTCACACGATTTGCATTGTCTCCTTGCTCCCGCGCAACCCAAACCTAGTTGTCACTTCCATCGCCACCACCTGCCATCCGTCGTCACCCTCTAGCAACAACATACACGTTGCTCAACTACCTTCTCTCTTTCATGATTCACAATAGAAACTCTTTGCCTCTCGCTCCACAGCTAGGTAGAGCAAAGTTCTCAATCATCATCATCATCGCCACTATCACTACAGTGCGTGTTTTTCTTCTTTGCCATCACCGCACATCCATCTGTCACAACACACACCCATCACCACCGTTGTCTCCTTCACCATCGTCACTTTGCCTCCTTAGCAGTTTCGACACATGCACGTTCCTTGCAGTTTTGACATCGAGTAGGTTCTCATGGTTTTAAAAACCGCATAACCCCTCGTGGTTTCCCCTTGCGATTTCACACTCACGGTTTCCCCTTGCGGTTTCACCCTCGCAGTTTCACGCTTTCACGATCTTCAAACCGCATGATGTTTCACGATTCTAAAATCGTGTGAACCTCTTTGCGATCTTGAGATTGTGATTCTTGCACAATCTACATACCACTCGCCATTCATACAATAATTCTATTAGCATTAACTCTCAACTCTTTCTAATATATGATTCTTTGTTAACACTTTACAGGATGGCCTCAGCTGTGAAAGAAATCACTGAAGCAACCCATTGGACCAAAGAATAGTTGTTGGAGTGCTGAGATAGGCTCTAACACATTGTTGACATGTGCACAAAGATGGGCAAAACTCCAGCTAAATTGCCCCAAGTCCTTCACGACCTTGAGCACGTCAATGAATGTCTGGCGGATAACCCAGTTGAGGACCTCAAAGAACCTTCCTCAACTGTTGAAGGCTCTGACTACGAGCCAAACTCCAATGAAGAATCCCCAGCCAGCAAGTCAAAGGGGAAGCAAAAATTCCAGGAGGCTGCAAAAGAATGACCAATAAAAAGATGGGCAAAAAAATAAGTTCAGCTCGCTACCTCCAGGGAACCAATTCTGGCAGGCCAAGCAACTCCTCTTTCTGCCACTGCCGCAGCTGCACCAACAGATCTTCAAATTCAACATTTAGAAGTTGGCGAAAAAATTATGCGGTCGACAAAGTACATCTGCTCCAACATACTGAACAAGATGGGAGTATACAACAGAGTTCTTGACCTTCTCAACAAGGCAAACCTCTCCAAGCTCTGCTTTGTCGTCGAGAATTCTTATCTTGAGCCCACATTGGAATTCTTCACTCACGTCTCCAAACAACCAGTGGAAGACAAGGACAAACAAAGGGACGGAGGTGAACGCAAGCTCATCACCTCACTTTTTGGAAAATAGGTTACATTAACTAAAAACCAGTTGAACAAAATCTTCATCGACAGCCCAGACCAACTGAAGAATGATATGGAAGCAGGTCTGGATCACCAACTGTTCAATAGGCACACCTTCTAGAAATCTCTGACTAGAATCCCAAACTACGATTCTAAAACCTCCAAAGCCTCCAACATCCACTCCTGTCTGGTGTGAATGCTGCACAAAATTATAATAGGAGCACTTTTCCCTAGAACAGAGAGCGGGAATGTGCTCATCTCAGACCTCTTCATAATATGGTCCATCTTAAAGGGGCAGTCGGTTAATATCGGACAGCATTTGATGCATAAGCATAAATCTTATGCCCTGGGAAGGAAATCTGCATGGGTGGTCATGTGACTACAATTTTGAAATACCACAAGATGGATGGACCACTCAAGAACTACACTTTGTTAAAAGGTGATAACCTAATCAATGTACAGATTCTCAAAAACACCTATATCATAAAAGAAAAGTAGGCAAAGGTCCACTACACCTTCTTCCACACTATTAAAGCATCCAGGACACTGCTACCACTTCCCAAACTCACCAACTTACAAGCCTATGTAAAAGGGAAGGGACAACTGGAGAAAGTAGCACAAATGGAGCAAAGTGCTACAGTCCCTGCAACTAGAGTGATAAAAATATTGGTGGTACGGCCATCTAAACTGCACATGCAAAAGCAACAACAGTCAGAGACACCTACCTCCAAGATCACCCCAGGAGCAGAGCACCCCCATAATGAGGACAACATCCTAAACCCGACATTAGACTCCTTCACATTAGGTGTGGATGTTGGGAACACACCTACATCTGCCTCCACCATCCTAGGGATAGAGGGGTCGATACCTCTACCCTCCACGACTCCTCCATCTTCCACCATTCTGCTATTTTCCACCATTCTACACCACACCACTCTTCCACCATTTTCCACAATCATACCCACCAGCATTCCATTCTCCACAACCTCAACTTCCACCACATCTTCTGCTTCACTCCTTTTCTTAGCGGGCGAGCCCATTCTTACCTCAACGCCCGATCTTACATTTACCTCCACTACCTTCCCTCTTGCATTCCCGTTTCCACCTTCCATCACTGGGATATCACAACCACTCTCATCCACCACCATACCTCTAATGACTCCCTCTACCGTCACTACACTTTTTACGAGTCCACCAACGGTGTCTCCTTCGCCTGGCACCACCACCCTTCCACCCAGACCCCATCCATCCCACCCACCTTCCACTGGGGTCCCATTTTCACAAGTCGGAGAGGCATTCAGACGTCAACTTGACTCTATTAAAACACTCCTTTCCTACCCTTATAACATCTTACAATCTATTCTTTCTTGTGTGTAGGGGCTTTCCATGCAGGTATCCAACTTAGACAAGCGGACTAACACCTTACTGGACCTCCTCACAAGCGTTCAACAATGACAAGAATCAATAGTCCAGCAAGTCAACCTAGTTGACGACCGCTTACATACCCTACCGGAGTTGATGCTTAGCATGAAGAGCCAGCAAGATACATTAGTCTAGCAAGTCAACAAGATTGCCAAACAATCTCAACCTTTTCCTACGACCCTTCACGAGCTTTAGCAGCAACAAGTTACAATGAGCACACATATGGATCGCATTGAAAGCAGCCTCACACAAATCATCCGCTCCCAGGAGGAGCATGCAAACGATGCTTTAGATCAGCTACAAACAAAAGTAATCGGTTTAACAGCATGAATCCTCTCTGCTGAAGCACGATATACATATCTCAAGGAAAGCCATGATGCACTACTCAAAACCCATGGGCAGGTGCAAGTGGCACTTGAAAAATTACAAGCTCTCCATAGGCAATGCAACAAAGCATCGACCAAAAAGAACAAAGACAAAGTGGTGGATGATGAAGATGAAGACGATGACGATGATGATTCTGACTCCTCGGCTGACTCCAACGCCAACAACTCCTCTTCAGATGACAAACCAGATGATCAAGGCAATGCTGGGGCGAGTACCAGCCAAGGAGCATATATCTCAAAAAGGGGATACGGTGGAGGCCACCAGAAGAGCTGTAGGAAAGACCACCATGCTCCAAACAATACTGACAACGTAACAATGTCCTATGCAGACCAATTCTTCAATTTCTCTGCTATGGGCTCTCTAGGGGACACTGCCAAAGATGTGAATTTTGCTGAGTTTTAACAATGCATACTGGAAACCAGCACTAGCCCGCTCGCAGCAGCTTTCACATTTCATGAACCATCTGCTTCGGAGCAAGTTGTAGTCCTTCCCCCAGAACAGGAGGATTCTGACAGAGTGAGTCTCAAAACCGACGATCAACTCGACTCTGACTCTGAAGAGAATGAAGATCTGCTACAATGTTTTGACGACAATGAACAGACTTCACTTCCTACTATTGAAGACCTTCCCCCGCCACCACCCCTACCTCACAAGATGCATGACTTAGATCTGGCAGCCATCTCTACATTAGATATTTAGGACATCTTCATCCTAAATACTATTGTTGATGATGCCAAGGACGGGGGGACATCCTCTATAATAACACAAAGTCAAAGCGCAAGCTGACACGTGAAGACTTTCGTATTCTTCTACGACCTCAGTCGGCGGTGAAGATGGCTATCTTCCATGTACTGCTTGCTAACGTAATATAGGAATTTCAGAGCCCAAAGAAAAGCAACCAATTTTTAATGCTTCGCCTACTCTAGCATTATGCCTATTGAATAAGGACTTATAGGCAAAATCCATCGAGTGGTTGTAAACGGGTCTCTCAAGAAAAGCACGCTACATCACGGTGCCTTTCAAAGATTCTGGCCACTGGCTCCTTATGATCGTTGACACTGAGGCCCGTGACGCCAAGGTGTACAATTTTTGCACCAGTGAGATTAAGGCGAGAACCATTAATTTCACTAGTTCATAAGTTGGAGAAGCGTGATGCATTCCCTTCCGGCTTCTCAAAGTCATATGGGCCGCCTTCCCATCTCTTGCAAACGGCTGGAGCCAACCATGGTTCAAGATCATCAACCCAGTCGTTCAGACACTAGAAGGCTCAGGGGACTGCGCTCTCTGCACAATCAGATTCATTGAAGCGCTCAACAGAAATATCCCCTTTACCGAGCTAGCTACAGAAGATATGCATACTTTACGGGTGACGATATGCCATGGAGCTCATTTGCAACATATGGTTCTTCAAGGACCCGATAATGGAGCATGATGATGTACTCCATTATTTATACTGTGCTATCCAACATCCACAAAACCAACCTTTCAGACAAGTTCTAAAGGAGTTGGAGCAACAATAACAACAAACCGCCAAGGTCCCAGAAAAACGATAATGGGACCCCTACACTTTTGATATGGCGGAAGATAAGGGGGACATATATCTACTAACAAGAGCTACCATTAATAGATCCTCCAAAGATATGGTGCCTCTATCAGATATACCACCGACATTCCCGAATTTTGACCTTTCTGCATGCAAAAGTCTTTCTGATAATGAACTAAGACTCGTCATGTCTTAGCTATATGCAGAGAATGACGATCTTGTTTTCCTTGAAGGGAATATTCTTGTAATGGTCGATGCACTCCGCGAGACCGTACAAGTAAAAGGTACAATGTCTATGAGCGTGATGGTTTCCTACCAATATCTTTTAGCACGAGACTTACCTACGGTTTACATGGAGTCAGCATACCTGAAGGATGATTTGCTAGGATCAAAGAACTTTGGAACCATAGAAGCTCTTATTTCATACCTTAAACATACGACTCAAAAGTTCATCTTGTTTCCCTTCCTTCACTCTGAGCATTGGATGCTACTGGAAATGGACTTACATAACGGAACTACAACTATCTACAATAGTTCGGATAGTCAGATCAATCCAAACCAGAGATAGTATAACATCATAGCAAAGATGCCGACGGAGAAAGTAGCAAAGGATTGTGCCAAATGACTACACAATCTTCTAGGCGAGCACACAAAGTCATACAACAAAGCACATTTCAAGCACCCATCCTTCTTCCACAGATGTCCCCAGCAAATTAGAGAATCCAACAATTGTGGATTCCACGTCCTTTACTGGATGTATACCCTCACTATTCTTGACAAATGCATTGAGGACATGAAGGATGTGGACTATCACGCACTCTGAGGAAAGTTCACCACCAATCTGCTCCGTTCTCATGGAGCCAACAAGGGTTTAACAGAACCTTGACACCCTTGCCCATGTACTTCTCAACCTATCACCTTGACACTCTGGGGACAGAGTGAATGATAAGTTAGGGGGGAGCACACTGGGTAAGAAAAGAGGTACTATATTCAAATCTTCTCTTTTTCTTTCACCATTGTTTTTCTTTTCTAAAATTGCATAGATTATTGTTTTTGATGTTTAGAAGTTTCTGATAATTTCTTTGACAGAATAAGTTTTGTACTTAAGACAACATTCTCTTTGGTAAGGGGACCCCCAGCTAAATTAGAGACAAAGTAGTCCTCAGAAGCACTTACAGAGTAGCAATTAGTCACGTAATGGAGAATGAATAAATCACCTCCACATTTGATTTCTATGCATTTGCTTCAATTCTATATCAGACTCTCCACATGTCAAAACTACAGACGAAACAAACCCAACACTCTCAAGGACGGGAGGGAATCAGGTGAAATCCAAATAAAAAAACCTCATAAGTGGACCACCAAGTACAAAACCAGAACAAGTGAATGTCTGGAAACTCTAGGGAATAGTTTTCTTCTTTTCAAAAAGAGGCTTGGCAACCCAAATAAAATCCCTAAATACCCAATTCCCAAGCCAGTGAGCATATGAATAAAAGCCTGAGTGTTGAATAAAAATATGAGAGTTGTGCCATGCATAAGGACTTATATGAAGAACCAATAAAGGTAAGCTCAGTTGACACATTCAACTGCCCTCACAAAGACAGATGTGTCGCGCCCGGTAGTAAGATCCTAAGGTCTCCAAATATATGAAAAGCTCACAAAGGTCTTGCCTGGTCAGTACATTCAGTTGCCCTCACAAAGGTAGATGTGTCGCGCCCGATAGTAAGACCCCAAATTTTAGATAAATCCTCCCCCTCGAAGGGGGAGTTACACAGCAGCCTTCAGCCAACCCTCATACCTACTTTAGCTTCCGCTAGGATTTTCAAAGAAGTATAAAACTACTTAGAGTCGAAGACATGCACATAATATGGTCAAGGAAAAGGTTGTCCCAATGAGAGTTACATGACACAAAAGAAACCTAAGGGCCATGCAACTCCCGATACCTGAAAGAGTCAGAGTAAGAAGAAGCCTCAACAAAAACCTAAGCGGATGTTTGGTATAGAACTGAAGCGAGAGTATGGGAATCTTCACTAAATAAAATCACCTTGCCACTGCGTGCCTTAGCTCTTTCCTGCTTGAGGACAAGCTAGACTCTAAGTTAGGAGGGGTGATAACCTCCCATTTTGTGATGTTATCTTACTAGTTTTTCTTATTTTTCCATACTCTTTCTTAGATAAATTAGATTAAATACTTAACTTTATAGCTTTATTGAAAATATACCAATAGATTGATATTTCTCTTTTCTCCTTACAGATAAACCCAAAAAAATCACAAAAGACTCAACCAAACTGGTCTCCAAGACTGAGAGGATGATACCGGTCTCCAGACCGCGAAGCTCTAACGGTCTCAAGGCCGTGAAGACTCAACCGGTCTCCAACCATGAGGATGCTTAATGGTCTCAAGACCGTGAAGACTCAACCGGTCTCCAAGACTGTGAGGGTGCTTAACGGTCTAGAGACCACAAAGACTCAACCGATCCCCCAAGATCGTGAGGATTCTTAACGGTCTCAAGACCGTTCAAGATCCTTAGAGCCTATAAATAGGACTCAAGGAGTCCTCATTCAGCATCAAATTCTTAAACTCCCAAAGGCTACCTCATTCATTCCAGAGCTATTTCACCCTTCATCCTTTACCCCAAGGCTTCTGGTCTAAGATCCACACTCCATCCATAAGCCTACTTTCTCTTTCATCGACATAGAAGGTGGGGATTGAAGGACTCATCACCAAAGTAATCACATAGTGTGAAGATAGTTGTTCTCTACTCCAAGGGGTCAACCTGCCTCCCTCCTACGTGGAGATGATGTTTTCCTTCTCTTCTCCTATCTCCTTATTTGTTCTTTCCATGAGTGAGTAGTTCCATACACTAGGGTGCGGGGAGTAGCCCCGCTACCCATGTTTTCATTTCATGCATTGTAATTCATGAGTTTGCAATAGAGAAATACTATCTTTTCAGTTCAACATCAATCGTTCAATGAATGCTAGTTGCTTGATCACCAACTTTTGTTACCTATTATCTACTAGTACGAATTGTCTACGTTTGTACTTTTAGATTTGATTATCAATTATATGTTGGTTCTTGATGTATGTAGTCACCATATATTTGTTTCGGTATATAGGAGCACTTTTCAAGGAGTGGAGTAAACTCACCACCATCATTGTACTTTCATACTATGAAATGGAATCAGTTGACGTATGGAAGTACAACTTTGGCAGGTCAAGGAATACACTTTGTGAAGGGAGTGATGCAAAGTAAGTGACCATTCATTCGGGGATGGCTGGCATTGCAATACTTCCACATTTCTCATAGTTGGCTATTCAAAAGGAAGCAAAGTCTACAAAGATACTAAATGATTAGACCCTTTTTGCAAGCCATGTTATTATGATGTATGTTATGATCCATGTGTAGTGGTGGTGAAACTCGATCACATCCTAGTGGTTTCCAAATATTGTTTACAACCTTAATTTTACTTTCCTTCCATCTAATTTACATTTGCATTTTAGTTTAATCATCAACCCAACTCTTCAATCTAAATATCAACTCTTAAGTAGACAAATAGAATTATAACATTTTCCATCTTGTTAATCCTTAACAAGACATTGTCTTGTGGATTCGACCCTAACCTGTACTACGATAAGACTTCCACGTACCTTAGCGTACATGGGTGGAAATATTATTATATCACACGCAAAGCTAAACTTGGAGACTTACTATCTTTAGGATTTTTAGTGGTGCGCGTAAATCCACGCAAGTGGAAGCTCCATCACAGTATCTCACTTCCGATCCACCCCCTAGCTCTGCTGAGGGACCTACCTCTGCCTCCTTTCCCCAATAGAGTGCCACCTACTTTCTCTACCACCTGGCCCTACCTCCACCCTACTTGTTGGCTTTTCTGAGGTTTCTACACCCAGTTTTGAGCAAGCAAATGCATTACTTGCATGTGGTGTGTCTTAGGTGGAGCAACATGCCAAGTGGTCTGCCACTCACTCTTTTGGACCTCCTAAAGATGAGGAGATGGTAGACGAGGATGTTGAAAATGATGATGAAGGTGATGGTGATGAAGTTAAGGATGAGGATGAGGATGGTGATGATGGCTCAGATGATGGATATGATGCTACCCCTTAATGCCCCTAATGCACCATCTGATGGGGATGGGGATGAGGACTACCATCATGATGATGATGAGGTTATTGACGTAGATGCCCTATATGTTTAGTTCTTAGGTCTGTAGAGTTCTCATATGCATATCTTTTTGTAGACTTTCATGTACTAACGTTCGGGCAATGTATCTGAGGCTTACTACTTTCATATATTGTTGTTTTTGTAGTTTTCATCTAGAGAGTATATATCTTTTATTGTAGTCTGATTATATGTACCTTAAATATATATGTGGTTATAACTCATGAGTTCTTGGTATATGCTTTCATATTTTGATTATGACTCTAGTATGTTTTTTCTCTATGGTTTGTTGGTTGGTGCTTGCTTATGGTGGTTACTTGTGTAGTTTGTGCTTGAGAATAAGACCAATGTTTTAGCTCTTCTACCCCCTACCTTTTTTATATGACAAAGGGGGAGGAGTGATCTTAGTACATATTGAATTGGGATCCTTTTCTGGTTAAATCTTTAAAATTTCATGTGACTATGTAAGCGGACTCAGTAGTATATATGTGCTATGGTTATCATTTTTAAAAAATAATCATATAGGAAAGGTAAGCATGAATTTAGGGGGAGAAATTTCTATTGTTCATTCATGTATCCCCTTACAATTCACAAGGTAAAATTTTAAATTCCAAGTCCTTGTCAATATGTGGAGGAATGGTTTGCATCTTCAAAAAGGGAGAGAATGTTGACCTAACAGTTATACATTGTCAATATTTTGATGATGTCTTAACCATTGTATTTAATATTTCTATTTGATATTGATTTCAAGTATTAGGCACATGAAAAGGATCAATTCAATCAAGCCCTAGCTTGATCAAATACAAGCCAAAGTCAATGCAAATATACTTTTGTGGAATATGTCCTAAACAACTTAGGAAAATTTTTGCAATCATTTGTATTGGTGATACAACTTGTAGTTAATATTAGAAAAAAATTAGGAGCAGTTAATAAGAATGTTTAAGCACTCAAATGACAATTTCCAAAATACATCACAGGCACCCTTATCAGCTGAGTTTCCCTTTCGGAAACTTGACCGACGCCTATAATGGGTCTTGGAACTGCTAGGTTCCTCCGAGTTTGTCTTGGTGACAATGAGATAGATACTCTGCACTGACCAAATCATATTTAAGTCTTCTATCGAGTTTCATCTAGGATAAACTCAACCGAACTTCAAATTTGCTTTGTCAAATAATGCTAATGGCCGAGTCTACTTTATTGAAATGCAAAGTATGGAGTGTGCAGAAAAAGCATTTCTCATCATTGGAGTGTTGCAAACATAAAAAATGAATCTGTTGCAACACCCCAAACGACTAGGATTTGTTCCCAAGTGCTTCTAGTGGCTAGTAGACACCCCCAACTATAAACAGGGGGCCTTGGACTTCATTCCAAGTTTATCTACCTTGCTCCTAGTTATAGTTGAGTGTATTTATCCACATAGAGCCCATTTCTCTCTCTTACTTATTAATCAAAATGTCATTATGAGTGACATAGGCTATGTGTGAGAGAGCTACTCCATTGTACTCTTGTAAAGCCTTTGAATCTTCCCTTTCCCAATCCTTTTATCAAGTACAAAGATGGTGAAAGTTTCTCCAAGGTGAAGGAGAAGGTGAAGGTTGAAGATCCTTGAGAAGAGTGAGTAATTCCTTCAAGATGGAAGATTGTTGCAAGAGGGAAGCTCCTTGGTGATGGTTTCCATCTCATTACAAAAGTGGGTAGGTCCTTGAAGAGGTTGAAGACTCTTGCTCCAAGGATAGGTAAGACCTTGTAAGGTTTATTGGCTCCATTTGGTCCTTAAAAAGAAAGGTGAGGTATCCTTGCCCAGTAGAAGGAAGGTCTTATTGTATGTCTTATAATGGAATATAAGTATGCAATGGTTGAAAAATCCTAGGGCTTGACCTCTCTAGGTAGTGGATGTACACTCTCCTAGTTTGGAGTTTGGAACCACTCTACATAGCATGTTCTTGATCTCATTTGATCCCTCTCATCCTTTGTCTGTATGTTTAGTTGCACACAAATTCCATATTTGCAATCCTATTTTTTGAAGTAATTTGAAGGTCTAATGAATTTGGTTTAAGTTATTTTTAGCTCTATTCACCCCCCTAGAGCCCTTTGATCCAACACTCACGATGTTGTTCTAGGTCATTAGAGTAAACCAGGATGTCATCTATGAACACTATGACAAAGGTATCAAGGAAGCGCTAGAACACACTATTCGTGAGATTCATGAACACACTAGGTGTGTTGGATAACCCAAAAGGCATAACTAAAAACTCATAGTGGCCATAGTAGGTTCAAAAAGAGGCTTTTAGTATATCCCCACTCATAACTCACAACTGGTAGTACCTAAATCTTTGGTCAATCTTTGAAAAGATTCGAGTAGTTTTGAGATGGTCGAGCAGGTCATCTATGTGGGGTAGAGAATATTTGTTCTTAATGGAAGCCTGATGTATCATTATATAGTCTATGCACATGCATAGTGATCCATCTTTTTTCTTGACAAAGAGGATCGGTGCCCCCATGGGAAAGTACTAGGTCAGATGAATCCCTTGTCTAATAGTTCTTGTAGTTGCTTTTTCAACTCAAGCAACTTGGCGAGGGCCATCCTGTAAGGTGCCCTAGAAATCGGGTTTGTCCTGGGAACTAGTCCTATCAAGAAGTCCACTTCTCTCTCTTGATATATGCTTGGCAAATTGTTTGAGAACACATTAGCATAGTCTGTGACTACCGCTATCTCCTCTAAGGACCACAACTTTGGCTACGGCTCGATAACAACATCTAGGAATGCTAGACAACCCTTGGCTATCATCTGTTCTTCTTTCACGATTGACACGTACATGCTAGTGGTAGCATCCTTCCTACCTCTAATAATAAAGGGTGCATGACATGATCTGTATTTGTATTTTCTTTTCCCTACAATCTAATCTTGCATTATAGTTATAAAGGCAATCCATTCTTACAATGACATCAAAATCATTCATATCAAGCAAGATAAGATCAAAAGGGAGTTCATTGTTTATGTATTTAACATGTATGGTCGGTGTCTTTAAGAGGGATGAAAATATCCTACCACTAAGGGTAGTGACTTCTAAGACGTATCCTAAGTCCTTGAAGTCCAAACAAAGCATAGTTGTGAGATTTATCGAAATGAAAGTAGTTATAGAACCAAAGTCAAACAAAGCTTTAACATTATGGCCAATTATATCAAGAATGCCTATATCGTATTTATAATAGTCAAACTATGCATATAATGGTAAGGATAGGAAATGTTACTCTAGGTATGGTTACCTTCTATAAGTCAGTTGGCATTTATTGAGCTTCTTTACTATCAAGGGCAAAGACTCGGGCCTATCTCCACTCTCTTGTAGGTGGTGTAGCTTCCTGGGGTGTTGCAACCACTAGTTCAGCAGCCACTAGGCCCGGACCTCAGGGTCAGGAACCAAGAAATTGGGTATGAGATGTCCCTCATGCTGATAGCAAAAACACACCCACTTCTCAAAGAGACACTTTTCAGGGTGATTCCTCCCATAGGTATGACATATGCTATTACGGTCCTCGTGACAGGGTTTTCCCTTTCCTCCATTCCTTCCCTTACCATTATTATGATCTTTGCCTCTTCTATTGTCATTCCTTGAGGTAAATTTGCATTCCCTAAATATCTTTTAGGTGGGTCCTATGTAAGAATGACTGTCTTATCCATGTCTAGAGAAAAGTTAAGGGCCTCAATGAAGCTTGTGGGTGTACTCGCCATCACATGAGGCTTGATCAAAGGGTGCAGGTGCTCCACAAAATTTTCCACTTGGCACTCCTCAGTCAACATATATCCAAAACATTCCATGAGGTGGAATTTCTGAGAAAAATGTGCGACTGACGTGTTGCCTTGGCATAGGAACATGAATTTCTTTTCCTTCTCTTTCTTGGAAAAGATGGGTATGAATCTTTCAGAAAAGATAGTATGAAATTTTGCCCAAGCAATTGGTTCCTCATTCATATCTCGGCCCATGGTGTGATTTTTTCATCATATCTTATCTGATCCATCAAGAAGGTGAGCGGAAAACAGAACCTTTCTATTTAGATGCACCTCCAGAATGTGAAAGCCATTTCCCACGGCAAGAAGCCAGGCATCTAACTTATCAACTATCTCGACTTTGTCTTCACCCTAAAACTTTTCTATATTCAGCTTAATGAAGTCTAGGATGGTGGCTCCAAGATGAGGGCAGACAGATAGAGGTTCACCTTCCTCATCTCTAGTAGCATCTTTGAGTGAAAAAGCATTTATATCCTCCATAAGCTTCTTTTATTGCTCCATCTAGAGCACATCAGGGGTATGAACAACTACCTAACCGACTGTCAGTGTGGAGCCAGTAGCATGGCCAGGGTTGTCTTCCATTATAGGTTTGCCTTCAGGCTTAGGACCATCTTCAGGGTTCAGCATGTCAAGGGGGACTTCCTCGTACTCAGGGCCTTTCTCAAAGGAGGCCTCACCTTCTATTTTCTGCTTCTTGGAGGAATCACCCTCCATGGACCTCCTCTTCTTCTCTGAGGAGAGTCTCTTCTTACAGGAGGCCCTCAGTCCAGACCATTCCCTAGGGGTGTCGTCGGGGATGATAGTGTCCTTGACACTAACCATGTTGTTTCACATACATTAACTTTATTAATATTAGTTCCATATTTAGGCATTTAAAGCATCATAACATTATGTCCATGACATGTTATTTACATGTGTTTCATTATTTGGCAGAGGATGACTTAATCCCTAATATCTTAAACCTATAACTATAAACTCATAAGGGTATAGGAAGTAGTTATAGGTTCCTAGGGTTTTGGTGAGTGAAGCAAGGGGTAGAGAAGGGATGAAGTCAGATGAGAAGAAATACTAGAGGTATTTTATTTTGAGTAAAATCCTCCAACTTAGTCTAGGTAGGATGCATGGGTCCAGGAGTCCCCTTAAGCTGAATAACGATGCAGAGGAAAGTTTTTCCAGTCCCCAGATTGTGGACCCTTCTAGACATCATCGTCTTTAGAGATTACTCTAATAATTCCCTTAGGAATATAATTCTTAAAATCTAATAATAATTAGATATTAAATTATAAACTAGGCTCTGATGCCAAATGTAACACTCGGTCCCACTACCTAAGGCTATAATAAACTTTCAGGAATGACGAATGGCCCCACTCACCACCACTAACCTTAACTGTGTGCTTTGTCATCACTCACATGCAAGCTAGGATAAACTTCCCAACTGGTCACCCATCCTAGTGCTAACCAGGGTTGAGTGCACTTAATCATAGAGTTCTTTAGTGATGGGCTCCCTGGAAAGGAGGTGCAGCTTGGTGATAAGTGTAGACCCATAATTCTTTTTAAGATCATTTTATTTGGGGCCTCAAATCCTAAAATGTTACAATCTCCCCCACTTAGACTCTTGACATCATCGTCAAGGCTAAATTATATGGCCTCATAATAATTCCTCATTTCATCATTGACCTAAATGGAAATGCACACCCAGCTCCTGATCACATATGCATCAACTTGGATAGCCCTTTACAACATGTCTAGACACAATCAATTCAAGAGTGCCTCCATCAACGCAGATACCCCTTTTGGACATGCATGGACTGTAAGACTCAACTATATGGCCTCATTATCATTCCCCATTTCAATGTTCACCCAAATGGCCATGACACCCATCTCTTGATTGTGGTTACGTCAACTCGAATAGCTCTTACCAACATGCCTAGACACTACCAGTGTAAGGGTGGCTCCATTAACTTGGATATCCCTTTCCAACATGCCTAGACATGACTAGGTCAAGGGTGGTTGCATCAATGCATATAACCCTTTATGACATTCCTGGACCACACGTCTCAAGGAATAGCATGCCATAGGACCATGTGGGCCCCACCTACTGGAAGGGTTATGGCTTTGATACCAAATGTAATGACCCCCTCCCCCTGTTATCCCCAATCAAGGTGGATTGAGAGGGAAAAGGCCATTACAATAATATAAGATCGATGGTTTAGCAATTAACCGATTATAATTAATAAATTTTAGTAAATAGAAATGAGTTTGGTAACAAAATAAAAGATAAACTCTCCAAAGAGTTGTATGATATGGATATTGAATATTTTTCAATAGGGAAATAAATACTACCTATCTAAATCCTCTAGGATTACATTATACCTTTTCTTTTGGTGTTTTCTTCTCTAGATGTCCATTTTCATCATACTAGCAGAATAATAGTAGTTTAACCTAAAACATTGTAAAATAAAAATATGGTCAGTATAACAAGTTATACTGGTATGTGGGGGAAACAAAATGTTCGCAACTAGGTGTAACAATATAGTCATCCATAGCAACAAATATGATTACAAAATTAAACATGCATTTTCTTTCTAACTTCTCAACTTAATCTCTATGGTACGCTCCCCATCTGGAGTGCTCATTTGGGGTTCCCTCTCTCCAGGGTTTAGTCCTTGCAGTGGACTTCTCTTAACCTCCTGTTCTTGGGATCAGTTTACTATGGCCTTCTTTCCCGGCTAGGCCTCACAATGACCATCCTATCCCAGCTTGGTCCTCATAATGACCATCCTATCTTGGCTCGATCTTATTGGTGGTCATCCTATCCACACTTGATCTCTCATCATCATAATGACATTTCACATTTCATACATCCCACATGTACCACTTAAATCCACCAAATATAGTTGAGAAAGTTATACTTATATAATGTGATACTCATAGAGGCTTTAAATATTGTAGGAATTAAATAAACAACCAACAATCTATTTGCAATCAATGCAGAAAGCCTTAGAAAACCACGGAAGTTATTTAAGTTGAGTAGTCATAGGCGTAACCACATACCTTTTTAAGAAGTGATCAAAAGTCCAAAATATGAGCAATTGTGAATAAGCAAGAAATTATACTGAAATTAATGCACAACATAGGAGTATTACTATTTTGTTCACAAACTCACATTAAGACTGATTTTGGTTCCAAGTTAGGGTTTTGAGTCTTAAGATTTCCTTAGGGTTTTGGCTTCACAAGCCCTAATTATCACTTTTAATGCCTTTTTAACTTACAAACCCTAAACTTGATGTTTTATGCACTATTAATCCCAAAATAAGTCAAAGATATCTCTTTTATCCAAAAAGTCTCAACTTTATCCATTAAAGCCTTTTGAGCATATTATGATCATTAAACTTAAGAAATTAGGGGTTTTATATATTTAATACTTTAATGATAACAACTTTTGGCATTTTAGAATTTGAGATAGAATGAGTTTTGGAACAATTTTTATTGAATTCCTTGCATTTTTCTAATTAACTTTCATATATAACATGTCATTATTGCATATCCCTAATAATTACTATGATTTTAGCAAAATTAAATATATCTAGCCAATCGCAAGCCACCACCTAGGCAGTGAGCCCAGGTCCCAGCCTTTCTAGCTAGGTTGGGCCAAGCCAATGGGCCATGCCAACTTCGCTCAGCTCGCTCACATGGACACGTGCTTAGACGGGTGAGAAGAGAGGAAAAAGGGCAGAAGTGTCCTTACTTGAATGAAGAGATGACAGGGGTAGAATGGTCTTTCCCCCTATTGTCTTCTTCTTCCTCTTGTCTACTTGTGAGTAGACTCCGATGAGACAACAGAGGGGTTGACTCTGAAGACCTCACCTTCTAATCGACAGGCAAAGCTGCCCTCTTCTTTGTTCTCGACCCACCGAAGTCGATGAGACCCTCAATTGTCCTGGAGATAGCTTGGGTGAGAAGGACTATAAGAAGGATCCTCAGTCACATAGAGACGTGTTAGGAAAATGGGAGGCAGGGTTAATAGTAAAATTGGAGGTGGAGAAGTGAGTCTAAGATCATGTAGAGCTTTGTAATTGTATTGGTGTTTTTGCATTGGATGCACATTCCCATATATAGCCCTGGGGTTGAGGGTCGGCTCTTATTACATTGGAAATTTGGGAAAATATTTTAGATTTCTCCAATCTAGACAAACCCTAGAGTAGGTGGGTTTGCATTGATCTCACCAATCCAATGGACAACTTTCTCAGATTTCTCGATCATTGATGAGGGAGAGCAGAGCAATGGAAAAGGTCGGTTTACTATTCTGACTTGCCTATTTTGTGTGAGGTAGACGATGACTTAGTCATCATCGGATCCCTATTTGATGGTTGTCATTCCATGTGAAAATAAAAAGGCTTAATTTTATACACAATCAATTTGTGACATTTAATGTATATTTCCCATAATCCATTCACTTTAGGATTTCTAGAAAAATCCATGTCTCTCTCTCCTTTTATCTTTTAATATCAATTTTTAAAGGAAGGTTTTTAATAACTTTATATAAGTGTGAGAGAGATAGGAGACCATAATACTCAAATTAAAGATACTTTTTCTTGATCTCCAAGTATCCCACTTTATATTATTATTTAAGTCATCAAATCAATTCTTTTCTCTTTCTGCATTTTCCATATTTCTTATTTTGTTCACTTTTCTCATTAGAAATCATGTGAAAACAAAACCAAACCATTAGTGACCTTCAACACCACTTTTTAAGAGAGTTCCACATAATTCCATATTTAAATTATTAATAACCTATCACCTTTTGTAATTCACTTAATATTGGATTTTCTTTCTTCCTTTTTCCCTATATTCATTATGGGATTACGAAGATCAGTAAAAACCATGAAGACCATCATAAAGAAATATTTGCAAAGGAAATTCATTCCTTATAAACAAAGCACACCAAATTTCTAATATATCCCTATTATTCAAATAATTGCATTACATGTGAAAAACCATGTTATAGCATTCTTTCCCTTTTATAGGAGTTTTTTCCTCAAAATTTGACTAATCATACAAACAAATCAGGATGAGACTTTCACATGTATGGATAGGTAGGAGCCACTCCCACTATGTTTAGACATGCAACCTTATTATAATACACACATATCAATTTACATTCTGAAAATTTAAAGTCAAAAATACATCCATCTCCTCTGAAGTTATAAACACATGGGTTACATGACTTGAGAACTCTACAATTGTACATACAACCTTATTTAAACAAATGAGGACTTAGTTGTTGTTTAAAAATATATAGGAAAAAGTTCATTTGATACCTCTCACACTCTTTCCTATTTAGAATCAAAGGTTGAATGCGTGTCCGGACTAGAGAAAATGAGTTACAAGATGGCAATAAGAACACAAAATATTTCCATCACAAGGTGAATCATTGAAAGAGAGCCAATGCCATCAAGAGGCTAGAAGACAAAGGTGGGATCTGGAAGATAGGGGAGAAGGATATTACTAACACTGCTTTAAATTACTTGAAAATCTTTCCAAGACATATGGGGTTGCAGAAGATGGCAAGGAATATTGAGGATAGAAAGAGTGCTCCCGTAGAGAGAGGTGACGGAGATGGAGAATGAGCCCATAGAAGGTGAAATTTGGGGATGTCAAAGTAAGATGCATCCTTCCAAAGTAGTGGGGCCCGAAAGCATGAAATCCATATTTTTCTAAAAATTTTGAATTAAAGATAAAGGGCATGTAGTGGACTTCATTAAAGGTTGGTGGAATGGAAGATAAGATCTCAAGGAAGTGAAAATGCCCATAATTTTGATGACATCAAAGTGCTAGCAGCTGAAGAAAATCACAAAGTTTAGACCCATCAGCTTGTGTAATATTATTTATAAATCCTATCAAAAGTAATGGCAAATATGCTAACACTAAAGTTCTACAAAATTATATCAAAGAACCACAACGGATTTATATCTAGAAGATTGGTCATTGATAACACCTTAGTGGCCTATAAATTGTTTCATAATATGAAAACAAATAAGAAGGGAAAGATAGGTGTAATGGCTTTGAAGTTAGACATACAAGGTCTGTGATCATAGCGAATGGAGTATTCTAGATATTGTGATGAGAATAATGGGTTTTGGGGAGAATATGTACATTATGATTGTTGATTGTGTGTCTAGCATATCTCATTTGGTCTGTCTGAATGGTAAGAACAAAAGAAACCTAATTCAAACTAGTGGTCTACACCCAAGGTGACCCTATCTCTCCCTTCTATTTTTGTTGAAGTTTTTTCTATGTCTATTAATAGAGCATACACTTCTGGGTGTATTCATGGGACTAGGGTGAGCTGGGAGGGATGGGAGTTTCTTGTATCTTCTTTGTATTTTATAGCATTCTTTTTTCTAGAACATCTCTGGAGGAATGCTCATGAGAAAAACTAGATGTATCCAAATCAGATGTGTATTTCAACAAGAATGTGTAGTAGCGGAGAAGGGGAGATATCTACAACCTCCAACAAATGTGTGGGTTGGATAGGCATGATAAATACCTTGACCTGCCTACCATCATGAGTAGATCCAAAAAAGTGGGTTTTTCACATGTCAATGATAGAATTTGGACAAACTTCAAGCATGGAAAGAAAAAAATGATGTCTAGACCAAGAAAGGAGATCCTTATCAATGATTTGGCTCAAGTGATCTCAACTTACACGATGAATATTTTTCAAGATTATGTAAGATCTTATTGTTGAGATTCATGGTTGTATGTCATGATTCTTATGGAGATCAAAGGATACCAAGAGGAAGATTCACTAAAAATCTTGGGACAATCAATGTATGCCAAAATATGCAGGAGGCATGGAGTTTAGAGAACCCAAGATCTTCATTACTGGCCAAATAATGTTGGTGTATAATGTCCAATCATGACTCATTGGTAGGGAACTTTTTAAAGGCGAGATACTTAAAGAGGATGTTATTTATAGAGGCGAGAAGAGTTCATGCACCGAGCTATATGTGGAGGAGCATTTGAGGTGCAAAAGTGCTTCTCATTGAAGGACTAGAGACAATGGGATGTATATTACTTTCTGGGGGGATATGTGGATTCTTGGGCTAAGGGGGGATCTAACATGATGAAAAAATAGGAAACAAAGAACTCAAGACAATTAGAGAGCTCATTGACTCCTTATATGGCAATTGGAATATTGACTTGCACCGGTAGTCTGTCAGTCTGCAGTTGGTATATAAAAAAATTGTCTATGCCCCTACCACACTGAAGGAAAAGGTATCCGATGGCTTGGTTCCCAAACTTTAATGGTATGTTATTAGTAAAGTTGATATATTCACTCAGTCTATTGGGAAATACACCATTGTGGAATTTAAATTCTCAGGAAGTGGCTAGAAAAGAGTGGAAAAATTATGAGATATGAAAAGGGAAACCTTTCTTGACTTTTGTAGTTGGGTCATGAATAAACTAATGGTTCAGAAGGAGAACATATTGATCAGGTGTTGTGTGAACTAGACAAGGAGAAATGAAGTCATCTTCAACCAAGCGCCCAACCATCTGCAAGGCATCATGTCGGGATTCCCCCACTTTGTTGAGGATTACATAAGCTATAAGAGCAAGACAGGTGACAGCTTGACACACAACAGCACAAGAAGTAGGCAAGTTAAATGCATGAAACCACTAGAAGGGATTGCATAATTCAATGTGGATGCAGCCTGGAGCCACAACAAAGACATTGGTCTGGGGTTTGTATCCAAGAATAGTACGGGTGTGATAATGGCTACAGGAAGGAAACACATACACTACTCGGTGAGTGTGACCATAGCGGAAGCCAAAGTATAAGTTGGGTAGTCACCTATGTGGCCATGGCAAGGATATAGAGGGTGGTTATCGAGTCAAACTCCCTACATGTAATCAGTTGTATCAAGAAGGGGACTGAAGACTGGGGCGTGTTGGGTCTATCTACTCAATTCCTTATCAAACTAGGAGAAAATTTTGTGAGTATTTCATATGTGCATTTAAAGAGGGTGAGTAACATGCTAGCTCACTTAGTTACAAGTGAGGCTTGTCTATTGTAATGGTCCTTTCTTTGCGCTGGCCATCCAACTGGCATAAAGGGAGATTGCTTAATGAATGAAATATTCTCCCCCTTTCAAAACAAAAACTATAAAGGTTGAATTTCATCAAAGCCTTCCTACAATATAAACATGTGGAATACACATACTTGTCAACTCTACAGTTGTACATACAACTTAATTAGAACACACAAGGACCTATTTATAATTTGAAAAAAGGATATTTTTTATTTACCATCTTCCACACTCTCTCCTATATATTATTTATGGCATTAGAGGTGCTTAATATATACAAAATCCTTGGTTTGAGTTGTCTCTAGGGATTGGAAATCGTCAATCAAATTCTAATAGTGAACTGAGACAATGTAAAAATTTAGATATGGTTGACGAGAAAATGACTTTTTACATACTTCTACATAAAAACACATAGGGTAGCTCATGGGAAGGTATCTCCCTCTTGCCCAAATCGGTGTCTTGTAATGATGAGAAGATGAGGATCCTAGGTCGGAACCCACAACATGAAACCACACAGATTGAATAACACAAACAACAACTAGTCTATGCCTACATAAACTTAATTGTTTATTTTCATTGGTTTCCTCCATGATCTCCTTATGGAATTGTCTCACCATGCCCAAGTTGATCTCAACCCAAGGTGCGAAGATAAGGATCCATATGCCCCCCTCTTGCTTCACGTTTGGGTGGTTTTTGTATTGTGGATGCCAAGGTAGGATCATCACCTTCTCATCATTACCAAACACATGTAGGGGCAAGATGGGATGGCTTCAGGTGAGCTTACCAATGTATTTTTCTATAGAAGTGTGCAAAATTCCAATCAACCAAACATAAATTTGAACATTGTCCCAAAACATTACTTGAACTTGATTGCAATTCTCAAACTCTAAAGACGGTCCAAGCCAAGGATATTATAGGATTTTAACATCTAAGTGAGGTTTAAAAATATATTGAAAATGTAAAAGGTTTAGGGAAAAACTCAAAAGACTAGATATATGTTAAACATCTTTAGTTACTTATATAATATCTAGGAATTTTCTCTTTTTTTTTCAAATTACAAGTAGGTCTTGTGTGTTCTAGTAAAATTGTATGTAGAATCATAGAGTTCTCAAGTTTGTTTATCATAGGTTTATGTTGTAGGGGGGCTTGGAGAAATGTTTCCCTTTCATACCATAAAATATAAATTTTGCCTCATTTTTGTCAAAATACAAACTTGTTCTTGTTTGTTTTAGTAAGGTTGTATGTAAAACTATAGAGTTTATAAGTCTGTCTAGTGCATGGGTTTAAGCAGTGGGAGGTGTTGGATGCAATTTTATCTTTTGATTTCAAAATATAGATGATCTTTGTGTATTCTAATAAGGTTGTATGCATAGTCATAGTGTCAGTGACTCCTACATGTCCCTACATTGTACTATAAATATTAGGGATGGGAGTACGGAGGGAATTAAGGTTGGAAGAGGTAAAGTATGTGGTCTCTCTAATTTGGCAATTCTAGAAAAGACATGTGTGGTGATGTTTCCACACTGAGAAGCAGCCATCATTCTTGTGGGATTCAAGACAAAGTCAAAGGAGGTAAAGTATGTTGTCTCTCTAACGCACGTATTGGTTCTAGAAAAGAGCGATGTGGTGATGTGCCACAAGCAGCCATCGTTCTCGTGGGGTCAACATTGGTTCCCAATTCATCTCTCTTTTTACTCATTTTTCTTATTTAACACTACCTCTAGTACACTTAACATTTTGAAGTGTGCATATAAAACTAAATAAGATAGAGCCAACAATAGAAAAAGTTCTAGTTTTAGTAAGCAAATTGATGTTGTACCATGTTTATAGTCTTCAAAATAATGTAATGTTCTTTATCTTGTCCATCACACTATTTTTTCCTAGTTATATAAGAAAGGGTGTAGTGGAGTTGTATACATTTTTCACCTTCATTTACAAAAATACATATCATTCCTTCTATTTTGATATGGAAATGGTTCATTGCACATGTTTATGTCTATTTCAGGTGCATTTGGAGTGGAATAGTTTTACTGGTTGTACCTTGAGGACAAGGTTTTCAAAGTTCCAAGTTTAGGTTGGTTATAAGACAGGAAAGGTTGATCAAATTTATTGATAGTTGGACCCGAAGCCGAACCAGACTCAAATTTCGATCACTTGGATTTAACTGAAAATTGATAATAAAATATAGAGTCCATAATTGACCAAAAGTTAAATTTTAGTTAATATTGAATCGACATAGATCCGTCATAATCAAAATCTATAAAGTATATGTGTTAAAATTCTAATTCGACATAACCCTAATATTTTATTACTCTAGTTTGGAACTAGGTGGAGTTAAAATTATGCAGACCCGAAATTGATTATATGTGTCAGATTATATTTTTTGTATAAATAAAGTTTTTATTAGTCTAATTCAGAAATAACCTGGAATCAAAGTTATCTGAAATCAAAAGTGACTCAAATTGTGAAAAGTAGAACCCAGAACAAACTAGGATCCAAACTTTGATCATTTTTCTAAACCCAAAATTAGTGCCAATTGTTAAAACTAGAAACCAAAATCAAATTTCCCTAAAAAAATAACATGGATTCATAGATTCATACTATCATCGATTGTCCTACTCATTGGTACTATAGGAAAATATGGGCATAGAGTAGGCAGAAAAAATAAAAATGTACCTATCCATATTCTCATAACAGCAAGATCACTTCAATAACTATATAATGGAAAGAATGGTTTAATGAGATCATACATGGTGCTAGAGAAAGTCCAGTGACAATAACTTGTTGTAGTAGTGCACTTCTAGTTGCAATTAGACGACGTATGTACAGCTTCTGGTCTTCACCATGGACTGCGGGTTGATGTTGTCCTCCTAGCGACAGACAATAGCCTCCTCGCCTATAGAGAAGTCCACACGGACCTTATAAAACCCGTGTCATTCTACTAGAACTGATAGGAAGGAGTTATCCCTCCTGTTGGTGTACTAGTCACCAACTTGCTCTCTCATAATTGTTCTCCCTTGCTACCCTTCCTTTATCAGACAAGACTTGTTTGGACTCTTTGCTAGTTATCACAACTAGAGCAGACAATAATTGTTAGAGACAATTGAGTTGTGTCTCTAGGAATCCTACTTGTACCCCTCTATTTATAGGAGGGGTTACGGTCTGGGTTCTCAGTCTGTGTGGGAGTGGAAGGGACCGGAAGATCATAAATTTTCAAAACATTTTAGCGGTGAACCGGTCAGTTTGCAAGCAAGCTAATCAGTTCACATGTGAGCCGATTGGTTTGCTTAATGAACCAGTCATTTTGCATGTTTCCCAAATGCATATGAATTGGCAATTCGAACCCAATTAATTCACAACATGACATCAACACTAATGTAATCAAATTTCTCTATGAGCTGGGTGTCTTGCCCTTGCAAGCTATTCCTCTCACAACCCCAACCGGTCAGTTTCTGAGCCGATTCGATCAGTTCACTAAGTGAACCAGTTGGTTCACTCTCCAGTTTGGGCCGAACTTAGCCAATTCAATTTCTAATCAATCTAACACTCTAACTGATCGTTTCATCACATGAGTCGATCAACTAGGAGTTCAGTCAGCTGATTTTTTGCTTGGATTGAATACGTAAACAACTTAGTAATCTATTCAATCATTATTCATGATAAAACTCCTCTTATAGGTGAATTCCTATGTGTGTGACCCTATAGATCCCATGCCACATTGGCAGTGAATGTCCATAACTAGTTTATGACATCACAAGCAAAGAGTGGTGGTTAGTCACACATCAGTGCTACCCAAGTGAATGGAAAGTTGGATAACAACTTCAACCTATGATCTATGTAAGGTGTTGTGGTGATTGTATAATTCTTTTGTCTATGATATCTGGAATGAACTTGAGGCATGGAAATGGCATTCTCTCAAAGTTCAAACCATATTTCTTGAACCAGAGCATACTGTTTGAGATATATGTGACCTCAATATCATATATTAATTCACATGTGTATGCATCCATTTCTCAGTCTCTCTTATCAAGTGGCTTGAAAATCAAACTCTAGTAGGAGGGACAAATTCCATCTACATTACTCACAGTCAATCCCCATGTGTCACAACTACCCAAGCTTCACCGTTATGGCAATCCTTATTCATGGTTACGTTGGATGATGTCAAAGTATACCAAATGACAAGTGATGAATGTAGTGACCTTAGGTTTAAGAGTCAAAATCACCATGTTCACTAGGAGAGATGATTATGACTACCATTTATGGTTTCTATGTGTCACTCTCAAGGTGGGTATGTCTAGTACACTATTCCCTAACAAGTGTGTGTGTGTGTTTGGTTTGATATCACAATCATGACTGATAAGATTTTGTCATCAACCAACACACATTCCAGTCTTATGTGTTACTTCTACCTATCTACCTTCCATAGTAACAGCTGACTAGGGACATAACAAGAATGTACATACTCTTAACATTGGTATAATCTCATTATTCAAGTCACATACTTGAAGACATACGTCATTGTGTAATATCATTCTTTAGACATTCATTATGTTTTCTCATTATCTTATAATTGAGTGAAATAGAGTGAATTGGAAGCTTGTCTTTATTATTATAAATTAAATACTTTATGTAATATGCCACCACAATCATCATATGATTGGATCTATGGGCATACATACCAACAAACTCCCACTTGCACTTAGATCCAATCACCCATAAATCATATTCTTAGTGATCTAAACATGTCCATCATGTTTCTTCTATGCAACTGCTAATCCAGCGGGTTAGCAACATTTGCTATGGTCGGTATATTGCATGTTCCTTATCTACTTGTCGTATGATTTCTCATATGACATGGAACTATTGTAATATGATATTTGATATCCCTTGCCTAACTAGTGGCTCCATTATTGTCACAGTATCTCTAATGTGTCATCAATGGTGGGAACTTCTTTAAATTCATCCATATGAACTTCTAGATCCATAAAATATCCTTTCATGTGTTCTAACACTAGGATACTCGGCTTTTATTGTAGATTGAATTATGGCTTATAGTTCGAAACTCTTCCAACTTACCACTCTTTTCTTAAAATTAAACACAATTTATATTGTGATCATTCTTTGTCATTTTGGAAGCTTGCATCAGTATAACCCCTTACAATCAGCTATTCCTTATTTCTATATTCTAGCAACTAATCCTTGGTGTTTCTCAAGTACTAATGGATGTATTTAAATGACATTACAATGATCTTCATTGGAAATTAATACCATCTTGCCATGTCCAATACATACAAGATTATTGGACGAGTACATTTATATAGCATACATAATATATCCATTGCATATGGAATCTTAATCATTGCTTTATATTCTTCATAAGAATCAAAACATAGGTTTCTTGAGAGACTAATCCCATGACTCATGGTTGGATTTTCTCTCATTAAACCCTTCATGATGAACTCTTTCAGCACCTTACTATCGAATGTGATCATTCTTAGGTTATGAAACTTCCTATTAATATATCTATAGATCTCAATTCCTATCATATAGGATATTTCACCTAAACCTTCATCATTGAAGGTGGTTTCCATGCCATGTCTCAATATTTACATTATTGAGATGTTATTTCCCATCAAATGTGGAATATGCATATATGCTCCCACTAAATCTTTTGTAATTATAGATTTCATATTTTATCTTGATTCAAGTCAAATCTTTGACTATCTTGTCAAGTCAAACATCCCATCTCTGAGATGCTTGTTTTAATCTCTAGATTAAACTTTGTATCTTATAGACTTTAATTGTCATGAAGTTATAAAACCATTAGGTTGTGTCACGTACACATCCTTTCAAAAATTCCTTTTATGAAATGTGGTTTTAAGCTTCATATGCCAAATCCCATAGTCTATACAAGCCTCAACAACAAGCATGAAAATTGGTAAAGGAATTTCTTCATGTTCAACAATTTGAACTAACTTGAAGATCTTTGCAACCAATTTGTCCTTTTAGTCTACCCATGTTGGTTGTTATCTTGAAAACCCAACTTCATCCTATGGGTTTTATCCCTTTAGGTGGTACTAGTAAGGTCATACCTTGTTAGTCTACATGGACTACATAATGGTCATAAGCCGCTTCTCACATTCTGGTTCTCAATAGTAGCTAGTTGATTTTTTGTCTCATCACCTTATGAACAACCTATCTGATCTATTGGATTCACAATCTTTCAATCTCAAACTTTTTCTACTAGAATTATGAGGCTCTATGTTACATAATGAACTTGAGATCCCACAACAATTTATGATTCTCACTTGCTCTTATTGTACCTCCTTGTTGACCTTAAACCTTTTGAGTTCTACTTTTAGTCCCACTGATTCTTTTGGAACGCAGGTATCCTTGCAACAAACACTTTGTTGTCGAATTAGGATTAAAGGTAGTATTCAAAAATTATAGTTTGTGGATAAACCTTTTTAAGAAACTATTTTCTTTATGTAGGTTCAATCCTTAAGACATATCGGGACATTCCCATATAATTTCTATTTGAGAAGGTATATTTTTTTCGTGTAAAGCATATCCATGAGGAAATTAGAAAATAAGATTAAATGATAATCACACCATGACTCATCAAGATGTAATTTCTTCTTTCTAACACAACATTATGTTTCAGGTTAATTTTACTTGTGTTACACTATCATGGTCTATCCAGAAGGTTCACAAACTATTGATGTAAAGTATTTCAATATTTGTCATGTCAAAATTTATTAATACTTTTGTCAAAGTTATATTTCATTTATGATCTCCTTAAACACTTTAAGAGATTCATATTTTTATTTCACCAAATACAAATGCCATGTTAATTGATATCATCAGTAAACATAGTGAAGTAAAATAATAACTATTTGTAACATTAATTCTATAAGATCTTCACGCATCGATGTGTATAAGTTCTAATAGAGTGATTATCCTCCCACTACATCTAGTGAAGAGTATTTTGTCATATTTCTCATAATTAAGACTTACATATCTCTTATTGGTTTAATAATCAAAAGAGTCTAGATAAACATCAATATGGATTATAGATATGTATTTCGTATATATGTGCCCAAGATGACAATATGAAGAAATCGCCAATTCTTATTTGTAAATAATTGACTAATTATATGTTGTTATATACTTGCACACTTTTGCATGCACCCACGTACAGAGTTTGGCAATATATTGATATGTGCTTTTGTTTAATTTTGTTTTTGTTAAATGCAAAGATAAGAAGTTATTAAGACATGATAAATCAGATGAGACTACCTAAAAGCATTAAGCAAATTAAAGGATGATTAGTTATATATTCTTCTCAATATGTATTAGTTCATGTTGAAAAATCATTTAGAGGGGCATCTTGTAAATAATATTTGTGAATTAATGGAAATTATTTGCTATTATTTTTTATTTTTGTCAAACTATCTCGGCATTTTTTTATATTCAATTCCAAATATGATTAAATTACATGTATTTTCAACTAGGAATGTAGACGCTCAACAAGTTGTCCTGCCACCCCTTTTTGAATGGCAAGGCCAATTCTATAGAAAATTATATCCATAGACTTGGGGGTCATAACATTAGTATTCATAACCTTTTGAACCCTTTTGAGAAATTCTAGAGCATCTCATGCTAAGAAACCAAAAGTATCAAATAAAAAAGGTATAAATACATGTTGATTGTCAATGCACGCTTGTTATTTGGTTAAATCTAGATCTTGGAAATTTTAGGCAATGGCTCTCAACTTTAAGGTCCTTCTTTAATTGAGGGATGCTAAAAAGTGAGGTCGTTACAGTGTCATTTTTTAAAATATTTGATTGGTATTAGGCCTTATCTTATTCAAATTATATCTACTCCAGAATCAAATAAAGTTGTTTTCTTAAGAGTGAAATCTGAGTTGATTTAAATTATAACATATCCTTTCCATTTTCTTTTGATATATTATTGGATTCTATTTAGGGATTTGCTTTCAAATCTATCTTTAATGTTATCATCTTGACTAACCAAATTTTATAAGTATTTTTTTAATTTATTTTAAATATTTTATTCTCTTCTACTAATTTTTTATTCTCTTTTAAAGTCTTTTAGAGTGTTTTCTTTTCAATTGGTTCAGTAGTATTTTATGAAATATTTTGATTTGTACTTCCTTTAGAGTCGATTGGTTTTTTATTCATTTTTATATATCTTGAAAATCATTTTAGATATTTTGATCATTTTTATGAAATTAATAGTTTCAAGAATGAAGTATTGTTGTGTACTTAATACCTCCACAGAATGTTCTTTGATTTCTTTGGATCAAGTTTTAAAGGGACTATTTACTTTGTCAATCATGTCTTTATTGTTGTAAGAGTGAGTTGTTTTATTCTATAATAGTGGATTACTCTTATTTGTAGGACTGACAAGTTCTCTGGGGAATATTTAGTAAGCATTGGTCTTATTTCGGTGTCTGACTTCTTAGAAGCATGCCATGGTGGAACAAGTCTACAGATCTTATTTTTTCTGTGGTGGTGCATTTGTGAATACTATTTAAGCATTATGCAAGCTCCAATTTTTTTATCAAAGTTTTAGCTAATTATTTTGCCTTGAATTGATTTTTATCTGATAGAAAATCTTCTCTTAGTTTCTCTTTATCAATAATGAAGTTATTTTTATTTTTTGTTGAAGTACTTTCTTTTGTAGTTCTAAGGAAATCAATATTTTCATCGACACTTTTTAGTGTGTTAAATATCTTATTCAATATATTTTCCACTTTTTATTAATGTAATTTTAATAAGTTTGTGAAGATACAGTTGTAGAGAAATATGATCTAAAGCTAAATTATAAGAATTTCAATAACAAAGTGGCTTGATACAAATACGGATTTTATGGAGGAAATCTTAGACCTGGGTATTTTCTAAAGTAGAATGAATATGATAAACTCAAGCGTTTGTGGATGAGAGACAGGAACCATCAGCCAAGGGATTACTAAGTGGCATGTCAACAACTAAACCTAGTCCTACAAAATCCTAAACGCCTACCATGGCTAAAGCGGATGCAACTTGCTACAAAGGAGGAGGACCCCAAACCCTCACTTCTAAAGCAGATATATATTGCATAAGAGAAGGCCTAATACCAACCAAACTTTTTGAAAAAGCAACACTCGAGCCTATTCTTACTAAGGGATGTATGCGTAGGCCATATATTCGATACCTAAGTCGGGTATCTAAAGATTAGTAATTTGTGGATCCAGTTTTGTAATAGAAAGACACAAAACTATAATGAGACGATCACAATTGTAATACAAAGACTTGTTTTTAAAAAAGCAACATCAGTTTTATTTTATTGCCAAAAACAATAGAAATGATAATTGTGAAAGAAAATAAATTCTTCTCTGAATATAACTAGGAGTGAAAATTTGTAACCAAAATGCTATAACTGTAATCAAAATGCTCAAATGGTAATCAAAATCACTTTTGTTACCTATATGGGTGACAAATACAACTTCATATATATACACAATCATAAATATATATACGGATTTTTTATACACATATATACAAGGATATATATTCATTATCTGAGTCGGACAACAAATTTTCATCACCCATAGATCCAGTTTTGCAACAAGAAGGCACCACATTGTAATGAGTCAGGTAAAATATAATACAAATACTCATTTTGTAAACACATCATCAATTTTAACACATGTGACTAATGAAAAACATCAATCGTGTACGTCGTCATATTGGGGTTGATCCAGGATGCCCCGTTGTTGTGAGCAGCTAGAAATGTCGAAAATAGTAAATATGACATTCCGGAAAGAAAAAAAAAATCCACCCCGAACTATAACCATGAGCGAAAAATTGTAACCAAAATGCCAAATTTATAATCAGGATACTCAATTGTAACCAAAATCACTGGTAATTAATTTATTTTAGCCAACTGAGTAATAAATACATCATATATATGTATATATATATGTATATATATATATATATATATATATATATATATATATATATGTGTGTGTATATATATATATATATGTGTGTGTGTGTGTGTGTGTGTGTGTGTGTGTGTACATATATATACATATACATATACGCCAACAGGGGACAGCCTGGTTAATTCAACTGGCCTTCAATGGAGGGGCCCGGTTCGAACTACACAGAGAAACATTTATTGATTTATCACCCTCCCAGACATCTGGCCTCTGCCACGGGTTATGGAATAGGGGGAGAGAAATCTTTCTCTTTTAATCTCATATGTATGCATACACACCTTTGTATACACACACATAAAGGAATATGTGTACACATGCACGCACGCACACGTACATATATGCACATATAAATATAGTGTATATATATGTATATATGTACATATGTGTATGTTTGTGTACTTTTTAAGATTAAAAATTTGGTGTTGCATTGTCTTTATCTAGTTAGACAAAAAATGAAATAAGATTAGTGTAAAGAGACAATCATACCGTATGTATGACAAGCTGTAAGAAATATCACATGCTGAAAATTGTCTCAATCACTAGATATAATGTTGGAACAAAATATTTACGAAAAAGGATGTAAGGATGAAAGACACTATATTTTCTTCTTGGTATCGCCAATGTCAGCACTTGGATTCTTCTGATTGTCACGTATAGTGATCACATCTTCTGACCATGTCTTTGTCAGACTCCCAACCCTAGTACTAGCAAAAACACGGTTCTAGTGCAGAGACCGGTAGGTATCATCTGTCATTGTCATAGTACATTACCTTATTAGAATACATATAGACAATTAGTAATACAAAATACTACAAGTAAAAAGTATATGAAATCCTTTCCATGACCTTTTCTATGTGTAATTCAAGGGTCAATCTGTAATTTAAAATACTAAGTACAAAAATCACATCCAACATCTTCTATAACTTTTTATAAAGCTTTATTAAAATATACAAGGATAAATGTTAATTTAAAAAACTAAAAGAAAAGTGCACTCAAAACTTTCTTTCTCTCGCGTGAATGTTTTGTTACACGACGGATGGGATTTAAATTAACTTGCCTATTTACAGTTTATGACATCTTTTCACCTTTGGTTCCCTCCAGCACCTACTCGTCCTATGTGTCTCCTCCCTTCTATGCTCTGCGATCCTTCTCCAATAGGACACGATGATACAACCAAATGTGGTTGGTACACCTAACAGCAAAAGATGGTTGTCTTTGGAAGTCGGTAGTCCATTCATCGGGTAACCGCAAAGATGATCTTTGAAGGAAACTGACTCAGCGGAAAGACGATTCCATAGTTTGTCTTGGATTATGTCAACAATGTGAAGAGCAAGTTTTCAATAAATTGATCAAAAGTAGATGCCATGGAAGTATTTTAATCAAATTGTGTTTAATTTCTTATCTAGAGAATAGGAGGAGGATGCGCGTGCGGCCGGGCTTGAGTGCCCGTCCACAACAGAAGCACTTCTTGGAATGGAAGTATTTTAATCAAATTGTGTTTAGTTTCTTATCAAGAGAATAGGAGGAGGATGAGCTTGCTGCTGATGAATAGGAACATCGCCCCAATGCCAAACCCGAAGGTATTGTATGAGTCATAGACGTAGTAGTTGCGTCAACTTCATGGTGGGGGTGCTAGAGCTTCTACATGAAATTGGGATCACATGGTGGAGATTCAAAATGCTTGATGGATGTTATTCTGTTCTCTCTCATACTTCTCACAAATTGTCATGTTTATGTGGTTTTTAAAAATCTGTACAATAAATAAATGATTCAAATTGTGTAGCTTTGTAAAACTTTTTTACACGGAATTCAATGCAAGTTAGTAGCTTCAGAGCGCATATGTAGTTTTCTAAGTTCATGAGGAGATTGTGTATATATGAAAAATTATGTGGAATTGAAGATACAGTCATGTATATATAATGTGTACGTGGGAACATTCAATAAGGAGAGTTGACATATCGTAATGTGTAGGGAGAAAAATGTAGTAAAGGTGAACGTTCTGTAACACAAAAATACAAACCGTAATGTGAGTGGAAAAATTATTTTACGTATGATGATGATAATGATGATGATGAAAATTGAAATAGATAAAATCTATTAAAATGCAGAATACAAATAGACTTTGTAACAAAGTTGAAAATACAAGTTGAAAATACAATTACGTATATATATTTTCTGTATGCGGGAACAGTGTGTAAGGAGATTTGACATATTGTAATGTGCCAAGAGAAGCTCTAATAAGGAGCACACTGTAAACAAGGTGGACATTGTTATAAAGTGATAGAAAAAGATGTAGGTGATAGAAAAAATAATGCATATATATCTTGTCTTTTGACCCAAAAAAAACTAACGAAAGATAGTGCTACTGCACAACATTAAGTATGACATTAATAACTTATCTCAACAAAAAGTAAGGACTAGGAGTCTTTTATACAGTCTTCAACACCAAAAAATTTCAATTTGAGCAACAATAACAAAAGGACAATCTCAATTGTATTGATGAATTAAATAGATCGGTGCATTTATGTATTTCATGGCATCTTCATCCTATTACACCTATTACATAAAACGAACAGTGTCTTGCATTCACTAACCATACAATCTCTACAGGTAATATGGACAGAAAATATAGGTGATTTTATGAATTTTGTGTATGCAGGAACAAACGATAACATGATGGACATATTTTGATATGCAGGAACAAAACGTAGGCATATATATATATATTTATTTATTTATTTATATTTATATATATTTATATTTATATTTATATATATATATGTATATATATATTTATATTTATATATATATATATATATTTATTTATATTTATATATATATGTCTATATATATATTTGTATATATATATATGAATATATGTATATATATATGTATATATGTATATATATATATGTATATATGTATATATATATATATATATATATATATATATATATGTTTGTGTGTGTGTGTGGACTTTTACAATTCCCATGCTGGTAGATTGCCCCATCCTCAAACATACCTTTTTAGTAATATGTCATAATGCACATTGAGAAAATACTTTACTTCTAAATGTTTGCATTACACTCTATTACTACTACAACGGTAACAAATATATAATTACATATTATTTGTTGTAGTATTACTATTTAATTAAGCATTGGTATTGTACTAATGAAATATTTAATTTTTGTAGGATGGTTACTTTTTCGATCAAAGAATTACTTTTCATCCCAAATAGTTACTTTTCTAACACTTAGTAACTTAAGTTATAGTACCCATACGGGTAGAATGATATTATGATGTGTGTGTGTGTGTGCGAGTATGTGTGTATGTACACACACACACATATATACATATACACACACACACATAGTGAGAGAGGTTAGAATATACTCGAGTGTACAGTTTGTACCATACACCCCAATGTAGTTTGCCACCATTGATTAATTTTCTATAAAATCTAAACATTTGATCTTTATTGTTAGAATAAAAATAGGTCACACAAAAAATTTGAACCCATTTATATGAGTATAAGCCATTCATTAAATTACAGCAAAATTGATGCACATAATTATGAAATACATTATTTTTGGTCTCAGTATACATGACCTATAAGTGTGTGAATGGGCTCAACTTTTGTATATAAGTTATCATACGATGTTTAAGAAGATCAACGTATTAGATTCTATGAAAAAAGTTACAAGATGGAAAATCATTGAGATGTATTGTATATTTATACACTAGAGTGCATTCTAGCCTGACTATATATATATATATATATATATATATATATATATATATATATATATATATATATATATATATATATATATATATGTGTGTGTGTGTGTGTGTGTGTGTGTGTGTGTGTGTGTGTGTGTGTGTGTGTGTGTGTGTGTGTGTGTGTGTGTGTGTGTGTGTGTGTGTGTGTGTGTCTGTGTGTCTGTGTGTATGCCATTTTGTACAAAGATCATGGTTCTTATATATAGACTAATTCTTACCAAGAGAAAGTAAAATGTGGAAACATATGCTAGTTGATCATAATATGTGAGAAATCTTCATACAATTGCAGCCTATACGCATGCAAATATTACAATGTATAGATTAGGTAATGTTATTCTGATTTATACATGTGCTTTATGGAACAAAAACATGAAGCATATTTTAGTTACATAACATAAAATCAATACATAGACTACAAATTCAAAATAACATAATATATGAAATATAAATGCCTTATAGCACCAATATAATAGGCCATAAGTATTTATGTATCTGGAATTTAAGATGCCTAAATTATGAACAAAAGGGGGTGGTTAATAAGGATTAACTCTTATAATAAACCCCATGATTGTTTTTCTTTGGGTATGCATGTCTACACATTTTCATGTTGCACTGAAAATGAAAAGAAACACAATGATGATATAAAATTTAAAATGTGGTGTTTTCAAAAATTGTTCCAACTTCTCTAAATGAGATGCATCATGTTATGTGATAGTGTTTCATGCATTGCCATATAGGTTTAAGTCTTCAAGTCTAGTATTTTGAAGGCATCGTGACTCATTCATACTCAAGCATACTCAAAAATAGAATTGATCATTATAAATAAATAATGATATATCTTGATATCATGTCCATCTTCATTCTCATGTAATAGGAAACTATATACCAAATAGAAGCACAAGCAATGAACATTCTCTTGAACATTCATTATCTAATAGTATGGAAGTTTGTCCATCACCCCTTTTACAAAGTCAGAACAATTTAGAAGGATCTAGATTGATATCAATAGCATGAAAATGATTTTTCAATTAGTCTTGTGATGGGTACAAGAATCTCACCCCCATATACATGTGGAATTCACACTCAGACTTGTGAACAACACCAAAAGCATCCAATTAAGGAAATTATGAGATGAAAGAGAGGGTAAGGAGAGTTTGTGGTACTCAACAGATTGCAAGGGAGAATCATCCATATAAAGGATGATAAAGTTGAAATATCCTTATCCTGGGGTGATATATTTCTTTCTCTTATTCTCTTTTTCTGATCTTTGGGGGTTTAAATTTGCACTCAAATTTTCAACACTCATCTAGGAAGTGAATAGAAGATCTCTGAATTTAGTGGGTCTCTAGCTTTATAATGATTCATTGGCATATTGTGATATGGTGTGTCACAAAGTGATACAATGTGTCATTTTGTGTGGGTAATATTAATTTGAAAAGAACCAAATGATACACTATATTTGTAGATCAGCACTACATGTTGAATTGAAGTGGGTGTAGTCAGGGACTTCACAACATTTGTGAAATGACGTGCTGAGTCAAACCGGAGCTACTATAGTTCTATTTCTAAGTCTATGATTGTACACGGCATGGTGATCAATGTTGCGCGTTGTGTCACTGGGTGATGATGATGCATCATGACATGATGGTGAATGTTTCGTATAAGGATTTATATATGGAATTGTTGGAAAATATGGGCACAGAGTAGGCGGCGGAAACAAAAAAAATTATCTATCTGTACTACCCATAATAGCAAGATCGCTTCAATAACTATGAAATAGGAAAGATGGTTTAACGAGTTTATACCTAGTCCTGGATCAAGTCCAATAATTACAACTCATTATAGTAAAACTATCTTTTAGTTGCTCTTAGATGATGTCTATGCATCTCCTGGTCTGCACCATGGACGATGGACTCAAACAGCATCTGCAGCAGCTCCTACGATCTCACCACTTACTGTAAATTGACATTTCCCTCCTAGCGATGGACAAAGGCATCCTCTCCCTTAAAGAAGTCCACATGGACCAACTAAAACTCATGTCGTTCTAGTAGAATAGGAAGGAGATATCCCTCTAGTTGGTGTACTAGTCACCAACTTGCTCTCCCACAATTGTTTCTCCCTTGCTATGCCTACCTTTAGCGGGTAGGACTTGCCCAAGCTCTCTATTGGTTACCACAACTAGAGAGGACAATAATTTTTAGAGGCAAGTGATCATATTATGGGAAGCCCCCAATACCCCTCTACTTATAGGAGGGGTTAGGGTATGGGTTTGCAATATGTGTGGGAGTGGAAGGGACCAGAAGATCATGAATTTTTGTAACCTGCAAATCCCAAATCGGTTAGTTCACAAGCAAGTTGATCAGTTCTATCTCAAACCGATCATTTCTCTATGTTTCCCAATTGCATATGAATTAGCAATTTCATTTTCAATTAATGTACAACATTAATTCTTGTACTAATCAAATTGAACAAGTGAAACGATCAACTTTTCTCATAATTCAGAAAAGTCAATAGAACCTTTGGCTGGCATGACCGAACCGATCGGTTCACTAGGTGAATCGGTCATCTCACCTAATCTGAGCCAATTGGTCCGCACAGTGAGTCGATCGGTTGGTGCCCCGATTCATGCAAAACTTAGCCATTTCAACTCTAATCAACCTAACACTCCAAATGGTTGTCTCAACACTTGAGTCGATCGACTAGTAGTTCAGTCAGCTGATTTGTTGCTTGAATTGAATACCTAAACACTTTAATATTCAATACATTCATCATTCATGATTAAACCCTTCTTCTAGATGAGTTCCTAAGTGTGTAACCCTATAGGTCCCATATCACATTGGCAGTGAATGCCCATAACTAGCTTATGACATCACAAGCAAAGAGTGGTGCCTAGTCGCACATCCATGCTATTTGAGTGAATGGTAAGTTAGAGAACAACTTCAACCTACAATCTGTGTAAGGTGTTGTAGTGATTGTATAATTCATTTGTCTTTGATATCCGGAATGAACTCAAGGTATGGAATTATCATCCTTTCAGTATTCAAACCATGTTTCTTGAACCTAGAGTAGACTGCATGAGATATATGTGACCTTAATATCATATATTAATTCACACGTGCATGCGCATGCATTTCTCAGTCTCACTTATCAAGTGGCCAGGATATCAAACTCCAGTAGGAGGGACAAATCCCATCTAAATCACTCATAGTCAGTCCCCATGTGTCACAACTACCCAATCATCATTTTTATGGATATCCTTATTCTGGATTGCGTTTGATGATGTCAAAGTATATTGAACAACATGTGATGAGTGTAGAGACTTCAAGTCTAAGAATCACAATCACCACCTTCATTGTGAGAGATGACTATGACCACCATTAATGGTTTTCGTGTGTCACTCTTAAGGTGGGTCTTCCCGATACATTGTTCCCTAATAAGTATTTGTGTACTTGGTTTGATATACCATATCATGACTAATGAGATTATGTCATCAACAAACCCACACTCTAGTCTTCTATGTTACTAGTGTCTATCAGCCTTCTACAGTAACAATTGAATAGGGACGTAACAAGAATGTGCATACTCTTAGCATTTGTATGATCTCATTCTTCAAGTCACGTACTTGAAGACATACGTCATTGATTATTGTCATTCTCTAGACTTTCATAAAGTTTCCTCATTATCTCATAATTGAGTAAAATATAATGAATTGGAAGCTTGTCTTTATGATTATTAATCAAATCTTTTATGTTATACGCCATATCAATCATCACATGATTGTCTCTCTGAGAATACCATACCAACAAGATCTGACTTGCACCTAGAGTCGATCACTAATGAATATGATTGTCTGTGTTCTAAGCATGTCCATCACGTTTTTGTTGTACAAGTGCTAATCTAGCTGGTTAACAATCAGTATATTGTGTGTTCATCATCTCTTCACTGTGAGATGAATCTTCTTTAATATGGTATCTGATATTCTTTCCCTAACAAGTAGCTCCAATGTTATCATAGTATGTCTAATGTGTCATCAATGGTTTCAACATCTTTAGGTTCATCATATGAACTTCTAGATCCATACAGTGTCATCTCATGTGTTCACAACACCGGGATACTCAGCTTCTATTTGTAGAATAAATTTAATGGTTTATAGTTTCGAACCCTTACAACTTACAACTCTTTTCTTAATATCAAACATATATTATTGTGATCATTTTTGTCATTCTGGAAGCTTGCATCGACATAACCCTTTACACCCAACTCTTCATTAGTGATATGCTCTAAAACTTATCCTTGAGTACTTCACAAGTACTAATGGATGTCTTTAATTGGCATTCTAATAACCCTAATTGGAAGTTAATATCACCTTCTCATGTCCAACACAAACAAGATTATGGGATGAGTATATGTATAGCATTCATGATAAATCCATTTCTACACCATATGGCATCTCACTCATGTCTTTTCCATTCTTCACAAGAATGGGGTTCATGAGAGACTAATCTAGATTATCTCTTAGTGAATCCTTCTTGTTAAACTCTTTCATCATATTGCTATTATATGTGCTCATATATAGGTCATGAAACTTTCAAGGACTATCTCATAGATCTTGATCCCTATCACATAGGATGTTTCACGTAATCCTTCATCATTGAAGGTGCCTTCCATGCTAGATCTCAATACTCATAATATTGAGACGTTATTCCCCATCACATGTAGAATGTTTATATATTCTCCCACTAAATATTTTATAAACACAGATTTCATCTTTTATCTTGATTCAAGTCAAACTTTTTGACTATCTTGTCAATTAAAAAGATCATGTCTCAGAGATGCTTGTTTCAATCCCAGATTGAACTTTGTAGCCTATAGACCTTATTTTCATTCTTGAAGTTATAAAACCTTTCAGTGGTGTCATGTACACATCCTCTCATGTATTCCTTTCTAAGGAATCTGGTTTTAATATTCATATTCCAAATCTCATTGTCTATTTTAGTTGAATTAACAAGCATGAGAATTGGTAAAGGAACTTCATTGTGTTCAAACACTTTGAACTGGTTTTAAAATGTTAACAACTAATCTGTCCTTTTAGGTTATCCATGTTGGTTTTCCAATGAAAACCCAAATTCATCTTATGGGTTTACCCCCCCCCCTTCAAGTGGTACTATCAAGGTCATACCTTATTAGTGTACATGGATTCCATAATTTTGAGCCACTTCTCAAATTATTGTTCTCAATAGTTTCTGGTTGATTTGTTGGTTCATCATCTTATGGCCAACCCATTTGAGTTGTTGGATTCACAATCCTCCAAATTCATATGTGTTCTACTAGAACTGTGAGTAACTGTGTTACATGGAAAACTTGAGATTCCACAACAACTTGTGATTCTCTCTGTTGACCTCGAACATTTTGAATTCTACTTTTGTTCCCACTGATTCTTTTGGAATTCAGTTAGCCTAGAAACAAACACTTTCTTGTTGGATTGGGATTAATAGCAGTGTTCAACAATCATAGTTTATGGATAAACCTTTTTCCAAAAACTACTTTCTTTATATAGATTTCTATCCTTAAGACAAATTGGGACATTCCCATTTCATATCAAATATGATGTCTTTCAAACCATTTTTATGGCATATTGTTTTAGTGCAAAGTATACATCGATGAGGAAACTGGAATAATAGATTATTGTGACAATCATATCATGATACATCACGATGTAATTTCTTCATCCTAACACATCATCATGTTCATATGGATTTGACTTTGTGATATATATTATCATAGTCCTTCCAGAATGTCCTCAAACTATTGATGTAAAGTATTTCAATATGTGATCTTATCAAAGTTTCTTAATAATTTTGTCAAAGTTATACTTCATTCATAATCTTCTTGAACACTTGTTCGTATTTCACCAAATACAAACCCACTTATCAACAAAGGTTATCAGTTAATATAATGAAGTATTACCATCCACTTTCAACATTTATTCCATAAGATCTTAATACATCAATACGTACAAGTTATAATATAATGTTAATCCTCCTACTACCTTTAATGAAGGGTTTTGTGCCATATTGCTCATATTTGAGATCTGCATGTCTCTTGTTGGTTCAATAACCAAAAAGAGTCTCGATAACCATCAATATGGATTCTAGTAATGCACTTCTTACATATGTGCAATAGATGACTATGTTGAAGATTGCTTGAGTTATCTATTATAATTCTTTTGTATTAGTTATAAGCATTCATCTTAAGATTTTAAGATGGTTGGGCATTTCCATACAAGATCACATCTTTTGAAATAGAAACATTAACAACTCACTTTATTGATTTACCATCATTCTCATACAAGATGTGTAAAGTAAATGTTTCTATTTATTGGCATAATGAAATAGCAGTTCAATTAACTCTATTACATGTCCTTTGGGCTAAGATAAATTTAAATATAGACTAAAGCTTTAGTAATTCTTGCTCTGCCTTATACATCTTTGTCCTTTCTTAAAGGCCTTACTTCTTGTCAGATCCTTCACATCATGTATGTCAGATCTCTATCCGGTATCTCATACCAAGATGAAGAAATGGTTAAATTTATCTTGTAGTTTTTATACCTGAAGTGGAGGCCTCAGTGCCTTCCTTCTTCTTATTTAATTCATCTATCCAAAGTGGGCAAAAACAATTTCCAATGTCCAGGCTAGTGACAATGGTGACAATCGTCTCTTTTCTTTATTCCTCCCTTTTCCTTGAGATCTGAAGATTTGGGATTCTGGTTAGATTTAGAACTCTTCTTAGATTTTCCTTTGTCTTTAGACTTTCCCTTTGTCTTTTTTATCATTATCACATACTTGGGTTTGTCTTTCTTCATTTGTGTCTTAGTTGTTCTCAACATGCCCAATAACTCTAGTAATAACTTGTCAAAGTCAATCATGTTGTAGTTCATGACAAACTGACTATATGATTCTGGTAGGGACTACAGAATTACATCAGTGGCCAACTCATGATCTAAGGGGAATCCCAATCTAGCCAGGTTCTCCACATACCCAATGAGCTTGAGTACATGAGGACCTATTAGATCTCCTTCTGCTATGCTACACTTGAACAACGTCTTGGAAACATCGTATCTCTCATGCCTTGTATGATCTTAGAACATGTTCTTGAGATGTGTGATCATCTTAATCACATCCATGTTCTCATGCTGCCTCTCCAACTCATAGTTTATCAGGCATAGCATTAGATACTTGACATCCACGGCATCTTCAGTATTCTTCTTGTAAGCATCCCTGTTAGCCTTAGGTGTAGTGGGAAGGGGTTCATCTGCCTCTGGCATCTCCAGGATATAGAGCTTGCGCTCTTGTGTGAGAACGATTCTCAATGTCCTGAACTAGTCGTGAAAGTTGTTCCCATTTAGCTTATCCTTCTCAAGGACTGATCACAGAGAAAAGTGATTGTTGTTAGTTACCATTTGACTCTACAAAAGAGTTTGTATTTTTTCAAAAACTTAATTTTGATTTTATTGATTTGAAAATTTTGACGATGATCTAAGAACCAAAATAATTAAACTATCACCCATCCAATACGTCAGCATCTATAGTCAATTATCAAGGTAGACAATATTTTCCAATTGCATCATGTGCAATTTTTGGATAGGTGATATGTGCAACTTCTTGCCATAATCATTTGCATGCTTCTGGTTCTTAATCTCATTAAAACCACATAGCTAAGCCTGACCCAAAAGCCGACATGATAGACACGCACCATTCTTTGGCAGAGTCTACATATCTACCATCACACTTGCACGAGATAGATGGCGCACCATGCTTTGGTGTAGCCTACGCTTGTTCAATCAAGATTTTCATGTGTGCATAGATGGTGCACCATGCTTTGGTGTAGCCTACGCTTGTTCAATCAAGATTTTCATGTGTGCCGCTAATGGAAAGTATCTTAGATTTAATATATTTGATTGAGGGATTTTATATATATCATATATATACATATACATATATTGTATCTAATCGCCACATATATAGTATGTATCATATACATGCTATATCCCATAACCTAAATATGTAATATAAAATAAAAGGCGATGGTTATGGCCATGTATATTGTAATTCCTTGGATCCACAAGGAATTACTACCATCTAGTCCAACATCACATCATATGCATGAATATGTTGTTGGTGTAGATCTGTGATTGCCAATCGGGGTCCTCTGAAATGGTCAGTTGTGTTGGGTTTTACGGGAGGCAGAGAGGCAGCGGAAACAAAAAATTTCTCCCCAGACCCAAAATAAAAGGAATCGTGTCAACGTCTATATACTAGGAAAGAAGGTTTGTGGATGCATACCTTGTCCCGAGGCTCACTCGGCGACAATACCTCGCGCCTTGCGTGGTCTTCACCTCTGGTCTTGGACAGTGTCTGTGCAGCTCCTGGTCACACCGGGACTGAAGACTCCTAGTCTCACCGGGACTGTCGGGATTGACAGTTGTCCTCTGAGCGACAGAGGTCTCCCGCCTCTGCAGTCATCCACACGGACTGCCTGGAACTCCGATCTCCTTGTCCCACAAGGAATCAGAAGGATTCGCACCCTCCTGTCAGTGTACTAGTCGCCGACACACTCTCCTGCTACCAGTCGCTTTCTACAGTTGTCTTTCCCTTGTGTGCCTCCCTTATCGGGTAGCACTTGCTCGGGCTCTCTCGGTTATCAAAACCAGAGAGAACGACAATTTTACATAGCAACTGGTTGCACTGAGTTGTACTTTGAGAAGCCCCCAATACCCCTATATATATAGGAGGGTCCTGGGACAGGGTTCTCTATCCCGGGCAATGTGGGACTAAAGCAGGAGTAAAAGGGTTCGAGATTTCCACAAAATCAGACAAACTGCGACAGCTGAACCAATCGTTTCATCCCTGAAATGATCGTCTGGACCCTCCAGCCGATCGGTTGGTCACACCAGCCGATCGTTTGGATCCATGAGCCGATCGGTTGGACACTCTAGTCAATCGATTCGTGATCCTGGTTCAACTCAAATTGACATTCCTATTTTGTTTCCTTGTTCCGGTCGAATTGGATAAGCAAAACGAAAATTAATTTCTCACCAATCTCACTTTCTCAACTTGCTCTGTTGCGCCAGTTGAGCCGATCGGTTCAACCCTTGAACCGATCATTTCACTCTGGTCATGATCCGATCGGTTCATCAGTTGAGTCGATCGGTTCACCAAGCTCATCCGATCGGTTCATCACATGAGCCGATCGGTTGGGAGTGCAGACTGTGTAGAAATGGTCAATTGTAGTTTCAATCAATCTGATACTCTAATCAATCGGTCCAACTCCTTGAACACTATGATACTGAGCTATCAATTGATTAAGTGTTTAATTGAACTACTAAACTCCTTTAGCAATCAATCTAAACATTGTTTGTGGACAAACTCCTATTCCTGGTTAAATCCTATGTGTGTGACCCTGCAGGTCTATTTCACATTGGCAGTGAGAGTCCATAACATTTATGACTTCACAAGCAAAGAGCGGTGCCTAGTCACACATCAGTGCTACCCAAGTGAAATAGAAAGTTGGAGAACAACTTTCAATCCTACAATCCGTGAATGGTGTTACAGTGAATGTATAATTCCTTTGTCACTGATATCTTGAATGAACTCGAGGCATGGAACAGTCATCCTGTCAACGTTCATTCATTTCCTTGATCTCACAGCAGACTGGGTGAGATGTGTGTGACATCAATATCACATATTGATTCACACGTGCATGTGCATGCCTTTCTCAATCCTACTCATCAAGTGGCCAAGGATATCAAACTCCCTCAGGAGGGACAAATCTCATATCTATCACTCACCCCTCAAAAGCCCCATGTGTCAAAGCCACCCAATCATCACCTTTATCACAACCCATGTTTCAGGACTGCGTTTGATGATGTCAAAGTGTACCCAACGACATGTGTTGAGTGTAGTGATTTCAGGTCTAAGAGTCACACTCACCACCATCACTGTGAGAGCTGACTGTGACTACCAAGTCAAGGTTCCATGTGTCACTCTCACGGTGGGTCTGTCTGGTACCTTGTTCTCTAACAAGTACCTATGTGCTTGGTTTGATATCTCTATATCATGACTAATGAGATTCTGTCATCAACCAACACACAATCTAGTCTTTAGTGTTATTGATGTCTATGGTTATTTCCACAACAACAACCGACTAGGGACTACAAAAGACTGTATACTCTTATCATTCGTATGGTCTCATCGTTTAGGTCCTCAACCCAAAAGCATACGTCATTGAGTAAAACAATTTTTTAGACATCTATCATGTTACACCATCATCTCAGAAATAGTTTAAACATATAGATTGGAAATTGCCTTTATTATTATTCAAATCATTTACATAGTATCCCATTACAATCATCATATGACTTGCTCTATGGGCATAACAGACTCCCACTTGCACTTAGAGCCAGTCACCTAGGAACATCAATCCTTGTGACCTAGCATGACCATCATACTTCTGCTGAGAAAGGGCCTTAGTCAGTGGATCAGCTATGTTGTCTTCAGTTGGTACTTTGCAAATCTTCACATCTCCTCACTGTACGATCTCTCGTATGAGATGGAAGCACCGCAGTATGTGCTTGGACCGCTGATGTGATATGGGTTCCTTAGCTTGTGCAATAGCTCCATTATTGTCACAATAGAGCTCGATTGCATCACAGCTACTGGGAACTCCACCAAGTTCAGAGATCAACTTCCTGATCCACACAGCCTCCTTTGCTGCATGCGAAGCAGCAATATACTCGGCCTCTATAGTAGAATTGGCAACTGTTTCTTGCTTGGAACTCTTCCATCTCACAGCTCCATTATTAAGGCAAAATACAAATCCTGACTGCGATCTGTAATCATCTTTATCGGTTTGGAAGCTTGCATCGGTGTAACCCTTTACAACCAGCTCTTCCTCGCCGCCGTAAATAAGAAATTGATCCTTAGTCCTTCGCAAGTACTTGAGGATGTTCTTTATGGCTGTTCAGTGAGCATCTCCGGGATCTGATTGGTACCTGCTCGTCATGCTGAGAGCATACGAGACATCTGGGTGTGTGCACAACATAGCGTACATGATGGATCTGATGGTTGATGCATATGGGGTCCCATTCATACGCTCCCTCTCTTCACAAGATTGGGGACATTGAGCTCTAGAGACGGTGACTCCATGTAGCATGGGGATGTTGCCTCTCTTTGAGTTCTCCATGCTGAACCGCTTCAGCACTTTATCAATGTACGTGCTCTGACTTAGTCCGAGAAGCCTTCTAGATCTATCTCTATAGATCTTAATTCCTATAATGTAGGATGCTTCTCCTAAGTCCTTCATTGAGAAAGTATTTCCAAGCCAAGTCTTTACCTTCTCTAAGGCTAAGACATCATTCCCCATCAATAGTATGTCATCCACATACAATATGAGGAATGTAGTCGAGCTCCCACTAACCTTCTTGTACACACAAGGTTCATCTTCATTTTGAATAAAGCCAAACACTTTGACTTCCTCATCAAATCAAAGATTCCAACTCCGAGATGCTTGCTTCAATCCATAGATTGACGTTTGTAGCTTACAGACTTTATTGGAATTCTTTGGATCTAAAAAAACCTTCAGGCTGTGTCATATACACATCCTCATTTATATTCACGTTAAGGAATGCGGTTTTAACATCCATCTGCCAAATATCATAGTCATAATAAGCTGTAATAGCAAGCATGATCCTAATGGACTTAATCATGGCAACTGATGAAAAGATTTCGTCATAGTCAACACCTTGAACTTGTCGAAATCCCTTTGCAACCAATCTACCTTTATAAGTTTGTACATTGCCATCCATGTCGGTCTTCTTCTTAAAGACCCACTTGCACCCTATGGGTTTTACCCCTTCGGGTGGTTCCACCAAAGTCCATACTTTGTTGGAGTACATGGATTCCATCTCGGATCTCATGGCTTCAAGCCATTTCTCAGAATCTGGTCCATCCATAGCTTCTACGTAGGTAGTTGGATCATCATCTATGATCAACTCACCACCTTCCTGAGTTACAAGGTATCCAAACCTCTCAAGTTCAAGGCGGGTCCTACTAGATCTACGAGGTCCTTGTGTTACCTGAGGAGACTGAGATTCCACAACACCTTGTGAATCTCCATGTTCCTCTTGTACATCTATCGGTTCAATGTTTTCTTGTTGGGCTTGAACCTCTTCAAGCTCTATTTTCCTCCCACTGCTTCCTTTGGAAATAAATTCCTTTTCTAGGAACACAGCTGTCCTGGCAACAAACACTTTGTTGTCAGTAGGGTGGTATAGATAATATCCCGTCGTTTCCTTGGGGTATCCAACAAAATAACATTTATCGGATTTGGGTCCAAGCTTATCAGGAAACATTTTCCTAACGTAAGCCTCACAACCCCAAATCTTCAGAAAAGACAAATCGGGACGCTTCCCGGTCCATATCTCATATGGTGTCTTTTGAACCGATTTAGATGGTACACGGTTAAGTGTAAACGTGGCGGTTTCAAAAGCATGACCCCAGAAGGAAATCAGAAGATCAGTAAAACTCATCATTGATCGCACCATATCCAACAATGTGTGATTCCTTCTTTCAGACACACCATTATGTTGTGGTGTTCCAGGCGGAGTCCATTGTGATACAATACCACGGGCTCGCAGAAGGTCCTCAAACTCTTGGCTTAAGTATTCTCCACCTCGATCAGACCGAAGTGCCTTAATACTCTTACCAAGTTGGTTATGTACTTCATTCATGAAATCCTTGAACCTTTTAAGGGTTTCTAACTTATGTTTCATCAGGTACACATAGCCATACCTACTGAAGTCATCAGTGAAGGTAATGAAGTACTGATACCCATTTTTGGCATTAGTTCTAAAAGGCTCGCATACATCAGTATGTATGAGTCCTAATAGATCACTAGCTCTCTCACCCTTACCTAAAAAGGGAGTCTTGGTCATCTTGCCCAACAAACACGATTCACATGTCTCTATTGATTCATAATCAAAAGAGTCTAGATAACAATCTTTATGGAGTCTAGAAATGTGCTTCTCATTTATGTGCCCTAGACAACAATGCCAAAGGTAAGTTTCGTTTGAGTTGTTGAGTTTTTGCCTTTTGGTGTTTATGTTGTATACACTTGTCTCTAGATCTATCAAGTATAGACCATAAGTCATTGGGGCACTGCCATAAAAGATCCCATCTTTAGAAATGGAACACTTTCCATTCTTAATAAGAAATTCAAATCCATCCTTGTCCAAATAAGAGACGGAAATGATATTCCTATTTATGGCAAGTACATAATAGTGGTTCTTCAATTCTATTATTAGCCCATTTGGTAGAGTTAACTCATAGGTTCCTACGGCACTGGCGGCAACCCTTGCCCCATTGGCTACACGTAGTTCAACCTCACCTTTCCCCAAAGGCCTACTTCTCTTAAGATCCTTCACATTTGAACAAATGTGAGATCCGCATCCGGTATCAAGTACCCATGATGAAGAAGTAGTAAAGTTAATCTCTATTACGTATACACCAGAAGTAGAGATCTCTATCTCTGACTTCTTCTTCCATCGTTCCTTCCATCCTCTCCATGTAGAAGAAATTGGTTTGGCGAGAAACCCTTCTCTCCCTTACCTTTCGTTCCATTGATCTCTATCAATGAACTTTCTTTCTTCTTCACCAACGCATTAAGCGTACATAGAGTGGATTCAAAGGCTCCTGGTATATCTGGATTGTGCAGAACACTTCTCACAGTCCTCAACCAGTTATGGAATTTATTCTCAATTAATTTTCCCATTTTAAAAGATGATTCCTTTGTCATTCTACAAGAGAAAATTGCATTTGTCAAAACTCCTTTTGATTTGATTTGATTTGAATAAAATTTGACAATAGTTAATTAGGCCTTTAATTAATTACCACTCCCACTATTTTGACTCAAATTGACAGCCCTCACCATCAATTTGGAAGATTGCAGTGCACAATCTTCTAGTGGGTCAAGATCTTGAAATCCTCTGAGCCATTGACCAGCTTGGGTTGTCACCCACAACTCAGATCTTCCAGGTAGGAAACTCTTGCCAATTGCATCACATGCAACTCTTGAAAGATGTCATATGCAACTCCTTGCCATGATCATCTCCATGCCTCAAGGTGCTAGATCCTATCTAGGTCACCTTGTTAAGTCCAACCCAAAGCCAACACGATGAACATGCACCCTGCTTGGGCAGACCCACACATTCATCATTCACGCTTCCACGAGATAGACAGTGCACCACGCTTGGGCGTGCCCACACTTGGTCGATCAAGTTTTTCACGTGTGTCGCATTTGGAAGGCATCTAAAACTTAATGTTTAATGAGGGATTTGGTTTTTATATACATATACATATCCAATCACCACAATATATAGTATGTATCATATACGTGCTATATCCCATAGAAAACATGCAAAACGATAAAAGCAATGATTATGACCATCCTATTGTGATTCCTCGAGCCAAGAGGAATCACGGTCATCTAGGTCTACGTCACATGCAACATGTACAAGATGAAATCTTTGCCTGCCTTTCTGGATTTGATCATCTCATCTCCATGACTGATCGGCTCGCCAGCAAGTTGGTTGTTCAGGTGCCACCAGCCGATCAACTGGCACCTCCAGCCGATCAGTTCATCGGTCATCGTGCATCTCCACAGGTCGCCACCTGCTCGTCTTGTTCCTCGAACCGGTCGTCTCAGGTCGTCTGCCGTTCTTTGACATAACAAGAAATAAAATCTATCATATTTACTTTTGAATTGTGAAACCCCGAGTTACATTCGGGGGGAGCAAAGGTAGGAAAAGAATTCTCAAATAATTTCGAGTTACATCAAGAATAAGAGAAGGGATTCGGTGCGCAGACCGAGATACAAGCAATCACATACAACCACACACAGATATAGGGTTTATAGGCCATAACCATACTACACATCCACTACAAAACTCGTTTAAGGGTGGCGTGTATCGAGTGTATTAATATTACATATCATATATGTATATTAGGAATTTGTGGATTGGACATGCATAAAGCCAATTGTATTCGCATCGTATGCAATAAATAAAGGCGACAAACCAAAATCGATCACATCGATAATCCTAAAATATAAAACTGTTGATGTGGTTTTGATACCACTGTTGGATTTTACGGGAGGTAGAGAGGCAGCGGAAACAAAAAATTTCTCCCCAAACCCAGAACAAAAGAAATTGCGTCAATGTCTATATAATAGGAAAGAAGGTTTGTAGATGCATACCTTGTCCCGAGGCTCACTCGGTGACAATACCTCGCGCCTTGTGCGGTCTTCACCTCCGATCTTAGACAGTGTCTGTGCAGCTCCTGGTCACATCGGGACTGAAGACTCCTAGTCTCACCGGGACTGTCGGGATTGACATTTGTCCTCCGAGTGACAAAGGTCTCCCGCCTCTGTAGTCGTCCACACGGACTGCCTGGAACTCTGATCTCCTTGTCCCACAAGGAATCGGAAGGATTCGCACCCTCCTGTCGGCATACTAGTCGCCGACACACTCTCCTACTATCAGTCTCTTTCTGTAGTTGTCTTTCCCTTATTGTGCCTCCCTTATCGGGTAGCACTTGCTCGGGCTCTCTCGGTTACCAAAACTAGAGAGAACGATAACTTTATAGAGCAACTGGTTGCACTGAGTTGTACTTTTAGAAGCCCCCAATACCCCTATATATATAGGAGGGTCATGGGATAGGGTTCTCTATCCCGAGCAATGCGGGACTAAAGTAGGAGTAGAAGGGTTCGAGATTTCCACAAAATCGGACAAACTGCGACAGCTGAACCGATCGTTTCAGCCCTGAAACGATCGTATGGACCCTCCAGCCGATCGGTTGGTCACACCAGCCCATCGTTTGGATCCATGAGCCGATCGGTTGGACACTCCAGTCGATCGATTTGTGATCCTGGTTCAACTCAAATTGACATTCCTATTTTGTTTCCTTGTTCCAATCGAATTGGATAAGCGAAATGAAAATTAATTTCTCACCAATCTCACTTTCCCAACTTGCTCGGTTGTGCCAGTTGAGTCGATCGGTTTAACCTTGAACCGATCGTTTCACTCTGGTCATGAGCCGATCGATTCATCAGTTGAGCCGATCGGTTCACCAAGCTCAGCCGATCGGTTCATCACATGAGCTGATTAGTTGGGAGTGCAGACTGTGCAGAAATGGTCAATTACAGTTTCAATCAATCTGATACTCTAATCAATCGGTCCAACTCCTTGAACACTATGATACTGAGCTATCAATTGATTAAGTGTTTAATTGAACTACTAAACTCCTTTAGCAATCAATCTAAACATTGTTTGTGGACAAACTCCTATTCCAGGTTAAATCCTATGTGTGTGACCCTGCAGGTCCATTTCACGTTGGCAGTGAGAGTCCATAACATTTATGACTTCATAAGCAAAGAGCGGTGCCTAGTCACACATCAGTGCTACCCAAGTGAAATAGAAAGTTGGAGACAACAACTTTCAATCCTACAATCCGTGAATGGTGTTACAGTGAATGTATAATTCCTTTGTCACTGATATCCTGAATGAACTCGAAGCATGGAACAGTCATCCTGTCAATGTTCATTCATTTCCTTGATCTCAGAGCAGACTGGGTGAGATGTGTGTGACATCAATATCACATATTGATTCACACGTGCATGTGCATGCCTTTCTCAATCCTACTCATCAAGTGGCCAAGGATATCAAACTCCCTCAGGAGGGACAAATCCCATATCTATCACTCACCCCTCAAAAGCCCCATGTGTCAAAGCCACCCAATCATCACCTTTATAACAACCCATGTTTCAGGACTGCGTTTGATGATGTCAAAGTGTACCCAACGACATGTGTTGAGTGTAGTGATTTCAGGTCTAAGAATCACACTCACCACCATCACTGTGAGAGCTGACTGTGACTACCAAGTCAAGGTTCCATGTGTCACTCTCACGGTGGGTCTATCCGGTACCTTGTTCTCTAACAAGTACCTATGTGCTTGGTTTGATATCTCTATATCATGACTAATGAGATTCTGTCATCAACCAACACACAATCTAGTCTTTAGTGTTATTGATGTCTATGGTTATTTCCACAATAACAACCGACTAGGGACTAAACAAGAATGTATACTCTTATCATTCGTATGATCTCATCGTTTAGGTCCTCAACCCAAAAGCATACGTCATTGAGTAAAACAATTCTTTAGACATCTATCATGTTACACCATCATCTCAGAAACAGTTTAAACATATAGATTGGAAATTGCCTTTATTATTATTCAAATCATTTACATAGTATCCCATTACAATCATCATATGACTTGCTCTATGGGCATACATACCAATAGGTTGGTCTCCTATCAAACAGATGTCTGGACTCCTTCCAAACGGTCGGTTGGATTCGCCAGTAGGTTGGTTCTCTCATGTGGTCCACCCTTCATGGTCCTCCAGCTAGTCGGCTTGTCACGTGAAATGGTTGGCTCACCTAACGGTGATCGCCATCTTCGTCGTAGCAAGAAAAGAAACTATCATATTGTTGTTAAAATTATTACACGGTACAGAGAACCCTCGAGTTATATTTGAGGGGAGAAAAGGCAGGAAAGAATTAATCTTTACATTGGGAATAAAGAGGTAGAGGCTCGATATGCAAATTGAGATATAACAGGAATAAAGAATCCATCCAACCATACACAGATGTTGGGTTATTGGCCATAACCACGCTACACATGCACCATCAAAATCACTTTTAGGGTGATGCATGTAAATTGCATATCATATCATATATACACATACATATGTATATATATTAGTTTGGGACTATGTGGTGTTTGATCAAATATGCATATGAAAGAATTAAAGTATCCACATCATATTTACTAAATAAATTATGAAAACTAAAAATATGTTCATATCGATTATCTCAAAACATAGTAAATTGACTTGGCTCTGATACAACTTTATTGGGAAATAGGGGCACAGAGTAGGCAGTGGAAACAAAAAAATTATCTATTTGTATTCCCCATAACAACAAGATATGTCAATAACTATGAAATAGGAAAGATAGTTTAACGAGTTTATACCTAGTCCTGGAGTAAGTTCAGCAACTACAACTTGTTGTAGTGTAACTATCTTCTAGTTGTTCTTGGACGGTGTTTGTGCAACTCCTGGTCTTCACCATGGACGACATACTCGAGTAGTGTCTGCAGTAGCTGTTGCGGTCTCACCACTGATTGCAAGCTGGCGTTTCCCTCCTAGCGACAGGCAAAGGCCTCCTCACCAACTAGAACTCATGTCATTCTAGTAGAACTAACAGAAAGGAGTTGTCCCTCCCGTTGGTGTACTAGTCACCAAATTGCTCTCCCACAATTATTTCTCCCTTGCTATCCCTCCTTTTAGAGAGTAGGACTTGTTTGGGCTCTCTGTTGATTACCGCAAATAGAGAGGACAACAATCGTCAGAGAAAATTGAGTTGCATTTTGGGAAGCCCCCCAGTACCCCTCTATTTATAGGAGGGGTTAGGGTATGGGTTCCCAGTCTGTATGGAAATGGAAGGGATCGGAAGATTATAAATTTTTTCAACCTGTAAATCCCAAACCGGTCGGTTGGCAACTGAACGAGTCGGTTCACATGCGATCCGATAATTTTGTAGCCGAACAGGTGGTTTCTCCATGTTTTCAATCACATATGAATTAGCAATTTCATTTCCAATTAATGTACAACATTAATTCTTGTACCAATTGAAATGAACAAGTGAAATGATTAACTTTTCTCATGAATTTGGGGAAGTCACCAGAACCTTCGATTGGCATGATCGAGCTGATCGGTTCATTAGGTGAATCGGTCGTCTAACTCAACCTGAGTTGATTGGTTTGTACAGTGAGTCGATCAGTTGGTGCCCCGATTCATGCAAAACTCAGCCAATTCAACTCTAATCAACCTAACACTCCAAATGGTTGTCTCAACACTTGAGTTAATTGGTTGGTAGTTCAGTCAGTTGATTTGATGCTTGAGTTGAATACCTAAACACTTTAGTCTTCAATCAAATCATCATTCATAATTAAAATTATCTTCTAGATGAGTTCCTATGTGTGTAACCCTATAGGTCTCATATCACATTGGCAGTGAATGTCCATAACTAGCTTATGACTTCACAAGCAAAGAGCAGTTCCTAGTTGCACATCAGTGCTACCCAAGTGAATGGAAAGTTGGAGAACAACTTCAACCTACAATCTGTGTAAGGTGTTGTAGTGATTGTATAGTCCATTTGTCTATCATATCTAGAATGAACTCGAGGTATGAATCACCATCCTTTCAGTGTTCAAACCATGTTTCTTGAACCTAGAGTAGACTGTATGAGATACATGTGACCTCAATATCAAATATTGATTCACACGTGCATGCACATGCATTTCTCAGTCTCACTTATCAAGTGGCCATGACATCAAACTCCAGTAGGAGAGACAAATCCCATCTACATCACTCACATTCAGTCCCCATGTGTCACATCTACCTAATAATCACTTTTATGGCAATCTTTATTTAGGGTTATGTTGGATGATGTCAAAGTATATCGAACGGCATGTGATGAGTGTAGTGACTTCATATCTAAGAATCACAGTAGCCACCTTCACTATGAGAGATGACTATGACCACCATTAATGGTTTCCATGTGTCACTCTCAAGATGGGTCTATCTGATAAATGGTTCCCTAATAAGTATTTGTGTGCTAGGTTTGATATACCATATCATGACTAATGAGATTTTGTCATCAACCAACACACTCTCTAGTCTTATGTGTTACTGGTGTCTATCTTCCTTCCACAGTAACAACCAACTAGGGACGTAACAAGAATGTGCATACTCTTAGCATCTGTGTGATCTCATTGTTCAAGTCACGTACTTGAAGACATACATCGTTAAGTATTATCATTCTCAAGACTTTCATAATGTTTCCTCATTATCTCATAACTGAGTGAAATAGAATGAATTGGAAGCTTGCCTTTATAATTATTAATCAAATCCTTTACATTAAATGCCATATTCATCGTATGATTGGCTCTCTGGGCATACCAACAGGCATGTCACTTTGAGATAGTTTAATCTTCTTCATATTGATGCTTGACATGATGTGTTCTTTCAATAACATGATGTATCTCTCTAAAACTTGGCTTTTTCTTCGTTCCTTGATTTGTGCTCTCACACTTGATTACATACTTGGTATTTGAAGTCCATATAATCCATCCACTTATACCTACACATGAATCACAGGATAAGCGTGAAGATAGATAAAATGCATGAAATGATGTACAGCATAAGTGAACTTTTAGAAATTAAGAGATATTTGTATGGAAAGGACATGATTACATCACATGAATTGCTCATATCAAACATCCCAATCTTAGAAAGATTGATTGTCCTCAAGCATCAACCAAATACAAAATTAACATTTATTGTATCATTTTCTTAACATTCACTACAACTTCTTAAGACATTACGTTATTTGTTGGATTTCTCAACCAAGTAAAGTTCTCTTTGAGATATTTCCATGAACTGTGAGGACTTTTGCAAATAGTCTAATCTCCACATGTCTACCTTGTTTGATCTTCATTGCCGATGTGATGTTATGGAAAGGGGCAGAGGTTAATCATTAAGGATCATAATCAGAGAGCAAGTGGGAGAGGGACAAAGAGAGTGGGATTTTCATAACGAAGAGAGGGAACAAACCCGAAATGTGATTGCATAGAGCAGGATGGTTTTTTTATCAGAAACCCTTTTCGGCCATTATAATTATTATGTTGGAAAAAAACACCACTCAGCACCTATTACAAGTTGAAGAACATACAATCCATTAGTTACAATGTATTATATGCATCATGCCATTAGGGATGTACATTGAACCAGGTCAGCCTGATCTGGCCTATGCCTGAACCACATAACCCGACACAGACCCAATTGATATAAATTACACAAGCGGGTTGGGTCAATAATGTTAACCGGGATTGGGCTGAATTAAGGGCAAGGTTAACCTAGACTTGAAACCCCATATACCTTGATTCGTTACATATACATGTATACAAAGCCACAAGTATATATAGGGTATATATTCACTTCCCGTGCATGTAACTAACTTTGTTACATGTGGATCTATTTTGTAACATGAAGGCACATAATTGTAATAAGACGACCAAGATTGTAATAGGAAAACTCGTTTTGTAAATACAGCGTGAAATTTTTGTTGTCGCTATGAAAACAATATAAACGATATTTATGACAAAACTGTAAACAATTTACATTGTACTTCAGAACGAGTCTTTCTGTTACAATTTTGGCCATCTCATTATAAATATGTACCTTTCTATTACAAAACATATGCAGGTGTAACTAACTTTAGTTACCCGCACGGGTGGTGAATGAATGACTATGTGTGTGTGTGTTTGTGTATATATATATATATATATATATATATATATATATATAGAAAGAGAGAGAGAGAAAGAGAGAGAGAGAGAGAGAAAGTCAGGCTAGTGTACACTCGAGTGTACCGGAGGCACCGTACACCTCAGTCATTTTTTAAGATGCAGTAAATTTTTGAAAAATGTAAACTGTTGATTTTCTTAATTATCATAAGAACATACTATATAATAAATTTTAGCTCATTTGGACACTTATAGGTCATGCATCTAAAGGAGGCAAAAATCATGTATTTCAAATTAGTTATGTGCGTCGATTTTGTTGTCCTTGGATGAGTGACTTATACTCATCCAAATGAGTTCAAATTTTATATGTGACCTATTATTATTGTAACCATGAAGATTAATGGATTAGATTTAAAAAAAACATGGTCTAGATAGGCAAACACCATCGGGGTGTACGACGTGATCTGTACACTCGAGTGTATTCTAGCATATATATATATATATATATATATATATATATATATATATATATATATATATATATATATATATATATATATATATATATATATATATAGAGAGAGAGAGAGAGAGAGTCAGGTTAGAATACACTCGAGTGTACAGATCACACAAATACACTCAAGTGTGTTTGCATATCAAGACTATTTTTTTACAAAATATAAACCATTAATCTTCACTGTCATACTATAACTAGGCTACATACAAATTTTGAGCCCATTTGGATGAGTGTAAGTCACTCATCCATGGGCAACAAAATCGACGCGCGAAACTAATTTGAAATGCACAATTTTGTTGTCTGTATAACATGACCTATAAATGTCCAAATTTGCTCAAATTTCGCGTATGAGCTATTCATAAGATGATTAAGAAGATCAACGGATTAAATTTTTGAAAAAAAAAATATTACATCATTAAAAACTACTTAAGTGTATTCTGCTCTGAATACACTCGAGTGTATTCTATATATATATATATATATATATATATATATATATATATATGCACCATTTGTGGTTTTGCATGTTTGCAGTAAATCTACAACATAATCCATATGTATAAATATTGGATTTACAGTACTTTAAATGTATTTCAGAAACCAATATAATCAGACATTTGTAGAACATTCATTGAATGTGCATTTTCTTTATCAATGATAAATTGCAAAAAAATTATAAATTGTTGGATGGTTATTCATTATAACTTAGGCATGTATAATTTAGATGATATTCTTTTCATTCATTGGATTTGGTTAACAAGTTGTAACTATATTCGCTAACAGATGACACATATATGTTATATATACCAGTCATTACACTTTTCGAATCTCAATTAATAATGTGTTTCTACATAAATTTTCAAAAATAACTTCTTTCACTATGATATCCGGGCCAGCCCAAAATCAAACTCTATAATGAAGATTGGGTATGGGATGACATTTTTAAATATTATACGAGCCTAGACCTACATCCTGCTCAAAGATATGAGTTTGAGCAACAGCCTGCCAAAAACCTTTGACCCAATGCGATAATCTTCTCTACATATCATGCCACAGCCTAATTCTAAAATTGGGTTTTTTTTGTGGCACGACCGTATATACTTCGCAATTCAGCATCCAGTCCTCTACTCTTATAATTACTTACCAAAGTCTACATCAACGCAACCATTTACCTCAAAAATGCCAAATGAAGGTCAAGAATGACGATCATAAGCGTGCAGGGAAGCAGATTATTGTTGCTTGAGACGTTTGGATTTACGCAAATATTACACTTCCTCCAAGAAAAACAGTACCTTTGGCCAACAACAATCACCCCAAGTGCCGACAATAAGTGGCTAAGTGGTCAAATACGGCGTCCCCTAACAAAGAAACATAGATTCGAACCCCAGTTGCAAACATGCAACCACTTCTCTAAAAAAACATTACTGTGCGGACATGACAAAACAACCTCATCTTTATAGATTCATCAATCTTGGCTGCAATCTAAACGCTGGAAAATAATATATAGGAGCTAGGCCACATTATATAGCAACAGCATCGCAGTGCAACTATGGGGAGCAAAACGATTCCAAGTGATCCCAGACGTCTCTTCTATAAGTTTCTATATAACGCATAAAAATCATCTAATACCTAGGATAAACGACCAAGCATATACGGTACTTTTCGTGATCACATATTTGCCAAAATGAAAAAGTAGCGCTTACATCAAATTTTGTATTAAATAAGCTTGCTATATAGTTTACTAGGAAAAGTACCATGTCAAGCCTGTTAAGCTGAACAGAGATTCAAAAGAATGGAGTATATGTTCAATACCAAAGAGAACCGAGCCAAGTTGAGGCGCACCCGGTAGTACATTCTCGAAAACGTCTACTTGCACTATCCTTATCATATCTTGCACTATCCTTATCATATCAAGCTGAAAATTTTGAAATCAGCTTGTCCACATGGATGATTATGTCATCAATGCAAGGCCGGATTGCTATTTGAGGTTGCAACATCCAGACAACAAACTGATGCAAGGCATCAGGGTATTCTGATTTTGGACCAGAAGGCCATTTTACTTGAGCGCTGGAAATAGCAACCTGCATATTGTCCTCAGTATCCTCAATTGCGTGTTCAAAAGGTGAAGTGCCATACCTGGAAATGAGACAAATCAAAGAAATTGATTGACACGAGCAGTCACTGTCCAAGAACATCATTCAAAACACACCACAGAAGAATCGCTTTTACTGAATACACTTTGCACAAAGAATGTACCCAAAGAAGTAGCTTTTCACCGCGTAAACTAATATTTCTGTGCTCTACTGGGCTACAAAACAAAAGTACACTACTACATTGAGGAATTAAGCGTTGTCGGAGGTAAAAATATGTGCAAAGTGGTATATAGTAAGAAAAACATTCAAAAAGTATGAAAGAATGACCTGGGCCCAATTTGGGCTCAGTTAAATTCTTTGTTTGCTTAGGCTTCCGTTGTTTCTACGTGAAACCAAAGTTGGTTTTCACATTATGACTTCCGTTTTACATCTAACCATACCAATGCAATTGAAACAACAACAGAAATTTGATTTGTATATTCAATTTCAACCCAAACAAACAGGCAGAAAACAATATGCATGCACCAAGCCGAATGGAAATCCATAACAGGACCTTTGACCCACTAAAACATGCAGCTATGCAGCTCTATTGCCAATAAAAAAGTTAATTCCCAAAATAAATGGCCTAATAGCTTCACGCAGTTATACTTACCACTATAATTTTCTGCCCACCAATTAACAAAATTTCATTTCAAAAAACTTGCCAAAGCAAGAAGCAACTGGAAACGGAAAAGTCTATGCTTTGCTTAGTAATGATGATAGTATTAATTGCAAACTTACATTATTGCATATAAAGTGCAACCCAAGGACCATATATCTGTCTTCTCATCAATGTCGGCATGTATTGGACACTCCCACAATTCAGGTGCTCTGAAAGGAGCAGAACAATTTTGAGCAGCCCAATCCTATACAACAAAGACAATGGGTTAGAACAAGTAGAATCATGATTGCACAACAAGAAGATAGTTGACTTGTCAAAATGGTTGGCATGTGTGAAGCTTCAATCCAATGTGCAGTAATGGTGTCTCATGGTTGATGAATACAAATACTTTACATTTCAAGGCCATTCCTCACGAGATGAACACACGTAGAAAGGGTATTCTACATATTCCCCAACCTTAACAAATATATCATGACCACTAAAATATAAGAAGTTGTAACATGAAGATCATGCTTTCTAAATAAATTACCAGCAAACGTATAGTTATCAAAACCTCATAGAGGATGTGGTTGTTAAATTTTAAGTGCAGTTTTTCTCTTTTAGTGGCTAATAGATTTTTAACAAAAAACTGTGTACCCTTGATGAAGCCTTTTTTGACATTATTGCTGGCTAATCCAAGCCATTCACAGAGTCGTCAGCAAGTATGATGGGGATGCTATTATGTTTGCCTCGGCTTGCCTATTATATTAGCCAAATTAACAAAGAACGGCCATATTGGATAAAAACAAACACGTCACTGATTAATAGGTACAGTGTGGTAATAATATGTTAAAAAATCAAGATTTCACGACCTAGTTTATGATAGCTAAAATGTTATGATACAGCTGTTATAACTAATAACCAGAAAACGTGTATCTTGATCAAATTTACCTTTTGTATACTTATATAAGGTTTTAGGATCTTTCGTTCACCTTTTTTATATTTAAAACCTTTGACAGTGTAAGTTTTTAACAATACAGGGTTTCTTTGTACCCGGAGACGAACATCTTCACGCTGCAACTTGATCTTAAACTGTGTTAATATATTTCATATTTATTCTATTTTGTAATTTCTATATCTTGCTGGACCTCTATGTAAATTATCCAATTTCTCTTATTAATAAAAAGGGAGAAGGTCTATGGCCTCTCTCAACGTTGCATTGCATGTTGCATTGCGGCACCACATTTCACATGGTACCAGAGCAAGGTTTCTAACCTAACCCTACCCAGCCATCACAACCCAGCGCCGCCGCCGGTCGGCCGGCCGCCAACCTTCCCCGGCCGCCAGTGTGAACAGTAACTCCGGTAGTGAACAGTAAAACTCTGGCGGTGAACAGTAACTCGAGACCTTATGAGAATACTCCCCCTTCGTCAACAAAACCCAGAGGCGGGTGCAAATATACGTCGTCAAATAGATCAAAGGAAAGCATTTCACTATCCATCTCAAACACAGGCCAATCTAGATGTGCAACCAAGGAGATCTAGATACGAATGTAGGCAGTCCGGGTGACTAGAGAAAAAGTCTCAAAGTAGTTGACGCCATAAGTCTGAGTAAAATCTTTGGAAACTAGTTGTGCTTTTAGCATATCAACAAAGCCATGAGAACTGATAGCCAGCAATGTTCTTGGCAGGAGGTGGATCCACCATATCCCACGTGTCAATCTCACACAGTGCCTGGATCTCATTTACCATTGCAACTTTTCACCCACGGTCCTGTAGGGTGTCAGTGGGCATTGTAGGAAAATGGTATTGTCCAAAATTGCGGCAAAACCAGACGTAGAAGGCGACAGACGAGCAAGACATGTGTTAAAAATAGGATGTTTTATAATACAGGAGTGCATACCTTTGTGAAGAGCCATCGGTTCATCAGATTGTATTGGATAAACAATGATGAAGGGGTAGTTTTTATGGACCGACTTCCTTGCGCCAACATAGACCTTGGGAAAAAAACTAGTGGTGGAGGTGGTGGTGAAGGTGGCAAAGTCGGTGGTGTGGTCAAAGAAAATGGTCCAAGATAGAGACGAGTTCATCGGAATATACTAGAAGACGGAGAGGAAGAGAAGAAAAACTCATCTTCATAGAAGGTGATGTCCACTAAGACAGAAGCATCAGTCACAAAATTGACACACTTACACTTTTTTCTAGAATAATCTAAAAAAATTGTTGGAAGCGCTCAGGGGAGGCTTACCAGCTTTCGGATCAACATTATGTACTAAGGTGATGTAGAAAAAATCAAGGAGAACAAGAAAAAGGATTATTCCAAGGATACAAGATATGGGCATTTTTGTTTAAGAACAAATGGAGGTTGGCGATTGATGAGAAAGCAAGTTGTTTAAACAGTTTTGGACCAAAGATGTTTGGGAAGGTTAGTATAGATGGCAAGAGAGCGCAAAGTGTCAAGGAGGTGGCCATTCTTATGCTCGACAATACCATTTTGTTGTGGGGAGTAGGCTCATGAGCATTTGATGAATTATCCCCTTTTTCATGACCGAATAAAGAAACGACAAGTTGGGTGTATTGAAGAGCATTACCAGCGTGGAGAATTTTAATGTGTCAAAAATTGAACAGAAATCATTTTATGTAAAAAGTCCAAATAAGAGGAAAAACCTCAACATGCATTTTGAGATGATACAACCACGCATATGGAAGATGTCAACAATTTAAGGTAGCAAAGTATTTAAAACAGTTATAATTGAGTGCATGAAAATGACTAAAAAATCACTGAGTAATATCAAAAGGTTTTTAGACTACTAGTTCTAGCCGAAAAAGAGACACGACGGTGCTTTCCCAATTGGCATGCCTCGCACAAAATGGAAGAACGAGAAGATACATAAAAAGTTAAGAGATTGAATGTCCAGTGATTGGATGACCAAAATGTAAACGCAGTTGTAGTGGCATGGCAGTGACGAGAGCAGTGGGTTGAGACGATGGAGGGGCAAAGTAGTCAAGATCATTAGAGCTTGCTCCTTGCCAATCATCGTTGAATTCTGAAAATCATGCAAGACAAAATTAGATATCCTGAAGGTTGCATAATAGGAGTCAACAAATTTAGCCACAGAAATTAAATTGTAAAACAATCAGGACCAAAATGAACTGAGGATAATGTTAAGATTGAGGATTGGAAAATTGTGCCATGCGACTCATTTAACAAATCAATCTGAAGAGGTTATAGTGGAATGCAGTATGAAGGAGTTGGCTAGGGTAAGTAGGTGTCATACGCATCATGTGTTCGGTCATGCCAAAGTCCACGATCCATTTAGAGTCAGCGGTAAGCATGGATCCAAGGCTACCTTGATGAACTGCTACAATATTTTTCGGAGGTGAGGCGTTTGAGGGGTTATTGATTTTCTAGTTTGATGTATACACAATATTTTGCAAAGTGCACATGTAGCGGAGAATCCCCAAATTGTTGTGAGGTGTGAAGTAGGTTTTCATATATCTCATATGTCAATGAGACGTAAGAGGAGCTCCCAGTGGAGACTGTAAGGGTGTTGTTTGTTGTGGTGGGACCTTGGCCAATGTGGGTTGTTAATATATTTCATATTTATTCTATTTTGTAATTTCTATATCCTGCTGGACCTCTATGTAAATTATCCAGTTTCTCTTATTAATAAAAAGGGAGAAGGCCTATGGCCTCTCTCAACGCTGCATTGCACGTTGCATTGCGGCACCACATTTCACATGGTATCAGAGCAACGTTCCTAACCTAACCCTACTCAGCCATCACAACCCAGTGTCGCCGCCGGTCGGCCAACCGCCAACGTGAACAGTAACTCTGACGGTGAACAGTACGGCGGAGTAAATGGTAATTCCTGCGTGAACAGAGCACGACGCCAGCCTTCCCCGACCGCCGCGTTGTCGGCCCAAAGCGGGCGGAGCAGCCGTCTCTTACGCCAGGCGTCGTAGTCGCCATCCCCCCTTCTCTTCTATCTCTGGATCGTTGGGTCCTGCGGTTGATCCAACGAATTTCTAAATCCCAAACCAGAGGGTCCGTCGGTACGTAAGAAATTCTTAATCACATCTCCATGTGTGATTAGGAAATTTCAGTTGGGGGCTGTGGATGCGTCAGATACGCATCTGATCTTGTGATGTCTCTTAGGCCAGGCGCCGTAGCCGCCGTCCCCCCTTCTCTTCTATCTCTGGATCGTCGGGTCCTTCGGTTGATCCAACGGATTTCTAAATCCCAAACCAGAGGGTCCGTTCGTACGTAAGAAATTCATAATCACATCTCCATGTGTGATTAGGGAATTTCAGTTGGGGGTTGTGGATGCGTCAGATACGCATCTGATCTTGTGACGTGATGTGTATCTCCCCGTCACCCATATCTTCTTGTGACGTGTATCAATCCGTCACTCTTCTTCTCGTCAAATCACGGAGGACACCAAGGCATCTACCATCTACAGTGAGATGTCTCCTATCCCCTCCATCAAGTTGAACGGGAAGAATTATCTCTTATGGATGAATGTTGTCCATACTGTATTGGAGTCACGCGACAAGGCGAGACACATTGATTCTGATCCACCTGCACTTACTGACAAAGGCTATGCTGAATGGAAGCGCCAGAACAGTCTGGTGAAGACCTGGTTGTGGGGGAGGTATGGAACCTGGGATTGCCTCGAGGTTCATGTTCTACACTACCGCCAAAGAAATCTGGGATGCAGTGAAGAAACATTATTCTCTAGAGAAGTATGTGCTTCGTCAGTTCATGATATATGATCGCCTGTTTGCAGAATGACAGGGAGACAGACCTTTAGAAGAATACTTTGGAGTGATTCAAGGTATTGCATAAGAGCTGAGTTTCTACCATCGAGTAACTGTCCAGGAGCAAGTCAAAGATAGAGATGACTTGATTACAGCAAAATTCTTGTCTGGTCTGAGTTCTTCGTGCAGTTCAACCCGTAGTGTTATCTTAGCTTTTGATAAACTTCCCAGCTTGAAAGAGGCCTATTCAAGGATTTTACAGGCAAATTTTGAACCTGTTGATCCTACCGTAGTCTCATCTCAGGGAGATTCTCATGCTTCTGTAGCTGCTGCAGTGAGAGGAGGAACGGACAGGTATGGGCCGAGGACGTGGAACTCACCCTAAGTGCACTTTCTGTGACAAAGTTGGACACACAGTTAAGAAATGCTGGAAGAAGCATGGTCGACCTGCTGCACCACCTGTGGGAGCAGCAAACTATGCTACCACTACTGAGTCTACTGAGCCTCCTGCTTTGAGTTTTGGTCCTTCTGGCATTACACTCACCAAGGAGGAATATGATAGATTTATTCTGGCTACTCAGCATCTGAGCTTGGGATCATCATCTTCAGCCAACTTGGCGTCCACCACTGGTAATCAGGCTACCTCTTTATTGGCTTCTGGTTCACTTCATCATGGATTGTTGACTCTGGAGCGTCACAGCATATGACTGGTATGAGGAGACTTCTTCATTCCATTGACTCACATATTCCTCACAAATCTGTAACAATAACAGATGGTTCAGTGAGGAGAGTGTTAGCCAGTGGATCTGTTTCTCTGACTCCTGGAATTAATCTTAAATCCGTACATTATGTGCCTGCTTTTCCTTTTAATCTTCTGTCTGTTGCTAAGTTGATTGATACTGTGAAATGTACGGTAACTTTTGGACCTTCTTGTTTTGTATTATAGGATCTCAAGAGTATGAGGACGATTGGTGGGGGGCCTAGGAAAGGTGATATCTACCTCTTCCACGGTGACAGTCTGCCTCGTCAAGTGTCTGCTCCTGCTCCATTTGTTTTGTTGAGTGGCTCTCCCTTACTGTGGCACTACAGATATGGACATCCTTCATTAGAGAGCCTGAGAAAGTTAGAACTAGAATTGTCTCAAGTATCGTCTCTAGAGTGTCAGTCTTGTTGACTGGGGAAACATCATAGAATGTCTTATCCTAGTCGTGTCAATAAACAGGCGTCATGTCCTTTTGAGTTGGTCCATAGTGATGTTTGGGGTTCTGTAAAAGACCATAGTTATAATTATTTTCGTTAGTTTATCTCTTTTGTGGATGACTTCACGTGTATGACTTGGATGTATTTGTTGAAAAGTCGAGAGTATGTGCTATCTATTGTCAAACATTTTCATCAAGAAATAAAAGTTCAATTTGATTGCAATATTAAAGTTCTTCAATCTGATAATGCCTTGGAGTATGTTCAAAATGTTATGGCTGATTTTTGTAGTTCAGTACATCCTGTCCTCACACCCCTCAACAGAATGGGGTAGTTGAGAGGAAAAATCGTCATCTCCTTGATATTAGCAGGACAACCATGTTTCAGTCTAATGTTCTTAAACGTTTTTTATCTGACGCCCTTCTTACTGCTTGTTTTCTTATCAACAGGCAACCTTCTTCTGTGCTTCAAGGACGTACTCCTTTCTCTGCCCAACGTCCCAAGTATCAACCTTTCATTGTTCCTCTTAGAGTGTTTGGTTGTACTTCTTTTGTCCACAATTTTGATCCTAACTCCTAAGGCTGATAAGTTATCTCCTAGGTCAATTAGGACTCTCTTTCTTGGGTACTCCAACACTAGCAAAGGGTACAAGTGTTATTGTCCAAGTCTCCGTCGCATGTTTGTGTCTAGAGATGTGACTTTTCATGAATCCACTCCATATTTCTCTAGTGTTTCCAGTAAGGGGGAGCAATTATGTGAGAGAGTGTCACCATCAGATGCTAGTGAGAGAGTGTCACCATCAGATGCTAGTGAGAGAGTGCCACCACCACATCAGAGTGAGAGAGTGCCACCTATCATTCCTGACTATACTATAATTCAGGAAGAGCAGCCAGCAGATGGTTCACCAATTCAGCAATATTCATATGTTTATAGCAGACGAGGCAGATAAGATCCAGAGGAGGTAGCGACTCCAGTCTCTGAGCCCTCCCCATCTTCCTCTACTCAAGGGATTCCTGAAGAACCATCTGACCTTGATGTTCCCATTGTTGTTCGCAAAGGTACCCGTTCCTGTACTATTCGGCATCTTATTACAAATGTGTGTTGTTTGTCCAAGTTATCTCAGCAGGATCGCTCGTTTGCTCTTGGGATTGATTTTGTGGTCGATATAAGAAATCATTTTGATGCTATGAAAGATATTGGCTGGAAACAGGCTATGCATGTTGAAATGTCTGCTCTGTTACAGAACAACACCTAGGAACTTGTTGACTTACCTCCAGATAAAAATGTTGTGGGATGCAGATGGGTATTTACAGTAAAACATAATCCAGATGGTTCTGTGGAGAGATTGAAAGCTTGACTGGTGGCAAAGGGGTACACTCAGACATATGGGATTGTTTTCTTTGAGGCCTTTTCACCAGTGGTTCGTCTGAATTTTGTGTGTATTCTTCTTTCTTTAGCTACTACATTTGACTGGCCTCTATTTCAGCTCGATGTCAAGAATGTCTTTCTTCATGGTGATCTACAAGAGGAGGTGTACATGGAGCAACCACCTGGTTTTGTTGCTCAAGGGGTGTCAGAAGGTGTGTAGACTGAAGAAAGCCGTCTATGGATTGAAACAATCTCCTAAAGCTCGGTTTGACAAGTTTCGTGATGTGCTAAAGATGGGTTTTTCTCGTTCTGTTACTGATCACTCTTTATTTTATTCTAATTCTTCTGGTGGATCTATTATTATTGTTGTGTATGTTGATGATATTGTTATCACTGGTAGTGATTCCACAGGCATATCTCGTGTGAAAGCGGGCTTGCAGGTGTAAGGCCCCTGAACTTGCTTAATGAGTTGAATGAGCTTAATTACCATAATTGAATGCTTATAACCCTAATATAACCTTTTGATATGTTTTGAAATCATAAGACAAGCTTAAGTTTCAAATTTGGTCCAATTTGGACATTGCATGAGCAAGTTATGCAATTTTATGTACAATCTGGACTTTCTTGCAATTTACCCAATTGGAAGGTTTTCTTCGCATGTTTTCACAAGAATTACGATCCTTATAGTTTTCCTTATCATTCTTGAATTTTTGGGCTATGGGGCTCCTAGTTGTTCTTGGTACGGAGGTATTCCTCTTCAAGGACATTTTAGGATTTTCCCCTTTATGGATAAAGATAAAGATAAAGATAAAGATAAGGATAAGGATAAATATAAAGATTAAGATAAGGATAAAGATAAAGATAAGGATAAATATGAAGATGAAGATAAGTATAAAGATGATAAGGATAAGGATGAAGATAAGGATAAGGATGAAAATAAGGATAAGGATAAGGATGAAGATAAGGATAAGGATAAAGATAAAGATAAGGATAAAGATAAAGATAAGGATAAAGATAAATATAAGGCTAAAGATAAGGATATGGATAAAAGAGAGAAAGTGTGGGTAGTAACTAAGGGAGGTGTTGCATGGACATAGAATCTCTAGGATATTGACACATGGAAAACTCCATGTACACCTCAAGCTTAACCCCTTTCCTATCCATGAAGCTATATATACCCCTTCTTATCCCCAATTCGAAGTCATTGCTCACTCCCTCTTTCCTATAGCTTAGAGAACGAACCTTTCTCTGTTTGGTTGCATAACAAAGTGGTCTAAGGTAGAAGAAAACCTCATTTTGGAAAAGAAAGTCTCCTGGAACTCCATCTAGCCCTACCTAGGGTTTCTAAGGTCATCTTCTAGGATTTTTGACCAAGGCAAGTTATTTTCTTCCTTCTCTATTTTTCTTGATCTTCTCCTTCCTTAGACCTTCCTCTAGGTTGGAACTTTGATGTTCCATGGTAAAAGTTTCTTTAAGAGCTCAATATCCGACTTTGTTGCTTCTTCTTCTAGGGTTTTGATTCCTTGTGAAGAAGAGTGCCTACTTGGCCGAATTCAGAGCTTCCTCTTTGGTTTTCTACCTTCTTCGCTCAAGTTTCTTGCTACTAGAAGTCTGTTCCTCACAGTAGAGGCGAGTTTTATAACCCTCTTTGCTTATATTGGTTACTATAAGTTTGTTAGCTCATGTTCTAGCTTAAAATTTGTGATTTAAGCATTAAGAAGCAAAGCCTGTTTGGGATTTCGATTTTTATGGTGTTAAATGAATATATTGTTGATCTAAAAATCAATGGTGAATTAATGATCACAACTAATAGTGGATCATGTAAACATCACATATGGTGAGTTAAGGATAAAATTGTAGATTCTACCAAACCTTAAACCAATGGTTCATGAGTTCAATTGATCTAATAGTTAGACATATACTTCAATTGATAACTTTGAACAATAAAATCGATCCAATGAATGATATTGGATGCTTCAACATCCAATAGATTAGAATGAGTCCATTATATTATAGATGTGTCCTAGTGATGAGAATTTGATGGTTCAATATCTTTAGTTTGTTGTTATACCTTTGCTCTCCTATAGTTATAGTTGATAAATGACCATCATAAGTGAGTGTGTAACTTCAATGTGATATAGTTTGCTATACCTAGCCTTAATGTAATTAAATGATGATGATTCGTTATAATCAGCCCTCTTACATGATTAATGTAACAATGTATTACACTCTTCTTGTGTCTAAACCATAAGGTAGTGGTATTTGAATATCATAGTACCTTGCCATAATAATAATACCTATGGACACATATTTGTTGATGATCTTTTGAGCCATGTTTAAGGCGTGGAATGATGATGATAACCTTAATATGAATAATGTGATGGTCTTAATGATCATTGGGCATTTTTGAAGCAAAGATTGAGGTGAAATCCTCTTTATGTTCCAATAAGGGTTAAAACCCTGGAACTTGTGATAAGATATTGGTATCTTGGAAATAGTATCATGATAAGTGTGGTCCATTAATTTGCAATGAATGATAGGATGTGGTAATATGATTAAGATTTTTACATCAAATGTTTTATATCCTTTGAAGTCATTATACATATATTCTTGTTAGAAAATAATTAGGGTTTGAATGTCCACTTGTATGATAAAGCCTTAATGCATTCAATTGGCAGTAATTAATCAAGTGTAACCCTGATCGTGTAGAGCCCTGTGTCGTAGAGCCATCTTCAGTGTCAGAATTTACTGGATGGTGAAACGAGTATTCCCAAGGGAAACTCGGAGCGCATATTGTTGAGTATGTGGGGGTGGGAAGTTGAGGATATATCCTTGTCATCCACAAATTACAGGTTATGGAAGATGGTTATGGTCATGCCTCAGACATTTGATGTGATTGAGAACAGCTGCGGTTGTACCTCGGATTAGAGGGTTTTGTTTACCCTGTGTTCTAGTGTCGTAACTTGTACCAAGTACGAACTAGTTGTTATCAGTTGACTATGTCACTGTTGGCAGTTTGACTAGTATGTCACTGCAGTCTACTCGTACTGACCGAGGGGAAGAGATCTTAGGATACCGGCACTCCTAGATCTTATACGGAACTGATTAGCACTTCGCAGTGGTCAGTTGGACTTTGAGTGGTACGACTCAAACTCCCCAGGGCATAATAATAAAAGATATAATATCAGTCGTGTAGTATAATTTCTAGGGTTTAAAACGTATCACATTGGTTGATCAACCCTTGTCTTTTCTTTACACTACATAGTTCTTACATGATACAAACTTATGAAAATTGGGTAATTCTACTTGATGCTACAACTTATTTGCTTAATTTCTCAGTATGCTTAAACTGTTCAATCTTTTCATATTGCTTATTCAATACCCTAACTGCTCTATGTAATTACTGTTAATTAATAAGTTATAAATAATATATGTTGGAGAGAGTTATATCTCTCGCTGGGACTGGGTCTCACCCGTGGGTAACCACATTTTTTTAGGTGGTCGCGGGCAACGTGGTCGAGGTCGTGCTGTGGAAGAGAACCAACCTGGTGATCAATAGACTCAGAAGGTTGGTTAATGTTAGATGTTAGTAGTAGAGTCCTAGTGTCGTCCCTGTACTCTCAGGTCCTGGTATGGGATGTGTTTTCTAGATGATATACTTGTATCGACACGAGATTCTAGTCGTATGCCAGTGTTTGTAAATATATGGCATGTACATGTGAAATATCTTTTGTATGCAGGATGTGACTGAGGTCTTTGGACCCATATGTAAGTACTTGTTACAGTATATGAGAATGGAATGATGGACCTTTTGTAAATGTTCTAGAGTTTATTTACATTGTTGGAATCGGTTTTAATTATTTCACATTTTGACTATGTGATTAATTAGTAGTTGATCGTGTTTTGTGTTTTGTGTTTTGTGTTTTGAGTAATCTCGTTTAGCGTGACGAGGTGTCACAGCAGGGGCACTTTCACACAAAGGATCTAGGAAAACTGAGATATTTTCTGGGCATTGAAGTACTTAGATCTCATACAGGTACCAATTTGTCTCAGAGAAAATATGTACTGGATTTACTACAGGAAACTGGTATGAGTGAGTCCAAGCATGTGTCTACTCCTATGGACTATCATGTGAAGGAGATGACTGATGATGCTGATTATCCTGATCCAGGATATTACAGGAAAATTGTGGAAAAATTGATATATTTGATGGTCACACGTCCTGACATTTCTTTTGCTATAGGAGTGGTGAGTCGGCATATGAGCTCTCCAAAACAGTCTCATTGGACATCTGTCTGACGTATTCTGAGATATCTGAAAGGTGCACCTGGTAAGGGAATCACCTATTATAGGCTGAAGACTCTTGTATCCACACTGTCTCTTACTGATTATGCAGATGCAGATTGGACTAGTAATCTGAATGACAGGAGGTCTACGTCTGGATATTGCACATTTTTGGAGAATCATCTTATTACCTGGAAAAGCAAAAAGCAAAATGTTGTGGCAAGATCTAGCACAAATGTTGAGTATAGAGCAATGGCACATGCATGTTGTGAGTTGCAGTGGGTTCAATCTGTACTTTCTGAATTAAAGATTCATGTTTTGTCTCCTATAGAACTCAGATGTGACAATCAAGCGGCCATATACATTGCTAAGAATCCAGTCTTCCATGAACGTACTAAGCACATTGAAGTTGACTGCCACTTTATCAGAGACCACATCAAGAATGGAACTGTTGTGACTCCACATGTCAAGTCTGAAGATCAACTTGCAGATGTTCTTACAAAGCCATTGAGTCCAGCAGCTTTCCAGAGTTTTTGCAACAAGATGGGTCTACACGATGTGTACACTCCAGCTTGAGGGGGAGTGTTAATATATTTCATATTTATTCTATTTTGTAATTTCTATATCCTGCTAGACCTCTATGTAAATTATCCAGTTTCTCTTATTAATAAAAAGGGAGAAAGCCAATGGCCTCTCTCAACGTTGCATTGCACGTTGCATTGCGGCACCACATTTCACACAGAGATACATTACTAGTTTGAGACATACAAGTGGAGCATTGAGTCATAATATTCTTGTCATGTGTTGCAGACTAATTTACCATTGACAAATAAAGCATTCCAGTATCAGAAATATTTTTGGAGGATCTATTGATACATCTAGGCAAGTCGGGATATAGCATCTCTTGGCAGTTTTCTGTTAAACATGGATGATCAACACATAATGACATAGTATCTTAAGAGGATAAACTAATGATATTGAGATGTGTGAAATATAAGATTAGATTGAACGCAATGGGATGTAATGGGATGATTACAAGACTAGACGCCCTCTCCTTTATATAGGAGAGGGGAGACGCCCTAAGACTTAACACGCAAGTAATCTAAACGGGCTATAATAGAAAAGCCCACTAACTAATTAACCTATTAACTAAATAGGCTAATATATACCCTTTAACACTCCCCCTCAAGATGGATCATGGGTGAAACACATGTCCAAGCTTGGAGTTACATGACTCGATAAAAGAAATGATAAATGAAAGATAGAAAAGATAAATATCACTCCCCATACAAAAGATTGATACTCCCCCTTAAATCATATGATGGCGCCTTTTTGCTTTGAAATTGTATTCTGCAGGCTGGAGATCCTCGAGCTTTGATGAAGGTCTTTTAGAGTGCATCTGGAATGAAGAACATCTGAAATGGAACCTGAATACTGCAGCAGTAATTCGCCACTTGGAGCAAACGATCATCAATACCACGACTACGGCAACTTCACTGGAATACGTACTTAACGCGGCACGAACGCGGATACACAGTGTCGATGTAGCAGTAGCGAAATTTTCAAATTGTCTGGGAAGACATGCATAACGTGGCACGAACACGAACGGATGATATGTGGGTGATACAATGCAGGTGCCATAACTCTGACGCATGAACCTTGGGGGCTTGACAAGAAACGAGATATCATCCATCAAGGAAAGTCCCAAGTAGATCAGCGGAAGGCGATGCTAATACAGCAAATACGGCTCGGAGAAGATGTGATGAAGCAGCTCAGTGAAGATATCTCTGGATGAATTATCAACCTTGCAGATGTAGACTTGGCAGGCTTGCTGAGCTTCAGAAATCTGAAGAAGCACCTATTTGTCTCATGTAAATGCAGTTGAAGAAGTACACCATCAACACCTGACGTACATAACGCGGATAGCTTGGTGTTGACGTTGAATGAAGATCATTCATTGCTGTCTGGAGTAGAGAACGGATGTGCTGAATAATGTGAAGCTCCATGAAGATAATAGCCTGGAACCTAGGAAGCATGGACACGGACACGGACACGGATTTAGACACGGACACGGACACGGGACACGTCAATTTCCAAAAATATAGGACACGGACACGGCACTGGACACGGCAAGTATATGTATATGTATATGTATATGTATATTTGTATAACATGTTATGACATATAATGTGTAATATGCTATGTATATTATCACAAAATGATCTAGATAGATTATCCGCATGGGCAATCACCATGCAATCCAACAAGCAATCAACATATAACGTTATATTTACAAGTCACAATATGGATTAGTTCACAACAAACATTACAATGCTTGATTTTATGATATTGTTGTAATATGAATTGTAAAAATTAAGAGCAGTAGAATTTTAGGGACAATAGTTCCAATGGAAGTAATGATTAACAACATGTACTATCAAGAGGAGGTGAATCCAATTGTTTTCCTCATGGTTAATGTGACAGTCCCCGGATGTTGCAATAGCTGGTGGAGATGATAAGAACGATGTCAACGACTTGCATGTAGCACTTAAAGCTTAATTAACTAATGGTAGTAGGGCGAGTAGTAGAGGACAAGATGCAAAGATTTAGAGAAGGCTTGGGTTTTTTCATACGCCTAGGCTTAAGTGGGTCGGAGTGGTGTGTCCTGGAGGTGTCCATGGAGTGTCCAAGCCGTGTCCAACACTTCAATAAAAAAAATTCAAAGTGGACACGCCGGAGGCGTGTCCGCCACGCGTCCAGGCGTGTCCAAAGTGTGTCCATGTTGGACACGCGTTGGACACGGACACGGCAGCCTCCGGGAAGTGTCCGTGCTTCCTAGCCTGGAACATATATAGCTTGAATACATGTATCATCTCTTCTCATACTCTCTCTCTCATACATATTCTCTCACTCTCTCTCTTCTCATCTCTTCCTCTCCTCTCTATCCCCCCGCACACCAAATACGACGAGAGTGAGAGTTTGGTGTGGAGAAATGGATATATGACCCCCTCGTACTATGGAAAGGGATACACATGATATGGGTGGGTGGGAAAGGAATTGGTGGATTGAGAGAATTTTGTGTATATGGAGATGTGTAATATGTGGAGAATGAAACCGATAACCGGAGAGAATATGCTAAATGAAGATCCGGATAAAAAAATAAATGGATCTAATCCCGAAAAATCCGATTACGCTAAAACTTGGATCTGATTAGCAAAGATATGACCGATTAAGGATCCCAATAGGCATAATGAATATTGGGGAAATTAATTACTGGGAGTAGACATAGATGGGAGGTGATGGAGTGATGAAGATAGCCGGGAAGGTGATGAAGAGCAGCAGCTTACGGGATGTAGCAAAAAAAATGGTCGAATTATGTCACTCAGTTGATGTAGCACTTGGTCGTAACGAAGGAGATGACAAAGGGTCTCATGCACGGCTCCAGAGATATTACATGCCAAGAGGATGCATGCGGAGCCAAGGGCGGAGCCTCTCCACGAGCGACGATGAAGGCTGATGCTGAGGACGTCAGGAGATGGCCTGTGCAGAACTCGATACTACCGAGTTGACGTCGATAGTATTGAGATCTTTCTGGACGGCGTGTAGCAGGTTGACGGTGGCTGATTGCTGCTTGATGGCGATGATGGTTGTTGCTTCTGCGGCTGGCGGCGCTTACAATGTTGTTGCTAGATGGTGATAGTGGCGTCGATAGGCGGCGAAGGCGCAGAGATGGCTGCTTGGAGGCCAGTGGTTATGGCTGCTGGACGGATGTCGATCGGAGGCACTGGGAATATAGCGGCACTGCTGCTGTTCGTGGAATACGAGCAACAGAGGTGGAAGGCGGCGGGTAATGATGCAGCGATGGCAGTGGATATGTGATGGCCGGAAAGGAGATCACCGGCGGTAAGGTTGGATTTGGAAAACATAGATCGTAGGTCGGGAATTAGCGCCAACGTATTGATCTATGTGAAAGTAGAAGGAGAGCCATGGAGGCCGGAATTGCCTAGCGGGCAGCCGGCCTAAGCCATGGCAACGGCCGCCCACAGGCGGGGGTTCTTCCCCTCGGTTGCTCTTTGGAAAAGACGAGCGGCGGCTAGGGCTGCGTGCGCACCGGAAAGGAGAGGGAGGAGGGGCGGCGGCTAAGTTTCTCTCAAGAGCGGACGCGCTTCGTTCACGCAGGAATTATTGTTCACTCCGCCGTACTGTTCACCGCCGGAGTTACTGTTCACTCCGTCATTTTTGTTCACCGCTCCGATACCATGTGAAATATAAGATTAGATTGAACACAACAGGATGTAATGGGATGATGAGATGCCCTCTCCTTTATATAGGAGAGGGGAGATGCCCTAAGACTTAAGACGCAAGTAATCTATACAGGCTATAATAGAAAAGCCCACTAACTAATTAACCTATTAACTAAATAGGCTAATATATGCTCTTTAACAAGATGCATTTCACAGCTACTAATGGATGACAAGAAAACTGTTTAGCACATAGATAATTGAAAGAAATAAAAAAACAGAAACAAGCAAAGATAAAATACACACTAGTGATCACTGTAGAAATCTTCAGAAAGGTTAAGGCATTTCAGATCTTCTCTTTCTGTATCCAGCATCTGGGTTTCCAGAATAGAACCTATCTTGTGTCTAGTAATTAGTTACGAAAATATTTCAGAGGCAACACCAATTTCTTCATACACAGAATTCTAACACATCAGTAAAAAAGAAATGCAAACCGTATTGATGGATGTAGGGCAAATTACGAAACTGAAGTTTGAAACTTTCATAAGGTTCACTTGTAGAAATTTCATGGTTTCAAGATGGAAATTCCTATCTTAGCTTAAGATCAAAACATATAACAACTCATACCAAAAGGTAAACAGCGAAAGGCAGACACGGGAATAAAATACAAAACCAGATGCTGACGTCTGAAACATCAGCAAAGCTAAAGAATCTTGCCTGTAGCTGCAGTGCATCTGACTGTGAACGGATTTGTTTCCTAGCAGGGGTGGCACTCCCAAAATCCATTAATATTGCAAGAGGTGGCTGTCCTTTCTTCTGTGTGATGAGGACATTGCCCGGAACAACATTATTGTGAGAGTATGGAGGATCAAAATTGTGCATATGCTTTAGTCCTGCGCAAATCTGTAGCAAGTGCTAGTAGCATTAGAGATAGTTCTCTGTAATGCATTGAAAGAAAGAAAATGCAACATATCTTCATTCCAAAAAAAATTCTTTAGGCGATTCATATTTTGTTGATTAAATCGGCATATTTTTTATCCAATAGGCGTGCATGAGCCCGATTACTACACAAAAGTACAAATTATGTCGAAGTGTTTACTGAAGGTTCCTAAAGGTTGTTAGGGTACTCCACACTACCTGAACACAAGAAAGCGCATACATCTATATTTTCAAATTTTATAATTTATCAATTATTAGGTATTTTCACATACTTTTGATCTCAAACTATTTTCATACTGAGAACCATAAAAGCTAATTAAATTTAGTAGAACACTCTACTTATAGACTATAGGAAAGTGTGACAACCCTTAGGGGACAACGGGTGTTTAATTGAATAACTGACAACAATCCCCTCAAACAAGAGCATATATCTAGCACGCACAGGTTGCCACATCAATCCTAAAACCACTTCCCTAAACACGTTTTTTTCTCACAGGAAATTAGAAGTAGCAAATCAGTTGTCACAGATGATAGAGATGGGAGTGGTGACCAAAATCAGCTAGGAATGCTTTCACCCACAAGAATCCATAAGTTGGATGAGCCATGGCCCTATACTCTGCTTCTACACAATTTAGTTATATGCATAGTAACAAACATCGGCACTTCTCAAAAATTTGTCAATTTTTCACGTACTTTTACCTCGTCGCATGTTTTGTACATTTTATACGCCATTCACCACGCAGCTAGGGAAAACCCGGTTTTCTTCTATGAACCATGTATTCCTTTTTTACTCCCCCCCCCCCGGACCACGATCAACTTTCCTTGTTACCCCCCACCCCCCAAACTCTCGACTCCCCCACCCCAAAAAAAAAAAAATCCTCCACTCCAGCCCCTCTCAAAACCCTCAATTACCCTAGACCCTGACAACAACTACTCCCCTGATAGCATTGTCACAAATTCGGTATTTGGGATACGTTCGGCTGAGTTGAAAAGTTCGGAATTCAGCAATTATGCGGGAAAATTGGGTAAAAAGCGGTTAACGTACGGTAAAAATACGGTCAACTATTCGGGAATAAGTCGGGAAAAAATCGGAGGATATATGCATATATTGCATACAGATGTATGTATATATATGTTTTGCACATATATATATACATATATATTGCATAGATATATCTATAACTATTACTTACAAATACATATACATAAATTGCATACATACACACACATATATGCATGTACATACACACATTCACATGTATAAACTCAAATTAAGTTAGAGTCTTAATCAGCATAATACGGGAAAAGAACGTATAAATGGGAAAAAAGTATTAAACGTGATTGATTTGTGAATACGGGAATTATACGTATTATTCGGGAATTGGGATTCATTCGGGAGTTTCATACGTCTATGGAAAAATTTGGCATTTTAAACATGACTTTTTCAAACGTCGGAGTATATTGTGACTATGCCTGATAGCAACTCCATCGGAAGCAGCCAGCAACATCCTTCACCGCAAGCAGTCGGCTAGGCCACAAGTTGTAGCTCCTATGGTGGCTCCTTCACTCCACTGCAAGGCGGAATCTCTCCTCCTTGCAAGGAACCTGGCGCACCACTGGAGCTTGGTGCACCAATGGAACTTGGTACACCAGTGAAGCTTGGAGGTCGTTCTCCCTTCCAATTCAGTTCTTCTTTACCCTTTTCCCTTTCTCAACTGTCCTCCAACCGCTGCTGCTCCTTTTTTAAAATGGTCATTCCCACTTCCTCTACCTACATCAATTTCCATGCTCACTCATCATGTCCTTTCTTCTTCCTCAACCCTGACACACTCCTTTCTCACTAATTCCATTCCCCCCCCCCTCACCCCCCATCCTTAATCCAGCATGGCCTTATTTCTCCTGCTTCTGCAACCCCTATTTAAGTATGCACTTCTCCTTCCTCACCCACCCATGCCACCCTCAGGTTCCTTGTCCTTCCCTCTCCCATATTCAACTTTACAAATATCTCCAAATTCTTTAGTATCATCTACCACCAAGTGCAACCTCTTTGATTGAATTTCACCGTTGGAACTAAATGCTAAATTGTCATTTGCTTATTTAGATATTTGTGACCTAAACCTAAATGCCGTGATAGTATACTGTAGATTTTTCATAGCTTGTTCATTTGGTGTTTTATTATGTGCCCTACTGTCTCTATATTCCATCTGCTTAATATTGGGATTTGTTACTTCATCGTTGAATTGAAAAACAATTCTATTCTTCATGTATGTGTGTGTGCGTGTGTGTGTATATTTATATACACACATATATAGCCGTTTTGTTCCAAATTTATTCCCGAATAGTTGGCCGAACTCTGACTGAATTTTATCAAAAAAAATATCTGGATTTTTCACGATTTTTTCTAAATCTCGATTTTTCTGACCAGCCAAAAAGTTGCCAAATCCCGGATTCGATTACTATGGTTACAAGAACCACCCATAAGAGTAAGGGTTAACTTGATTGAGACCTGTCTGAACAATTTTCTGCACAATCAGCATCAGGATAACTAACAACAATATAACTACGGCAATCCCCACAAACTAGAGCATATATCTAGCATGCATAGGTTAACATGTAGATCCTGAATTCACTTCCCTAACATGTTTTTTTTTTCACAGGACAATATAAGTAGCAGATCAGTCGTCATAGTAGATAGGGATGGGAGCGATGACCAAAATCAGAATGCTTTCATTCACAAGAATTTGTAGGCTGGATGAGCCACGGCTCTATGCTCTTTCTGCACTATATGGTTACAAGAACCATTATAAGATTAAGGGTTAACTTGATTCAGACCTGTCTGAACAATTTTCTGCACAATCAGCATCAAAAACTTTTAAGATCATCATACACAAGCCTTTACTAGGACATTTCTCAAGGTACTGAGTGATTTGGCCAACAACATCTTAGCAATTCCTATTGGGTCTATACATAAACTAGTTCATAACTCCCACTGTAAGTGATATACCTAGACGGGATGCATAACTCCGAGAAAAAATTTGCCAAGTGGTCACTGATACCTCTGAATGATAACAATTATCATCCCATAAATTGTGACTTGTGAGCCTGATTCATAAGAGATCTTGATGGTTTGCTAGATAAGACATTGTCTCTCAAGAGGATCCTATGTAGGTTTTCTTTCGAACAAAGGCATCCATTTTGTTGTGGGACACCCCAACCCCGAGAAAACATCTCAGCATGCCCAAGTTTCTAGTAACAAAGTGCTTCAGCAAATAGTTTCTTCAATACCAGATGCATCACTGCCAGAAGGTACAATAGTATCCCCATATGTTATGAGAATAGTATCCCCATATGTTATGAGAAGGAATATAATAGTATCACTGCCAGATGTCTACTACACTTTTTCACAAAAAAAAATGATGCAAGATTTTATGAGAATAGCATGAACTTTGAAGTGTTGCATAGATTCAACAGACCATTGTTGAGAAAGAGGCATTGTTATCAATACACTGATCATTTTAATCTCACAAACAGTCCATGCACGTAGGAAATCTGTTACTGCATTATAATCAATAAAAATACAATCTGAATAACAAATATTGCCCTTGCATGCAAAATATGCATCATCTATAGTGGATCGCATGTAAGATTAATAAAGTGATTATCATTTTGGGAGAAATATACACAGTAGCATAAAGACATCACAATTTTTAGCAATTCCAATTTTTTATCAGTGTTTGAGCATTAATTGCACCATAGGACCGTAAGAAAAACTATGTGGTCTCACCTGCATTATAAAGAAAGTGATACACTTGGTTGTATCTTAATTGATGTTCCTTTGATGATAGCACTATTCTCCACCGCTCTTTTAGGAGTGGCTCGGAACCAAGGTGCCACCCCCATATGATATGAACCGAGAGCCACCCACTATCTACATCTCAGGAAGCCACTAACCATTCATTCAAGAGGAACTTCCATTGTTGCAAACAGGGAAGCTCAACAAATCAGAGGCAACATTGTTGGTTAGTGAAAACCTGTCACCATATCCTTATAGACCACCACATCCATTGTTGTAGAGCCCATGGCGAGACATGTCATCGTGTACTGATTGCTAATACTGACGCATTTTCTCTATCAGTTGCAAATATATTCTCCTCTTGCCTCTCTAAACTAAACTTACACATGAAGGAGCAGTGCCTCACCCAATGTCCAAGTACTTACCTACTACAGATATGTCTTATAAAGTTGGGGTTGTCAGATAATTTATGAGCTCATGGAAACACAAAAATTCCTGTTATGATCGTGTCATATTGATACACTACATTTGGCAGACTATTACAGTGCTGACTGGACAAGTGAAATCAATAACCTTGATTTATCTATGATTGAATATTAGCCTATTTAATTAATAGGTTAATTAGTCTATTGTCTACATGGGCCTGTTGCCCATGGCCCATTAGGGTTCAGTCCGCTTCCTTGTGCTTCCTTGTAATTGCCTCCTCTCCTATATATATATAGGACAGGGGTGTATATATCAATATACACTATACAGCGAATACACTTCTTCACAATCCATAGTTATCTGTTCCTTTGTGGCTATCTAAGATCCAGAAAAGCAAACAACAGTTTTATATCCATGATCCATCTAAGGCAGAATATCAAAGCTTAGCTCAGGCATGGTCTGATCCGGTGCTGCAATATATTATATATGAGTGGGACTTTCCTATACAATCTTAGGATAATTTATGAACATCAGGTTTCTAATCTATGCTACCAACAATCAGGTATTTCATAACCCCACTAAGCATATTGAGGTGCAATTCACTTTAGTAGAGACCTTGTTTCTTTTGAAGATTCTACAGCAAACACTTTGGCACCCACTATTTACATTCACTGTCAAGAGGATGTGTTCCAAGGTAGGTTCGCATGATACATAAACTACAGCTTGAGAAACTTGAGGGAAGCATCAAAAGTTCCCATGAGTTAGCTAGTACATTTCTTATGCTCTTCTTGGGTTTATATGCATTTTCTCCATAATTATAAAGAGAAAGAGGGTCAGCTACGTTTTAGTTCCCTGCTTTTACAGTGTCCTGCAACTTTAAAACAAAATGCCCCCATTGAAAAGGTAGGCTAGGTTTGCATCATATGATTTATATATATCAGTGACAAGTCCATGAGGAAGTATAGTTTCTGATGTTGATTAACAGTGGGAAATAGCTAAATTTCACAGCTCCCTGAAGAAAAAATTCCATACCATATAAATTAAATAAAAGACAGTAAGACTCATTTCATGGAATAAGTATAGGCACGGTCACGGTAACCTGACGAAAAATTTGGAGAACAGCTACTGTTGGAAAGAATTCCTTTTTTGACTGCATGGCTTTAGTATGGTCCGTAAGTGTTCCATCCAAATGAACTGGAAACAACAAATATGCTTCATGATATTGTGAACCATCTTTTCCACCCTACAAAGTTCAGAACAGTGAGATAATCAATATAACTATGGATTTAGGATTCATGATTAGTATTATAAAATCAATGGTGAAGTTATAGGTGTATTAATACAAGATGGCCTTCTAATATAGCTAAAATGAACCAAAGTTCTGTTTGGAGTCGTATTAATGCTTAGAATAATTGGAACACTTTTTGTACTGAAATGCTTTCTGTCTGATGTTTTTATTTGTTCTTATTTATCTCCAATAATCAAGTATAAAAGATTGTTTATCAGAAACTAGCCCACCATATCATTTGTAGGAACCCTTAAAAATATTTGGGAGAGTTTCATCTTTTGCATGTGATAGAATTATAAGTATTTATTATTTATTATTTCTATTCCTTATTTCCTATTCATATTCCTTGTACATATGGGACTAGACCAATATAGTTGGGCTGTTGGCCACCGCCCAAGTCTATATAAATAGGTGTGCCATCTTCATAATAAACACACAAGTTGCTTTGCCTCCATAATCTCGTAGTAAACATGGTATCAAAGCAAAGCAGTCTGTAACGAGCCTATCGCAATCGTCATCATCGCCAGTGTTGACCGTCCTCCACGCAAGTTGTCCTCCACGGTGGATGCCACTCCACCAATTCCAACGACTCTCCCCGTCCTCTTCACGGTAGAAGTCAAATTCACCGCATGAACGTCCATCTCCATCAAGTATTCATAGTGATCTCCATCATCACCGACGAGGAATATTTGTCCAAATCTGGGTAGTGATTTGCTCGTCTCTATCCCTTCATATCATTGTCTACAAGGCTGCCTTTATCTCCAAATTTTCCCTCCGAGATGGGAGTATAACTATAGAATTTCCCCGGCACCTTTCCCTTGGTGTTGCCCGGATGCCCTGGTCATAACTATCTTTCACGTTAACAAGTAATGTGTTATACACGTCATTCAGAGAGAAAATCTTCATCCCCGACAATATACACGCGGAGTAAGCCATTCAAATGTCCTGTGACCAACACACGGCGTGTTCAATATAGACACAGTGTGTCTCTAAAAGAATGGAAATCATCATTAAATTCCAACACGCTTGTACTTAGTCCATCAGTGAATTCCCACACCATGCATGCTAAGTACACACTGTGTACCACTGTTTTAAGAAGCGGGCCAGTCGGCCGCTTAAGCATCCAAGTCACTTGAGCGCTTCATTTAGGCCTTAGGTGCCCAGCTAGGCGGTTGCATTCAAGTGCCCCCTTTTTCCCGCCTAGCCTGCTTAATTGACGGCCTAGGCCGCGCTTAGACCGCTTAATCCGCTTTCTAGAAAATGATATATAACTACAAATCTAGTTTTAAAGAATATATATGTAAAATGTAGTGATTTTGGTGTAACTATATATGTATAAAATATACAATAACTTTTAATATCATACATACTTAATGTTAGTAATAACTTTTAGTATGCATGGTAACCATTTACATATATTGTACATATGAATATGTACCGTCAGTACACATAATTTGCTGCTAAAATTTTATAGGCATACATATATAAAGTTATGTACATTTTGCACTTAAATGTTAAGTATGCAACTATATGCTATTGGTACATTATGATTTCATCATTTAATATTATCCAATGTTTACATATGTATTTAGTATAAATGCATTAAAAATACAAAAAAATTTAACTATTTGATTCTTAATAAAAATGCCCAATTATGCGGCCGCATGGCACGTAAGCAATTGCAATCACCGTCCGCTCGCCTCCCGCTTATTTCTAAAGCATTGATGTGTACTCTTACTAATATCACCAATATCACTTCCATCTATCCTCTAGACATGGGATTGATCTCATTCACTCTCCATCATGGTCGAGAAGAAAGAAATGGTGGTTCCTACTCTGTAGCCGTCCCTCCTTGTCCTTGATCCAGTATATGAATCGAAAACTTGACAAGAAGAACTTCACCAAATGGAGTCACACCGTCAAGATGTTATTCAAATAACAGAGAAAGTTCAAACATCTTACATCGGATCCCCGTATAGGAGACACTCTAGAACAGTGAGAACAAAGAGATGCAAATCTTTTGAGCATTCTATGGAATTCTATGGAGGTTTCCGACCTCACTAGCCACTTTGAAAAGTGCAAGAAGTCTGGGATCATCTTCACTTGATGTACTCATCAAACATTTGACGCATGTGGAACATGACAGTGGAAATGTATAAATCTACAGCAAGATACTAAATCTCTAACTCAATATTTTGGCAAAATCACTCAATCAGTGATGACATACATGCCTTACTTGCTCTATACACAAATTGTAGGAAGCTCCAAAAAGAACAGGAACCAATGCATGTCATCAAGTTTATCATTGGAGTCGGACGTGACTATGAAGGGGTGCACAGTCAAATTCTTTTTGAGAGTGACCTTCCTTCTCTTACTGAAGCATACAAACGTGTCACACACGCATGTTTTGAGCAAATCACTCATACCACTGCTAATAAATCAGCCATGGTGTATATTGTGAATACTCACACTGGTCCCTCCAAATGTGGAAGGGGACCAGGAGATCGTGGAGGCAAATCCGTTGGAGGACAAGGTCATCCAGAATGCACTCATTATGGGAGGAAAAGAAACTGCAAGGAAACTGACTATAGAGATCTATTAGTATATGTGCTTTATTGCTTTATGTTTTTGTTATTTTCCTTTGTTATGGGCTTTAGACTTGTCTTGTCTCTAGTCTTTTTCTTTTATCCCATATTGCCTATCTCTGACTATTGGCTTAGTCTCTTATCCTATAAAAGAGAGTCTATTGTATTGTGTTTGGATTATCAAATAAACTCCTTTTCTAACTTATATGGTATTAGAGAAACATGATCCACCCTAGTCCTTCTAACCCTAGTCACCATGCACCCACCTAACCTAGCCGCCATCTACCCTCTCCATTCCCCTAGCTGCCGCCCACCATCCCCTTCCCCATGTTGCCACCGCATCCCTCTCCCTTGCTTGTGCCGACACCTCCTCCTCCTTCCCTTGCCTCTGCCCCCTCTACTCCCCTCCCTCTAGCCTTCTCCAGCCCCTCCCCTCAATTCCACCACTGCCCCCACCCTCCCCGGCTGCCACTAACCCCCTCCCTTTTGTCGTCGCTGCCCCCCCCCCACCATCTCCTTCCAATCGCCATCTCCCTCCCTCCTTTTCTCCTTATTGTTGTCCCCTCCTTCACCCATCAACCCACCACCATCCTCAACATCTTCTGGTCACCACATCCACCTTCCTCTCTTCTCCCCTGTCTATGTCCATCTCCAGTAATTTTCTAACAATTGCACGTTAACGTTCTAATCGGCCTTCGCTCGTTGTCAGCCTACGCCTCATGGTGTAGTAACTCTCTCCTTGTTAGCGTAGGTCTTTATCTCTTCTTCTGCCCCAGTAAGGGTTTCTAAGATCTGATGCGTCAGATCTGCTACTTCTGCATATTGTCCCCGTTACAGGTTTTGTCGGATCTGTTGATCTAGGTTTTCTGCTGCCCATGTGTTGGGTTGTTGCTTCTATTGTCTGTTGACAGTTGTTATTGCTTGTTGCCTATTGTTACTACCCACGTGTCAGGTTCCTCCTGTCTGATTCTTCTTCTTGCTACCTTCTACATATTCTTCTGATTGGTGTTCGCCAATACGCTTCGGACACTTTGTGTCACCACTGTCAAGTTGGATGCCTCCAACTTTCACACGTGGTCTGCGGCCTTCGAACTCTATGTCAAAGCTCAAGAACGTTATTCGCATCCCATATCTGAAGGTCTGGCTATACATGCTGAAGGAGTTGACACTAAAACCAAGCAGGCATATGATCTTTAGTCAAAGAATGATTCTGGTTTCATGACTTGGCTGGTCAACCGTTTTGAACCTAAATTAGTCAGTCTCTTCTGCTCCTGAAGATTGTCAAAGCAATGTGGGACCAGCTCTCACATGTTTACTCTCATCAGCAGAGTCCAAAGGTGTTTGAAATTTTCAAAAAACTGGCCAAGGAGTATTCTATGACCGATTTTGTGGAGGATTATTATAATCAGTGTTCTGCACTCTGGGACGAGTTTGAAGTCTATCATCCTCTCTCTGTTGATATTACCGAGGTCCAACTACAGCGCAATGAATTACAACTCTAGTACAAATTCTTGCCGACTTACCCCACTCCTTTTTTGGGGTCGTCGATCAGATATTATCCAGCAATCCTTTACCTACTCTGCACAACGTCCTGAAACGGGTTCAACGACCACCATCTGTCTCCCAGTTGCCACCTGACCACTTAAATTCTACTCTTGCTGCTCGGAGATTCCTTTTGTAACTCGTGGTCGTGGTCATTCTACTGCTGGACCTGGTCGTGGTTCATCTTCTTCTGACCCCGACTCTTCTAAATCGCGTTATTGTAACTTCTGTAAAAGGACGAATCATACTGAGATCGATGTTGGATAAAAAATGGTAAGCCTGCATGGGCAAATCAGGTCACTACTGATTAACCTGATTCTACACCATCCTCTTCATCTCATCCATCTGGGGATTGGATTCGCGTCGAGTTCTAGAAGCTACTCCAGGCCCGCCTTGCTCCCTCCACTACTGATGCCTCTCCTGATGGAGATTCTGCTCTTCTCACATCTACTGCACCTTCCGGTAAAAACACATGGGTGATTGATTCTGGCGCCACCTCTCATATATCTGGCAACTTTGCTTTGTTTTCTGATCTACGTAAAACTTCTTCTATTTTACTTGTTACCCTTGCTGATGGTTCCTAAACACCTTTTGTTGGCATTGGAAATATCAGCACTCCTTGGAAATTACTATTGCGCTCAACTCTTTATATTTTGAAGTTCCCTTTGAATTTGTTGTCTATTAGTAGAACTGTGAAGAGCCTCCGCTGCTCTATCACTTTTGACTCAAATGGTACTATTTTTCAGGATCTGCGCACGAGGATGAAGATTGGTTCGGGCCATGAGGGACCAGACACGCTATATTACTTGGATTAGCCAAAGTCGACTGCTCTACTGATTGCTTCTGTTACTGGGCTCCAATGTCATTACAGACTGGGCCATCCATCTATTGCAAAGTTAAAGCATTTAATTCCTGCTATTTTTTATTGTCTTTCATTGTGAAACTTGTACTTTGGGCAAACAAACTTGTGCTACCTTTTCTAAGAAAAATTGCATTGGGTTCAAATCACCTTTGATATTGTACATGTTGATGTGTGGGGTCCTTGTTCTGTTCCAAGTACTTTTGGTTTTCGTTACTTTCTGAGCTTTATTGATGATTTCTCTAGAACTACATGTTTGTTTTTATTAAAAGATGGCTCCCACATGCTTGACACTATCATGACCTTTTTTGCAGAGATTCGTACCCAGTTTGATAAACCTATCAAAAAATTTGCATTGACAATGCTTTAGAGTTTGTGCAAACATCTGTCAGGCAGTTTTGCTGCAAATTGGGTACTATTCATCAAACTTCATGTTCATATACTTTACAGCAAAATGGGGTTGCCGAACGCAAAAATCGGCATCTCTTAGAAGTTGCCTGCACTCTTCTTTTTTGTTATCATGTACCCCCAAAATTTTTGGCTTGAAGCTATCTCAACTGCCTGCTACCTAATTAATCACATGCTCTCGTTTGTTCTTGGAAATCAAATATCTTATCAAATTCTTTATCTCGATGTTCCTCTTTTTCATGTGCCTCCTCGGATTTTTGGAAACACCTACTTTGTCAAAGCCCTTCGTCCTGGTTCAACTAAACTTGACCTAAATGTGTGTTCTTGGGATATTCTCAGACTCAAAAAGGTTACAAATGTTATGATCATGTTACAAAGAAATAGTTTGTTAGCGTTGATGTGGTATTCTTTAAGGAGTCTCGATACTATTCTCCAACAGGTTCAACATTGACATAATCTAATTTGTTACTTGATACACCTCTACCTGTGTCGATTGACACTGATTTGTCTTCTCCGAATGTGGCTCCATCCGTGCCTCTGAAAGTGTATCAACGACGCCCAAGAAATACAACTCCCTCTATGGCCCCTCCATCGACAGTTCCTCAATCCTCGACGGCAGACTAGGAAGCACAGACACTTCCCTGGGGCAGTCTTGGTCGTCCTAGACACGTGTCGGGCACAGACACGGCTAGACACGCGGTGGACACGGCTCAAAAGTGTCCACTTTTTTTTTAACCTGGACACGGCGTAGAGAGTTTGGACACGTCGTGGACATGACATGCCCAAACTAATTCTTTATATAAAAGAAAATATAAATTATATCTCCTCTCTCCTTCCTCTTATTCCAACACATTACCATTATGTTTTCTCCCCATCCTACTCCTAATTGTATTATATACATCATACTTATCGGTATAATTTATCATTCTTGTAAAGAGTATTCTAGAATTTGACATACAAATTCATTGTAATTCATCATTCTTCATTCATACTTGATTCATATTGCAAATGTCAACCAGATTAATTATCCTTCATTGATCATTTATTATCTCAAAACGGATGCATATTAGTGGTTTCTTATGAAGTCTGCATTCATATCATAAGAGAATTTTGGGTTTGATATGATATTTCTTTTAAGTTTATTTCTTTAGATCTCATGTTATCAATAGATTTGGATATATGGATATTATATGCATCAATTCAATGTTAAGTGTATGTATATGTATATTTCTATACATGTATATGGATATGTATATCATTATATTTATACTTATACATATATGTATTTATGTATATGTATATGTGTATGTCGTGTCCAACGCCGTGTCGGTGTCCTATATTTTTCAAAATCATCGTGTCCCGTGTCTGTGTCAGTGTTCATGCAGTGTCACGTGTCCGTGTCCATGCTTCCTAGTCGGCAGATCAGACTCCATCTCAGGTATTTTCTGATTTAGATGTTTCTATTAGCATGAGAAAAGGGACCAGGTCTTGTACTCAACATCCCATTGGCAATGTTTGTTCAACTGCTAACTTGGGGATGAATTTTGCAAATTTTACCTTTGCATTATCTGCTATATTTGTTCCCAAGAATGTTGCTCGGGCTCTACAGCATCTTACGTGGCACCAGGCTACGGAAACTGAAATGCAGGCACTTACTTATCGCCATACGTGGGACTTAGTTGATGCACCTGCTTCTTGCTCCCCTGTCGAGTGTTGTTGGGTCTTTACTATAAAGTACCAACCTGATGGCACAATTGAACACCTGAAAGCTCGTATTGTTGCCAAAGAATATACTCAAACATATGGCATTGACTATTTTGAGACTTTTCTCCTATTGCACGTCTCAATTTTGCTCGTGTTCTTATATCTATACCGGATGATTGTGAATGGCCTCTGTTTCAGTTAGATGTTAAAAATGCCTTTCTATATGGTGATTTATGAGGAAGTATACATGGAACAGCCACTTGGATTTGTCACTAAGGGGGAGTGCTCTAAAGTGTGCAGGTTGCACAAAGCAATCTATGGACTGAAATAGAGTCCATGTGCCTGGTTTGACAAACTCAGTAGTATCCTTCAGCAGTTGAGCTTTCGTCGTTCTCACTTTGATCGTTGTGTTCATTAAGAAAACCGTCTATGGTCTTGTCGTCTTGATTGTGTATGTTGATGATATTATTTTATCTGGAAGTGATCAAGCAGGCATTCAGACCACTAAGGAATATCTGGAAAAACACTTTATCAATAAAGATCTGGATAAACAAAGATATTTTTTGGGTATTGAAGTCTCTCGCTCTTCCTCAGGTATTTGCTTATCTCAGAGAAAATATGTTTTGGATTTGTTGTCGGAAACAAGATCGTTTGGTGCAAAACCCACTGCTACTCCCTTGGATCCTAATGCAAACTAGGACAATGATACTTCTCCATATCCCGACCACAATCAATATCGCTGGTTGGTGGGAAAACTTATATATCTGACAGTAACAAGGGTTGATATCACTTCTACAGTGGGCTTAGTCAATCGTTATCTGGATAAATCCAGACAGTGCCACTGGGATGTTGTGTGTCATATTTTGAAATATCTAAAAAAATGATCCAGGCAAAGCCTTATTTTACAGAAATCATGGACACTGTAAAATCACAGGGTACTCTGATTCTGACTATGCAGGCAGTAGATTAGACCGCGAATCTACTTCTGGTTACCGCACCTTTATAGGTGGTAACCTTGTTACCTGGCGCAGTATGAAACAAATTGTTGTCGCCCACTCCAGTGTTGAAGTTGAGTATAGAACTATGGCTCAGGCTGCATGTGAACTTTTATGGGTCTGCGATCTTCTGAAATAATTTGATATATCTGACTTTGATCATATTCCTATGCATTTTGATAATAAGGTTGTTATCTTTATTGCTAGTAATCCAACCTTTCATGAGCGGACTAAACATATTGAGGTTAGAGAGGTTGTCGTGTCGGGTGTTATCTCCACTCTGTATACTCACGCATCTGATCAAGTCGTTGATATCTTCACTAAACCTCTTCCCAAGGCCAAATTCAATAGCATGATTGACAAGTTGGGCATGATTGATATTCATGCTCCAGCTTGAGGGGGAGTATTAGTATATATGCTTTATTGCTTTATATTTTTGTTATTTTCTTTGTTATGGGCTTTAGACTTGTCTTGTCTCTAGCCTTTTTCTTTTATCTCATATTGTCTATCTCTAACTATTGGCTTATTCTCTTATCCTATATAAGAGAGTCTATTGTATTGTGTTTGGATTATCGAATAAACTCTTTTTCTAATTTATAAGATTCGTGTGTATCCACTTAGATCTTCAATTGTCTATGATGCATCAACAAATGCATCTCCAAAAGACACCACCCACACTATCTAAGTAACATATAAAGAAAATAATAAGTTTTGCATTGTTCAAAGCATCTCAAAAAGCCTCTTCATTTGTTGCCTTATTTGCCTTCTTCACTCAGCGGTCAGGTGATTCAATTGTGTGTATCTCTCAATCTTCCTGTACACGTTCATCTTCTTGGGTCCTTGACTGTGGTACAGCATGTGAAGCACGAATACGGAGACGGGTACGAACACATGATATTGTGACTAATCAAATTATATGATACAAGTACGACAGTGGATACAAAAAATATATTATTTATTTTAATAATCAAATATACACTGAAGTTTTTATTCATTACACTACAAGTCAAGACCATTGAATTTGATTCAAAGATATATAAAGAAGAGGTATCTTCTTGGGCATGACATTTTTCAATCATTATATAACTTCATAACAAGCTTTTGCCTTTCACTTAGGAGTTTCGTTGTAATATGATCCCATTGCATAGCAAGTGCACTTTTGCCGTAGTATAGGATCTCATGTACTCTTTGTTTAACATAGTTTTAACAACATTCACTATTGCCACTCTTTCATGCTTCTGATAATATAGTCACATTTCTATAGAGGTCATGATCATCGCACTCAATGTGCCCTTCAATAAGAAAGATAAAGATTAGATAACAAAGTAGACCAATTAGGCAATTAATGCATATTGGAATACCATAAGGCATTAACAAAGACATAGTTCAATGAGTTGAATTATGTGACACATGCAAAAAAAAAATGAAGAACTAGGTGATAAAATATATGTGGATTTTGACGAGAGTGAGAATATAAGAGATATTCTAAGCAACATAATATGAGAAATTGAATTAGCATAGTTATGGATCAAAATCCTAACCACAAGCACCTAAATGAATTGATGTTATCAACTTAACTTGGTCATTGCCATGCATTTAATAAATAGTTTGAAGGGGTTTATTTCAATAGAGTTTATAATAAATGCATCTATTGACGTATAATTAATATTTAACCTGATTTCATCATGATTCCAACTTCTAAGTTTTAATTTGCAAGCCAAAGAGTTTTAGGAAAAATTAGAAATAACATTAAGTTACTCGAACGGTGTCAAGAACTTGGGAATTAATAGTAAGTTATTAATCGTAAGCCATGATGAGAAGCAACAATATGTTATTGTTAGTAACCAATGGTTTTATTAGAATGTCAACGTGGGTTATATAATAGTGTTTCCTATATCCATAACTACCATACACATTGATTTTGTTGTTGTCCCCAAGCTCTCATGTTTTATTTGAGAGCCAAGATAAAAAAAAAATGAATATAAAACAAATCGTAAGAATAGGCACATACTGATAAGTTAGACTTGATTTATGTATGCATCTACATATATGTGGGTCGAGTTGTATCCACAAAGTCCAAGAAGTATCCACAATGTATCCACCCTCTAAAAATTGAAAGAAGAAAAATGGGATCCGTTCGAAGAAGTATCCAATACGTATCCAGGCTATCCACAGAGTCTTGGTATCCAATATGTGTCCATTTTGGGTACGGGACCAAATTGTTTTGGAGTATGTGTGCTTCCTAGGGTGCAACCATAGTATCAAAAATCATCGACGTATTGCAAAAAGTTGCCAATTTTGTCGAAATAAACGGTTAACAAAGTCGAATATGGGTAAATTTCCATATTCAGAAGCTTCAATGACATTGGAGTGTTGACCCAAATGTCGACGACGTTGTGCCAACCTCATAGAAAAAGTAGGAAAAGTGAATAACTTGCCTAGATGTTGGCTAACCTAATGCTATTATGGTAGAATGACTCTAACTTGGGACAAAACCTGTGAGGAATCAAAAACAAGTATCTTTGTTGGACATTTCATTGTTTTTAAGCTATAATTAATACATCTACCCATCATCTACTAGATCAAGCTAATTCTATGTCATCTAACACCATTTCATCACTCCAATTTCATTATTTCCACTGAAATGCAATTTTTTAGAATATATTTGTGTATAATTTATGTAGATGTGCTACACCAACCACCAAAGTTGATACAATGATATTTTTCATTGTGATTCTTTAAAAAGAAATTCAAAAGATGTTGAAAATGTAGTAGACGAAATAAGCAAAAATTCAGGATTCAAGTGGAAGCATTGATATATGATTATCTTGTATATACAACTATTATGTTTGGCATTGTAAGCTTGTCACTTGTTACTAGTTCGTTGTTAATTATCATCAACTATATCACAGTTATAAAAAAAATTGATGATAAGTAATTCAAAAACTATATATTAAGAGTCTTTAGACATGCATTTTCAAATTTGATTATTGAAGAAGTTACATATATAATATCTTGTTAGCTTATTTTATTTTTTTATCAAATTTCATCGTAATTTTTCTACATTCAGTTCAATTTGCGTTGAAGTTCAATCCCAAACCTTTATTGAATTTTACACAACCTTTCACTTTCACAATATTTTAGTCAAGTCGAAGTCGATGTCCTATTTCATGGGTGCAACAGATTACATTACTGGTATACCCAATCTCATATCAAATTTGTCCATTAATAAATCACCTCGACCTCAAGTAACCATAGCCGATGGATCTACAGTGGGTATTCACTATCCAAGGCAATGGGATCATTACGTCCACAACCACAACCTCAGCCACGGTGAAGTCCATGATACCCTGATCAAACAGCAAGAGAAAATGTGTCAGAAGACACTGAGGGTAGAGAAGATATAGACAGAAGACGTTGGACCCTTTTGAGGACATCAGACAGAGAGGGGAAGGGGTCATTAGATAGAATTTGATCAACAACTCCACAGAAAAAGGCAGGTAGATCAACAAGAAATTAAACTGGTTGCAACTCATTGCGCTGACTTTGTTTTAGTAATGTCAACAGAAAGAAGGCAATGGACGTCATGTTCATCCCAGAAAACACAGAATTGATTGTAGTAGTCTTCAATAGAGACATCATTAGAAAATTCCTTCCTGGCCAAATTTTTGAAGATCTCAAACACCTTAACAGATTGTTGATAAGCATAGACACGAGAGAGTTGATCCCACATTGCTTAAGCAGTTCAAAGGAGAAGAAGAGATTGGACCCTTTTGAGGACATCACACAGAGTGGGGAAGGGGTCACTAGATCGAATATGATCAACAACTCCACAGAAAAAGGCAGGTAGATCAACAAGAAATTGAACTACTACAACTCATTGTGCTGACTTTGCTTCAGTAATGTCAGCAGAAAGAAGGCAATGAACGTCAAATTCATCCCAGAGAGCACATAATTGATTGTAGTAGTCTTCAACAGAGACATCAGTAGAAAATTCCTTCAAGGACAAATTTTGGAAGATCTCAAACACCTTCTTAACAGTTTGTTGATAAGCATAGACATGAGAGAGTTGATCCCACATTGCTTCAGCAGTTCAAAGAGAAGAAAAGATTGGCTAATCTTGGGCAGTGTTTCAAAAAGCGCCTCGTGCGGCCGCATACTCGGAGCGGTCACTCAGCCCGGCCGTTTTAGTTGAAACGGGGCTGCAATGCGGACCCAGCCGCTTAATCATCCGTGCAGCTGTTTATGCGGCCTTTTAAGCAACATTTTTTTATAAGGGACTTTTTGAGCTTGGACCCTAGACCATAACCCCACTCCCCCGACCCATCGCGATTACTCACTCGCACTTCCCTGGCAAGTCGCGTCCCTTCGTCAGAGCATTGGCAACTAGGGCAAGACGATAGAGAACTCACTCCACTCCGACGATCACTCCCGTGGTTGCACGTTGCAGCTCACTTCGACGGCGGCAGTAACAAAACTCTCCGGCGACGGCAGTGGCCATTCTCGCTAGGGCGACATCTCTCCTCTCCCCGTGACAGGATGAAAGCTCCACGTCCACCAAAGCGCGCAGTACATCCTCCTCGCATCTTCCTCCTTGCAACTTCATACTTCTCACATCTTCTTCCTCCTCCTAACGCTTCACTTCTTTGAATTTTTCTTTTTTCAATTTTGTTTCCTTCCCTCTCCCTGGACGCATGTTGCTCCCTCCCTCAATCCCTGCCCTCTTTTTTTTTGGATTGTCCACCACCTCACATCTTCGTCCTCTTCCTTGCATTTTCCTCGTCCTCCCATCTTCATCCTCTCATCTTTATCTTCCTTCTCGTAGAGCAGAGTTGTTGCCCTTTTCCATTTTCTGGTCTATTCATTTATTCTCCTTGTTGATGTGGTTGCTTCATTGGCAACTTCCTTTTGGTCGATTACCCATTCCCTCTTCTTCCATTTCCGTAGGTAATTGTTGCTTCTGTTTTCACCCGTTCTCCCTCTCAACTTACTCACTCCAACTCATTGTCTGCCACCCTCATTGATTGGTTTAAAGTACTGGAACTTGAGTTTTGTGAGTTCCGGTGAGTTACAGAGTTACATACAAAATAGAGTTCATGATTTCCTCTTAAAAAGGGAGGAAAATGAGTTTTGGAACAATTGACAACATTTATGTGCAATTATATTTTTCATTCTTCATAAATGACACGTAAAATATCTATGACTAGGATTGTAAGAGGTGTGGATATGGTTTATTGCCATAATCGTAACATAAAACGACAAAACACTATACAATATAAGCGGCACCATGTAAAATATTTTACATGACAACTAACATTATCAATGTGGTCAATAAAATAAAAAATATATGAACACTACAAAAAGTAATTACACCGCACCATGTGACATATTATGTGATTTCCCTAACATATTTTTATACTTTATGTTTAAATAATATAATGTGAAAAATGATAATGAACTATAATCATACACTAAAAGTTGAAATATTGTTAAGCAATGATGAAACAAAAGTTATAGTTACAAACACATAAAACGTACATATTATTACAATAGTTTATACATACAAAGTGAAATTAAAACATCATAATATGATTTGAATCAAAAAAATTAATAAAAATTATAATTGTATCTCATTAAAATATTTTCAAAGGATCAACATCCACATCATGATCGCTTGTTGATGTTATTATGGCTAAAAATATTATGATTAGTCACAGATATAATTTTTTTCTTTAATTTTTTGTCGTCCTTACTTTTTATATATCACACAATAAAATTAACAAATTTCTTTTAAATTTTCATATTTACACTTACAACAAACCAATCACATGGAAATGAATGGAACTTAAGTTCCAGAAACTGAACTAGAGTTTCCAAAAAATGAGTTCTACAAAATTTATGACTTACACCAAACCAATCGGAGTCTTAGCAACATAAAAAAGCATGGGGACCCAACTCATGGGCAGCAGCAGTAGTTAGAGAGAATCCTACGTCATTGTGGCATCTATTGCAACACGTCATGTAAGCGATATGGGGGAGCATGACCCCAAGAAGAAAAAGAAGAGCCACATACGGGTTTTTGTTTTAGAAAGGGGACAGGGTGTTGTAAATGGTCAAAAGGGAACCATAGAGAGAATTGAGGGTGAGGGAGTTGCAGGGAAGAGATGTGTCGTGCGGTTATTGTGGGTGGACAAAGTGGTGGTGGCAGCGGTTGTGGAAGAGATTGGAGTTGGCAACGATGAGAGTTTGGGTTACAGTGGCGTCAGAAGGAGGATGGAGGGCGGCGGCCGCAGTTGTAGGTCGAATGGATGGTGGTGAAGGTTTGGAAGAAGGTTGAAGGACTGGCAGCAAGAGGGGTTGCCAGTAGTATTGGCAGTGGGAGGAGTTCTTGTAGGTGGTGTTAGCGGCAAGAGGGGTTGCGGGGGGTTCTGGTGGCAAGGCTTGGATGCGGAGAGAGGGGCTCGACAGGGAGAGGGCAGGGAGAAGAAGGGACGGCGACAGTAGGATTACATTATGAAGAGGAAAGGAGGAAGAAGGAGAGATGGCGAAAACATGGGATTAGGGAGGGGAATCAGGGCTAGGGAGAGCTAGGGAGGATCAAACCGCTTTGATACCATGTCGAAAATAGAATTATATTAAGATAATAAAAATTGTGAAGAAGTGTATACGGTAATGTTGCATTGTTCTATTGATATGTACACCCCTGTTTATATATAGGAAAGGAGGCTATTACAAGGAAGCACAAAGGAAGCGGACTAAACCTAATGGGCCATGGGCAACAGGCCCATGTAGACAATAGACTAATAACTTATTAACTAAATAGGCTATATTCTAACACAAACAATTACAAGACCACTCTTAATATAGGATAAGAGAGAGAGAGCAATTACATAGATAGGTCATATGGGATAAAACTAAAGAGGGAAAACAACAAACATTACAAAGCATAACAATATATAACACAAAGTTTAATACATATGTTAACAAAGACATTTACATGAACCTCTTTATCCATCTAAGACGGATCTATTAGATCTAGTTAAAATAGCTTAGTTCTACATAATGGGTAAAATAGGTTTGGAATTTGTTTTTAACTTTGGGAAAAGAAAGGTGCATACAGACAGGGTGCAACACCCATGTATTTTTAAGAGACGACGTGCATTGGGACAAACCTAAATCAAACTTTAGACAAAATTGAGGTTTATATGCTTTGACATTGAAGTTATCATCGAGATTCCAGCAAAGTTTGGACGACGACCCTTAATGTTGGGCCAACTTCAATGATGTGAGCCCAAGTTTGAGTCGAGTTTTGTATAATTCAAAGTTGAAATTTCCAAGTTCCTTTGAAGTTTAATGGAGTTTAAATCCATGGCTAATACTGGCTTAGGCTCAAAACATATTTAGGAAGAGGAAAGACGAGATATAGCGCTCTAATATAAAGGAAACAAATTTTGAAGCACGTGGTCTCTCCTCTTTACCCAAAATGTAGCTAATGGCCACTAGCTTACAAACTTTTGGAACTTATGTTTAGCATCAGCCAACTTCACTTATAATCCGAATATTTCCAATGCTGCCATGGATTAAGCTGTTGAATCCAACTATAGAAATCTTATACCATACTACCTTTATACTAGAAGTCATTATGCACTTGCAATGGATTTGCTTCAGCAAAATGACACAAGCGTCCCTTTTGATGATTAGATGATTCACCGCTTGCCTAATTCCTTTAGAGAAAAGTCATGTTTGGTTCTACCATGGTAGTGTTAGTCCTTGTAGATTATTTCAATGGGGAGCGAGGTTAAACTCTCTTAAATGACACACTATGTCATAACATTCTTAACATAATGCACCCAAAATACACGAAATCTTTGCATTTTTAAGTGTTGGCACAAAAATCAAGGAAAAAGATTTTGAAGTTGCTCTTAATGTTAATTGATAGGAAAGAAGGAAGAAGGGAGATGGGTACATCTCATAGATCAAGATTGCAAACAAACTCTAATACAATACATAATAGTAAAGGAGCTTCCTAGACAAAACAATAAGATTGATTTCTCATATGAGAAAAGTCCTAGAGCAAATCCAACAAGAATAAGCTTACAAGCATACTCTAGTTCAAATTATCATAGTAAACTCAACTGCACTTGACAAAGACACAGGGTTGATTGTTTATCGGGGGAAATTCCAGTACAAAACTCACAAGACAACTCAGTTTTTTTCCAAATTGTATAAAATAATATATGATATGTCTGAGGTAGCAGTTAACATGGGAAAAATAAGGATGGAAATTCCTGCTTGCAAATAGGCCCATATGAGTATATCTCAATCTTAGGACGCTTCCACACGTTCTATATAAAATGTATTCAGCCGAGTATCACTCAAACAGATGGCATTAACTCCTCCCACTAGATAAAATATCTAATCAACATCAGTCAAAATTGCAGCTCATTTGTTGGTTTTCCAAGAACGCCTCTTCCCCGTACATTGAAAAAGATGAAGTAGGGCTTGTTCCTAGAATCGATAATAACAAATTTCGTGATATGAAGTTGACTAGCAAAAAAAAAAAAGATATAAGCTGGATTCTAAAGAAATTACCTTGACCGAGATTATTGCATGATCAAGAAGAGGAAGTAGATTGGGATGACTGAACAGTGAAGAAACTCGGATCTCTTCTCTCACCATATCTAGCTGCTGCTCATTTTGGATCAGGACCTTCTTCAGGGCATACAATCCATCCTCTGTAGTATATAACAGAATTAGTTCACGCCAGGAGATCAGAACTGGATCACGTCATGTTATCAATGTAGATTGACGCATGGAAAAAAGCGGTCTCTGTCCAGGGTGAATAGAGGGACAAGAGGTCCGCGTCAAAAGACAAAAAGCTGGAGGTTAAACATTTCTACGGTTCATGCATCCAGATCCGTACCCGAAACATGAGTAGGATTCTTCGATTTCTTAGCGGCGAACCCGCTCCCAGCGTTAGACGGCACTCCCGTGACAGCCTCTTTGACAAGGAAAACGGACGCGGAGGCGCCTTCACCAAGCGGCCTCACAATCCTGAACCTATTTTCGTTGATCCAGACGTCCCCTCCAGGGTTCGCCGCATCGTACATTGCGTTCAAACCAGAGAAGGAACACCCCATCTCTCCTGGCCCCTGTTTCTCTGGATCTCTCCTCCGTCAGCAGACGTGTTTCATTCAGAAGCTCTTATTTAAAATGGATTCAGCTGCGGAGCTGCTCAAAGGAAGGGAAAGAGGTGATGAGAGAGACGGACAGCAGGAGAGGCGAGATGCAAATTCAACTCTTCCGCCAAGCGTTATTGGATCTCGCCGATGTTGCGATCTTGCTGGTCCCTCACCGACGGAGGCCGTGCTTTTGCTTCCCTCGCTACTTGTGCCGGTAGACTATTAAATAAAATAGTTTGGGAAATGTTTATTAAAAAATAGGGAGTATTGTAAAGACCTGCAACCTTTTGAAGACGCCTCAAGTCAAACATGTACATGGTTGTTACAGAGCACCCCGCTCATGGACCGTGCCGCTAGTTGCAGGGTAAATTTTGCGTTCGACCTCGAAAGCACCGGATAGGAAGCAAAAGTAACAACTACATTTTTCTCATAAGACATTACAATACTTCTAAAATCGTAAATACAGTGAGCTACATCATTTATCTCGTAAAAAATATATAATTAGAGTTGATAAACAATCGAGTTGTAAGTAGATGTTAAGGGCACGTTTGGTATGCACGGAGGGAAAGGGAAGGGAAGGAAAAACGTTTGAGCTGTTTGGCTGGGTAAAGTGATGGGGTAGGGAGGAGAATAGAGGGGAATGAAGGGAAGAAAACCAAGTGTATTTTCAGCCATTTTCTATATTTTTCCTCCCGAATCGGAGTGGAGATAAGGAGAAGGGTGGCGGAAAATATATTAGAAAAACCATAGAAAAGTATAAAATTAAAGAGAGAAAATATAGTTAATATGGCAGTAAAAGTATGTATAGCGCACAAAAAATGTGAGCAACGAAGTAATATGTCACTTTTGTATTATATCGCTTAAAGGAACATATGAAATGTTTAATAATATTTGATAAATTTTGAAAGAAATCTTTTTATGGAAAAGTGAATTATTTTTTATATATAATTTAGAAGGAAACTTAAAGGTTTGATTTTTGGTTAAGAAAGTTGAAAATTTTGATATTATTATACGAATGTAAAAAAAAAGGTAGATAATTGAAAAAATATGAGGGACTATGGAGAGAAGTCATACAGTACGTAAAGAGAAAGTGTTGTAAATAAAAAATATAAAGAATACTACTTCATTAACTCATAAAATGTTAAAAAAAATCTTGTGTTACTATTTTTATAAAAGAATTATCTTATGTGACACTTCTGATACATATATATAAGAATTACATGTTGTCTTCATCTACATCTTATGAATTTGTATTTAGATCTGCAAGATTTGCCATCTAGTCTGTGTTAATAATCTTATTTGTTGTATGTGTTTCTGTGGAGGTATTTTTGTAAAATAATGTATGTGAATAAATGTCAAAATATATAAACATATTTTTATATCACCAACATTCCACGTCGCTATAAAATTTTTTATATTTACATTATCTTTTATATTTTTCTTTTCATTGCCTCCACATGTTAACCAAACATAGGTGTTTGCTCCCTTTCCTTTCCTTCCCCTCCCCTCCTATTCCTTCCCATCCCAATCATTCATCATGTACCAAACATAGCGTAAGGAAAAGACATGTATATGAGACCAAGAATAATAATAAGAGAAGAAAAGAATAAAAGAGTTGGTCTCCATCACACTCAAGCAGGGATGACTATATCGAAGCATTGTCACACCAGAGTGAGTACACCATCCAGATCCTTTGGTCATGGTTCCTCCATACTTGAATCATATATCGTCCACAAAAAGACGACACAATGCAATGTTTTGTGGAGATTGGTGGGAAGCTGGCTCTCATGAATCTATACATAAAACTCTATTAAATTATACAAAGATAACTTTATAGTTCCAAAATGTTCAGGTAAAAAATACATGCAACATTTGCACAACCTCTTATATGTAGTAATACAAGTGCTAATTTATAATTTGAAAAAGCAAAGATAAAATATGCATCCAACCACTCTTATTGATTTATTATAACACACGAGGATTGTTTTATTATTTAAAAAGTAAGAAGATTAGCAACTTTAATGTTCAAACTAAGGAAAAATTAAAACAAAAAAGTTGGCCCAATTGATTCACCATTCTACACCAAAATTTAATTGTTCTAGGCTCAAACCTTGCTAAAATAGATATGGCAACAAAGAGAAACCGTATCCAACCTATTGTTGGTATGTATTCTCAGAGAGTCGATCGTATGATGATTGTAATGGTATATTTTGTAAATGATTTGATTAATGATAAAGGCAATCTTCATCTATATGTTTGTTCAATTATGAGATAATAGTATAACATGATAGATGTCTAAAGAATGATGTTACTTGATGACGTATGTCTTCAGTTTGAGAACCTAAATAATGAGATCACATGAATGGTAAGAGTACATAACATCTACGTACTTGTTAGAGAATAGTATATCGGACAAACCCGTCTTGAGAGAGATGCATGGAAGCCATTAAATGATAGTCAGATACAACTCCCACAATGATGGTGGTGATTGTGGTTCTTAGACCTGAAATCACTACACTCATCACATAACGTTCGATGTACATTAGCATCATCCAACGTGAGCTTGAATAAGGATTTCTATAAAGGTGATGCTTGGAGACATTGTGACACATGGAGAATGAGTGTGAGTGATCTAGATGGGATTTGTGCCTCCTTCTGGAGTTGATATCATGTCCACTTGATAAGCAAAACCAAGAGACATATGGCCATACTCATGTGAATCAATATATGATATGTGAGTGCACATACATCTCAGATAGCCTGCTCTAGTTCAAGGAACATAGACTGGATGTTGAGAGGATGGTGTTTCCATGCCTCAAGTTTAATCTGGATATCAAAGTCAAAGGAACTATATGATCACTAAACACTAAACATAGATGTAGGTTGAAGTTGTTCTCCAACTTTCCAATTACTTTGGTAGCAATGATGTGTTGCTAGATACCGCTCATTGCTTTTGTTATTGTAAGTTAGTTATGGACATTCACTGACAATGTAATTTGGGACCTATAGGATCACACACATAGGATACACTTGGAATATGAGTTTACTCATGAATAAGGTTTAATTTGGTTACTAAAGTATTAGGTATTCAATTTTAATAAGATTGGTTGAAAAATAATTGAACTGGAAAATGAATCAATAGATTCAGAATATGAACCAACCGATTTAGATTCTGAATCAACCGGTTCAGATTGTGAATCGCCCGGTTCCATGATCAATGAAATTGGATTAAGGATTGATTATGATGTCATGTTTTGCATTAATCTCAACTCAAAGCATCTCTTCTAATTTGTTGATACGAGAAGCAAATTTTTGTATGTGGAGTTCGTCCCTATGTAGTAGTAAAGAATAGGAAATAATGTGAACTGGTATATTAAGTGTTGAATTTACCATTTCACTTATGAACCCACTAGTTCATAAGTGAACCAACAAGTTCATGGTTTGCAACTCTAAAAAATTCATAAATTATGTCTCGTTGACTCCCGAATGATCTGGAGACCCTAACCCTAGCCATCCTTTAAATAGAGGGGTTGTCAAGGCTTTTAAGAAAAACAACAATAAGCTCTGACAATTGTTATTCTCTCATAGTTGTGGTGATGTGAGAGGCCGAGCAAGTCTTACCCATAAAAGAGAGAAACAACAAGGAAGAGACAACAAGGGAGAACAGTCAACGCTAGCACATTGACATCAAAGGGATAACTCCTTCCTTTCAGCTCCAAAAGAATGATGGAAGCTCCCAGTGGACCATTGGACTACATAGAGGCGTGGAGGTCGTTGCCAACCAATGGGAGGATGTCGTCAACCAACATCCATGGTGCTATATCAGGAGGCCACCTTGACAACCATCCAAGTGATGTTTGTAAAAGAAACACACTGTTGCAAGGGTAGTCACTAGACTTGCTCCAAGACCAGGTATATGTCTTGCCACCTTCTTTTCCAATCCATAGTTATTAACGTGATCCACTGGTCAATGGAAATATGGAAAGAAAATTTTTATTTTCGCTACCATCTCTGTCGTCATATTTCCCTAGAGTGGTATCAGAGCCACATCAATTTACTATGTTTTAGGATTTAATCGATATGATCAGATTTTTATTTTATCATTTATTTTATTGCATACGGTGTGAATATTTAACATGATTAATGTGCATATCTGATTAAGTACCACATACGATCCTAATGTATATATATGATATATATACAATTTATATGTGTCGTCTTAAAATCATTGTGATGATGGATGTAAGTGTGGTTGTGGCCAATAACCCCTAGATATGTTTGCATGGTTGAGTGGTTTAAATTCTTATCCTTTTAAATTCGATTTGCATAGCTTCTATCTCTTTTCATATGTAAGTTAATGCTCTTCTTTCTATACTCCCCATGAATGTAAAAAGGTATCACTTTTATAATGTAATAAATTAAATAGGAATAGGATAGTTTTATTTCCTATTTTGGCAAAGATAAGGTATTCCACACCAGATGAGTTAACCGACTCAGAAGTCAAACCAATCGTCTGGAGGACCAAGGAGGCCAGATGATAGGAGGAGCTGATCGGTCGACTGGTGGCCCAAATGATCAACTAGAGGAGTCCAGACACCGGTTACATTGGAGACCACTTGACTGACCAAGAGGCCAATCGATCGACTCAAGGGTTGAGTCGACCCACCGAGATGGTTCCAACGTAGATTGTTTGTGGTATAAGTTGCTACATATGATGTGGACCTTAGGAGATAGTAATTTTTTGTGGACCCAAAGAATTGCATTAGTGTGCCCATAACCATTGCATGTATTTCATAATTTCATGTTTTGTTTGTCGATATAATATGTATATGATACATATTTTTATGTGGTGATTGGATATGTATATGTATTTATATAAATAAAAATCTCTGAATTTAATATCAAGTATTAAATGTTTTCTACAAAGCAACACACATGAAAAGCTTGATCAATTAAGATTGAGCATGCCAAGCGTGATGCGTGTTTATCTCATGGAAGTGTGATGATAGTTATGTGGGCATGTCAAGCAAGGTACATTACTATCGTGTTGGCTTTTAGGTCAGGCTTAACTAAGTGACTTTAATGAGATTAAGTGACTAGAACCATACAGATGGACTATGGCAAAGAGTTGCACACATCATATATCCAAGAGTTGTATGAGATGCAATCGGCAAATGTTGCCTACCTTAATAATTGGTTATAAACATTGGCATTGGCTAGGTAATAACTTAATTGTTTTGGGTCTTTGCTCACTATAGGTTGTATGCTACAATCTTCCAAATTGATATACAAGGGATATCAATTCAAATAAAATAGTGGAGAGATAATTAATCAAAGGCCTAATCTAATTCGTCAAATTTTTCATTTAATCAAATCTAAAGGTTTTGAAAAATTGTCAAGTTCTCTTGTAGAAACAAATGGTAAACAAATCATCATTGTGATTAGTCCTGAAGAAGGACAAACTAAATGAGACAAACTTCCATGACATATTTTGAACTTTGAGAAGAGTTTTTAATGACGAGCATAAGCAATATGTCCTAGATACACCAGTGCTAGGGAACCTGCTCCTGATGCACTTGGGATTGAGGTGGATACTTATTAGAAGCATGCCGACAATGCCTTATTCATTAAGCACCTTATGCTATGTTGTATGAACTATGAGTTGCATAAGCAGCATGAAGACATGGGGATTCTTGAGATAGTAACACTTCTTAAGAACATGAACTAGAATAATACAAATCAAGAATGTCTCAAAGGTGCTCTTTGAGTGCAAGATGACAGAGGGAGATCCAGTAGAGAGCGATGTGCTCAATATGATTGGGCATGTGGAACATCTAGAGAGACTAGAATACCCTTTGAGTAGAGAGTTGTCCACGAACATGATTCTATAATCGTTGCCTAAATCATACAACCAATTTATCGAGTGTTACTACTTGAGTAACTTGGCTAAACTGTTGTTTGAACTGCTTGGGATGTTGATAAATGTCGAAGAACAAATGAAGAAGGACAACTCCGCGATGGTGATCGTGGAGTGGAGTCCAAAGACAAAGGCAAAGCCAAGAAGAGTTCTGATGCTAGGCTAAATTCCAAGTCTTTTGTACTCAAGAAAAGGAGAAGGGTAAGTTTAAAAGGAATTTTCCCTTTACACTTAAAGGGATTAAGGAAGAAGAAGGAGGGGATGGAGATATCCACTTCAGGTATATATGTTATTGAGATAAATATGTCTAATTCTTCATCTTGGGTATTAGATAGCAGAAGTGGATCTCATATATGTTCAAATATGTAGGATTTGAAAAGAAATCCTTTAAGAAAGGGTGAGGTCGAACCGTTTGTTGATAATGGAGCAAGAGTTGCCACCACTATAGTTAGAAACTAGTATTTATCCATGTACACGAGGCTTGTAGTAGAGTTAGAGAACTACTATTTTGTAGTTGCCATTAATAGAAACATTATTTCTATATCTTTTATGGACAAGAATGGATTTAAATTTCATATAAAGAATTGTCAATGTTCTAGTTCTAAAGATAGATATTTTATGGTAGTGTCCCAATGTCCTATGATCTTTATTTGCTAGATCTATGGAAAAATATTTATGACGTAAATACCTAAAGATTAAAACTTGATAACTCAAACACAACATACTATTGGCATTGTTGTAAGGCACATAAATGAGAAACACATTTTTAGACTCCATACAAATGGTTATCTAGACTGTTTCAATTTCAAATCAATAGAGAGATGTAATTTTTATTTTACTACAAAAAATAGATGATTTAACTACAATTTCTCTAACTACATACATTGTGTGTGTAGTTAAAGACTACCTTTTCCTACAAATTATAAAAATATAAGTAAAAATAATGTAGTCAATTATATTAGCTACAAAGTTGGTTACATAGCATGGTGACTACAAAATTATACTCTTCCCAAATCATCTGCGTCTCACTTCCCGCCCCTCCCAAATAACCAAAATGCCTAAAATATTCAAAATTTCTACAAACTACCATTGTTGGCGCGGTTTAACGTAGGACACCCCCATTTGCCCCCGATCAGATCATGTTGTCCCCATCTCTATCTCTTATCCTCTCCATTACCCGCCCATCTCCTCCATGATGCTAGCACCCGATCTCATAGACTGTCGTGAAGAGGGGATGTAAGAGCCGATCGAGGAAACATATACGGTGGAGAGGAAATGAACGAGGTGGAAGAAACAAGCTCAGGTATGCCCCTTTCCTAATTCCTCTCTTTATGTTTCTCACACCTTTTAAATCACATCATGGGTTTCATTTGGGGTAAACTGTGTGACCATTTTGCGGCATCCCTTTGTTGGTTAGTTTGGGGTAAACTGTGCGACCATTCTACATTGGCGTACGACCGTAGCCCAGCAACGGAAGAACTTTGTAATCGGTTTTAATCGTACCCGGAAGCCATATCCTAATGTAGTGTTTCCCAGAGGCCAGAGGGTGTGAGTCTCCTCTTCCCGATTGACACTAGCCATGAGCCCCACCATCTCCTTGACAAATTCGGTGAATCCTCGAGGTCCTCTTCGTCCCTGGCCTCATCGGTGGCGTCGTAAAGTCCTAGGTCGTATATTTGTCTCTTCGCCTGGTCAGAGAGGATCTGCTTCCTGAATGGCCTGAAACTAGTGCTTGGCTTCCTCCCCTGCAACAGGCAGTGTTCCTGCCTTCCTACAATGCCTATCGGGATGCTATTTAATTTCATGAGAGCATCCGATAAGCTGAGTGTATCTCGCTGGTGTTGGACACCGATAAGCTCCCTTCACTATTAATTGATCTATTGATTTCTTTTGAGGACCTCAAAATTTTTTGTTTGGATTCACCATATCCTTTTACAAAGATGTAATTGTCTTTTTATTTGGATGTCAATGTTGATTTCACACCAGATTGTCCTTTCACTATCCACCAAGTGGAACACACTAAAACAAAGTGGAAGAAACTCTTAGAAATAGGAGATAACAAGTAGGACACAATAATAGAAATCTGAAAGCATATATAGAAAAGCTCCAATAGGAATACGATAAATTAAAACTTTTAGCTGTCACGAAAAACACCAGAGTAATAGTTTAATGTCTGAAAAAATTTATTGCAAATATTCAAATGTCTTTCCCTGTAAGTGGAATGAGGCCTTGTAAGTGGAATGAGGAGGAGTTGGGGAAACAGAAAGTCTACGCAGTTTGACTTCATCTGCATATGGGTTATCTTCATTTGATGAAGGAGACATATCCTGTAACAACGTCGATCAGACAAACGTTATTAACTAAGCGGAAGTAATCACTAACAACAGATTACTAAAAATCACTAAAAATTAAAACTTTTTGTAAAGAGATCCACACATAGGAAAAAAAATTCTTCAAGAACCAAAGTCTAACATTTACATTATGTTTAAAGTACATGTCTTGCACTATTTCTTCTCGAGATTTACAACATCAACTGTCTCAAGACATAATATATAGACAGCATATAACTTCGAGGAATCAAGCCAAAAATCTCAGATCGATTCATTAAAACACTAACTAAAAACTCCAAGGACCTGAGAGTACAAAGACGACACATAGGACTTCTATCTATATGACTAGATAGACAATATCTCCACCTGAAATCTTATTGTTGTCCCTGCTATTGTTGTTGTTGTTGCTCTTTCCTTATTCTAGGATTTCTGCTTTGCCTCTCATGCATACCTAAAAAAAATGTTTCCCATAGGGGTGAGACAATTGAAAATTGCCCCAGTGAGAGATATAACTCTCTACCAGAAACATTATTATTACAGTTTAATTAATAAAGAACTGAGCAGAGGATAAGCAGTTTAGATCATTCTCATCTTTAAACCATTGCAACTATCTATGATAGAGCAGTAAATCAGCTATTCTCTTTATAAGGAATAGGAAAAACATGTATATAATTTATCCATCATATTATACCATCATGTCAAACTTTTCTTTTGATATTCATTCTCTTAATATGTCACCCATGACACATTCTTGTTTCATATGTTGGCCTTAGCCAATCTGATAACCAGATATGGAATTACATTTACCATGTACCCATATATCATCAACATAGGCATTGAGTTATTACCAACCCTATGTTATCATTATAGGTATTGGGTTATTACCAACCCTGTGTCATCTTGTACATGCATTTCAGCCTCTGCCAGGTATTGGACTATTCCAAACCTGATTACACCTCCAGGCATTGGACACTACAAATCCTAATTTCACAGCCAGACATTGGACTTTAACCAACCCTAATTAGAGGCATTGAGCCTCTGCCAGGTATTGGACTTTAACCAAACCTGATTACACCGCCAGGCATTGGACGCTACCAATCCTATTTACACAGCCAGACATTGGACTTTAACCAACCCTGATTTCACAGTGAAGCAGTGGACTCTAACCACTCATGATTACATAGCCAGGCATTGGACTTTAACCAACCCTGATTTAACAACCAGACAGTGGACTCTAACCACTCCAGATTACACAGTCAGGCAGTGGACTCTAACCACTCCTGATTACACAGCCAGGTAGTGGACTCTAACCACTCCTGATTACACATCCAGGCAGTGGACTCTAACCACTCCTAATTACATTATTCCATACCTCTAGAGCATTCAAGGATATCATAAATGATTATTCAACATCATTAATCTCATCATTTAGCATTAATGATCATCAATTCAAGGTATGAGTTCATTTCTCATTCTCATCATGGTATGACTACATCATACTCAATATTTGGGCAATCTCAAGGTACATTAATTAACACTTATCAAAGTGTAATAACTCATTACATTTCATTGTAATAATTGCATAACACACTTCATATGTTTCTTACCCAATTATATTGGATTTATAACACAACAAGGTATACCAGTATTTGGAGTGTTGGATATGATATTTATCATATCTTGATGTATCACTTCCCTCAACACCTTTATCTTACTTGAGTTCATACACTTAGCTTGTATTAGGGTATTACTCATCCTAATACTTTATGCACCAGTTCATCACATATATCCTGTAATACAGTGATCATTAGTCACTCACTTAGAATATACAACCATTGCCAATATTATGGACTCATCCTTAAGTTATGAATTAACAAAATGACCATGTTAGGCCCCTTTCAAATCAACTCTGAGTCAAGCATAGGGCACCACAGCCGTGCAGCCAGGAACGGCCGTGCAAAGGGAAGACACCACGGCCGTGCTACCTTGCACGGTCATGCAAAGTGAATCCACCACGACCGTGCTGCCTTACACGGTCGTGCTACAGAAGATCATTTCATGAATCATATTCCAATATGAATTCTATTATTTCATCCTTTCAACTTGATTAGGTCACATCAACCCTTCAATCAAGTTCATACAACTATGATTAACATAGTGTATCAAGTTATTGATCCTATAAGCAATTAGGGATTCATCCCTTAATTGGCACTAATCACTTAGGTACTATTAGGATTTCAACCTTTATACCATCATTGATTATCATTACTAATAATCATTAGATCAATAGAACATTCATCATCTTAATTCTCTAAGATTCAATCATGTTGGACCTCCATTACATAAGGTATCCAATTGAATTAGGGTTTCCAATGTTGATTCCTTCAATTATTGAATTCATGGAACCAATAATCAATTGGACTTATACTCATACTTCAAATGAGTTTAAAAAGTCAACCTTCAACTGATTTGACCCTCAATTGACCCTCAATTGGTCATCACTTAGGGTTTGAATCAATTGAATTTGGGTTTGGAATTGATGATTCTTCAACATTAACCAATGCGAGATTAGTCACTATGAAACTATTGAACCATCAACCAAATTGAACATGAACTGACCCCAAACGGTCTTGAGGTCGTTTGGATGACCACCAAATAGTCTTGAGACTGTTTTCCCATCATATCATCAAAATCTAAGTCAACCAATTAAAGTTTGGATCATTGGATTGATCACCAAATCAACATTGAGTTGTACTTCACTCTAGTGACATTGGATCTTCAATTGCTCAATCATACTTAACCCTAGACCTCCAAACGGTCTTGTATGACCCTCAAACGGTCTTGAGACCATTTAGATGAGTCCCACACGGTCTTGAGACCGTTTGGCTCATCCAAACCTTGGATTATAGTGAAATGTCATCAAGGTTTGGTCTATTGAGTTGATCAACAAATCAGCACTTAATTGCAATATGATTTGGTACCTTTGGACCTTCAATTGGTCAATTATACTTAACCCCAGACCTCCAAATGGTCTTGGGTGGCCCCCAAACAGTTTTGAAACCGTTTGGATGATCCCCAAACGGTTTTGAAATCGTTTGGGCCAATCAACCCAAAACATCACCTCAATCAATTGCAAAATCAGCACTTAGCCGATTAGGGTTCATACCACATCTTTGAATCTTCAAACACTTAACCATAGTCAACCCTAGACCTTAAAATGGTCTTGGGTGACCCCCAAACGGTCTTGAGACCGTTTGGGTGATCCCCAAATGGTTTTGAAATCGTTTGGGCTAATCAACCCAAAATCTCAAATTAACTCATTGGAATTTCAGCACTAATTTCAATTAGGGTTTGCCTAATTGATTATCCTTCAACTCATGATTCCTTGGGAATTAACCCCTAAAATTTGGTGAGTCATTAGCCAACATGATTAGGAACATGATTATTAAACGATCAACCCTTTTTCAACTCACTCAAATGGTTTTGAAACCATTTGCCCAAAAAGTCAAGTTAATCAAATTGAAAATCAGCACTTAATTCAATTAGGTTTACCTAATTGATTAGCCTTCAAATCACGATTCCTTTGGAGTTAATCCCTAAAATTTGGTGGGATATCAATCAACATAATTATGAATAGGAATCTCAAACGGTCAACCCTTGGTCAACTCACTCAAACAGTTTTGAAACTGTTTGCTCCCAAATGGTTTGCAAACTGTTTGGTCACAAAACGGTTTGGTGAAGCTGTTTGGTCCAAACTTTGAAACCGTTTGCCCAAGATATTTGGGGAGGTATGTGATTATTATGATGTCATCATCATCAAGCTTTAAACTCATGAAATCTACTATAATTTCCATGGATATTGCATCAATCAACCAAACTTAATTTTGAAAATGTAGAAATGATCACCAATTGATAAGGAATTGATTGCTATAATAAAACTAAGGGTTCAAGTTATAAAATACACCTCCAATTGAGCTCCAAAGCTCCAAGCTCACATCAAAAATGGTGTATGAAACTTCTTTCACCACTCCAAGGCTCGTCCTCAAGGTTTGGGTGAAAAAGAATGGTTAGAATTGAAGAGGGGATCGAAATAGGAAGAAATCCATAATTTATTTTCGATTTCCACCATGGAATCATGAAGAATGAGGGTTAAGAACTTACCAACAGGTTGTGGCTCGTCTTTCTCCTCCCCCTAAGCTTCCTTGGTCGGCCAAATCAAGAAGAGAGAGAAAAGGATCGAGAAAAGCCTTTCATTTGGCTTGTAAAAGGTCTTTTTATAAGAAACTCCATGAGAGAGAAAATGCCTTATTAAAATGCATTTAATTCCAAAATTGGTGCCGCCTCTTCCCCCTTCACTCCATGGATACGAGGCTATCCCATTTGCCTCTTATTCCTCTCAATTATCCTCAATTTAAAGAAAAGCAAACTAAGCACCTTAATGCTTATTATATTAATATCCCATATGTGAGTGGAAATTACTTTTCCTTTTAATAAGGTGACTGGAATTTCACCTCCTTGAGATATTTTGTGGCTCTTACAAAGCACAAAGATGACCACACATATCTGAACTCCACCATTTTAATTTTGGTTGAAGGCCCTTTAATTAATACATTCATTTTTGCTCTAAATTGAATTAGGGTTTCACTTAAGATTAAATCTTGATTATTTTAATATCAAGATTCTCTCTCCTCCAACTTAATTCAAATGAGGCACCCGTCTCATTTTATTTGCTCTACATGATGCCAAGAAACATTAGGGACCTTAACCAAACCTAATTACACCGCCAGTCATTGGACTTTAACCAAACCTGATTACACCGCCAGGCATTGGACGCTACCAATTCTGATTACACAGCCAGTCATTGGACTTTAACCAACCCTGATTTCACAGCCAGGCAGTCGACTCTAACCACTCCTGATTATACAGCTAGGCAATAGACTCTAACCACTCTTGATTACACAACCAGGAAGTGGACTCTAACCACTCCTGATTACACAGCCAGGCAGTGGACTCTAACCACTCCTGATTACATTATTCCATACCTCTGGAGCATTCAAGGATATCATAAATGATTATTCAACATCATTAATCTCATCATTTAGCATTAATGATCATCAATTCAAGGTATGCGTTCATTTCTCATTTTCATAATGGTATGACTACATCATACTCAACATTTGGGCGTAACCCCAATCTCAAGGTACATTAATTAACACTTATCAAAGTGTAACAACTCATTACATTTCATTGTAATAATTTCATAACACACTTCATATGTTCCTTACCCAATTATATTGGATTTATAACACAACAAGGTATACCAGTATTTGGAGTGTTGGATATGATATTTATCATATCTTGATGTATCACTTCCCTCAACACCTTTATCTTACTTGAGTTCATACACTTAGCCTGTATTAGGGTATTACCCATCCTAATACTTTATGCACCAGTTCATCACATTTATCCTATAATACAGTGATCATTAGTCACTCACTTAGAATATACAACCATTGCCAATATTATGGACTCATCCTTAAGTTATGAATTAACAAAATGACCATGTTAGGCCCCTTTCAAATCAACTCTGAGTCAAGCATAGGGCACCACGGTCGTGCAGCCAGGTACGGCCGTTCAAAGGGAAGACACCACGGTCATGCTACCTTGCACGGTCGTGCAAAGTGAATCCACCACGGCTGTGCTGCCTTAATGCTTATTATATTAATATCCCATATGTGAGTGGAAATTACTTTTCCTTTTAATAAGGTGAGTGGAATTTCACCTCCTTGAGATATTTTGTGGCTCTTACAAAGCACAAAGACGACCACACATATATGTACTCCACCATTTTAATTTTGGTTGAAGGCCCTTTAATTAATACATTCATTTTTGCCGTAAATTGAATTAGGGTTTCACTTAAGATTAAATCTTGATTATTTTAATATCAAGATTCTCTCTCCTCCAACTTAATTCAAATGAGGCACCCCTCTCATTTTATTTGCTCTACATGATGCCAAGAAACATTAGGGACCTTAACCAAACCTAATTACACCGCCAGGCATTGGACTTTAACCAAACCTGATTACACCGCCAGGCATTGGACTCTAACCACTCCTGATTACACAGCCAGACATTGGACTTTAACCAACCCTGATTTCACAGCCAGGCAGTAGACTCTAACCACTCCTGATTACACAGCCAGGCAGTGGACTCTAACCACTCCTAATTGCACAGCCAAGTAGTGGACTCTAACCACTCCTAATTACACATCCAAGAAGTGGACTCTAACCACTCCTGATTACATTATTCCATACCTCTGGAACATTCAAGGATATCATAAATGATTATTCAACATCATTAATCTCATCATTTAGCATTAATGATCATCAATTCAAGGTATGAGTTCATTTCTCATTCTCATAATGGTATGACTACATCATACTCAACATTTGGGCGTAACTCCAATCTCAAGGTACATTAATTAACACTTATCAAAGTGTAACAACTCATTACATTTCATTGTAATAATTGCATAACACACTTCATATGTTTCTTACCCAATTATATTGGATTTATAACACAACAAGGTATACCAGTATTTGGAGTGTTGGATATGATATTTATCATATCTTGATTTATCACTTCCCTCAACACCTTTAACTTACTTGAGTTCATACACTTAGCTTGATTAGGGTATTACCCATCCTAATACTTTATGCAGCAGTTCATCAAATTTATCTTGTAATACAGTGATCATTAGTCACTCACTTAGAATATACAACCATTGCCAATATTATGGACTCATCCTTAAGTTATGAATTAACAAAATGACCATGTTAGGCCCCTTTCAAATCAACTCTGAGTCAAGCATAGGGCACCACGGTCGTGCAGCCAGGTACGGCCGTGCAAAGGGAAGACATCACGGTCGTGCTACCTTGCACGGTCGTGCAAAGTGAATCCACCACGGTCGTGCTGCCTTACACGGTCGTGCTACAAAAGATCATTTCATGAATCATATTCATATATGAATTCTATTATTTCATCCTTTCAACTTGATTAGGTCACATCAACCCTTCAATCAAGTTCATACAACTATGATTAACATAGTGTATCAAGTTATTGATCCTATAAGCAATTAGGGATTCATCCCTTAGTTGGCACTAATCACTTAGGTACTATTAGTATTTCAACCTTTGTATCTTCATTGATTATCATTACTAATCATCATTGGATCAATAGAACATTCATCATCTTAATTCTCTAAGATTCAATCACATTGGACCTCCATTACATAAGGTATCCAATTGAATTAGGGTTTCCAATGTTGATTCCTTCAATTATTGAATTCATGGAACCAATCATCAATTGGACCTATACTCATACTTCAAATGAGTTTAAAAGGTCAACCCTCTATTGATTTGACCCTCAATTAGTCATCACTTAGGGTTTGAATCAATTGAATTAGGGTTTGGAATTGATGATCCTTCAACATTAACCAATGCGAGATTAATCACTTTGAAACTATTGAACCATCAACCAAATTGAACATGACCTGACCCCAAACGGTCTTGAGGTCGTTTGGATGACCAACAAACAGTCTTGAGACCGTTTGCCCATCATATCATCAAAATCTAAGTCAACCAATTAAAGTTTGGATCATTGGATTGATCACCAAATCAACATTGAGTTGTACTTCACTCTAGTGACATTGGATCTTCAATTGCTCAATCATACTTAACCCTAGACCTCCAAACGGTCTTGGATGACCCTCAAACGGTATTGAGACCGTTTGGATGAGTCCCAAATGGTCTTGAGACCGTTTGGCTCATCCAAACCTCAGATTCTAGTGAAATTTCATCAAGGTTTGGTCTATTGAGTTGATCAACAAATCATCACTTAATTGCAATATGATTTGGTACCTTTGGACCTTCAATTGGTCAACTATACTTAACCCCAGACCTAAAAACGGTCTTGGGTGACCCCCAAATGGTTTTGAAACCGTTTGGATGATCCCCAAACGGTTTTGAAACTGTTTGGGCCAATCAACCCAAAACATCACCTCAATCAATTGCAAAATCAGCACTTAGCCGATTAGGGTTCATACCACATCTTTGAATCTTCAAACACTTAACCATAGTCAACCCTAGACCTTCAAACGGTCTTGGGTAACCCCCAAACGGTCTTGAGACCGTTTGGGTGATCCCCAAATGGTTTTGAAATCGTTTGGGCTAATCAACCCAAAATCTCAAATTAACTCATTGGAATTTCAGCACTAATTTCAATTAGGGTTTGCCTAATTGATTAGCCTTCAACTCATGATTCCTTGGGAATTAACCCCTCAACTTTGGTGAGTCATTAACCAAAATAATAGGAACATGATTATCAAATGGTCAACCCTTGGTCAACTCACGCAAACGGTTTTGAAACCATTTTCCCAAAAAGTCAAGTTAATCAAATTGAAAATCAGCACTTAATTCAATTAGGTTTACCTAATTGATTAGCCTTCAACTCATGATTCCTTTGGAGTTAATCCCTCAAATTTGGTGTGTTATCAACCAACATAATTATGAACAGGAATATCAAACAGTCAACCCTTGTTCAACTCACTCAAACGGTTTTGAAACCATTTGCTCCCAAATGGTTTGCAAACCATTTGGTCACCAAACGGTTTGGTTAAACCGTTTGGTCCAAACTTTGAAACTGTTTGCCCAAGATATTTGGGGAGGTGTGTGCTTATGATGATTTCATCATCGTCAAGCTCCAAACTCACGAAATATACTGTGATTTCCATGGAGATTGCATCAATCAACCAAACTTAATTTCAGAAATGTAGAAATGATCACCAATTGATAAGGAATTGATTGTAATAATAAAATTAAGGGTTCAAGTTATAAAACCCACCTCCAATTGAGATCCAAAGCTCCAAGATCACGTAAACAATGGTGGATGCAACTCCTTTCACCACTCCAAGGCTCTTCCTCAAGGTCTGGGTGAAAAAGAATGGTTAGAATTGAAGAGGGGGTTGAAATAGGAAGAAATCCATAATTTATTTTCGATTTCTACCATGGAATCATGAAGAACGAGGGTTAAGAACTTACCAACAGGTTGGGGCTCGTCTTTCTCAATTCCCTAAGCTCCCTTGGTCGGCCAAAGCAAGAAGAGAAAGAAAAGGATCGAGAAAAACCTTTCATTTGGCTTGTAAAAGGTCTTTTTATAAGAAACTCCATGAGAGAGAAAATGCCTTATTAAAATGCATTTAATTCCAAAATTGGTGCCGCCTCTTCCCCCTTCACTGCATGGACACGAGGCTATCCCATTTGACTCTTATTCCTCTCAATTATCCTCAATTTAAAGAAAATAAAATTAAGCACCTTAATGCTTATTATATTAATATCCCATATGTGAGTGGAAATTACTTTTCCTTTTAATAAGGTGAGTGGAATTTCACCTCCTTGAGATATTTTGTGGTTTTTGCAAAGAAAAAAGATGACCACACATATTTGAACTCCACCATTTTAATTTTGGTTGAAGGCCCTTTAATTAATACATTCATTTTTGCCCTAAATTGAATTAGGGTTTCACTTAAGATTAAATCTTGATTATTTTAATATCAAGATTCTCTCTCCTCCAACTTAATTCAAATGAGGCACCCCTCTCATTTTCTTTGCTCTACATGATGCCAAGAAACATTAGGGACCTTATTGAAGTGGTAATTTGCATATTGAACCCTAGGTTTTGGGTAAATTGCACATTACACCAAAACTAGGTTTTAATGCACAAGGATTGCTTTACAAGCTTAATCTTGGTGCCCAAGCTTGTGAAAACCATACCACTACATCATATTCATTCTTATGATGTCTCAACATCAAAGGAACATTTTATCATGCAACATTTGCAATTTAACCCCTCAACTTGGGTAATTTTCACTTTAGTCCAAAATAAGCAAACATTGCTTCAACATTGTTCAAACAGGACCAAAATTGAAACATAAGTTTCTCATGAGCCCTAATTACTTTTCACAAGATAAGATTAAGCATATAATCATCTTTCTTAATCAAAACACCCAGGGTTAAAGCATAACCCAGGTCAGGGATGTTACAAATTATAAACCCCTAACGAGAATTTCATCCCCGAAATCCCGGATAAAGGGAACAAATATTATTCATTCACCATATCATTATGTCTCTTCATAATACCTCATTATTATGGAGACATCATAGAACTTTGATCAGCACAAAGTTACTTCACACAAGATTCTCATAGAGTCAATTGAGAACTTATCTTAAAGACATGTTTAGTTGTTATGTTTATGCAAAGCATAAACCCCTAACATGTGATGTTCATACTATGTTATATACATATAGACTGGTTTCATGGTTGACCATTCCAGGTAGCCCACATAAACCATCTGACATTTCTCAGATACCAGAATCTCTTACCTTGGTATCAGTCACGTGTGTTGAAAACACATCATATTCTCATCTTTCTTTTATCATATTTACAACTTTATTGAACATGGATCACCTCCCTTGTTCTCTTTCTCATCATATGAGGGTCATACTTTTACTTCCTCATATACACATACTGATCTGAAATCATATCAAATCCCTCTTTCTTGTACTTAAGGTATGATACATTTATCCATACCATATTTCCAATTTCATGATACTCATTAGATTGTCTCAGAATGATTGCTTGATCAGGGCAATCAAAAAGATATCAATCTAAGAGTTTCCATACTCACTTTATCATCAATAGTTGTATACCTGGCCAGGGTTTACAAGTACTGAGATCAAGTAGTATGCACTTACATGCTATCATATTCCTTGCTTTTATCATAAGCATAAAATTTAACATCCCTGGATTTTATCCAGGCATCTCTTCTATATCTCTTCCTATTTCATAGAGGTAAGAACAATATAGAGCATTTAAAAGAATACTGAACAAAATTCAAATTCAAGTTCTCATCATTTCTTTCCTATATAGCAACCAATAGGGAAAACAAAATCAACAGTCCTCCTTTTTATAACAAAAAGGGTTTAGTGTACTCAACATGTACACATTTATAACATACCTTTTCCTCACATCATGGTCTTATTAGTCTTATTACTGATGCAAAAACTAAGCCATGGAATCTTACAGGTGAATGGTTAAGACCTTTGCACTTACTTAGTGGCTACTGCCCTGGTACACTAGGCATTTATTGCACTATTAGTACCAAAAACTTGGCTTTTTAAAACCATTAGGCAAATGTCTCTAGAATTATAGAGACCATTCCCTACTTCTCAGCTTATTGCCCCTTCTTGGACTCTGCCATCATAGATTTATTATCTGTCTAAACTCATGGTAGAGTCTACTTTCTTGCCATAAGTTAATCTTTTCCATATTTTCCTTTGTTCCAACATGACTAAGTCATTTAGGAACTCTTTTAAAGCTCAAGCTTTCTTTATTAAGGACTAATAACCTAGATCGTAAGGCTAGTATCCAGTCCACTATATGCATTATTGTTGTCCTAATCTGCCCAACAAGAGCATGATCATAGGATTCTCTATCCTAATCAGGTCTTAATGGGGATTCTCATGCACTCATTCTATTCTTGCCTGATCCCTTGCACCTCTTCTTGGTGCAACAACATTGCTCTCAACAATGTGTCCCTTGTGTTCTCCAGTCATTTTAAACTTTACCCTTTCTCTGCACAAACAGAAATCATTATAGGGTATACTAGAGGACACTAACACATACTCGATACCTTAGTCCTATGTCTCTGTACACTCAGTGAACCTAGAGCTCTGATACCACAATTGTAACAACGTCGATCAGACAAACGTTATTAACTAAGCAGAAGCAATCACTAACAACAGATGACTGAAAATCACTAAAAATTAAAACTTTTTGTAAAGAGATCCACACATAGGAAATCTTTTTCTTCAAGAACCAAAGTATAACATTTACATTTTGTTTAAAGTACATGTCTTGCACTATTTCTTCTCGAGATTTACAACATCAGCTATCTCAAGACATAATATATAGACAACATATAACTTCGAGGCATTAAGCCAAAAATCTCGGATCGATTCATTAAAACACTAACTAAAAACTCCGAGGACCTGAGAGTACAGAGACGACACATAGGACTTCTATCTATATGACTAGATAGACAATATCTCCACCTAAAATCTTATTGTTGTCCCTGCTGTTGTTGTTGCTGTTGCTCTTTCCTTATTCTAGGATTTCTGCTTTGCCTCCCATGCATACCTAAAAAAAATGTTTCCCACAGGGGTGAGACAATTGAAAATTGCCCCAGCGAGAGATGTAACTCTCCGCCAGAAACATTATTATTGCAGTTTAATTAATAAAGAACTGAGCAGAGGATAAGTAGTTTAGATCATTCTCATCTTTAAACCATTACAACTATCAATGATAGAGCAGTAAATCAGCTAATCTCTTTATAAGGAATAGGAAAAACATGTATATAATTTATCCATCATATTATACCATCATGTCAAACTTTTCTTGTGACATTCATTATCTTATTATGTCACCCATGAAACATTCTTGTTTCATCTGTTGGCCTTAGCCAATCTGATAACCAGATATAGAATTACATTTACCATGTACCCATATATCATCAACACAGGCATTAAGTTATTACCAACCCTATGTTATCATTACAGGTATTGGGTTATTACCAACCCTGTGTCGTCTTGTACAGGCATTTGAGCCTCTGCCAGGTATTGGACTCTTCCAAACCTGATTACACCGCCAGACATTGGACACTACAAATCCTGATTTCACAGCCAGGCATTGGACTTTAACCAACTTTGATTACAGGCATTGAGCCTCTGCCAGGTATTGGACTTTAACCAAACCTGATTACACCGCCAGGCATTGGACGCTACCAATCCTGATTACACAGCCAGGCATTGGACTTTAACCAACCCTGATTTCACCATCAGGCAGTGGAATCTAACCACTCCTGATTACACAGCCAGGCATTAGACTTTAACCAACCCTGATTTCACAGCCAGGCAGTAGACTCTAACCACTCCTGATTACACAGCCAGGCAGTGGACTCTAACCACTCCTGATTACACAGCCAAGTAGTGGACTCTAACCACTCCTAATTACACATCCAGGAAGTGGACTCTAACCACTCCTGATTACATTATTCCATACCTCTGGAACATTCAAGGATATCATAAATGATTATTCAACATCATTAATCTCATCATTTAGCATTAATGATCATCAATTCAAGGTATGAGTTCATTTCTCATTCTCATAATGGTATGACTACATCATACTCAACATTTGGGCGTAACTCCAATCTCAAGGTACATTAATTAACACTTATCAAAGTGGAACAAATCATTACATTTCATTGTAATAATTGCATAACACACTTCATATGTTTCTTACCCAATTATATTAGATTTATAACACAACAAGGTATACCAGTATTTGGAGTGTTGGATATGATATTTATCATGTCTTGATTTATCACTTCCCTCAACACCTTTAACTTACTTGAGTTCATACACTTAGCTTGATTAGGGTATTACCCATCCTAATACTTTATGCAGCAGTTCATCACATTTATCTTATAATACAGTGATCATTAGTCACTCACTTAGAATATACAACCATTGCCAATATTATGGACTCATCCTTAAGTTATGAATTAACAAAATGACCATGTTAGGCCCCTTTCAAATCAACTCTGAGTCAAGCATAGGGCACCACGGTCGTGCAGCCAGGTACGGCCGTGTAAAGGGAAGACACCACGGTCGTGCTACCTTGCACGGTCGTGCAAAGTGAATCCACCACGGCCGTGCTGCCTTACAGGGTCGTGCTACAAAAGATCATTTCATGAATCATATTCATATATGAATTCTATTCTTTCATCCTTTCAACTTGATTAGGTCACATCAACCCTTCAATCAAGTTCATACAACTATGATTAACATAGTGTATCAAGTTATTGATCCTATAAGCAATTAGGGATTCATCCCTTAATTGGCACTAATCACTTAGGTACTATTAGGATTTCAACCTTTGTACTTTCATTTATTATCATTACTAATCATAATTGGATCAATAGAACATTCATCATCTTAATTCTCTAAGATTCAATCACATTGGACCTCCATTACATAAGGTATCCAATTGAATTAGGGTTTCCAATGTTGATTCCTTCAATTATTGAATTCATGGAACCAATCATCAATTGGACCTATACTCATACTTCAAATGAGTTTAAAAGGTCAACCTTCAACTGATTTGACCCTCAATTGACCCTAAATTGGTCATCACTTAGGGTTTGAATCAATTGAATTAGGGTTTGGAATTGATGATCCTTCAACATTAACCAATGCGAGATTAGTCACTTTGAAACTATTGAACCATCAACCAAATTGAGCATGACCTGAACCCAAACGGTCTTGAGGTCGTTTGGATGACCACCAAACGGTCTTGAGACTGTTTTCCCATCATATCATCAAAATCTAAGTCAACCAATTAAAGTTTGGATCATTGGATTGATCACCAAATCAACATTGAGTTGTACTTCACTCTAGTGACATTGGATCTTCAATTGCTCAATCATACTTAACCCTAGACCTCCAAACGGTCTTGGATGACCCTAAAACGGTCTTGAGACCGTTTTTATGAGTCCCAAACGGTCTTGAGACCATTTGGCTCATCCAAACCTTGGATTCTAGTGAAATTTCATCAAGGTTTGGTCTATTGAGTTGATCAACAAATCAGCACTTAATTGCAATATGATTTGGTACCTTTGAACCTTCAATTGGTCAACTATACTTAACCCCAGACCTCCAAATGGTCTTGGGTGACCCCCAAACGGTTTTGAAACTGTTTGAATGATCCCCAAATGGTTTTGAAACCGTTTGGGCCAATCAACCCAAAACATCACCTCAATCAATTGCAAAATCAACACTTAGCCGATTAGGGTTCATACCACATCTTTGAATCTTCAAACACTTAACCATAGTCAACCCTAGACCTTCAAACGGTCTTGGGTGACCCCCAAACGGTCTTGAGACCGTTTGGGTGATCCCCAAACGGTTTTGAAACCGTTTGGGCTAATCAACCAAAAATCTCAAATTAACTCATTGGAATTTCAGCACTAATTTCAATTAGGGTTTGCCTAATTGATTAGCCTTCAACTCATGATTCCTTGGGAATTAACCCCTAAAATTTGGCGAGTCATTAACCAACATAATTAGGAACAAGATTCTCAAACAGTCAACCCTTGGTCAACTCACTCAAATGGTTTTGAAACCGTTTGCCCAAAAAGTCAAGTTAATCAAATTGAAAATCAGCACTTAATTCAATTAGGTATACCTAATTGATTAGCCTTCAACTCATGATTCCTTTGGAGTTAATCCATAAAAAATTTGTGGGTTATCAACCAACATAATTATGAACAGGAATATCAAATGGTCAACCCTTGGTTAACTCATCAAATGGTTTTGAAACGATTTGCTCCCAAACGGTTTGCAAACCATTTGGTCACCAAACGATTTGGTGAAACCGTTTGGTCCAAACTTTGAAACCGTTTGCCCAAGATATTTGGGGAGGTGTGTGCTTATGATGATGTAATCATCATCAAGCTCCAAATTCACAAAATCTACTGTGATTTTCATGGAGATTTCATCAATCAATCAAACTTAATTTCGGAAATGTAGAAATGATCACCAATTGATAAGGAATTGATTGCAATAATAAAATTAAGGGTTCAAGTTATAAAACCCACCTCCAATTGAGATCCAAAGCTCTAAGATCACGTCAACAATGGTGGATGCAACTCCTTTCACCACTCCAAGGCTCGTCCTCAAGGTTTGGGTGAAAAAGAATGGTTAGAATTGAAGAGGGGATCGAAATAGGAAGAAATCCATAATTTATTTTCGATTTCCACCATGGAATCATGAAGAACGAGGGTTAAGAACTTACCAACAGGTTGGGGCTCGTCTTTCTCCTCCCCCTAAGCTCCCTTGGTAGGCCAAAGAAAGAAGAGAAAGAAAAGGATCGAGAAAAGCCTTTCATTTGGCTTGTAAAAGGTCTTTTTATAAGAAACTCCATGAGAGAGAAAATGCCTTATTAAAATGCATTTAATTCCAAAATTGGTGCCGCCTCTTCCCCCTTCACTCCATGGATATGAGGCTATCCCATTTGCCTCTTATTACTCTCAATTATCCTCAATTTAAAGAAAAGCAAACTAAGCACCTTAATGCTTATTATATTAATATCCCATATGTGAGTGGAAATTACTTTTCCTTTTAATAAGGTGAGTGGAATTTCACCTCCTTGAGATATTTTGTGGCTCTTGCAAAGCACAAAGACGACCACACATATCTGAACTCCACCATTTTAATTTTGGTTGAAGGACCTTTAATGAATACATTCATTTTTGCCCTAAATTGAATTAGGGTTTCACTTAAGATTAAATCTTGATTATTTTAATATCAAGATTCTCTCTCCTCCAACTTAATTCAAATGAGGCACCCCTCTCATTTTATTTGATCTACATGATGCCAAGAAACATTAGGGACCTTATTGAAGTGGTAATTTGCATATTGAACCCTAGGTTTTGGGTAAATTGCACATTACACCAAAACTAGGTTTTAATGCACAAGGATTGCTTTACAAGCTTAATCTTGGTGCCCAAGCTTGTGAAAACCATACCACTACATCAATTTCATTCTTATGATTTCTCAACATCAGAGGAACATCTTATCATGCAACATTTGCAATTTAACCACTCAACTTGGGTAATTTGCACTTTAGTCCAAAATAAGCAAACATTGCTTCAACATTGTTCAAACAGGACCAAAATTGAAACATAAGTTTCTCATGAGCCCTAATTACTTTTCACAAGATAAGATTAAGCATGTAATCATCTTTCTTAATCAAAACACCTAGGGTTAAAGTATAACCCAGGTCAGGGATGTTACATATTCAAGACAAACTACTATAAATATCAACATTATTTCACGAGTCAGCATTTTCTATGCTCACATTGATGCAAAACTAGAATGATATCTAGTTCTTAACATTCATAGATTTATCGTCAAAGTCATGTTGCAAACTACGACCATGATCTAAGGGTTATTTTGAATTATTATTCAGTAGTTGTACACCCGAAATGGGCTTAATCTAAATGCATTTGATGGATGTTTTGAGGGGTTTTTAATAGTGAAAACAAGCTATTAAACATTATACAATCAATGATGGATCAGATTCATGTCAATGAAGAAATTGCCATAATATAGCACATGATGATTTAGGGAGTATAAAAACGTACCTCGGGCTGAGCAATATGGGGAGGCCTTGCAACAACATACTGTGTAGCCTTGTTAGGACATCTAGGTTGAAAAAAATACCTAGAGAACTCGTATGAAAAGCATAGGCACAAAGTGTTGCCCCTATATCTAGAGTTGTGCACAACTGTTATTAGATCGAAAAATAGTAGGTAATCAGAAATATTGATAATTAGAATAGACTAAGTCATAAAGAAACTTAAAACTGGTTACACTGTTCAGTACATTGCCAATAGTGGGAAAAAACAATCTATGAGTTTGATGTAAATGTAGTCTACCTAACTTATGGTATATGTCAACTGCAACATAACAATTCTTCCCAGAAATAAATGCCAAAAACCGTTAAACGTGAATGACAAGGTGTTCAATTATATGATTGTTGTCTTCTTTCTGTTCTCGCACTTACCTCAGTTAATAGTATAAATTTTGATATGATAGAAAATATGTACGGCTGAATCAGAAAGCCAACCCTTCTCTTCTACAGCTCATGTCTCATCAATCTTTGAGTACGAGGCATTTTTCTTATACAAAGCTAATTATTTCATATGATGCTTGTTTGGTTTAGAATTTTGTGGTGGAAACTGGATTTGTCTACCCACTAGATGAGGTTTGGCCCTGCATTGGAGGTTTGATGTAGATGTAGGCATCATAAATTGTGCTTCAGGGCAGGCTACACATAAAGCATATATACAAATTTCAATTCTCAGAAAATTATAGGGATACCAGGACTACATTTCTAATCTGGGTTATGATATTCAGGTAGTGTTCGACTTGTAGCTTGTATTAGTGTGTCATCACACCTCTCACAGTCTGGATAAACAGGGGAAAGAGGGCACCCTTCCCTTACTCTATCAAAGAAAGAGCCATTTAGTGCGCACTCAATGAGACTTCATGCCACCATCATGTGGGGAACTAAAGTAGCTACCTTTGTTTTAATGGGTTACACTACCCATACTTCTTGTAGATACATATCAACTCGTGCTCTGATAGTAGAGTATACAAACCAGGAAGAAAATATCTTGGGAAGAAAAGACAATGTGTTAGAATATTGATGGATTAATGAGAAGTTTATAAAAGCTAGACTACATATTTGGATATAATCATCATGATATTGGCATTCACAGACAATTTATGTGCATGTAGAATATAATAGTTAAACTACATATTAAAGATTATGTTAACTATAATGTAAGAATGGTCTAAACTTTGACACGCACGACATCATATACTAAATCTACAAAACTAGAGTATACTATGTTCCCATAGCCCCCTTGTTTCATTTACTACTTCTCCATATAGGCATATGCTAGGGATAGATTTCTAGTAGGAGCAAATTCTGGCATCTCCCTCATCAAACAGTTTGGCCTTTCATCCTATGAGGTAGCTTGACCTATTCATTATAGATATTTGCAACACTTTCAACCTCATCAACCAGCCTGACCTTTTATCTCTCTATTTCACATGGTAATACATTAATGGATCCAAGCCAACATAAAAGATGTCTACTCCTTCCGTCAAGATCACCATGAGTACTTGCAGGTATGAGTTCTTTGAGCATCACACCGATATCAATACCATCATTCAAATGGATTTTTTTTCTTACTTGCTTTCCTCTATGTCAAACAATGTGCTACATTTTGGATGCAGTTTGTAGCTTCTATGATCTGCGTGCGTGGTAGACAAAGTTATGATCATTACAATTTTACATCATATTGACAGTATGAGCATTTTAGGGAGTAAAAGGCAGAGAGATTTGTTGGTACCATATAATGCCAGATTTAGACTGAGTGTGAATGAATCTAATAGGTTAGTTTGGTTTCTTTTTATATATTTGTTTGGTTCTATGATACTAGATGGATTTTCATAGCTGATATAATTTTCTATCCTCAGAATCATCGTTTTAATGTCCAGAACTCCAGCTCTATTTCCAATGCTATTCAAAATTAATTTCAATAGGACTTCTCTCTCAATTCTTGTCATATACAAGGAAGTAAACAACAAGGTTACATATCAATTCATGATGCATCAATGTGCATTATTCGATCCAAAGTGCATCCATGATCTACAGAGGTTAGTCACCGTGTTTACCACATCTCTATTTTCTATGTTTGAATATTTTATTAGTGATATTCTTGATTATACAAGACCCCGTTTTTAGTGGACACCAATGCCTAGATCTCTTGCTAGAGTCAGCAAATGGTTTGTTCAAGGATCCATCCAAAAGATATCAAAAGCTCACTGTTCATCACTATGAGTAAAATTGAGACAAGATCAAAAAGGCAGAACCAATAGTCCGTCATTTCTTCAAACAATACCAGCACACCATTGTCATCTTTTTGCCCCTCCACATCGTCATCTTTCCCAACAGAAATGTTCATCTTAGGGACAATCACAAGTGAGCATCTTTTGATTCAAACACATGCCATACAATGTTTTAACAAATTACTAACTTTGTTTGCATCTCTGCCCCCATCATAAGTATCATAGAGACACCTTCTTCGTCTATATCTTCAAACTCATAAGTAATGAAATGTTTCACCCTGAACTTTCACTCCCCTACAATGGGATCATAAGATACAAATTCTGCACCTTGATTTGTAGCTTTTCTTCTCACCAGTTCTCTATAGACACTAACTTTGGGGCCCCCAGTATTCTATCGAACAGTCTTCTTATCGACACACTTCATATTTTAAAGGGTGACTTCTGCTGGATTATTTAGGCTTTGTCCAACATGTGGTTTATTTCTCGTCCTTGTGTATAATTGCTTCATGATTTTTAAACTGTAAAACTAATTCCAAGTCAAGCCTCATAACATTTACTTCTCCTCAAATGTGATGATACCAATTAGTGTATCTTAACAGCAAAGTCCTTAAAATGACAGAAAAACCCATGTTCATCCCTTTTCCTTAGAAGAAAACTCTTGAGTTTGGGGCTTCGTGGAGTATTCAATATTAGGAAGCTTCAAAATATTGATAAATATTCTTCTATATTGATAAATATTTCTTGTAAATTCCAGATCTCATGTCTTTATAACACTTTTTGTTTATTCTTCTATATTGATAAATGAAATAGTTTCTTGTATGAGTTCCTCATATGGAGACATTATTTCTATAGTTTCTATGGAAAGAATATAATAGCTCTCTAAACATAACACTCCCAAGTATGCTTGTAGTTCCTAAACTTGTCCTTCAAAAGTGTTGGATATTTTTGCTTCTTTACATAAAATAGCTTCCAATACTATAGTGGTTATTTGTACTAGTGGAAACACACTGTTACAAACATATAACATCCACTATTATGAAACGTGATTGATGATAGAACAAAGTTGAAATCTAGGACAAGATTGTATAGTTTAGGCTCTCTGAGCAGAGTAACATGAGCAGGCACAAGTCACTTTGTAGTTTATCTTGAGTAATATATGTAGAACACAAATCATCGATTATTTGTATTCGTAGTTAGGAATTATGAATGACATGTATAATATCTTTACAAAACATGATCTTATCATGCCTAATGCATATGGGTTTACTAATGAAACTTATTCATACATGGATTCTATTGAACTTAGAAGACATTTAACAACTTTATAGCAATCTTACCTGGGGCTCCTGTCGGGCTGTTGTCAGCTGAGGATATGAGGCAAAACATTTTATTATGTTTCATGTACCATCTTGTGAACAGTTTCAATAATTGTTTTGTCAACGTATATCTTGCCCATATGAAAAATCTAAAACAAGCAACTAGTGATTATTATCAAGTATATAACTTGAAAAAGATTTTTGATCAGACCTGATCAGATTTAATTACTATTAAATTTTGGAAGAGTGAAGAAAACCATCATATTTTCTAAGACATTTGATTTATATTGATTTGGGTTAACTCCATAAGAAAGTATTATGTTTGCTCTTCCTTATAAATATCATGACGTTACAGAATTTACATACTCATATGAAAGTTAGATTATCTTTCCTCATCTCTGTTAATCATTCACATTGTTAAATTTATCTTGCCATCGGGTCCACCAACTCTATCGTAGGTCCCAAAAGCACCATTTTGTGCATTGCCATTCTCTTGTATCTGATCAGTACAACACCACAGGATAAGAACTTTTCTATCTGCTCACTAACCTCTCCCATATCTCAGTGAAATTTTGAAAATGCTTGTATAGTAGGTTAATATGCCATGCTCACCAACAACCTCTATAGCTGGGAGGGAATCATAAATACAAAACCATGAATTGCTCCTTTGACTGAATTAAGAAAACCTTGGGTGTGTTTGGGTGTCATGTTGTAGTTGTTATTGCTACTCCCCCGCTTGGCCAGTAAGAGTAAGATTTCATTGCTTGAGTTTTAATTCAAGTGTTAAATATGATCTTTTGCCCCACAGAATGCAGCAGGTTGATGATGTGATGAAGCTCGATGTTTCTTGTCATTTATGCATTGAGTGTGCATTTACTAGTTGTTGTACTGCACTTGCATGTCTTCTTGGATGACTAGGAAGAGCAATGCACCATGTCTATAGATAATTACCCAAATCTAGATATCTTAAGCGGTCAACGAACGTCAACATAGGTTTGTTATCCTCATCGCTGAAAGTTTGATTACTCTAAACTTTGTTGATTGGAATTCTTATATTTGGGTCTGATTGTAAGAGGGGAAGAACCTTGACTCAAGTTATGTTTCATTTGTGCATTGTATTGTATTCTTTAAATGGGATATCTTTGAAATATATAGTATTTATATCTGACTGTAGTACTTCAATCTATTTTGAAATCATTGTTATGGTTTGCAAATTATTGTAAGAGAAGGAAGGGCATGCAAAATTATATTTCCAGTTCATTATCCTTAGGTAACATGATGAATGTCATGGCTCTTTATTTTTTATTTCAAGACTTTATTGATCTGGACATGGATAGTAAATTATATGTGATTTCTTCTTTGAAATTGTCAAGTTTGTAACAAACCTACCATATTCCTACTCAGTCAAATTCACTTCTCGTAACAACCAATTGCTATCCTTTTCAGTTTGCTATCACGAAGTTAAGAGTTGAAGTTTCTTGTGGGTCAACCTGAGAGCAGATGAATTTGGGTCCACGTTATCAGATTTGACATTTCAAGGTGAATGTAAACCTAATAGTCCATCTTATTGTGATAATGAATTCATTTTGATAGATTTTTATCTCCAAATAATTATATTTATGACAATATGTTGCTCATTCATTCCTTATGACAATGGTGATCATGACATGTGTGTCACACACTGGATGTGCAGCATGGACTAGATCACTGGGATATAAAATTATTGATACGTGGAGACCATGGATGTTGGTTTCTCAAGTTTTTGGGTATATTGTCATTTTTCTTGCATTAAAAAATTCTCCTCCTTTTGACAGTACTATACCTAACGCAGGGTCCTTTTTTCTGATATTATATTTTTGACCAATCATCATGACGATGTGAGGTCATATTTCTTTGACTTTTTCCCTTTGTTTATCAATTTTTTTTGCGGCTATATGAAGTTTCTTCTGTGGTTTGTGCTATATACTCATTTTTCTGGATGAATTCATTTGACATCATGTTGTCTTTCTCCGCACATGTATTCTGCCTTGGTTATAACCTTGAATACTTTGGCAAATCATGTGGTTTGTCTCTGCATCAATTTGTTCTTTAAGAACTGCCCATTGATGATTCTTTTCTACTGTTGATGTTTCACAATAGACTAGAAAACTATTTTGGTGTCTTTAGCTACTGCCTAGGTTGTTTCTTAGTGTCTTTCCTCCTTTTGGTCGTGGTTGCTTTGATTCTGAAGTCAGTTTCATAGTTTGGATGAGTTGTTTATGGTCTTTTGCTCCTTTGGATTTCTTGTCTAATAAATTGAGCTCACTGAACCAACTTAATTCAAGACTAACCATGGTTCAAAATAGAACAATACCAACATCAGTAGAGAATCTACCTCTAATGTATGTGTTTTACTCATAGCTTGACCACCTTTTTATCCGACCATCACAAAATATATCTTACTTTGTAGTAACTCCTAACCCATAGGAAACATATGTAGATCTATTTTGGATAGTTATATATTTTGCTGATTTAGAATTGTATATGAACCGGATAGTTCTATTGATGTCATTTTACAACTTAAATGAGAATTGTTTTGTTTCTATATATTGTATGTATGTTTTAAGTTTGATATACTGAATTGGTAGTCTTGCATGATAGTATAGACATTACACTATATCCATGTGCCACCTAAATCTGCACATGGATCTTGCAAAAGCTTCTGGATGTACTAATCTCATTTACTTTCTTACCATATCATATCTGAGAGAAACTTCTTATATCTACCACCATCATTTAGGTACTTTTGTTAGACCATTTTCCTCAAAATTTGATCTCGTTGGTCTTCATATTAAAAACTCATTTGCTATTAACATCCATGTAGATACGAAGACAATCATTCTTGTGATAATTCAACTGTTATTTTTGTATGCCGAGGACCAGAAAAAGGATATTCAACTATTCCTAAATTCCCTTGGTGGATTTGTAAATGCAGACACTGGTTCTATCAATAAATAACATGTCATGTATTTTATCTTATATTAGCTATATGTTGTACTACTCAAGTAGTCTACTACTTTATATTTTTTTTTTTAATGTATACTTTGATATCTTATTAATCCCTTTTCGATCACTTATTATGCTTTGGTTAAAACATGTACCATCGCACTACCCAAATAAAGCACACACCACTATCTGCACTATCCAAATAAATCACACACCACTTTCTCCCTTTCAATAAATAATGAGAGATTTTTTGAAAAGCATCAAGTGCATAGTTCTTGCTACTCTTATTCTTTTGATTACTGTCATATAGAAGGATATCACCAATGTACGCACACATACACGGTTCATACACATCCTTATTCTCCAATGAGAGAATGTAAACTTCTTATATCTACCACCATCATTTAGGTACTTTTGTTAGACCATTTTCCTCAAAATTTGATCTCGTTGGTCTTCATATTAAAAACTCATTTGCTATTAACATCCATGTAGATACGAAGACAATCATTCTTGTGATAAATCAACTGTTATTTTTGTATGCCGAGGACCAGAAAAAGGATATTCAACTATTCCTAAATTCCCTTGGTGGATTTGTAAATGCAGACACTGGTTCTATCAATAAATAACATGTCATGTATTTTATCTTATATTAGCTATATGTTGTACTACTCAAGTAGTCTACTACTTTATATTTTTTTTTTTATGTATACTTTGATATCTTATTAATCCCTTTTCGATCACTTATTATGCTTTGGTTAAAACATGTACCATCGCACTACCCAAATAAAGCACACACCACTATCTGCACTATCCAAATAAATCACACACCACTTTCTCCCTTTCAATAAATAATGAGAGATTTTTTGAAAAGCATCAAGTGCATAGTTCTTGCTACTCTTATTCTTTTGATTACTGTCATATAGAAGGATATCACCAATGTACGCACACATACACGGTTCATACACATCCTTATTCTCCAATGAGAGAATGTAAAACCTAATTTCCATTCTGATGGATGGTGAGATCCTAACTAGTACATTGTAGCATCCAAGTTTCAGTCTTATATGGTAAAGTGCACTATTACATTTTCTTCTTTATATGTTCCCTTCTTTCCCATTACACATACAAATGGAATCACTTCATTTTTTAAATTTGAGAATACAAATTTCTCTCTAGTTTGGCACACCCTACTCATACACACACATATATATATATATTTTACCGTTCAAAATGTGTTGAATATTGAATTCCCCCCTCTGATTATAAAAATGTCTATAACCTATTTTGACTATCTTAAATCTTGCTACTTCCCTAACATAATATTCTAACCATGTTGTCCTACTTCAATCGTCTATTAGAAGACTAAAGTAGAATGTTGCTTGTACCACAATTTTACAGGTCGAAGATAGGTTCATGACTGATTTATTGTGGTATAAGCTCTGATGATAGGTTCCTCTTCTATTTTTGTTTGGGTGGAGTTAGCTTGTGATTCAGTAAGTTCTTTCTATATCCCTCAATTATTTCTGTGTTGAGATATATAGAAACCTCAAACTTGGGGACCAGGTGGAACTTCCAGTTGTTGATGAGAATGATTTATCTTTGAATAATATCTTTGAAGAATCTCAATGAATAGTAATATCAATTACAGGACCTTCCTATGGCCAATCAGAAGCAAAGCACAAAGAATTTCTCTATTTTCAATCAAGAGAAATACCTTAGCAGTCTTTCTCTTCTTATGAGTTTATCAATGTTATCATATTTGTTGATGATACAAGTGGTGAAATTACTACAAAATAAAAATCAAGATAGAAGAAGATGCACATGATCATGTGGCATATAGAGTCTGCAATGGATAGAGGCAGTCAAAAGATGATATTGTATACATGTATCTTTTTTCCATGCATATTGTAAAATAGGGCCAGGTTAATGTCCTCCCCATGTGTACTCATTGTTCAAATATAAATAAAAGTATCATTGTTGACATTATAAGAACAACTTGATCTTGATCAATATTCTTTTTTTCTTCTTTTTAAAAAACCTCTCTATATTGGCAAGTGACTAACTAGATACATAATGTCTCACTACATATGTATGTATAGTACATGGTGTCTTTTACTACACATTAGCTATAATTACAAGTGTAGTAAGTGCTAATTTTTGCTATACATGAACTGCATATACAAACTGTAACCAATGCCATTTCTCCCTACATATCATAGCTACAAATTGAATTGTAGTCATATATTTAGCTACAATGGCAACTACATTTTTATGTGTAAGGACATTTTTACCTACAATTAGGGTTACATATGACTTTGTAGTCATAGGAATAACTAACTACAAATTTAAAAAATGTAGCCTAAACAATTAGCTACATGGGTATTAACTTCATATTCTAAATGTAAGGATAAATGTAGCCAAAGCTTTTAGCTACAAATTTTGGGGTTTCCGCTAGAATTTTTTTTTGTAGTTAAAGGCCATATTTTTCGTAGTGTTTGTTGGGCAAGATGAAAAAGGCTCCTTTCACTGGCAAGAGTGAGAGAGTGAGTGATCTATTGAGACTCATACATACTGATGAATGTGGACCTTTTAGAACAAATGCTAGAGGTGGTTACTAGCGTCATTGCCTTTACTGAGGACTTCATAGGTATGGCTATGTTTACTTGATGAAACATAAGTCAAAAACCCTTGAAAATTTTGAGGATTTCATGAATGAAGTACATAACCAAATTGGTAAAAGTATTAAAGGCACTTCGTTCAGATCGAGGTAAAGTGTACTTAAGCCAAGAGTTTGAAGACCTTCTGTGAGACAGTGGTATCGTATCACAATGGACTGTACCTAGAACACCACAGCATAATAGTGTATTAAAAAGAAGGAACTATACATTACTAGATATGGTGCAGTCAATGATGATTTTTTCTGATCTTCTGACTTCCTTTTGGGGACATGCTCTAGAAAGTGCAACGTTTACACTAATCTGTGTACTATCTAAATTGGTTCAAAAGACATCATATGAGACATGGTATGGTAAATGTCCCAATGTGTCTTTCATGAAGATTTGGGGATGGGAAGCTTATGTGAGAAAGAAGTTTCCCAAAAATCTTAGACCATAATCACATAAACGTTATTTTGTCAGATATCCTAGGAAAATCAAAGGATACTACTTTTATACTCCAGTCTGACAACAAAGTCTTTGTTGCCAAGGATGTTGTGTTCCTAGAAAAGGAATTTATTTCCAAAGGAATCAGTGGTAGGAAACTAAAACTCAAAGAGGTTCTATTACAACAAGAAAATATTGAATCAATATAGGTACACGAGGAACATAGAGAGTCACAAAATGTTGTGGAATCTCAAATTCCCCGTGTAGCATAAGAACCTCACAGATCTAGTAGAACACACCTTGAACTTGAAAGATTTGGTTATCTTGTAACTCAAGAAGGTGATTAGTTGGTCATTGATGATGGGCCAACAACCTACCTAGAAGATGTTAAGGGACCAAAGTCTGAGAAGTGGCTTGAAGTCATGAGATCTGAGATGGAATCCATGTACACCAACAAGGTATGGACCTTGGTGGATCCACCTGAAGGGATAAAACCCATAGGGTGCAAGTGGGTCTTCAAGAAGAAGATTGACATGGATGCTAATGTACAAATATATAAAGGTCGGTTGGTTGCAAAGGGTTTCAAGCAAGTTCAAGGTATTGAATATGGCAAAACTTTTTCTATAATTGCCATAGTTAAATCCATCAAGATCATGCTTGCCATTTCATCTTATTATGACTATGAGATTTGGCATATGGATGTTAAAACCACATTCCTTGATAGGAATCTGCTTAAGGATGTGTACATGACACAACTCAAGGATTTTATAATATAAAGGATGCAAATAAAGTTTGTATGCTACAAAGGTCAGGCTATGGATTGAAGCAAGCATCTCGGAGCTAGAATCTTTGATTTGATGAATCAATCAAAGAGTTTGGCTATAGTCGAAATGAAGATGAACCATGAGTTTACAAGAAGGTTAGTTGGAGCATGATTGTATTTCTCACATTGTGTGTAGATGACATACTATTGATGGGGAATGAGATCCCTACCTTACAAATGCTAAAAACTTGGCAAGGAAATACATTCTCAATGCAGGACTTAGGTGAAGCATCCTATATCTTAAGAATCAAGATCTATAGAGATAGATCTAGAAGGCTTCTTGACCTAAACCAGAGCACATATATTGACAAAGTGCTGAAAGGTTCAACATGAAAAACTCAAGCATAGAAAAGTTACCAATGTCTCATGGTGTTAGTATCTCTAGATATCGATGTCCCAGCTCTTCTAAAGAATGGGAGCGCATGAGCAAGATTCCATATGCATCTGCAATTGGATCTAACATGTAAATAATGTTATATACTCATATTGATGTCTCATATGCCTTGAGTATGAGTAGCAGGTATCAGTTAGATCCCGGAGAAAGTCATTGTATTGCCATAAAGAACATCCTTAAGTACTTGAGAAGAACTAAGGATCATTTCCTTGTCTGTGCTTGTGAGGAAGAGTTGGTGGTCAAGGGTTACACCGATGCAAGCTTCCTAATTGACAAATATGACTTTAGATCACAATCTAGATTTTGCCTCTACAGTGGAGCTATAATCTTGAAGAGTTCCAAGTATGAAGATTTTATAACATAGGCCAAGTATATTGTTGCTTCCAATGCAGCAAAGGAAGTTGTTTGGATATAAAAGTTCATGTGATGCCCAACATCACATGAATGAGATTACTCAAAACAAAGTGCACGGTCAACTACTAATTACCACATTATTAGAAAAGTGAATAAACTAAAAATGGATATCATATTACTAACATGTGTAGAAATGTATTACAACAAGGTCCAACAACCTGTATCACATCACATACGATAATAGATATTTACTGTTCGGTGGCCATCTGCCACAACTTGTGTACAAAAGATATCCTATTTCACATAAACATGCCACATATATACAAATCAAGACATATTTTCAAAACATGTGTCAATATACATCATCTACAAAATGCATCCCTTCCCAGACCTGAGAGTACATGTATGTAAATCTTGGATTCAATTTGCAATTTTACCCATTTTCAAGATTTTATTTCCTTTGTTTACTTTTTGTCCTTTTCCCTAAATTCTCCTGTCTTTTTTATCCTCTTTATCCTCAATGTTGAAATTAAGCAACCCTTAATGATTTGCATTATATTTACCCACATTCATTTCTATGAATGGGTTTTTGCACAAATATCTCAAATAGTGTGATAATTAGAGTCTAATAATGCAAAATGACCATCAATGAGAGATAATTAGTATATTATATTAATTTAGAGATTTTATGGCTCTATGGGATAAGAAATGAGAAATAAGAAATTTTATATCAAAATTTATTAAAGAAAGGTACTAAATATATGTATTAGGCACTTAGCATACAATCAAATACAAAATGTGTTCAAAAGGAGAAATTAATGTAAAGTTAAACCCCACACACTTTAATTAGCAAAACCATGAATTTTCATGTCAATTGGTATTTCTCTACCCTCTTAATTAATTAAATGAATATGCAACTCTAATATATATAAATGTCTATTGCATGGAAAAAGGAAACCTCCTTGACTCCTATTGAGTATGCCCTTTATTTTCTTTGACCATTGAATAGCAATTGCTTTTCCAATTGAATTAGTATTTAAAATCTTTATTACCATTGGTTTTAATAGTGGTATTTGATTAGGAAATTAACTATTTCCTAAACCACATTTTCCCCCTCATCATAACGCAACGTCACGTTACTTCCGTCCCCTCTATCTAACACGACATCACGTTTTCCCTTCCAAAATTGGCGTTGCCCCGTTGATAATAGTGACAACCCATTGTCTAACTCCTATATCTTCTCCTCATGTTCCTTCCTTTCCTCTCACCCTCTTCCCCTAAACCCTAGCCACCCATGATTCCCTAAATGTGAGCCCATCCAACAGCCACCACTCAAGGCAGTTGTTGGCGCTATTGCTGCCTGACTTCATCTTCTCACTAGTGTCAGTGCTAGAAGCCTGGGCTACAACGCTGCATCGGTGTCACTAACACCATCGGCAGTCTGCAATTACCACAACACCTTGTTAACCCCTAAGATGTGATCTCCTAGACAACCTCCAAGGCTCCAACTCACTCCCATAGTAGGTTGATCGGCCACCAATGCTCGCCACACCTCCATGTTTTATGCCACTAGATTGGATCTGTATGCAGAATGACAATTAACGCAACACCTCTCAGCCTTCAAGACAATGCATGTAAACTAGAGGCGACCTACAATTGTGAGACTCAGATCCAAAATCCATAACCTAATTTCTCACCCCTCGACCTAGGTACATGCCACCTGAAACAACATCTAGATGCACCATCGTCTCTCCCTATAGTTGTTCTTTTCTCCACTGCCTACAAACTGGAGTACAATCTACTACAACCTGAAACCCCAGATTTAGATCTCACCTTCCCTCTGTACTCACCAGCAACAACAATGCCCTGCCCTACCCATGTCACCTCATCTCCTCCTCATCCTCGCCTCCTCAGCAACAGCAGTGCCCCACTGGTGTTACCTCACCTCCTTATCTACCTCTCTACCACCATCGATCAGGGTCGCCCCCAGCCTAGCAGTAACCAACAAAGGCCACACACAATTCCTCCTAGCCATCCACTCCTCCACCTCACCCAACACCATAAAGAAATGCATGCACGATGCTTGTACATCCAGAGCAGCCTCGACGCCCACATCGTAACCACCAAGTGCAATGCCGTCTATCCTGAGAGAAATACCGTAGACTCCTCTCTTGCAATGACATCAACTCCTATACCTACAACACCACCTGATGTTGTGTCAGCTAGCTACAAGACACCACCTGAAGATATGGAGGAATTATCTTGGGATGAACCCTAGATATGCTCACAAACATATCATCACAGATCCATTGGTTTCTATTGTCTAAGGTCTGTAATTCTTTCCTTATTTTGATCTTTCAATATTAGCTTATGATGATAATGGAAAGTAAACCATGGTAAAAAAGATATAGATCTAATTCCCTATGACAAACAAGGACCACATATCTAAATCTTAATTTATGATCTATATAGTAGATCTATAACTAAGGAGTTGTTTTGCAAAATGTGTTCACATTATTATATCATATTGACCTACTTGTATACATCCTATTAGTTTATACATGCATCCATGTAGTACTACATATTAAGTGATGGATGTAAGTTGAGCATGTTGCCCTATTATAATCTTGTATGTCATAGATCAACTAATAATGGAAGAGTATATATAAGATGAGTGACATATTAATACTATACATAAATTATCAAGAATTTTGATAATAATGTTTCAACAAACCCTAGATACACAAATGCATATTTATACAATAGGTAGTAATTATAAATACAATATAATTATGGAATGAATCTAACTATATTGTCTTTGTTGACTTGAGAGTTATACATTGCCCATATTTTGATAATGACTTAACTATTCCATTCCTATGTATCTAATATGTTTGTTCAAGATTGATTTCAGGCTTTAGGTACATGAAAAGGATCAAATTATACAAGCCCTAGCTTGTTCAAGTTCAAGTCAAACGCAATTCAAGTGTGCAATTTGGGAGATCACTCCAAATGACCTTAAATGATTTTTGTAATCACTTGTATTGATGATATGACTTGTAACTAAGATGAAAAAAATTAGGGATACTTAATTCCATGGTTTAATCACTCAAATGTCAATTTAGAAAATTTGTCACAGGTTGTTCATCGGTCGAGTTGGAAACTTGACCGATCTTATGATAGATTTTCTAAAGATGACCCATCGGTCGACTTGTACACTCACAAAACTCGACCGACCGACTCACTAAGCAAATCTGATTTTAGCTCATCGGTCGGGTTTTCCACAACAAACTCAACTGATTGTTTGAAAATTGGCTTTGTCATTTAGTGGATCAGTCGAGTTACCTTTATTGAAACTCGACCAAATGTATTGTACGAAAAATGTAGAATAAGAGATTATAATTGTTGGTGAGTTGTATTGGGTGAAAACAGATCCGTTGTATCTTGGAAAATGGCTATATTTTGATCCTAAGTGATCCCACACTTAAGGGAACACCCCCAGCTATAAATAGGACCCCTTGGAGTTCATTCCAAGTTTGCTCATTCATGCATTTCTAAGTCCTTGCTATAGTTGAGTGTGTTGCAACTACTTGAGCCCCTTTCTCTCTCTAGGTTACGCTTCATTTCATGATTATGAGTGAGATAGGCCTGTAGTGAGAGAGCTACTTCCTTGTGTTTGTAAATCTCTCATCCATTTCATCTTCCCTACCCCTTTCCTCCATGAAGCAAAGGTGAAACACACTATTCTGAGTAAAGGTAGAGTTGTTGTTGGTCTTCTTTAAGGTTGAAGAAGTGATGAAGATCTTCTCCATGTGGAGGAGAAGGCAAAGGCTGAAGATCCAAGAAGAGTAGAAAAGTCCTTGAAGGCAGAATACTTATGCAAGAGTGGGTAAGACCTTGGAGAAGGTTGAAGAATCTTGGCAAAGTGGGTAAGTCCTTGCTAAGGTGGAAGACTTTTGGTACTTGGATGGGTAAGTCCTTTGGTGGTCTTGTGTTGTAACTCTTATTGGTGAATATATAGAGAAAAGCACTTGAAAAGTCTTAGAGGCTGACCTATCTAGGTAGTGGACTGACTCTCTCCTTGTTTGGAGAGTGAAACCACTCTACATGACCTTGTCAAGTGCTTGCTATCAATTCCTCTCATCCTCACTATACTCGTTAGTTAGGACTTCAAATTGCACTTAAGCTATTGGTTTTACTTGATATAATTTGAAGGTTTAATCTATCTTGTGAGAATTTTTGAAGCTTTATTCACCCCCCTCTAGAGCCCTAGATCCAATAAGTGGTATTAGAGCCAAGGATCTTCTCCAACAATCTCCCATGAGACGAGAAGATGGGCAACAACCTACTTGGTTCTCTCAACCTAGAGGGAGGCTTATCCATACGTCCTCCAGTCTTTGATGGCACCAACTTCCTCTGTTGGAAGAGGCGTATGAAATTCTACATCCAAGTCATGAACTTTGACATGCGGAAGGTGATGGTCACACCTTATAAGGGGCCAACCAGAGTTGTTTCAACGGAGTGAAGTTGCACTCAAAGAAGCCCAACTCAATTCCAAAGCCATAAGCATCCTCTATGCAGCCCTTACCCCAATGGAGTTCAACCGGATCTCATCTTGGGACGTCACCTATGAGATTTAGGACAAATTGTTCATCACCTATGAAGGCACAAAGCAAGTCAAGGAGGTCAAGATCTACATGTTGAATAGCCTTCTAGAGAACTTCAAAATGGGTAAGAAAGAAGGGATTACTGATATGTACTCAAGACTCAATGTCATCATCAATGGGCTGGATACATTGGGCAATACTTTGGATAGAGGTGTAATCAACTCCAAGATCTTGAGGACTCTACCAAAGAGATGGGAGTCAAAGGTCACCTCAATTGAAGAAGTGAGGAGCCTTGGTGACATCCCAACCGAAGATATCATTAGCAACCTCCAAGCCCATGAGCCAAGGCTTGATAAATAAGAAGAAGAAGCCAAGTAAGAAGAGAAGGAAGCCAAGAAGATTAAAGATAGTGCTTTCAAAGCACAAGTGGAGACGATCATCCTTCAAAAACAACTTGCTTGCCAGACTTCTCCCTCCTCTAGTGAAGATGATGACCCAAGTGAGCATGAAGCCAACTCCATCAAGGGCAAACACTTCAAGGGAAAGTAAGCTCCTCCTCCTCCTCTACTCCTAGATGCTACAAGTGTGGACAAAAGGGGCAATATAAGAGTGAATGTCCCAAGTCAAGAAAGTCACACCACAAGGGTAGCACAAAGAAGGAATAGGATTACAAGAAGGAGAGAAAGTAAAAGAGGAAGGATAAGAAGGAGAAGAGATACAAGAATGCAGCTCATGCAGCTTCATCTTTAAGCAGCTCAAGCTCCAAAGAAGATGGAGAGTGCCACATTGCACTCATAACCTCTACTAGTGAAGAAATTGGTGAGGTAAGTGAGGTAAGCTTGCATGAGTTATCTAAGGAAGCTAATATTGGCATGCTTATTTCTACCCGTTTATCTTTTGCTAAATGTAAATCTAAAAGAATACGGTTAGGAAAAATCATTGATGATCTATATGTTAAACTTGAAATCCTTGAGCTGAATGATAAAACTAATCTTGAGAGTATTGATAATTTATAAGGGTAATACCTTGATCTTGAGCTCAACACAATGGATTTGAAGTTGAAAATGGGATCTACCTTAAGGAATGTTGAATTTAAGATTCTTATTGATGCTCGTAGAGATGTCTATCTTAAAGAAATCCAAATGCTTAAATCTGAAAATGCTAGGTTTCTTGGTCAAGTTAATGATTTATCCTCTAGACCTATATTGCCTAGTAATGATGTTGCTTCCATTTCCCTTGAGAAGAATTCATATCTAACTAAACCCCTTTGTCTTGAGGCCGATCTTATTCATGCTAAGGATGACAGTGCTAGCTTATCTTCTACTATTATTTCTCTAAATGATGATAACCATAGATTAAGAGCATCCCTACAGAAATTCCTCAAAGGGAAGAACTCCCTAAATGAAATCCTTGACCATTCTACCAAACAAAGTGATACTAATGGTTTGGGATTTGTAGGGGGAGCACCAAAGGGAAAGAGTTGAGCCAAAGGTAAGAAAAAGAGCAAGGAGACCTCTTTCTTTATAGGTGAGTCTTCCGGCACTAAGAATCCTATGGTTTGTTCTTATTGCAAGTGTGATGATCATTAATCTACTTATGGTCCTTACAAGCCTAAGGGGACCAACCCAAAGATGAAATGGGTCCCCAAACTAACTCTGGATCCCAAAGTTTGAGTTTGGAATTGACATTCTCCTTTCTTGTAGGAAATAGGAAGATGGATTGTTGATGGTGGCTGCAGTAAGCATATGACATGAGATATAAGCCATTTCAACAACTTCACCAAAAAGAAAGGAGGTTCGGTCACCTTTGGGGACAATATGAAAGTTAAAGTCAAAGGTGAGGGTGATGTAGGTAAATCCTTGTGCATCAAGAATATTCTTTTTGTGGATGGCCTACATCACAAATTAATTAGTGTTAATCAATTATGTGGTAATGGTTACCTTGTGTTATTTACTTATTTTGAATGCTTGATTCTAGATTCCCTCACCTACCAAGTTATATATAAGGGAACTGGTAGTGGTAATCTTTATGTTATTGTTCTTGAATCTATTAAGCTTGTTGTTGGTAGATTCCCAGTAGTCAACTTGAATGATATTTCTCTTTAGCACCGTATTCTTGGTCATGTGAATTTGTATCAGTTGAAGAAGTTGAGCAAAAAGGACTTGGTCAAGGGACTTCCCAAATTGGATTTTGAAAAGGACGAGGAATGTCAACCTTGTACCCAAGGAAAGCAAACTAAGTCCTCCTTCAAATCCAAAGGAGTCCTTAGTACTAAGAGAGCTCTTGAGCTTCTTCATATTGATCTATTTGGACCAATGAGAACTCAATCTCTTCGTGGTTCCAAGTATTGCCTTGTTATTGTCAATGATTTCTCAAGATATACTTGGACCTTCTTTCTCATTTCTAAAAGTGACACGCTTGATGTTTTCTTAAGTTTTCGTAAATGATTTGAGAATGAAGTTTCTTGCTACATCGTTTCCATCCGTAGTGATCATGGGGGAGAATTTGAAAATGAGCTTTTTAAACGTTCTTGTCAAGAATATGGTTATGCACACAACTTCTCTTCACCTTGAACACTTCAACAAAATGGGGTTGTAGAGAGGAAGAATAGGTCTTTACAGGAGATGGCTAGGACCATACTTCTAGAGTATGATACTCCAAAGAAGTTTTGGGCTGGAGCTATTAGTACCTCATGTTTTGTGCAAAAGTGAGTTTTTACCCATCCCTCTTTGAAGAAAACCCCCTATGAGCTATGGCATGGTAGACAACATTCTATCGAGTATTTCCAAGTTTTCATATGAACTTGTTTTGTTTTGAATATGAAAGATTCTCTCGACAAGTTTGATCTGAAATCTTACAAGACTTTCTTTCTTGGCTATAGCATACTCAAGTAGCCCTCACATCCATGATATCCCGGAAGAAATTTCAAGTCTCTGAGGATACACTGAACATCTTCTTTTCAAGTATCGAAGTGACTGACACCTGGAGTAAGGACTACCCAAAGTACTTTGACTTAGTTGAGCCTGAGTCCTTCTACAAGAAATATGATCTTACATTCCCTAATATTCATAAGTTCTTGAAGAATCCTCAATTCCCATATAGTAAGAAGTGCACCCTTCCCTACTCTTCCTTGGACCTCAAGAGATGCATCCTTGCCCTAGTTGTTAACTACAATATTCACCCAAAGAAGAATCAAACTGAGATTGCAGAAAACACTATAGTGATCGTGTATTGTATCTTGAAGAACATCAGAGTCAAATGGTCAAGATATGTTCTCCATAACATGACCTGCTTTGACTCAGGCAAGAATGCTCGTGACACCCACCCACCCTACCCAGCCCTGATCTGTGGTCTATTTCAGCTTGCCACTGGCAAATCTCTTTTCCCTGACCTTCACTACAAACCTGCCCAGAAAGGAGTTTGCATAAGTGAGACCACTCTTTAGCAGTCTGTACCTATCCTATCCTCCACCACACCTGGTGCCTCTACCTTTGCCTCTACCCGAGCACCTCCACCACCTCAGCCTACCTAACCTGCCCATGCCTCGTTTCATGTATCCAATGAAACTCTTATGGGCTACATGATTCATCAATAGGCATACAACCTTCAGGTTCATGAGCACTTGCATAATAACCTATGTTCCATCATGTCCAACATAAACATGTCATGTACACATCCCTACCCTGCCTACCAACCTTTCCTAGGAGGTGGTTATGCATCCTATGCATATGATCACTTTTACCCCGCCCCTCCACCTACACCTTCCATTGCTACACCCATTGCTGTTGGTGGATCTACCCATGGTGTGCTGCCTCTGACTACTGGTCCCTTGGCCACTCTACTTGCCAACCTCAGTAGTTCTACTCCTTCCTTCCCACAGGCCAATGAGCTCCATGCTTTTGGTATGTCTTGGGATGAGCAGAATGCACGTTGGCCCGATTGAGGTTTTGGTTCTCTTGCTGATGAGGAGATGCCAGACCAGGCTGATGAGGAGGTTGCTGCTGATGAGGAGGTTATTGATGATGATGAGGATGATGGTGAGGCATCTGATGATGATGGCTCTGACAAATTTGTTGGTGCCTCCGATGATGAAGGAGATGTTATTCTCTCTACATCACCTTCAGACATAGATGATGACTATGAACCTGATGTTTCTGATGGTGATGATGATGATGTTGTGAACATAGATAGCTTAGATGTTTAGTTGTCTTAGTTTTTAGTCTATATGCTGATCATATATATCTTTCTAGGCTATTTTGTATTAGAAACATCTGGGCACATGTTCTTAGTTGTACTATTTTATCATCTAGATTTCATCATTTTGGCATGTAGCTGTTTTTTGAGAACTTGCTTTCCAGGTTGTAATCTTAATTCTACACACACTTACTCTTTGATTTACTATATCTCATGAGTTGGTGCCATGTTTTACCATATTTTGATTATGACTTAGATTGTTTGTTTCTCTTGTCTCTATTTGGTATATGCTTTGAGATTGCATGTTATAGATATTTTTGCTTGGTTGTGCTTGGCGAAGACTCGTTTCTATGCTCTTATACCTCCTTCCTTTTTTATAATGTTAAAAGGGGGAGATCCTTTTCTTGAAGCTCAACCATATTTCTTTTACTTCCTATGTGATCCTTTTCTTATTCAGTATATTCTTTATCATGTGACTTGCTAAAGGACCATATAGTATATATATGTCATGTTGCTTTGTGTAGATAGACTAACCATGCAGGTTAGAGTAAGCATAGATTGAGGGGGAGAAATTCACTTTGTTCAAATCTTGAATCCCCTTGCAATTCACAAGGCAAAGGAATAACTTCAATATCCTTTTCAATATGATTGAGGAATGGTTTTTCATTGTCAAAAAGGGGGAGAATGTTGACTTGAGAGTTATATATTGCCCATATTTTGATAATGACTTAACCATTCCATTCCTATGTATCTAATGTGTTTGTTCAAGATTGATTTCAGGCTTTAGGTACATGAAAGGGATCAAATTATACAAGCCCTAGCTTGTTCAAGTTCAAGTCAAATGCAATGCAAGTGTGCAATTTGGGAAATCACTCCAAATAACTTTAGATGATTTTTGTAATCACTTGTATTGATTATATGACATTGGGGACACTTAACTACATGGTTTAATCACTCAAATGTCAATTTAGAAAAAATTTCACAGGTTGTTCATCGGTCGAGTTGGAAACTCAACCGATCCTATGATGGATTTTCTGAAGATGACCCATCAGTCGAGTTGTCCACTCACAGAACTTGAATGACTGAATCACTGAGCAAATCTGATTTTAGCTCATCGATGGAGTTTCCCAGAACAAACTTGACTGATAGTTTGAAAATTGGCTTTGTCATTTAGTGGATCGGTCTAGTTACCTTTATTAAAACTCGATTGAATGTATTGTACGAAAAGCACATAAAAAGTGATTATGTCCGTTGGTGAGTTATTTTGGGCAAAAATAGATCCATTGCATCTTGGAAAATTGCTATATTTTGACCCCTAAGTGATCCCACACTCAAGGGAACACCCCCATCTATAAATAGGACCCCTTGGAGTTCATTACAAGTTTGCTCATTCATGCTATTCTAAGTCCTTGCTATAGTTGAGTGTGTTTCAACTCCTTGAGCCCCTTTCTCTCTCTAGTTTAAACTTCATTTCATGATTATGAGTGAGATAGGCATGTTGTAAGAGAGCTACTTCCTTATGCTTGTAAAGCTCTCATCCATTTCATATTCCCTACCCCTTTCCTCCATGAAGCAAAGGTGAAGCAAGATACTCTGAGTGAAGGTGGAGTTGTTGATGGTCTTCTTCAAGGTTGAAGAAGAGGTGAAGATCTTATCCAGGTGAAGGAGAAGGCAAAGGCTAAAGATCCAAGAAGAGTAGAAAAGTCCTTGAAGGTGGAAGACTTGTACAAGAGTGGGTAAGACCTTAGAGAAGGCTGAAGACTCTTGGCAAAGTGGGTAAGTCCTTGGTAAGGTGGAAGACTCTTGGTGTTGGGAAGGGTAAGTCCTTTGGTGGTCTCGTGTTGTAACTCTTATTGGTGAATATATAGATAAAAGCACTTGCAAAGTCCTAGAGGCTGACCTATCTAGGTAGTGGACTGACTCTCTCCTAGTTTGGAGAGTGAAACCACTCTACATGACCTTGTCAAGTGCTTGCTATCAATTCCTCTCATCCTTGTTATGCTTGCTAGTTAGGAATTCAAATTGCACTTAAGCTATTGGTTTTAATTAATATAATTTGAAGGTCTAATCTATCTTGTGAGAATTTTTGAAGCTTTATTCACCCCCCCCCCTCTAGAGCCCTAGATCCAAAAATCTTCTTATGAATTAAATGGTGAAAAAGATAATAGTGTAAAAGAATGTACTTTTATAAACATATATCTAGATGACATGTTAGTTGGATCAAAGCATGTGTATATTAGTGAACCTAATATATATTCACGTGGAATATACTTACACCAATATACATGGTAAGCATGATGTTAGGAATAATATGGATTCACATTATAGTGAAGAAAATGACATCATTAAACCTAAATTTCAAGGACATATATCATTATCCACATATATATGAATTACATAGACTTATGTGACTAAAGGTGGGTAATTAGAACTAAGATTGATTTATAAATCATCACATATTATTTCAACAAATATTCAAATCATAAACCCTAACATGACATTAGATGGTCGCGAATTGGGTAAGAATAACATGAAAATATAATATGAATGAATATGTTCACTTTGACTTGGCTGATATACATAATGTGCTTCTAGGATAAAAAGTTGACTTTGTGGACCAAAGAATACTATTCAAGTTAACCCTTATGTGTGAAAAGAGGTATGTGCATTCTAACCCTAAGTTGGGCATGTTTTAAATCCAATCATATTTTCCCAATGAGGCATGAGCCTATTTTCATTAATTCTTGTTATTGCCTAAATTGTTCTAGGGCCTTGGACCCCTCTTGCAAAGTTATTAAATTTCTTAAATATGAAATTGATTTACTCTAGTAGATGATGTAAATGAATAATTAACTAATGTAGTGTACATGAGTACAAACCACCCATAGTGGGCATGTGTTGTTTTTCTCAGGGGAATGTGACCACTCTCCCCAATTTTATATATATTAGGGAGCTTGGGAATGTGTTACTCTCCCTCACCCAGAGGTTGAGGTTAGGTAGGTGCCTCAGCCCTATGTTAGCTTAACGCAGTCATATTTAATCATGCATGCACTCTTATTATTACTTAAACTGGCAAAATTCTTATTTGTTTTACTTACCTCATATTCTTGACCCTCTTAGCACAGTGAATCTTTATTATTTCTTGCTTTAGTTGGTAATTGTCCTTATTCCTTAATTGACACATACATTTTCTCTCCTCTTTTTGGGTGATCCCAACCACCTAGGTTTAGTATCATAGTACGCAACAGGAGCATGGTGAACCAGCCTAAGACTACGAAAAGGAGTCTATCCTTCCCTCATGGATTTACTTGTTGAATTATTTATTTTATTGGAGACATATTGATGTAGTTGAGTTTCCCTCTACTTAGATCCTTTATTTGTATAAAGCATGTACACCCTTTGGGAAAAATTTATGTACTCTTTATTAACTCAAATATAGTCAAAAAAATTAACTTACGCTGCTATTCATTTGATTTTGTTTACCATTGTTTTTAGAAAATAGGTGGTGATTTGTGACAACCTAGATTTTTGAGTTGTAATAACTAATACAATATTTGAGAGACAAGCATTCTATGTATAGGACAAATACCAAATTGAGGAATTGGTAATACAATCATGGATTCCTTCACCCAAATTAGGTGTTTTGAGATACGATAGAGGGCTATGATGCCTAATTGAATTCAATTGTGAATTAATACCCTTACTAATTGATTAAGCTCGCATGAGACCAATCATTCATTTAGTGATTCAGAGAGTAGTGAACTAATCACTTTTGAGGAATTATGTACATATGAAGTCAAGAGGTCAATTCATAGACGTAGCGAAACCAAGTGACAAATTGACAAGCCTTGAGTTATTTTAGGATCATAATAAGTGTTGTTGGACTTGTTGTAACAATGTTTGATAGTTGCCTATATTGAATTCAAGGCATATACATCTATTTTGTATGGTTGTTTGAATAATTAATTTGCATGACCAAATAATGGATTTTGAGTCTCAACTTTGGTAGAAGCTTCTTTAAGATATTAGGAGACTATGTATAAAATCTTAAAATGGTTGGATATTCCTAACAAGAGATATATTTCTTTGAAGTTGGGGGCATTATTGATATAAATGTTTAGAAACCTTGTTCATTCAATTATTTAGTAACTAGGCTTTAGTAAATTGATGTGTCGTGTGATCCAGCTCTAGTCAGAACCAACATAATAGATGTGGTCATATCTGGACCGTTGAGTCTTTTTTTATCCAAAGGCTAGTTGGTCATCCTCTACCTCCGAATTAAACGGAACAGAGATCAGACTTGGCGGCGATCCTATTGGCCTCGGAGTGCCTTACTCGTGAATTATCTGGAAGGGATGGCGGATAAAAAGGATCAACCTCATCACAAGCTTCAGGATTACCCATTGTGCGAAGTTTTTGGTGGAGAGAAGTGAGAGATCGACCCTCTCTTTCCAGCCCCTTCTCCATCGCTATTCACAGCAACCAACTAGGAATGATCGAGGGGTTAAGGAGCCAAAAAGGGTGGTGGTTTGCACTATGGGGAAGAACCACTGAAGGCATAGGATGAGGACACGAGGTCATATGGGGAGCCACCAAGTTATGCGGAGCACAGCCAAAAGCTCCTTAGACCTGTCTTCTTCGGCCATGAGGGGTGACCTTAGAGACAGGTACGCAGCCTTCCTCAGTACCCGTGAAGATCACCTTCAAGCTCATAAGGGATATGCGGATCTTCCTGGTGCCTCATATGGGCTCGACAAGCAAAGGGTAGCAGATCCCCAAATCTGCGTTGGCTTCTTCCGTCGCGGCTCCAAGCGGCAGCTCTCAACAAATCCATGGATCCATCTCCAGTAGCCAAGGGCGACCGTCGAGGTGCGCCCATACCTAGAAGTGATGCAAAACCAACATCTAATGACGAGATCACCAAGACACAAAGGCCTCTCTCGCCGGAGTTCTCTGAAGCGGCGACGACGGTTGTGGTTACGGGAGATGAGGGATGAGCCTCTTGCGCAGGGAGACAGAGAGAGCGACCAGGGTGTTCCCAGCAGGGTGGGGCCCAGTCCAAGACTTAGCTGTGCCCACCTCCCCTGTGGCCGTGGGAAATGTGGCTATAATCCAGGCCCTGACCATGAAGATCCGATGGCCAGAATAAATCTTATAAAGGTAAACGTCGATTTAAATTCGTAGAAATATAGAGAAACTTAGAAATGAGACTAAAAATAGATCCCTTGGTCAATAAATCCCCCCAAAATACCCTCAGACCCAGAAAATGATCCCCTATATCACTGAACCCTTAGTTCTAGATTTTGAAGCACAACTATTAATGATATTTAATTTAAATGAGAATGCTTCATTTAAATGGTATAATTAGTATATGATGGAAATTAAATCTGATTAAAGTACCCTTGAACCCTAATATCATGTGGAAACCAAAAATAACCTTTGATCTGATTATTTTGATGGAATAATAGGTCTTTCTAATTAATGATTAATTGATGGCTCTTATCCTCATCTTAATTTTAGAAAATAGATCAGCCATCAGAAAATTATGAAACTTGAACCAGACCCTGATTATGACATGTAGGTCAGTAGAAAAATATCAGAGATAATCTTAGGTTAGTTTAAACCTAGGTTTGGTCTAAACCCTAACTTAGACCAAAAATAATAATGACACAATGAACCAATGTATTAATGACGATTAGTTGTTATTAATCAGGTGATAAACAAAGTTGTAGATGATCATGGATGTCTAAAGAATCTCTAAACTCAGGTACGTGGGTTTTTATTAAGTATATGACTAGTTCTCGTGCATGCATAATGATATGATGTACCTTGAATGCTCGTATTTGGATATGATTGCTTGGTTGAACTAGTATGATTTATACTTCGCCAAACCTAATAGAACATAAATGATTATGATGGGTTGTAGCTACTAGAGCACATAGCCTGGTGTGAATGTACGTTGCCTAACATGGATGTATGATTCCTTGGCCCATGTTAGATGTATGATGATATTATATTGCCCACACTAGATGTAAGTCGAGTGCAATGTGTCTTACAACCGCATCAAAATGAATGTAATAAAAAGGATGTTTACCTGATGATCGCTTTAAACAATGCTTTCTTTTACTCTTTCTTTCTCAAGTTATTTTCAATTTTGCAAACATATTAGTATGTATCTTTCTACCCACGTACACAACACCTTGTGTGTTGCTTCGCTGTTTCACGTATGTTTTAGGTTCAGGGATAGCATGAGACAAAAGAAGGGAAGTGAGCAGTTGTCTAGGTTGCACCTATTGTGAAGATCCTAGTTAGCATACATGTTCATAGACTTGTGTAAAATTCTCTATTCAATGTGTAAGTGTAAGTTGTAATAATTCATTTTATAAAATACATGTTGAATGTTGAGATTGTTTATGGTGTATGCCTTATTTTATATGATCATGTATGCGTATTATGCTTCCGCAACATACTCCTATACAATTGCCTAACGTTTTCGGATTTTTCCTCTCGAACCTTCTAAGTCTTGAGAAGGCAGAATCCGGGGACGTTACATGATTTCACTTCTTTATAAGGGACGACACTAGGACTCTACTACAACAACAACTAGTAGCTATCAAACCTTCTAAGACTATTGATATCCAAGCTTCTCTTCCTCAATAGCATGATCCTACCCAAACCGCTAATGACCACCTAAAAAGATGTGGGACCCATGAGGAGAGACTCATGTCCCTATGAGAAATATAACTCTCAACCATCAGTTATTGTTATAGTATGTATAATTATTAAGCAAGATGAGAAAATTCATCTAAACGAACAATTAAAAAATATTACACATGTCAAGGATATGTTAAACATCTAAGCAGGTAGGCATGGAAAGGTACATGACTAGAAGGAAAATGAAGAACATGTATAACAGTTAACTTATATTACCACATTATATAACAATTAAGAAGTATAAGAAACAAGGCCAAGGTTTAACATCTAATGTGAATCGTTTTTAACCCTACACAAATATACTACATGGTTGTATTATGTCTTTTATTAATTCCTCGAGGAATTGAGGTATACCACTCAATTCCAACTAACCACTGCTAAGTTGAATTCAGTGCCATACAAGATTCAGTACAACTGAATTCCTATAATCTCCCACACCCTTGGTCAATATGAGTCCACCCTAGTGACATATAAAGTCAAACTACAAAACACCTAACTGCCTTGGTATAATGTCACGATGCTAGACACTGGGGTACATAAAACCATTCCACCAAGGTACAACTGGCGTTGCCCTCAGAATATCATATATGTAAAGCTCTAAGATAAGACTGCATCCGTTCTCACATCAAGGCATGACCGTAGCCATCCTCCATACACCTTGGGATCAAGATGACATGGACACACACACACACAGTCTCATGTACCCCACACACTCAATAGTATGCTCTATGAGTTTCCCTTACAAATATTTATTTCACCATCCACCAAGTTCTAACACTGGAATGGATCTATGGCACATGGAAACTGCATGATTAAGGTTTCACTTGATTATTTAGAGACAATTGGGTATCTGCATCAAACAAGTTACATACAAACCGTAACATAGTTCTACAAAGTTAAGGGTTGATTGCAACTTTAGAAGATATAAAACGTATGGAACATAGATCTTGTCACATCATCACATGGTACTTTTCACTGTCACACAAGAGTCCATACTCATCATTGCATCATCACGGAATACCCATCCTTTATCACGTCATCAAAGGAAATCCCCTGAATTAGAGCTCAAAGCCACTGCAAAGGTCATAAGACCATTCACATTATTCCCTACAAGAACATCATCATCCCTCCCTGCCTCAACAAGGTTCATCATCATCACCATACATGATACATAAGGGATACACAATTAATCATTAGCTATGATGCTTATTCAACAACAAACTAGGGCTACACATTAGGAGAGAGAAAGTACTCCAACATTATAGTAATTACTCAAGAAAACTAGGCAACATTAAGTGCTTGCATTAGGGTTAAGTTTAATCAAGGTAGCTACATTAGGGTTTCAAATCAGTAATAAAAGCTAAACCCTAATTATCATTATTTCAAACATCCTTAGAAGTAAAAGAGTCAACTATCATCATCATAAATTCAACAACATAAGATGATCACAAAGTCCAGAAATTCTCATCGACCAAAGAGATTGGGACTCATTCCATCATTGACCAAAGAGATGAATCACCCTCAACGACCACTTAGGTCAGCACATCTGCGATAAAAAGAGGTTGGGTTCAATCCTTCATCGACCAAAGAAGAACTTTGGCGACCGAAGAAAACTAAGTGCATTGGAGACCGAAGAGGAACCTCATCACTTCATTGACTGAAGGGGATGGTCACCTTAGCGACCACTTAAGGAGATACAAACTTAGCGACCCTCAAACCATAAAAAATCATTGATCATATAGACCATAGCTTGGCAAACATAAAGGGAGATAAAACCTCCTCCAACACAAGATCAAATAGGTGGATCATCATGATGAACCCAAAAACCTCCAAGGTGTAAATTACAAGGAGGAAAACACTCCAAAATCCTAATTCCAACCATCAACATGAGAGAAAATCAAACCATGAACTAGAAAGAAAAAACCAACATTTAGCAAATGCATGCAAGGATCAACCTCCATCATGAAACAAGATCTCATGTATAGAAGATCAGGGTTCATCAAAAGGAAGTTATCTACTCACGATAACCATGAAACATAAACCCTAGATCATAGATATTATCACCATTCTACTTGGAACCACATTTTAAGGGTAAATTACTTACATGCAAGGTAAGTGTAAACAATAATTGAGGAGAAAGTTATATAACTCAACTTATCTAAGAAGGATCAACTCCAATAGCAAGGAAGCACCAAAAAGAGAGAGGAAAACCCTAGATTGATCACCACTTCCCGGCCAAGCTAGCACCACCTCTAATAAAAGAACAAAACCCTATGTCAAAGGAGCATAAGATAGAGCAAAACCTTATGCCGAGAAGACAAGAATGAGAAGTTCCTCAAATCAACTTAAGTACTACCATGGAGAACCATGTATTCAAATAAGAAGAGAAAGAAGAAGAGGCTAGAGAAAGAAAAATAAAGATCAAGAGGAAGATCACTTACCAAGGTCAAGGAACACCAAAGATCACCAAGGGAGGGTTACTCCAAACCCATCTCAACATGCAAGATGGATTGACCACTTGAGTTCCACCTTCTCCAAGCTCAAGCACCACCAAGAACAAGGGGGAAAAGCTCCAAGCAATAAGAGAGAAATAAAGGGTGCAAAGGATTTATTTGCATGCAAGGAGAGAGGCTTATATAACCAAGGGTTAGAGAGAGAGAAGGGAGGTTAGGTGTCATACAAACACATGTTATGTGTCCACCAAAACTCATCCATGCAAGCTCCATACATGTGCATGCAACTAAGGTGATAAAACCAAGAAAAACCAAGAACATACTGACTCTAGGAAAAGCCATCGGTCAAAGAGATTTTCAGCAACCAAAACATGATCAAAACTCATTGGTCGCATAGACCAAACCCTAGGGTTTCTTGGTGACCGAAGAGGATCATGGGTTCATTGACCGCTAAGACCATTAGAAACACTCAAAACATCACCGACCACAGAGAACATGGTCAAAGGAACAACTTGGAGATTGCTTAAAACAAAGCTCATCGGTCAACACACACCAAAGGTCAACCATCCACATAGGGTATCCAAGCAACCCTAAAACTCAACACAACATGTCTCTACGTCAACCCAAGGTACAACATGGCGCCCAAGGCACCACTCTCTACAACATGATGTTAAAACATGTGAGGCAAAACAAGAATGTGATAAATTGCAAGAAAAAAACTTGAACATGGGTAAATTGTAATTAGGTCCAAATCAATCACATAAAAGCATAACTAGTTCAAACAACATTCAAATTGGACCAAACTGGAAGCATAAGCTCATCACATGTTATAAAAGCACTTCATGAGATAATATTAAGGTATTAAGCATCTAATTATGATAAGAAGGCAAGATCAACCAAAAAAAGCTAGGTCAGGGGTCTTATAGTTCCTCACTGAACTTGGGGTGGTTTCAGGCATCAGCGATGCAGTAGAGTTGTATGGTGACAACAATGAAGCTATTACACAAGATAAGGAACCCATATCACATCAATGTTCTAAGCACATAGAATAGGGGTTCCATCTCATACAAGAGATACTACTACAAGGAGATGTGAAGATTTGTAGAGTACCAACTAAAAACAATGTTGTTGACCCCTTGACAATAGCACTTTCGCACTAGAAGCATGAAGGTCAAGTTAGATCACTTGGGATTAAATTCATGGGTTATAGTCTATAAGTTCAAGTGGGAGTCTATTGGTTTGTATGCCCTGAGAGCAAATCATATGATGATTGTAATGACATATCTTGTAAACAATTTGATTAATAAAGGCAATCTTTGTCTATATATTTGTTCAATTATGAGACAATAGTGTAACATAATAGATGTCTAAAGAATGATGTTACTCGATGACATATGTCTTATGTTGAGGACCTGAATGGTGAGATCATATGGATGATAAGAGTACATACATTTTTTCTATGTCCCTAGTCAGATGTTATTGTGGAAGCTAATAGATAGTAATAACACATAAGACTAGAGTGTGTGTTGGTTGATGATAGAATCTCATTAGTCATGATATGTGATATAGAACCAAACACATAGATACTTGTTATAGAATAGTGTATCATACAGACCCACCTTTAGAGTGATGCATGGAAACCATTGACTGGTAGTCAAAATCAACTCTCATACTAGTGATTGTAGTTCTTACACCTGAAATCACTACACTCATCACATGATGTTTGATGTACTTTGACATTGATTAGTATATTTTTACCCAATTTTACATGTAGTTTTATTTGCTTTTTAGGGCATGTTGCGTCTCTATTTCCCAGGTTTAGCTTTATATTCACTTAAATGCAATTGTTTTCCCTTTTTTGTATTTTAATGCTTTTTCAAATGTATTTCATGTAGAATCAACCATAAGTTGCACCAAAAAACCTAAATGTATGATTAAGCCCTCACGATGCTACACCTCAAGGGAAGGAAGACCCAAAAACTTTCCTTTTGATTACCTTCCAACCACCTAGTCATGCAAGCGGTTCTTCCATTCGCCTGACTCGACCCTCTCTCCAACCTGAGTTTTCCAGATTTTTGCGTCTTGACGGACACTCTCAGCATCTAGCCCATTCCTATTCATTCATACTGGCTCGCCAAAGGACCGAACATGAGGTTCAAATTGAGAAACCCATGTGAGTTGCCTGTTGGACCGAGTACGAGCTATGCAAGCAGATTCCTTTGACCAGAAGCATTCAACTTTAGGGTTTCAGAGGCAAGGAATGCATCTATAAAGGGCACCCTCATCGTCCATTCAAGGGGTCTCTGATTGGTGATTAGAAGCCACAATCTACATCACAGACCCTAGCGAGGAGTGAGGAGGCGGCGACCAGATTGGTCTTCCTACATCAAGCGTCATGGCCTTCTCCATCATTCCTACTATCCCTTTGTTGTTGTGCCTCACCATGAGAGAGTAGATGATTTGTGCTGGGGCATGAGGACTAGCCTTGATCGCCCATATTTTATCTTATCTTGTATCTAAACTCAATAATATAGTTGCTAAACAAAGTATCATTCTGCTCAATGCCTTACTTTGCAAATTGACGACTTGTTTTGCATATTAGTTTCAATTATGGATATGCAGGTTGTTGTGAGTGTGATTAGAACAATAGAACGATCTTATTATCCCCCTGAGCTGTCAACAAGGGATAGTGAGGTGTTTGGACTTCGATCTTTTATGTGCCAAGGATGATTGATCGTAAGTAAAGGAGTTCAGTAGCATAGGCAAAGAACTTGGGTACCAATGATGGTTGGTTCTAGGGGAGTCTATTCTAGGTGACGACCTGTATGCCGTGAGGGTGCAGAGCTCAGCCTTAATTTATCAATGACTATTGGAGAGTTAGATTTTGTTAGGATAATTATGCAGACTTTAGAAGAGAAACCCCATGCCGTGGTGCTCTTTATTACCTACTATTTACTTCTTTAATCTCTATTGCTTTAGGCAATAATTTAGTTTAATTAATCTTTCAAATGCTCAAAGATAAATATCATTCTTACTACTTCTGAATCTATTTAATTACATAAAAAGGTTGTCCTTTGGGTTCAATCCTCAAGTATACTGTAATAAGGCTTTGACTCGTGTGGAGTGGGGAATTAGTGCACTACTTTTGATAAACCTAGGAGATTATTCTTTTAGGGTTTTGTTGGTGCAACATTTTCACCCCCATCAGACATCATCCAACATGAACTTGAATAAGGGATGTCATAAAGGTGATGCTTAGATACATTGTGGCACATGGGGAATGAATGTGAGTGATGTACATGGGATTTGTCCCCCCTACTGGAGTTGATATCTTGGCCACTTGATAAGAGAGATTGAGAAACGTATGTCCATACTCATGTGCATAAATATATGATATGTGAGCTCACATGCATCTTAGATAGTCTGCTCTAGCTCAAGGAACATTGATTGAATGTTGAGAGGATGACATTTCCATTCCTCGAGGCCAATTTGGATATTAGAGACAACAAAACTATATGATCATTGTAACATTGATAACAAATGTAGGTTGAAGTTGTTATCCAACTTTTTAATTACTTGGGTAGCAATGATGTGTTGCTAGATACTGCTTATTGCTTGTGATATCATAATCTAGTTATGGACATTCACTGCCTAAGTAATTTGGGACCTATAGAGTCACACGCATAGGATACACCTGGAATAGAAGTTTACTCATGAATAATGTTTAACTTAATTACTAAGTGTTTAGGTATTCAATTTAAACAAGACAGTCTGAACTAGAAAATGAATCAACTGATTCAGAATTTGATCTAACCAGTTTAGATTCTGAATTGACCAGTTCAAATTGTAAATTGCCTAGTTCAATGATCAATGAGATTGGATCAAAAATTGATGTTGATTACATGTTATGCATTAATAGCTACATTTAGGCCAATATTTTTGTAAATAGGAAATAATGTGAACGGATTGATTCAAGTGTTGAATTGACCATTTCAGTTATGAACCGATCAGTTTGTGGTTTGAAGATTCTAAAAAATTCATAAAGTTCTGTCTTTTTGACTCCCAGATGATCTGGAAACCCTAACCCTGGCCATCCTATAAATAGAGGGGAAGTCAAGGCTTTTAAGAAAAACAACAATAAGCTATGAAAGTTGTTGTCCTCTCATAGTAGTGGTAATGTTAGAGCCCGAGCAAGTCTTACCCATAAAAGGGAGAGATTGTAAGGAGAGACAACAAGGGAGAGCAGTCAATGCTAACATCTTAACATTGAAGGGACAAATCCTTCATGCCAGTTCCCAAAGAACGACATGAGTTCTCGATGGTCTGCGTGGACTAAGTAGAGACATGGAGGTCATTGCCACCCACTAGGAGGATGTCAACAGTCATCATCTTTGTTGTTACGCCAACAGTCTACCTCGAAACCATCTAGGTTTTACTTGTGAAAGAAGCACACCGCTGCAAGGGTGGTCATTGGACTTCTCTAGGATTAGGTATATGCCTTGCAACGTTCCTTCACAATCAATAGTTATTAATACAATCCGCCGGTCCAGGGGAATATGGAAAGAAATTTTTTATTTTTGCTGCCATCTTTGTCGCCATATTTACCTACACCTATCCCACTGTCTTTTGTACATGGAGTACACAAGAAACAATTGTGACTTGAAAACCTAAAGAAAAGATTACATCTAATCCCTCCCAGAATTTTTGGAAAAATGCAAAGCATCTTAATATTGTATTACGTTAGCCATCTTTAGATACTGGCATTAGGAGTTGGTGGTGGTAAATAAAAGAGTAAATTGTAGAACGATTGGCTTGAAGAAAATACCTTTATTGCCTACTATGTATATCAGATACCCGTGGGCATTTCGTTTCATGGTCACACTCAACATATGAAGGCTTGATTTTGGATGCAATCATGTGCAACAATTTTATGTGCCTTGATATTATATTATGTCACTAATAAAGTTACCTACATGAAAACTCAAACATGGGGTAGCTAGTGGTGTTCAAAAAAGGAGTAAATTTGTTGAACCATTAGTGTGATGACCATCGCCACACTAAATGAGATTACTCAAAACAAAGTGCAGAATTATCACTAATAAAAATATTACCACAAATAGGGTAAATTAAAACCAATTGCAATTCGATATCTCAAGTGGAAGTATATCACAACAAGCCTTCAACATGGGCCATCTATATTTCATATATGATCAAAAGTTGACACATTCCATGCTCAAAGGCTAACAAGCCACAAATGTTGCATATTACAACCTATTTATATATACAAGCCATTCTATACAATTATGGTACAAACCAAAATATACGTGTCCACAAATAAAATAATGAAATCTCCCCCAATGACCTGAGAGTACATGGATGACACATAGGACAATACTACATGACTCTAGCAACAAATCCAACCTCTAGTAGTCACTACTCTCCTTGTTACTCTGCACCTGCACCACAACCTTGACCTCCGTGACCACAACCACCTAAAAAATTGTAGAACTCATAGGGTGAGACCAAATGTCCCAATGAGACATAAAACTCTTTGCCGACATCTATTATAAGCATAGTAAGATAATGGAGAAGTTAAGGAGTAAATATTGGTTAAGTAGTTTAAGCATTTGCAACTAAGCAGTAGATCATATTATACCTTTAAAAGAAATATGAATAACATGTATAACTGTTATAAACTAAACAATACAAAAAAGTAAGGCATGGGGTCATCCAATGTGGTTTGTATTGAACCTAAGAAAATATGCTACGACTGTATTATCACTTTACTTATTATTCCCTGAGGTTTGAGGCATACCACTCAAATCCAACCGACCACTGCTAAGTCAAAATCAGTACCATACAAGATCAATGGAAGACAAAACTCCATGATCATCATCACTACTTGGTCAGTTCAAGTTTGCAATGCAATGTCTTAATAGTCTCACTGCTAAACAACAACTTATATTCATAGCTATAGTCTTGTAGAGACAACAACTCATAGTCAAAGCTATGGTCCTATAAAACAACTAGTCTGCCTTGGTACATGGCACAACACTAATGATCAGACCCACACTTGGATGTTCTATAACAAAGTATTATACCACTAGAACAACAATTTAAGGATATAGGATGTTACCTCCAATGATACCTCGCATATTCAATAATATGCGCTCCGAGTTTCCTATAGGAGTTACTCATTTCACCATCTAGCTAGATAATAACACTGAATATGGATCTATGGTACAAGGTAACTACATGATTAGGGTTTCACTTGGTTAGATATTCCGATTGGGCATCTTTTAATGTATCAATCAAGTTACAACATATTAACCCTAAACAAGCTCTACATAATTAATGGTAAGATACATCTTCAAAAGATATAAAACATATTAAGTGAGAACTTGTCTCATCATTGCATCACTATGGGTTAAAATTCCCCAATTTATGCACAAAACACTTGCTAGGTCATTAGAGCAATTCATATACTCTTGCACATTGAATTGTCTCAATATGCTTCAACATCACTCATGATCACCACCCTATATTTCATAGGAATCAACATAGCATTATCGTGTCTATGACATTCATATCACCTGCTAGTTAGTGTTACACAAGTAGGAGACATAGAATAATAATATCCAATTATAGTGAGCACACTTATCACGTTATCATCATGTTAGGGTTAGGCTACATGCATAGCCAATTTGGTTTCCATAACATTATCTCATCACCAAACCCTAATCCATCACCTCCCATATTGTTGGAGAGCATAAGTATTAAGTGTTGCTATTAATGATTAGCCATTCCTATGTACAACACCTTAAGTAGGTCATTACACCATTTATTGATCATGTACACATGCATGTATATGTGTCTCAACTACTCACGACACATATGACTCAACCCCTCATAATGCATGTGTCTTGACCTCTCAACACATGGGTGTCGACCTGACCAACAAAGGGGTGTCACAACCAAGAACCAACACATGTGTCACAATCGAGACACGTCCCATGATCTTGACCACTCTCATATGAGTGTATCGAACAATACACTTCAACCCGGACTCAACTATCATAACATATGGGTGTCTCGACCTATTCAACAACGAGATATCACGACCTCCCACTTACATCCCAAAATCTCGACCACCATCTATACATGGTTACAACTGAGACACCACCTAAGCACAATGTCATGACTGCGACACAAGGAAACAGCAGTATGGCATTGCTCTCGTGACTCCAGGGATAGGTAACGGGAAGTTGTGACCGCTACACAAGGTGTGTCGCGATTGAAACCTCCCAAGGTGCATCGCGACCAAGTCATGCCACATGAGTTACCACCTTGACAACCAAGTGTTTTGAACCAAGAACAACCATGTCTCGACCGCTACCAAGACATAGATAAGTTTTATGACCTACACACTTAACCATCTTGCTACAACACTAGCCATCTAAGTAGCAGCACTGCGTCGCAACCAAACTGATAGGTAGAGATCAACCTAAGGGTTAGGGGGTGTCATGATGGAAACCACCCTTCATCAATGGTGTCGACCATGATGGAAGGCCAAAGGTCAGTCTCGACCATATGCTCAACACCATAACATTTCTAAACCAAGATCGAAACAGATGGGTAACAACTGGGTAAACCAAACGTCAACAGGGTGAATAACACCCTGGTTCATAGTGTTCATCAACCCTAAACGTGATGATGGAAGATCATAAAAAGATATATACTTAGAGAGAGGAAACTGATATTATTGTGCATGTAAAACAGATCAAAAACTTTCTGGTGTTCAATTGTAATGCACCATATAGAAAATAGTATAATATCAGGTTTAAGATGCACATAATAGAGGTAGAAAAATTTATAAAACCCACCTATTTTTGATGAGAAACAACCTCCCAAGATTCATGCTCCAAGATCTTCAACTAAACTCCAACACTTCAGCCAAGGGATCACTTCAAGAAGAAGAAAACCATGATTACAAGGGAGTTCAAGAAAGAGGAAAATAGAGCTTAGGCCAAACCAAGAAAGAAAAGAGAAAAGAGAAGAAATTATCCTCTCAATCGGATTTACCATGTTAAAACATGATTTATAACCTTTTTGAAGAAGAGATCTCCAAGAAGAACCACCATGGATGATCCATGTCTATGGAAGGATAATAAGATGGAAATGGAGTTTTCAAAAAGGGAAACATGATATAAAGAAGAAGATCACTTACTAAGAGAAGATTCACCACCAAAAGTTGATCGTAACACAAGATCTTCAACAAAGTAAGATGGATCGGCAACCCAAGGTCCTAAATCTGACCTTCCTTGCTCCTCAAGCTCCAAGGAGGATCTCAAGGTAGAAGAAAGAGTTGTGGGGATTAAAAGGTTACTTACTTGTGAATAGGATGGGCTATACACCCAAAGAAGGAGAGAAGTAGAGATCTTTGAGGTGTCAACATATTAGATCATCAAAGGACACATGTTCATCAACGAAATAACCTTTCCTCCACTCACATGCAAAAATAGAAATTTCCATGTTTATCCAACAATATTTTGTGATCTCTAAGGTTGGTTACCCCTTTGCCTCGGTTGAGACACTCTCAAGCACCCCCTTGTCCCAACCCAAACCGTAAAACACCATAGCATGGTCGAGACACTCCACTAGAAGACAACTGTCTCGACTATCCTATCCCCAGGTTATCTCAGTCAAGACAACACTACCTAGGGTATGTGTCTCGGTTGCTACACTCACCCAATAGATGAATCTAAAACATTTGATCAATGATGCCTCATCCACAAGACTAGTTGATTAGTTTAAATGACTCCCATGTTCTAAATGATGTTTTTCACACAAATGAGATACTCTACAAGAATGAAAAAAAAGGAACAGAAGCAAACAAACATTGGCACAAAAGACTTGACAAATTGGCATGTCATAAATGGAAAACTAGCATGAAAGAAACTTTTTTTTAAAGACTTGCATGAAAGAAACTTCAAGAAAGTGGGAACAATATATGAAGAAAATAGGCCCACAACCGCATCAAAACTAGAACAACATAGAAGAAAAAATGGCAAAAAACAACATAAAAGAGAAGAGAAACCTACTTATACAACAGAAATACTATTGGCAAGAAATCATCATAAGTTTGGCCAAAATGGTATAGAGAACATGAACACATATATCAGGTAGGAGAAATAGAATATTGACACAATCAAATATGAATATTAGATGACTACTTCACATACTCCCTAACTTTTGATAATAGTGGGTGTAATTGCATAAGTTGCTTTACTCAATATAACACACCTTCTCTACTCTTATTCAGTTCCTATATTGCTGATTTACCGCACATATACTTAATACGTAAACTGCAACACGCAATACATGATTTTGATCTACCAATATGAACAACACTTTGTGGTTTGCTTGAACTTCCCTTTGAATGAGTTTCTCTTTCTCAACAGACTATCATCTTAGGAAAATGGGAGTAGTACAGACCAATATGTGAGGAGCTATAAAGTCTATGATGCCCTATATGCTGACCACCAGGTCGGTCGTCTGGAGTGTGTAGCAATGGATCATTGGGTAACTACCCAAATAGAAGGGAAAATACAACTAAAAGGATTCTATCACGCTAATGATGAAACATTAGAATGGTGAAATTGGTTTAAAAAAAATCACTCGTTGGAATAATGAGTAATATATTATGTGAATGCATCTTAAGATGGTTGCAAAGATAGTTTGCAGTCAAAAAATTGTGTCTATATGCAATTTTGGGACATACAAGAAAGCTTGAAAAGAGGAATATTAATGTAACAATATTTTTTTTCTTAGTTGGTAATGTTAGATGTTATAATGTGAAAGATAAATTTTTTTGGAACTATTTTACTTAGCTTGTGTCTTTATTCACCCTCATGTGTAAGCTTTTGTAATTAGATAACACCTTGTATACTAGAAATGTGTCGAACTTAATTGATAGGCAATGCTACCATTCAATAATTCATCATCTGGTAACTTTCAAAGTCAATGTCATTGCTAACATAAATTGTTCAAGGCTATATCATGTTGAATTATCTTATGGGAACACTTGAGGTGTAAAAAATTCTCACCTCCTGAACCTACCTTCTAAATAGTTTGGATTTGGCGGAGGCCAAACACCTCTCAGATTTAAATGTCCTAACAACTTCCACCATAATGGAAACTCATACCAACAAGGCAAATTCCAAAGACAATTAAAGCGAGACTTCAAAAATCAGCCATGGTCTGAAATGATGACCCATATAGATTTTACAAAGTGGTAAAATGAGATAACATGGAAAATAGTGAATATGTGATAAGCAATCGAAGCTTGATGAGTGTGACACAAGGTCAAATTGGGACAATTACAACTCAAATTTTGGACCTCCAACAACATAACATGATGATAGATCAACAATTGGCATCTTTATAAGAGCTAATAAAAATCCAACGGGATGCATATCATCAAACACAAAACAAATCCATCAAGGTCATGAAATTGCTACAATGACCACCCTCAGCTCAAGTATTCAAACACAACTATTCATAAGACAATATTGATTGAATCTAAATCCATCATGAAAGTACAACCCAAATTATCCCTAAGGAGGGGCAATCATTATGTCAATTTGGCTTATATGGTTAATTTGTCTTAGTGAATTTTTTAATTTGTGATTCGAGTTTTCTACCATCAATATAATTGAATTAGAGTTAGTTAATTCAGTTATGATTAATAGGTTAGTGGTTAATTTGGTTAACCAAAAAACCCTCATGTAATAATAATTTTTGAAAATACTCTTTAATTTGGACACTTATTATATCAATGTAGTATTACATATAAATATAACACTATATAGTTCATGGAAACTTGACTAGTATATAAAGGTGGATTTTCTTTAAATAGAAGTACAATTATATAGGTATGTATGTTGAAGATATGTTTTTGAATAAATTGTGACTATTTGATTTACCAAACAAAAAGTACTTTTAATGACAAATTACCTATTGAAACTATTAGGCAAAATAAATTAATCATTTCAAAAGAATAATTATACATTTAGAATTAACTGTTTGGTAAATTTATTATTAGCCGAATAATTCTTACCCTATCCTTAAGAGGGAAACACTAAAAGCAAAGAGTAAGACATAAAAGACCATTCAGAGTGCTAAATTGAATGAATAGCCATTTATCAATGTTGATCCATATGTACCAAAAATATGCTTTTCCTATAGGTTGGTGAAAGCCCACCTCGAGAAGAGATACAAAATTTATTAAATCTATAAAGAAGCTACATCTAGACATTCAATTTCCGAGTGTTGTTAGGGAAATGCCGGTGTATGTCAAATTTTTCGAATATCTAATCATGAAGAGATGAAAAGCTAGTGAGATAGAAATACTTAAGCTTACCAATATGTCTAGATGTTTTTGCAAGCAACAATGTCAACCAAACAAAAAGACCTAGGAGTGTTCATTGTGCCATTCCATGTCAGAGACTAGACGAATAGATGGGCCTTGGAAGATTTTAGAGTGAGCATAAATTTGATGACACTATCCTTAGAAGAAAGTCTCAGATTAATCGAAAGTATAGTGATCACATGGAAGATCATACAACTTGCTAATCACAGTTTCACAAGACATGTTCAACTCATAGAAGATGTACTGATAAGCTGGGAAGATCGTTCATACCAAATGATGTGGTGATACAGGAATGAACAATGATCTAGCTTGCCCAGTGATCTCTAAAAAACATTTCCTATCAATGGATAGATAACTTATTAATGTATAAGTTGGAATCATAACTATTTGTGTCAGCAATGAGCGTATTGACTTTAGGGTCCATGACTCTATGAGTGGACCTTCCCAAATTAAATATGTCTATTTTTTAATTTCTACAACCAACTTTGTGTAGACATTGAAGAGTAGAAATTAGTAGTTGATCCTTTACTAAGAGCTTTAACCTATCAATATTCTAGTTTTACCAATCATTGTTGAAAAGTTATTGAAATATTTTGATGTCGCTGAACATGAAGAAGATGAGAAGATCATTCTCCATGATTTAGAAGAGTTTGACATTGAAACTGCAAAGTTCATCTCTATAAAGATGACCCTCATAGATGAAAAGACTCTAACACTTGTTAACTTAAAACAACTCCATGAAGGTCTTAAATATGAGTTTTTAGGTGACAAAATAAGAAATCACTTATGATTAATGCATAGTTATTTGAAGAACAAAATATATTTTGTTATATGAGCTAAGGCTAAGTAGGAAAGCCTCAGGTTATTATATCGATGGCGTCAAAGTAAGTCTGACAGTTTGCATGCATATCCATATGGAGGAAGATGACAAGTAGAAGGCCTAAGGACAAATACGTGTAAATGATAAATTGCATGAAGTTATTAAGAAAGATGTGACTAAGTTGCATGACGTATGAACTATATACCCATAAGTGATAGCATTTGGGCGAGTCTAGTCCACATCATGCCTAAGAAGGGGGGAATGATGGTGGTGAAGGGAAAAAACAATGAAGAAATATCAATTAGAACAACGACTCGATAGCATATGCGTATAGAATACAAAAAAATGAACACCACACAAAAAGATCACTTATCGTTTCCATTTATTGATCAAGTACTAGAACATCTAGCTCAGCATTCATACTTCTATCATCTTGATGGGTACTTAGGATACTACCAAGTGCTAATCTACCCTAACGACCAAGAAAAGACAACATTCACATGTCTATATGGGATGTACGCCTCTCAAGGAATGGCCTTTGGTTTGTGTAATGCACTAGCTACCTTCTGAATGTGTATTCCATCTATAATTATAGATTTTATAGAGGATGTGATTGAGGAATTTATGAATGACTTCTTTGGTTGTGGATCAATGTTCTAACTGCTTGAGAAAACTCTCCCTGATCCTACAAATATTTTATGAAAAAAATATCATTTTAATTAGGAAAAATGCCATTTTATGGCACAATAAGGAATCTTGTTAGGACACAAAGCTTTTAACAAGGGAGCCTAAGTCAAAAAATGAAAGTTCAATGTCATATTGAAGCTAAACACATCCTCTTTGGTTACGTATTTTGGAAGCTTTTTAGGGCATGCAAGGTATTATCATTGATTTATAAAAAAATCTCTAATATTTTAAAATATTTATCTAGTTTTCTTGTAAGAAATACCCCTTTAAATTTTGTGAGAACTATCTGAAAGCATTCCATACTTTGAAGACGCACTTATTGTATATCTATTAATCCAATCTCAAGATTAGAAACTACCATTCAGGCTAATGCATGATGCAAGTGACTACACAATTGGTGTTGTTCTAGGGCGTAAGAAAGATAAAAGACATCATGTGATATACTATGATAGTAAAACCCGAATCGAAGAACATGTATATTACACAACCACATATAAGGATACACTTGTGATAATATATGCTCTTGATAAATTGAAGTCATATTGAACTAATGCTAAAGTCATAGTCAATATAGACCATGTGGCTGTCAAATGCTTGATGACAAACAAAGACACTATTCCTAAAATCCCAAGAACACTTGTTTGAAATCACTTGGATGGGACCAATCATTGTCAACTAATGATAGTTATTGAGATGAGTCACTCACGTCAACCAAGCCATTGACTTTGTTGTCCCATGTTATGTGAATATCTGTAGTTACATTGCATGTAATAAACTTCCTATTGAAATGATGTATAACCAAATAAATAAGTTATTTCCTAACCTAAATAACCATTATTATGATGATTCATTCTGATTCAACAAGTGCATTGACAACCTCTACCACATGTATATTCTAGAAGAGGAAGCCCCTCATATTCTTTACAAATACCATGCACTCCTTACGAGGGACATATTAAGGAGGATCACACATCTGTAAAAGTTTCACAATATAGATTACGTTGACCTTATATGTTTAAAGATTCTCATACCTATATTAAAGCATGCAACAAATGCCAAAAAAATGCAACATTTCAAAGAGAAATGATATGCCTTTGGTAGACAAGATTGAAGTTAGAATATTGTATGTCTAGGAAATTGACTATATGGTATAGTTCCCATCTTCCTATCAGAATCAATATATACATGTAGAACTTGAATAAAAGTAGGATGGAGGTGATTGCTACTCCATCATGTGATTCAAAACCTATCATGAAATTGTTTGACAAAGTTATCTTCCCCAAATTCATAGTTCCCTGCACTTTTACAAGTGATGGAGACCTACACATTGTGAAAAGGCAATTGGAACCATTTTTGAAGAAATATGGATTAAAACACAAGGTCTCTATACCATAACACCCACATACATCGGGATAGGTTGAAGTATCAAATATATAGATAAAACAATTCCTATATAAGATTGTGGGGAAATCAAGAAAGGATCAACAACTAAGTTAGACGATGCTCATTGGGCATATAGAATTTCCTATAAGACATCAATCAGCACCATACTTAACTAATATAAAACAAGGCATTCCATATAACGCTAGAACTAGAGCATAAAACTTTTTTGGATATACAATATCTCAATATGGACCTAAAAGTTTCATACAACCCCAAGAACCGGAGGAGATCAAGCTACATGGCTACAAATATGTTAAAATATACAAAAAGAAGAGGAAGGTATGGAACGAATAACACCAAAAGATAAAAGATATTAGTGAAGGTGACAAGTTTGTGCTATTTATTCCTTATAAAGTTCTTCCTAGGTAAGCTACGATCTCATTGATCTAGATCATTCATGGCATAATAAATTTGGGGATAATAGAATCATAATGAATAATACAAGACGTTCCTTATGAATGGACTGGATAAAGAAAAATTATAAAGATGACATTTTTATCATGAGATTCAAACTCCTACTCTCCTATTCACAACCTAAGAATTTATATGAAGAGAGTCAAGATAATGACTTTAAATAGTGCTTCTTGGTAGGAAAACCAAGTCACATGTTTTTAAATATCCTTTTTTTCTAATATCCAAATTCATACATATCATACTCTTGTTTTTTTTCAAGTAATGCATCTTTTATAAATATATTTTTGATTTACCTTCTTTATATCTATAATGTGTAGATAATAAAGCTTTGGATCATAAAAAAATATTTTGTCCATTTTGTAGGTACCACCATCAATAATTGATGGATGAATAGGCACTCCATTTGAACAATAGAGATTTTATACCCATCAATCATTTATTTCACATCTTTGTCAGTCAATGTCATCGATGGTAAAAGGGTGCCAAGCTCTAATGGACAAATCATTTGACCTTTTGTTGGGCATCTAGCCAGTGAAGTCATCACTTCCCATTCCTTTCAGTCATATGGACCATCAATAGCCATCCTTGATGTACATTCATTGATGAGTACTCAAACTTGACATGAATGCGTGAGTGGGGCATGTTATGTTAATACCACATAACCCTATAATAGGGGGCCGATTAGAAAAGATAAGACCTAATAAATTTTAAACCTAACTAGCTCTTACCTCATTGAATGTTTCCTTCATCACCCACCCATATTTGACACTATGTGTTTGACTTATATGATGATTGACTGATGAGGAATCAACTCTTTCACATTGATGAGAAACCTTGAAAGGACGCAACCATCATTCCCTTGTTAAGAGTTGTGCCAATTCTCACTGCATGAATGCCACCGTGCAACCACTCTGAGCTCTCCATACTTGTTGTCCTAGATCAATTATCAAGTGAGCTTAGTTTTCATAGAAGATATCATCAAGGATGAGACATCTGAAAGAACACACCTAGATCTTCATTATTGGTCACATGTGGTCTTGTTCTACAATGAAGGGGTCCACTCACAAATAAGGAAAGAAGCCCTCAAAGGATGACAATAAATGGTCATATAGTCCTTTTAAATTTTAACCACCATTTGTGAGTTGTCTTAACTGATCACAATTCACTAAAAAGTTCTCATTGACCTTATTTTCATCAGTGTTGAGCATCATTGATTGTTGTTTTCATTGGTCTACAATCTTCATTGATTAACGAGCCCAAATTCTTCAGTGAGCCTAGATTATTAGTGATTGTTTACATTGGGCTTGTCATCGACCACCCCTCATAGTGTTTTCAGTGAATACCTCATAAATTCATAGATTCCATTAGTAGATGAACATATTCCATAAGTGGAACTTTGTTGGCCCATGCTATTAGCAAGGGACATCGACCTTCTTTCATCGATCAATAATTTTTACATCCATCATCAATTGGTTTATTCATCATAAATTGTCATGAATCACCGCCATTTATCGATCAATTTCACATCCATCAATTGAGAAGATGAAGAATACCTCCATACAGTGACACGAAGAGAGGAGGGCATAACAAAAAGTATGTCAAAAACAAATGAGATTGGGACCATAATGAATGAAACACAATCAAGAAGATGGCACATGGCTACATTGTTATCCACAAGACCACAATGTTAGGGCACAAGAATTAGATCAAAGAGGAATCATTGAAAAGAAAAGACTAGTAGTTGCCCCATCACTTGGTAGCCCAATACAGAAGAAAATGAGGGCATGTAAGAAGATATAACTTTGTTAGAAGCATAGAATGAACTTCATATTGTTCCACATAAAAATCATACAATAGAGCAGTTGGAAGTGGAATTTGAACCTTCTATATCTATGATCACCACATCAACCCATCGATGGACAATCATGTTGTGCCAAAAAATGACAAGCACAAAGCAAACACAATACAATGAGCAATAGAACTATCAAGGCAATGAGGTTTGGGTGCGATAAAAAATGTGATATATTCATATTTATGCTAGGGTGAGATGGTTGCTGACTGTCAAAAACATTTTTGACATATGTTTCTTGGGTCTTAAATCATACATTAATTTAATAAGGGGAGTTCATGCCCTCTTTACTAAATTTCATGTTCAAATCAACAAAAAAAGGAGTGTTGGGGAGCATTCAATATATTTGTGAGAATGTTCAAAAAGGACCATATTATGAGAATATGGATTCTCAATAAGATGTGTTGCATATTGAAAAAGGAAGCCTAAAGAATTGATAGATACCAATTTGATAGGGAAGATAAGGGTTTCAACATAAATAAAGTCTGGGAGTGAATTTATGGAGAGTCATTCCACTAACCTAGTCAACCAAAAGGGTCATGCATTCACTCTAGTTTGATACACATTATTCACAAACAAATTTCTATGCACAAGTTATCACACAAGCAATGTTAAATATTAATCAACAAGATCTCCACCTTGTATTATGCATTTTGCAAGACAATCCTTTTAACATTAGGAGACTGCTAATAAAAAATAAACTCTAGTTTGTGCTCAAATTGGTCCAAAAGAGCTATCAATGGGAGATCCACTCACTCTGGTTGGCCACTTCCTCGGTCATCCCAGGAAACTGAAAATCTTATTTGTATAAAAAAAGAATGTCTAATCGATGTGAAGCATCATACATCTACCATGGCCCTTGCAAGAGAGAAATAAAAGGTTTCCTCCAAACCCCAAAAGTCAAATATTTTACTTCCCCTTATAGAGATGTGTTACTATGAGAAAGAATTTGCCTTGAGAAGGGAGGAGTTCAATTATATTCTACAAAAAATACAAGGCCCCGACTCAATCAAGATGGTGGAGGTCGAGAAAACAAAGAAGAAGCTAGATACCTTTAAAATAGTAGTTACCCTGATTCAACAACCAAAAAATCACCATAAGGGAGATGGTCTTTCTCAATCCAAAGGAAACAACAACGTAAGGTCCCGCCCATAGAGGAGAGCAACCAACACAAGGTTTACAGGGACTTGAAGAAAAATGCTCTCTACAAAATCAAGCACCACGTGAAGTAGATAATCAAGTGTGAAAGTCACCTAAGAAAATAATCAAGCCCCCCATAGCATAACAATGTTCAAAGGAGGTGTTGCCCCATAAAATAATAGAGTTGAATGCTGGAAAGGAAGGCAAAACCATGCATCACAAACTACATCCATGTAGCATGTGACACCTTTATCTTGACCTTCCACTAGGGTGTCAGAGGGCACCCAACAAATAATATGTAGGTCTGAGTATGATTAAGGAACATTGTATGACAACTAAAGGTTGTATCCTTTGATAATACTATAATAATAATGCATTGGGCCATCCATGATAGTCAAGATACATTTTGTGGAGTGGCATAACCCTAGCCACAACATAAAGTCCAAGAACCAATAGCTAGTCAAGTGTAAAATCCACCTCAAAATCTCCTACAACCATGCCAAGAGATCCAAAAGGATTGTAAGAACTAATCCATCCTTCCTCTAAAGGCAACTTGCTAGCTAATACACAATTTATATACAACATCAACCCAATGTAGGGATGGTGTTCACTCAATAATTTGACCTAATACATGAGTTCATTTTCAGTTATGTCCAAATTTTCAAATATCTCTTTGTGTTTGTTCACACTAACAATACAAGTAGAAGTATTGACAACTCATATGCAGCCTTTAAGCACCTATCCCAACTGATCAAAGAAATTTTATCACAACAATTCCAAACCAGCGACTCCTTATTGTGCTTAGAATGGAATATTGAGGAGTTTAAGGAGGAGCATAAAGAGGAACAAAGGATGTGAAAGAAGAGGGTTGAAAGGCAAAATGAGGGAAGGAATGTTCCTTATTGTTGTCATGACAAACACCACACGACGAGGGAAAAAGAACTAAACATGCTGCCCCCACCAACATAAAAGTCACCAGTTGTCAAATAGACAACACCGTCAGTATCCAGATGCCAACGTTGTCAACTAAGTAGAAGAGGCTAATATTGATAGCAACTACTACACATGAGGAATACACTACAAGAATGGAGTTTTCATACTGACAAAGAGACATCATCTAGTCAAATTGATGATTTCAAACATATTGACAACAATGAGGTGATCTCATTTGTGCTCCCACATCAAAAGATGTAAGCAAAGTCAACTGAAGGTAGAAGATAAAAACAATGGTTGTAGACAAAGAGAATTAGATACCTATAGATGTTATGATGATAGAGAGATAGATATCAGAATTAGTGGGAGATAATGTTGTTGTTGAACAGATTCAACAAACTAGAGTAGGTGGAGGAAACCACAAAAGTTGTGATGAGCAGCTTGAATACTTTTCCATTATAAGGTGCCCTACCACCACTGGTTCGGGATACTAGTTATAAATTTATAAATTAAACATCACCAATCCCACATGAGGAAGTTGGGTATTAGAAAGCAAGGAATGATGGGGAATGCATCTCTTAGAGCATGAAAGACAATGACTAAGAACACCTAGAAAGAGTTCTCAAAGATGCTCTTGAGAGTCCACCCAACCATATATTCCTAGAACATGAATTCACACTTGGCACAAATCTTCCTCTATGCGGAGGACTTCGCATGGATTTTCAACTTATATGAAAAATGAAGGATATGGGCATGTCATCCACTTCACAAATGATTCTAAAAGATATACATACTTAGAAGACAAACAAGATGATGTGAACCTTGGTGAAGGAGAATTTATATAAAAGTAAGAAGCACATATTGACAAGATAACACTTCCGTATGGAATTTAGGAAGAAAGCACGCATAAGCAAGAAGTTTTTCAAACTAATGGGTGCTAAAGAAGAATTTATATACATGGACTAAGATGGACATGTGTTTAACAACACCAAATATTAAAGATCGTCGATGAAAAAACATATTCAATGCCCCCTCTACAAAAAGATTTTAATAGAAATAACAAAGAAAAGGAGAACATGGTTGAGAATGCTCCACCTAAAAACTACAAGATCATTGGCTTCTATTTATAATTATTCTACAAAACTGGAAATGGGTATTTTATTATTGGAATCTAAGGGATCTTAAGAGTGATTCTCAAGTTTTTGAAGAGCCGACAACTAGAAGCATACATAGGATACCAACCATACTGGAAAAGTTGATGAAGGAACCTAATCCTTGTTACAAATTTAGATGGAAAAAGTACACAATTGAGTTGACTACCCCACAACAATTACCAAATTCGAGGAACATTCACCATTTTGAGGTTCATTTAAACATGAACTTGACCATATACCACCTCCTCCCATTATCCTCAATAAGGTAACTAGGGAGGCAAGGGATGTTATCCTTTTCTGTAAACAATACCCATTTGTGGAGTTATTAATGGTTAATTGTTATTTATTTAGATTAGGATCTTTCACAATACATGGATTGAATCCCTTACCTCCTTGTATACCTTACTAAGAATAACAAGAGGAGGGGTCGTTACAACTTTCATGGCCTAATGGGGATCAACATCACTTTCTAGATTCGACTCTCCCTCCCACATTAAGGCATATATATAACCTTATTAATTGCCCTTAGAAACTCCCATAGTGAGAGAGACTGGATTAAGGATAAGGTAAGAGATACAATTTGCCCAGAAGCAACCACAACCAATGCAAGTGTAGCATGAGTCTGACCCAATATAAGAGATGCAATCATGAACTAAGCTAAAAATGAGAAGGTTACATAATCTGGATAAGAGACTTTGCCTTGCCAACATCAAGAATAACAAAATCTATGACATGAACCTCAACATCATGTCAATTAAGTTGAAGTGCAATACAAAGGACCAGTCCTCGAGAAACCTCAACAATATAATATACAATCAAAGGATCCTACTTCCTAAAGGACAATGAAGAAGAAGAGGTGTCTGTCATAGAAGCGACAATGGTAGAAATTGTTTTGGTTTATGTTCTATGGAATGACTTAAGAAGACTTGTACCTTGTAATGGAAAAGTCGTAGCCTAATAATGTTAATGATAGCATTGTCTTTGAACTCAATCACATACACATTATGAAAGATGATCTCCAAAAATCCTAAAAATTAGGGGATGACTACAAATGTAGTGGGGTCTTATCTATCAATCCCTCCTTGAGGATGACTTCCCTGACATTTACAAGGTTGGTCATGAGATTCAAGGCAATGTCATCACCAAAAAGGGTTCAAGAAAATAGTTGCTATAAATAGACAGGCTAAATTGGTCCATACCAAAGTTCATTTTCTTACCCTTCGTGCATGATGGACACTGGAAATTACTCTCAATCAACAAAGAAGTCAAGAGGACCCTAATATACAAAAGCTCTAACACACTCTTCAACACCTTAAGATATACAAATACTACCAAGACGAATGGAGTGATAGAAGAAAAGGTTAAAATATGTGCAATAGCTCTAGTCGAGATGATTAATAAGTATGGAAAGGACAATGTGTTAGAACACAAAAACAAAGATTATAACAAGCTGTAGTTCTATTTCAGGAGCCACCGATAGTTCAAAGATTAAAATATCCACAGTTTCCACATTTTGTTCTAGATGCATGCTCTGGATGGTCTAGACTAAGGAGTTGAAAATTTAAAAGATAACAATTATCATCACCTCAAAGATGCTTATGCCTTCATATGGTGGCACTCACATTGGCCAAACAAGGATCCATGTGATCAATGACTTTGAATTCTCATCCATTTACAATCTCACTCATACTTTGACACTATAGTTACATAGTAGATGATAAGTTTGGGGGTATAAATAGGCAAGGTACGTGTGTTCCATTTCCATCCTTTCCCTTTTCTACTTTCACCTTTTTCTTACTTTTAAGAAAATTTTCAAAATTTTGAAACTCCCTTGAATGTAAATGCTTTTACTTATTGTTTCAACTCGAATTTGAGGATGTTTGTCTCCATGGGGGTGTATTTTTTACCTTGTCAAATTTTGATCTAATCTCTAGGATGTTTATCAACACCTCTATGTTGGCTCTAACTATCTCCAAGGTAAAACATTTATTGTCTTGATTGAGGAAACAAACTAAGGAAAATTTTATAGCATAGAGTTGACATATCTTTATGCTAGTCTCCTCTCAAGGTACTACATGTTGAACTATGCCTTCTTGAAATCCTTGAATTTAACAAGGGAATAAGGAGGATCCTAAACTTGACTATAACTTTGCTTATGATCATATGCAACCACAAGTACTGGTTAGAAGTGCACAAACTCTTGAAAAAAAAAGCTATCCTATCACCCACCTTGAGAAAACACTAAGAATGGAAACAAGGTCCAACAACCCTTCAAAAACTTAAAAATACCAAAATCCTAAAAAAATCTAAAATGTGAAAAAAATCTGGATGTGAATAAAAGCATGGGAGTTGTGCCATGAATACTAAACAAAGGTGGTGCTCAATGGTTATATTGTTGCACTCAAAAACACAAATACGTCATGATCAAAGATAGTACCTAGAAGCTCAGTAGAATAAACCCTTGTACTTGGATAGTGATCATTAAATCCATAGAATTTTGGATTAGTGGTACGCGGTATGTGAAATCACTACTCTAAAGGCAAATAGTTTGGATTGTAGGGACCATTTGACCCTCAACAAACCTATAGTTGAATGATTTGGAGAAATAAGGTTTCACATGTCAGACATATGTACACATCCCTACTGCCTCATACTCAAAATAAAAGACATGAGTGAAAGCTACCTTTAGGGAGATGTACCAAATAAGGCCAAAAAATGAGGTTTAGAGTTGATATCAAGGTGCCTACCCTTAAAGTTGATAAGTGAATGTAGAAGGTTAAGATCAATGCGCTCTAAATCTATCATGAAAATTTATAGGAGACCATCTAATGGAAAATATAAAAACCACATCTGATTTTGTAATCTTGTCAAGAGATGATGAAAAGCATGATAATCTACTTCCAATTTTCTCTTATAATTCTCCATAACTCGTACACTCAATTCTTTATTCTAGCACTAGGTTGAGTATAAGATAGATGCTAGGTTTGGTGAGGTTGATGACACCTAATTTTGTGGATGTTACATGCCTATTTTACCCTCTTTTCCTCACTTAGTTTAGACTAATCGTTAAAACTCCCCCCAATAAAATGAATAGCTTGCATTTTAAGGGAAATTCCCAAGTTCTATAATCATTCATCAACTCAATTGAAGAGTGGCCCACCATCAGCCTAAGGTTTTGTCAAGCATTACAGAGGCCAGAATGACCATCAATTGGTGAAGCCCCGGTTTGACAAGAGCCTAATAAAGTGGCCTTCATAAGTTAGTGATCCCATTGAGGTGAGGACAAAGACACCATCGAGTCACCTTCTTAGTTGACAAAAAGGCATCCATATGAAGGAAACTTGATGAGAAGGTAGCTTGACAAGGATAATGATTGACAAGGTCACTGCATTGGTGAAATTTCAAGTGATGAAGATCCATCTTTATTCACCGATGAAGCGACTACCCATCCATGGAATCACTGCCTCACTGGCAAGTCAATGGCAAGATAAGTATGCAAAGACTAAAAAGCTTCATGTCTCATTAACTAATGAATCACAAATTGATGAGAAGTCCAAATTATGATGTCACTGTGCTAGTGAAGCCAGGCCGATGAGGTTTTTGCTACCCAATGATGCAACCACCATGTAAGTACGAAACATGCCTTGGGCCACATGCTCCTTTGCTTGCATCTCAAGTAAAGTAACTCTTCCATAGAAGCAAATATTGGATGATGTCTATAGGTACATTTTGTACTTTTAATTTGATTAATAAAGACAATTTCAATTTATTGATGCACATTAGATTACTACAATATTAATGTACATAATAAATACCCTTATAATGATTGGTTCAAAACCATGGGTCTTTGAGTAGTTGACTTGAAAATGAGATGCTAATGTATGCAAAGAACAATATTATTAAATGTCCTTAGTCAAGTATAATTGTGGACCGCATAACAATAACGCATATGAGACTAGTACGTGTGGTGATTGATGACAATGTCTTATGGTTCATATGTACTCAATATCAAGTTAGAAGATAGATACTTGTAAAAACAAGTGCATTTGATAGACCCACCTTAAGAGTTATTCATACAACCTTATCTGATAGTCATAATTAACTCTCAGAGGCGACAACGTTATTGTGATTTTCTAACATGAATTCACTGTAATGATGACGTGATAAACATCATGCTTTGACATTGCCCAATGTGATATTTAAGAATTTTGCCATAAAGTTAGTGATTGGGTGTAATGAGTATCGTGACATGCATTGTGAGTGATGTAGAAGGAATTTTTCCTCCTATATAAAGGGAGGAATATCCTAGGCCCATTGATAAGTGAGACTAGAGAAATACATGACCATAATCATGTGAATACGTATGTGATATTGATCTCATATGTATCTTACTAGTCTAGTTGGAGATAAAGGAGCTCATATTGAATGTGACAAGGATGACGTGTCCCCTCCTCTAGTTCAATTTGGATATTTGTGACAAATATATTATACAACATGGTAAGATCGATAAGTGATGATTTTCTCTTGTTTGACTAATCCTATTAATTAGGTAGCAACGATATGTAGCTAGACATCTATCATTTGTGCATGGATCTTAATATTGATTTATAAATCCACTGGTAATGTGGTACCATTCCTACATGATCACACATAGATATAGCTTGAAGAAAGGATGATTTGGACTCAAGTGAACTGGTTAAAAATACGAGGACCTGAAAGCAAGTTTGGAGGATTCAAAAATTAGTATGGATCCATACATTGGAAATTAGTTTACTTAAGTCAGGTACCCTACCCTCCAGGAAAGAGGAAAGTCTGTATCATACAAGGACTCATGGAACGATGTGTTCCGCAAGACCCAGTGCATGACAGATTCCCTCATTCTACAAGAGAGTTCATAAGTTTTGTCAAATTAGGGTTTGCAAATCCTACCCTCTCCAATTCTCTTTATATATAATATGATAAGAGGTTCTCTGGATAGAACATATATCTTCTCATTGTTGCCTCTAAGGTTTGATAAACCCTGAAGCAACAAAGAGAGAGAGAGAGAGGGCATGAGGATACTAGTGACTCCATGCCTACATCTTCAAGCGCTCACTTGGATACCATGGAAGTGAGTTTGCACAATGAATCCATTTTGTATGAGAAGCTTCATCAATGGCACAAAGTTTGAGGAGAAAGTCTCCCTGTCAGAACACAACATTTCGCCAAACCCCCACTCTACGGAACAGTGTGTTCCACCGCAAATGCTCAATCACTAAAAAGCATGTTCCACCTAAGCTGACTTCATGGTCACATCCAGGGTCAACATATCCAATTCTGTGACCTTGGAATATGTGTCACCCATCGGCAGAATGTGGAGTTCTACCATAGATATTCAACCACAAATTCTTATGATCTGCCACAGAAAAACATTTTTTTCGCACATCCAGAGGCAAATTTGAGAGTCCCAGAAACCCCTGAAACGAGTTTCAATTGTTGTTCTAGAAAAATTCCAAAGAGATATAGATTGGAAGGTTCAGATCTACACTAAGTTTAATCATTAGAACTTCATCCATGATAAGGTATAAACTTGTAAACCTAATCTAGTATTGTTGTATTAGATAGATATTGCCCATGTGATTCTCAAGGAAATTTTTATTTTGTTGTGTTTTCCACTCTCTAGAACCCAACACATACATATTTGCATGCATTGTAAGGTTCGATCGACAAATATAAAGCCCAACCCCTAGGACTCATGTCATCATACTTGTATTTTGGACCCACATTTGAGTCAATCCAATAACACACTACCACCAGTCCTTCTACGACATGTCATTTACCCACCATCATAATTCACTATGATGTACATTAGTTACATGCAAGTGACTTATGACATGGGCTAGATGTATTGCTACAAAATAGTGATTTTATCACCAAGATGTATTGATCGCCCACATACATTGGCAATACTCAAACGTGCCCTCTATGATTCACTATAAGGATCAATGACAGATAATATAGTGGCATTTTACACTTGACATAGTCAAAACACCTACATAGGAGCCCTCACACCATGCTTAGGATTAGGACTAGACTCTACCACATCACTCACTACATCATGATATGGGTTGGTTCTATTAACTGTGATATTACATAGCACCCCAATGAAATCCCAATTTCTTTTTATGTGTTTGTTATGATCGAGGACACTACATATTTCAAGCTTGCGAGTGCAATTAGTGGATATTATAGTTTTGAGTTACTTAGAATTAGTTTTATTTACGATTATTCAATTTCAAATTTTCCTACTTTCTAGCTTGTTTTTATCCTTGAATCAAATTTATGGAGGTTTCTTTTAATTTATGATTTTATAATCCTACTTCTCTTAGCCATTGTTGCTTTTTCCTCCACTTTAGGAGATTAAGATGAAGTAAATAAAGCACACATTAGTTCATTTCTCTCTGCTAACCGTTGCCAATTTTCCCTGAACTTTCCAAATTGTTTGATGTTCACTTGCACAAATGTACCTATATAAACCATCACCCTTGATTGTTGTACTTTATATAATGACCTAAATTTTTTGGATTTGTAAACTGAAAAACTTCACAACAATGATATCAATGTTATATCAACTTTGTAGTATCTTTTCAACTATTATTCTCTTGAACAAAGTCTTCATAATTGAATGAATTATAGAATATATGTTTCAAGTTAATGTGAATCATGTATTCATATTGGGGGTAATAATTAAAATAGTCCAGAGAGGTTTTAAAGCATAACGATTTATTGATGATCAAATTTGGACTTATTTACACATTTTTTATAAGCCTACCAAAGAGGTTGACTTCCCATTTTGCATGCCAATCAAGTGTAGTATCCAACGTGGTTACGATGTTTTAGGTGCTACATCATAAAGAGGGATAATTAGCTCCAATTGGACCTCTATTTTGGATTAAGATCTATATAAAGCAGGCAAGTTCTGAAGTTGAGATTTATATCTAAATGCATGTATATTTCAATGACATCATATGCAAAGCTTTATTGTGATTCTAGATTTCAAAATCTTGTTATTTGATAGAACACACTTGAAATTTTATTCTCTATCTTAGAGGAATAGGATGAGCTTGTTAGGGTTTGTAGTGCTTTGTATGCATGCTTGGTGTTTTTCTATGTTTCAAATTTATCTATTTAAATAACAAACACATGTTTTTGGCTTCTCACTCCATTTCCATTATGACCCTCTATACTGATTGCTTAAGTACAAGTAATGATTTGAGATTAGTGAGCATCCATAAGCACATTACACATCATCCTTATCAGAGATTGGGTGTCACATATACATTACTAAATTAAAAAGAAAAGGAATCAGAAATAAAAACAACTAAATTATGATATATAAACCCTATAAGAAGGGTCATAACATATGAACAACACTCCTATATGAAATTTGAGATGAAAATTAATGTCCTAGTTACCTTTTTTATTTTTATCTTTTATAGAACACCACTACTTTTGGGTATGTTGGCAGTGGCAAAGTTAGTTGGACGACTTGATGACAAACACCTCACTATACTAGATGGAAACTACCAACTTAACCAAAAGTTGACTGATTTTTCAAGCTTGTCACAAACCATATGACAACCAATAAACTCATCCATACAACTCTCTAAAAGTTGGTAAAAGTATTCACATATGAGTCTAACTTGTGGACGAGTTGGTCCATCTTTTTAGATCAATGTTCCAAAAGGTTGATCAACTTCAAATTGACCAACTATGGTTGATGTCAACCAAGAAGTCAAATGTAATCTATGTAAGAAAAAAATGTCTAGTCCATATCAAAGTAAAGTAATACATATCACACCAAGACACAAATAACCCAATTCCAATATATTTTAATGATTGAAAACTTCACTAGGGTTCTCCCTATATTTCTTCAGAGCATATCATCAACACATTATTACACTTAATTCAGTCAAACGTATTTGAACACATTCAAGGATTCTGTCAATTCTCCAACCTTCATTTCTTTACAAATATGATTTTTTCCTTGTTAAACCATAACTAATTATTTCATGGCATGTATATTTGACAAGTGATCAATAATGACATTAACTATCAGAACAAAATAAACTTACCAAATATCAACATTTTGGTAAATTGAGATCACATCCTTACAAAAACCTCACTTACCCTTGGTGTGCATACATTATATGGATATGCCCCATGCACATACATTGTATGTAGCCTCAATTCACATAGAAGGAAGCCACATGGGTACACTAGTCAAGGACAAATGGTTGATTCAACCAAAAGGGCCAAAATGATTTCTAGAAAAACATCCTTTATTTACCACCCATTACACATGCTAGGGTTCATACAGTTACTGGGGCAATGGTAAAATCATGCCTACTATTTTCCCTAAGATCTATAATCTTACTTAGAAAGGTGGTTGGAGAACATGTCTGACCTAATAATAAATTGATACTTCACTTCCTTCCTTTGGCTAAGCCCTAGGCCTTGACAATTATATATTTATCCCACTACCCACAATTTGAAAAGGCATCCAACATCGATTTAGAACCTAATTCTTGGTCATGTCTATATGAAAACAAAGTTTTCAGCATCAAGGACCAAAATGCTTTCTATAACTTTTACCATCTCTTAGACATGGTATCATCTAATAAAAGTCAAATAATGAAGATGCAACAAGGACAACCGCTATGCTTTCACCACCCATTAGGATTAAAGATCCATTATGAAAATCTTATGTAATGTTCATAGACTTCCTTCATATTTTCAAGCGGGAGGGCACATACCGGCATATACCTATAATCTATTTCTCATGAAGGTCGGGGTTTTATGCCTTTCTACAAGTCAATATTTTTTTCCTTCAAAAGATTGAATCTTCTTGTGGAGTTTCCTTACTAACCTATTCCTTCTACCCATCCTATACATATATACTTTTACCATTGAACATGTAGAAAAAATATTTTTACCTTATTTTTAATCAAAGATTTCTTTTACCATGGTGATGATGAATTGAAACCCTCTTCTTTTTATAAAGGTTATACTTTAAGGTTTGATATAGATCATTAATTATGCTCATTATCTTCATTCCACTTGACATTCGATCCCATAGTTCTTTATGAAGAGTTTCTACCATGTGGGACTATAAAGAGTTAGTGATTCTAAATCTAAATTTATCATTATCACCAATGGTGGTAAAGGTCATATTCATCTTAAGGCATATGCAAAGATCCATTCTTACCCCAATCCCTATCCCAGTTCCTACACAATGGTAAAGGGATTAAAGTACCCATCTTAGAGAGGCCCAAAAATCACACACACACAACATACATGTAAACACAATTTCTCTTTGTTAATGGAAAGAACATATAGGGTTTACATCATGTCCTGAAGATAAACTAGAAAGTATATAAGAGAACCTTAAACTTACATATAATAAATCCTTTTTACATTTAGTAATATTTCCTCATGAAGATTTGGTGGAGTTTGTTCTTTTTATCAAAGTGATTCAATCGTAATTGGAAGGATGATCTTCATGGTCCACATGTCATACCTAAAATCATAAAATCAATACATGCCATCAATGCAAATGCACATGTACATTATCATTGAAACTGACATAGTTAATACTAAAAAATAAAGTGTGCTTGGAAGGATTTATGAAAAGAAAGCAAACATTTATTTACACAAAACGAAGTAAGGGAGAACCTTAATAGTTATGAAATTTCTTCCCTTTTAATCAGCACTGTCAAGATAACTTTTAGCCACTTACAAATAAAACATGATCCAAGATTTCAAAAGTGATTGGATACTTGTTTATGAAGAGCAATCCTAACCACTTATGCAAGAATTGTGATACTATCCACTTCTATGAGAAGTGAAACCACTTCCGAAGGAAGCACAATGTCCAACCAAACAGAAGATCTTTTCATTATCTTACGTTACAAGTTCCAACAAAAATATGAAAAGCATAAGCACTCAATATATAATGGAGTAGCTCAGATAAATGTAATGATAAAGTGCATACAAGAGATTCATATCAAATAGTAAAGGAAATACTACAATCAAGTCAAATAAGAATAATGTGTGCCTTTATAAATGATTAGAGATCTTAGAATGATTTTGGAGTCACGAGATTGATTAGACCCTAATTCAAAAAGATGAGGGTCAAAGAAATGTTTTCAGCAATATAGGACACAAGCACTAATCACTTATGGTTTTCTGATCCAAATATTGACTTCAGGTGGTCTACTCATCCTTGATCCAAAACAACAAGTTTTCATCACCATTCATTTCAACATATTATGCATCATCTCTTTAAAGGATGATCTCCACTTAAGTCGTATAGGATCAAACCTTAATCATCATCAAGAAGGTCAAATGATCATTAATAAAAAAAGTAAGAGTCAAGATGCATGACAGATTCCATAAGATGGTCCAAATCAAGATAATAACATCCACCACATTATCAATATGATTCCAAGCTTAAAGAGGGGAAATCATAATATTAGAATAGAATTAGGGTTTATACCCATAATATTAGGATTAGGAACCATAATTGAAATCCATCATAATTTTATGAGCAAAGGTATAAAATAGTGATAAGAGTGAGATTAGATATTCTATAAATCATCATGACTAGATTTGAGGCTGCAAGTAGAAAAAGTTATTTAAAGGGTAGATCTAGAGATGGAAGATGGAATCTTAATGTTTGATCATTTAACCATTTCAAATATGTAGATAAAGTAATATTTGGTATAAATAGGACACATTGCAAGTAGTCTCTTTGGATTCCTCCCAATTTTTAGTGATGAAAATAAACTATTTATACGCCTTATTTAAATCATCATATCATTTGTAGTGGAATTTATAAGATAAGACTATTTTTTTAGCTTTATACCTTGTTAGAGAGGGTAGTGGGTCATCCTTCAGTTCTTCTTGGGGTCATGATTTATAGTTGTCTGCAGCCTATTTCTAGGCCCACTTGACCTTAAGCAATGAGGCTCCACCCAACCCAACAGATAGCGCCCTCCCAAACTCTTGGCTCATGTGCAGGTGTCTCCTACAGTGCAAGTCTTTGACTCTACATGGGAAAACCTCCATGAGTTTTTTTTTTCAAACCATCACGTCATTTTCAAAGCCTATTTCTACATCCAAAAAGGTCCAGGGAACTCGACCGACATGCTTCTGTCCTCACACAGGGCCTAGGGCTCGATCTTATCCCTTATATGGAGCTACTACAATGAATGAAAAACTAGGAAGAAAGAAGGAGAAGGCATAGATTTTGAGGTGTGTTGGTGGTAGAAAAAGGTTGAGAAGATGGAGGGTGAAGTTGTGAAGTCATTGGGGGTGCTTTTATAGGGTCTCGGGGGCTAGAACTAGAGTTTCTAGTTGGGGTTTCCTCAGAGAGGAAGTCATGACAGCGACCCCTTACCAATCCATGATTGTTACACAGAGAAGATCCATCCTAGGTATTCATTAGTTTGGATAAAAGAGAGGAATTTAATGGAGGAGGAGTCATAAAGAGAGGAGGAGAGATGAGGCAAAGAGAGAGGATAAGAATACACAAAAGTTGTGCTTTGTTACAAGTTTTTGTTGTAAGGTTGAAGACAACCTCGCTGCCACTGGATTGGGATTGGACGACCTTGGCCCAGTTGATTATAAATGGGCCATACCCTAAGATAAAAATAAGGGTCCTGCAAAAAATGTCATGAATTTAATGCAATCAATTACCCACGTAGGAAACCTTAGACAAAATCCTTTATTTTTCAAAAAATCACAGCCCCTAAATTATAACTCTAAATGTAGAATATCCAAGAATTTCCATCCTGACCCAAAAGGGAGACCAAAATAGCTTTTCTACCACTCAAAGTTCTCCCCCAAACTCTTTATTGAAAAGGCATTTTCCTAAAAGTAATTACCATGTTTCATCCAAAGAAACTTAGATAAACTCAAATTTATACCATGCCGTCCAACTTCTCAATAGTTATCTTATTGCTCCCAAAATCCTTCAGTTGATCAACAAGGCATCAAAATACAATAAATTCACCATAAACCTTCATATTACTTGGATTTTCTTGAACGTGTTTTTAATTTTCCTAGTCACACCATTATTCATTATTATTTAAAAAGAGAGACATCAAAATGCATTACGTATCCAGTGATGAAGTGTGGTATGAAAATACAATATTGAGTACAAGAAAAGGCATAAACATAAATTGAGAAATTAGTATGTGAAAATCCTCTACACCACATCATCACAATTCACCAACTCGAAGTTTCACTTCCTTTCATTTATTTAATCAAATAAAAGTGATTTTATGTTAAGCATTTGTTATACACGGTGAGAAAGACTAATACTTCATTCCTAAGAAATTTATATTATTCAAAATACTTGTTTTACTTTTTTGTTACCCTTGTTTCATGTGCATAAAATCATATTAATGTCTATTGGGTGTATTGCTTTGAAATAACACATACAAATACCTTTTCCTATTTTGTAGTTGAAAATAAAGTGGATGAATCTTATTGGTTCATTACTCTATTTCAACTTCTTCATCGTCTTTCTTGATTAGCTTGCTCATTCTCCTAGAATGGAAATTGTAGTTAGTAACAATATCATAATATATCATGTGTAGAATGAAAGAGTTTGGATAAACCATATTTTCTATAAAGTAATCTTCAAATGTAACATGTATATATCACTATGCATGAACCTATGCCATGCACAACTATTGTCCAATCATTGTGGCGTTAGATTACCCAACTTCCTATATCCTCTCTCACCAAATTATGATGAAGTTTTTGCTATTCACCGAGCTTTAAGGAAAGTATAATTATATAAATGAATCCTCAAAGATAATTATCAGAGCATATATCAACTTTTTTATTCCAATATTACATATTTTTTCAATTTATATAAGAAAAAGAAAATATTAAATGTTTTTTCTCTAGTAAATGATATTTCATATAATACAACCCAATACATACCTCAGATAGATGCCAATTTTTAGGATTGATGCGCTAGTTTCCTTATATTATATACATGTAATAAAAATTTAGTAGTCATGTTCTCCTACCCTACATTTACAACATCATCATATCCCTAAATCATCATACATCTATAGTTGTATGCATGTAACTTATCTTAATATGTGGAAGTATATATATATATATATATATATATATTGTCGATGATGTGAATTTAAGCCTTGTGATCATATAATAGTGCATGCTTTCACATAAAAGTACCCATTATTCTTTCACAATATCAATATTAATGTGACAAGACATTACATTTACTGTTAAGTCTTTGACCAAGTAGTAAACCAAAGTAGGTTTTAACACTCGAGATAAAATAGATACACAATTCAGATGCTAGTCCACTAAAATCAGTTCAAAAGTGTAAGATCGATTTTGAGGTGATAATTAAAAGTCAACTTCAGATGAACCTATTAGCTGCCCAAAATCTGGACTCTCTCTTAAACTATATAGCTAACTATCTCACAGAAAAAAATCAATTTTAAGTCTCACATATGTGGTTTTATATATTGGGCATATTAGTTTGCATCTTGCAATATATACATCAAATATCCATAAAGAACACTGACCTCTCCTTTATTTAGTGTTGTTGCATGATTACATTGTCTACTCTATGCCCTCTAGCATCCCCTCCTATCAAATTTACATTAGAATCTTCAACAAATTCATGGAAGAGGTCCATTGGTTCAGTTCAAATAAGAGTGTGCCGATTTGAGCTTAACGAGCACAAGTATGAATTATTCAAAACTAATAAATATAAAGTCAAAGACATTTTAGAACACAATATAAGTAAATGATTGAAGGTGGGGAAACAATTATTCTTCAACCAACATAATTGAAGGTGACACGATGTTACCAACCACTTTGACATAATCAGGCAATGACAAAGTTGTCCTTCAGATATGGATAAACACAAGAAAGAGAAAAACAAGTGATTTTGACATAACATGTAGAATACTTTTGAAATGAACATTATGCATTCCTCATTTATATTAAGTAATATACACGAGAAAACTATTTAAGTATTCAAGTCACTACTAAAACTTGCAAATAAGCTTTATGATCAAAGAAAGAGAAGAATTCATATACATGATTAGATTGAAATAAATAGTTACATTTAGAAGTGAAAATTGAAGGTGATATGATCTTACACTGGCTCTATTTACACGACAAAATGTGATTTTCATTATGTAATTGAGGAGTTTTCATATAATTACATATACATCATGATAGGGATGTGTCTCAAATAAGTTGTATTCCCTGATGATAAAACAATAAAGATTTTAGATTAAATAGATTACATTTTGTAAAGAGTACTTAAAATATGAAAATGATCATATAATATAATAAATATTTCATTGTATGCTCTACCGTGTAAGAGATTGTCAGTTAGAGAAATGAATCAATAAAATATCAACTTTTAAAAAATAAGTATGACACGACACAAAAATAGAGATAAATAGTACACATGACATAACATGTGGAGTTTCTATGTAGCGAACAACATGTTAACAATATTCCACTTATATATGCACTAATTAACATGTCAAAGCTTATCAAGCATTCATGTCAATTCTACACATGACAAATGAGATTATAAACAAAGAAATTTATTCTATTATAAGAAAAATCATTTTGTTAACTTGTTACAATCTTCTGGAGTAATTTTTTTCCTTTCTAAGGTAAACTCAATTAAGATTTTTTTTTCTCCAAAGAATAGGAAAGTGTAATTTTTCTCAGTAAAGCCAATCTGAATTCATAATAGCTTGTATGTTGACTAAGTTTTGTACCATTTAAAAGTTAATTTTCTTTAAAATAAAGAATACAATTCTTAAAACAAATTTTTTAATATAGGCTAAAGAGAATTTCCATTAGTAATAAACTATATAAGTGATAATTACACAATTAATTCTAATATATCTAATGATGAACATTTATTTTTAGTTCCTCCATAATAGTGAATATAAATGAGACATTATTTGTTTGTGTGAAGTGGGTCGGTACTCTTCTAGGCTTCTAGAATAAGAAATTAGGATATTGAGGCTCTAAAGTTGTAGACTTGCAGTCATAGAGTATGGAGAGAGTGAGGAGAGAAATTAAGGAAGAGTTAGAGAGTTTGGTTTTCAAAGGTATTGGCTTCGATTCAACTCCTTCGACTTCTATGTGTGAAATTGTAGCCATATCAACCAACAACATACATGCCAATGACGAGGAAATGATGAGAGCAGACTATTGCTCAAAACAACTTACTACAAAATGGTGTAAGAACTGCAAGCAACCCCAAGCAACCTTTTTATATAGAATAATGTACCACATGGACACATTAGGATTCAAAATAATGAAAGTAAATATTACAACATATACCAAATCAACTTTTTTATATAGCATATACAAGATAGACGAGTAATGAATATTTAAACCCAAAGGTAAATGATTCAGTACCCCAATAATTAAAAGTATAAATATACATTTTTTCATAAACTTTTAAATGCATCTCATGATTTCAACAACATCATCAACATGTTTAAACTAGTGTTTGGATATATGCATAATACTTTCTTTTTCAAGTTTTTTTCTTCTTCTGTAACTATGACTATAACAACAACCAATGAAAGATCCAAAAGAATCATGATAGGGGTGTGATTTAGATTAATCACCATTAATGTAAATACTCAAAAAAAAATTTCTTAAATTAGGTGATGTATATAATAACTGTAGAACATATTGAAGCTAATACCTATTTAAAATTTTATGTTTGATACCAACCAATTTATATTTAAACCATATTCTATATGTAAAGTAACAACTTGTAACAAGAGATAAATATATGTAACTATGAAAAAGAATATGTAAAACTCTATGAGTTTTTATACCTAAAAAGGTTGAATATCTTCTCACATAATTCTTCCAAATACCAATGCCTCAAAATACCCAAAGATTTCTCGATAAAAAATGATGGTAAAACATATTTTCATATTGTAGGAAGATATCAATTTATTTAAACATGAACGGAAGGATAAAAAAAATCAATGATGTATTGACATCAAACTATTCAGAGAAGTATCAAGAACAAGAGAAACACTATGAAACATTTGATACTTCTCTTTTTTTTCCTGCCAAAGTAAGAGAAGTATCAAATGTTTAATTGTGCTTCTCTTATTTTTGATATATACAAACACTAGACAAGTAAAAGTGACAACCTTGAACAATGAACCCAAAGAGATGCTTATAATGATTAAAATGCATGTTACATACTTTTTAGCAATCTTCCACATGCATTCACAAAGTTAGAAACTTAGAATTTTATCATTATCATTGTATTTTATCACTGGATTCTCCTTGTTTTATTCTTTTGGAGTATATGTATGCATGTGTATCTTATATGGTGCAACATGGATGTGTTATGTGAACATAAGGATGTCAATACTCAACCAATGTTTGACATTGATCAAAATTTAATTTTTAGAATGAAGAACTATGTTGATTCTAATATATTTCAATTAAAAAATTGTACATAACTAGTTGCCTCATTTTGTATCAGTCTTCATCGAGGTTTATCCGGCCTAATTCACCTTTTTGATTCAATCCATCTATTCGGTTTTTGAATGTAATATGCATTTAGGATCATTGTACTAGTTTACAAATTTGATCTTGTGTTTATATAGTTATCTATTCAATTAACTATATGACATGAAAACATAATTCATATATGTTAAAAATAATTTTTTTATACGACATAAGTTTCAACTTGAGCTCAACCAACTCAAACCAAAGTAATGACAACCCTATGTAAACCCAAAAATGATATTATTGCATGAATGAGTCAATAACTAAAATCAATCCTGAATAAAGAAAATTACAATTAAATGTAAAAAACCTTCACAATATGTGAGAGAAAAGTCCAATGACATATTGATTAATCAAATAAATTGAATAATACATATACTCCCCAAGCTAAACCTAAAAATTGAGCAAATAACAATCTCATAGGGATAATGAGAATTCCAAGAGAGAAATAGATCTCTACTATACTATAACATGACTTTCTAAGCAACTCTATATTTAATTACACAATAACAATAGATAATACAAAAGGAAATTTAGAGCATCTCATCTTTTTCCTTATTTTTCATTCAACTTATAATTACCCAACAACATGAAAATACTTGTTACAACTCATGTGTATTTTCTACACAATAATCTCATCTTTTCAATATAATTCAAATTGTAGTTGGGAGTTGAATCAAAACCAATTACATTTAAATTAATTAACACGACCAACCAAACAAGCACTATTCTTTTTTTAAATACAAATAGATATTGTGTAACATCCCTGACCTGGGTTATGAATTAACCCTAGATGTTTTGCCTAATAAGGTTGAGTAGATTCTTAATCTTATCTTGGGAAAAGTATTTAGAGCTCATGAGAAACTTATGTTTCAATTTTGGTCATGTTTGAACAATGTTGAAGCAATGTTTGCTTATTTTGGACTAAAGTGCAAATTACCCAAGTTGAGGGGTTAAATTGCAAATGTTGCATGATAAGATATTCCTATGATGTTGAGACATCATAAGAATGAATATGATGTAGTGGTATGGTTTTCACAAGCTTGGGCACCAAGATTAAGCTAGTAAAGCAATGTTGTGCATTAAAACCTAGTTTTGGTGTAATGTGCAATTTACCCAAAACCTAGGGTTCTATATGCAAATTACCACTTCAATAAGGTCCTTAATGTTCCTTGGCATCATTTAGAGCAAAGAAAATGAAAGGGGCATCTCATTTGAATTAATTTGGAGGAGAGAGAATCTTGATATTAAAATAATCAAGATTTAATCTTAAGTGAAACCCTAATTCAATTTAGGGCAAAAATGAATGTATTAATTAAAGGGCCTTCAACCAAAATGTTATTGGTTTATTTTGAATAAGGATGGACGTTCTTTTTCCAAGATAAGGAACGAAAATATCTAAAGGAGGTGAAACTCCACTCACCTATTAATAAAGGAAAGTAATTTCCACTCACATATTGGATATTAATATAATAAGCATTAAGGTGCTTAATTTGCTTCCCTTTAAATCATGGATAATTGAGAGTAATATGAGGCAATGAAGATAGCCTCGTATACAAGGAGTTGAGGGGGAAGAGGCGGTATCATTTTTGGGATTAAATGCATTTTAATAAGGCATTTTCTCTCTCATCAATTTCCTTATAAAAGTGTCCTTTCCAAGCCAAAACAAAGGCTTTTTCGGATTTATTTCTTCCCCTTGCTTGCAAAACTGACCAAGGAGCTAGGGAGGATCAGGAGGACGACTCCCTACCTATTGGTAAGCCCTTGACCTTCGTTCTCCTTGATTCCATGGTGGAAATCGAAAATAAATCATTGATTTCTTCTTATTTCGATCTCCTCTTCAACCCTAGCCAACTTTTACAACCAAAAGCTTGAGGACGATCCTAAGGGGAGTTTTAAGAGATTCATCCACCATTGATGGCGTGATCTTGGAGCTTTGGAGATCAATTGGAGTTCAGTTTTATAACTTGAAACCCTAACTTTGTTTTTGCTTTCAATTCTCCATCAAATAATGATCATTTCTCTATTTACGATCATTGATTTGGTTGATTGATGCAATTTCCATGGAAAACACGGTAGATTTCGTAAGTTTGGAGCGTGATGATGATGAAATCATCATAATCACACACCTCCCCAAATATCTTGGGCAAACGGTTTCAAAGTTGGGACCAAATGGTTTCACCAAACCGTTTGGTGACCAAACGGTTTGCAAACCGTTTGGGAGCAAACAGTTTCAAAACTGTTTGATGGGGTTGACCAAGGGTTGAACGTTTGAGAATCATGTTCCTAATTATGTAGATAACCCACCAAATTTTATGGGTTAAATCTTAAGGAATCATGAGTTGAAGGCTAATCAATTAGGCAAACCTAATTGGATTAAGTGATGATTTCTCAGCTTGATTAATTTAACTTTTTGGGCAAACGGTTTCAAAACCATTTGAGAGAGTTGACAAAGCATTTACCATTTGATATTACTGTTCCTAATTATGTTGGTTAATGACTCACCAAATTTTAGGAGTTAATTCCCAAGGAATCATGAGTTGAAGGCTAATCAATTAGGTAAACCCTAATTGGAATTAGTGCTGAAATTCCAATGAGTTGATTTGAGATTTTGGGTTGATTAGCCCAAACGGTTTAAAAACCATTTGGGGATCACCCAAACGGTCTCAAGACCATTTGGGGTTCACCCAAGACCGTTTGGAGGTCTAGGGTCAAGTATGGATATGTGTTTGAAGATCCAAAGATGTGGTATGAATCCTAGTCGTCTAAGTGATGATTTTGCAAGTGATTGAGATGATGTTTTGGGTTGATTGGCCCGAATGGTTTCAAAACCATTTGGAGATCACCCAAATGATTTCAAGACCGTTTGGGGATCACCCAAGACCTTTTGGAGGTCTGGGGTTAAGTACAGTTGACCAATTGAAGGTCCAAAGGTATCAAATTATTTTGCAATTAAGTGCTGATTTGATGATCAACTCAATGGATCACACACCCCAATGGAATTTCACTAGAATCCAAAGGTTGGATGAGCCAACCGGTTTCAAAACCGTTTGGAGCTCATCCAAATGGTTTTAAAACCAATTTGTGGTCATCCAAGACCGTTTATAGGTCTAGGGTTGAGTATGGTTAGGTGTTTGAAGGTCTAAAGGTACCAAGTTGATTTGCAATCAAATGTTGATTTGGTGATCAGTACAATAATCCAAACTTTAATTGGTTGACTTGGATTATGATGTGGACATGGGAAAACGGTCTCAAGACCGTTTGGAGGTCATTCAAACGACCTCAAGACCATTTGGGGTCAGGTCATGCTCAATTTGGATGATGGTTCAATGCTTTCAATGTAACTAATCTTGCATTGATTAGTGTTGAAGGATCATCAATTCCAAACCCTAATCCAATTGATTCAAACCCTAATTGATGATCAATTAAGGTTCAACTGAGGGTCAAATCAGTTGAAGGTTGACCTATTAGACTCAATTGAAGTATGAGTATAGGTCCAATTGATGATTGGTTCCATGAATTCAATGATTGAAGGAATCAACATTGGAAACCCTAATTCAATTGGATACCTTATGTAATGGAGGTCCAATGTGAGTGAATCTCTTGAGAATTTAATATGATGAATGTTCTATTTATCCAATGATGATTATTAATGATAATTAATGAAGGTACAAAGGTTGAAACCCTAATAGTACCTAAGTGATTAATACCAATTAAGGGATGAATTCCTAATTGCTTATAGGATCAATAACTTGATACACTATGTTAATCATAGTTGTATGTACTTGATTGAAGGGTTGATGTGACCTAATCAAGTTGAAAGGATTAAAGAATAGAATTCATATATATAAATATAATTCATGTGGTGATCCTTTGTAGCACGACCGTGCAAGGTCGCACGGCCGTGGTAGCTTTACTTTGCACGACCGTGGTATCTTTCCTTTGCACGACCGTGCAAGGTAGCACGACCGTGGTGGCTTCCCCTCGCACAGTCGTTCTTGGTTTCACGGCCGTGGTGCTCTATGCTTGACTTAAAACTGATTTGTAAGTGACCTAACATGGCGATTTTGTTAGTACCTAACTTAAGGATGAGTCCATAGTATTGGAAATGGTTGTATTTTCTAAATAGATGAATCATGACCAATACATTGCATGATGAATGTGATGATCTAGTGCATAAGTATTAGGATGGGAAATACCCTAATACAAGCTAAGGGAATAAACTCAAGTAAAATGAAGATGTTGAGGGAAGTGATACATCAAGATATGATAGATATCATATCCAACACCCCAAATACTGGTATACCTTGTTGTGTTATAAGTCCAATATAATTGGATGAATGATACATGAGATGTGTGATGGAAATTCTAATCCTGGTAAAGGAATAAGGGTGATACCCTTAAATTAATAGTACATTTGTTTCTACATGGTATTGATCGATAATTGATGTACTGCTATCATATGTGCTAACCATGCATGTATCATGAGGTGATGGGCATAGCCAGGTATGAGCTATGATATGTTATTAATTTGAATTTGTTTATTGGGCCTTATGTGCCATGATATACCTTGTTGCCGGGTAAGAGGTAGTAAGAGAGTTAATGGGCCTCAAGTATCATACTTACCTTGGTCAGATGACCTAAAGGTGTTAGTTACCTAAGGAAGTGGTAACAATGCTCAGGTGATGAGCTAAGGGTTTAAATACCCAGAATCACATGGTTATGGTATTGAAATTGTGAAAAGATGAGAAATTTCTAGTGGTGAATTGAGGGATTAAGATCCCAACACTTCATGAAAAGAGTATGGATACGGGTCATGACTCCACAATGATAATGTCGGGATTTAGATATATGATATAAGTCTGAAGAGAGTTAATGCAGTAGTAACGATTCTGTAGTTTGAATAGATGTTATGCGTGTTCTTCATATTCATTAAGGATAAGTGACATGTTGATTCTATCAAGTTATAGCTGCAATGTTTTTGATATAGAATAATAGTCTAATCTGTTAGACATTAAAATATCTATTGTCAAACAAATATGATTCCTCTGTTCATATTTATCTTCTTATGTTGCAATAATAATGTTACTGGCGGAGAGTTATATCTCTCGCTGGGGCAATTTTTATAATTGTCTCACCCCCGTGGGAACCACATTTTTAGGTGGACGCGGACGAGGAGACAGGAATCCTTCAGTAGGTGAAGGACAACAGCAGCAGCAGGGACAACAGTGAAGTCTCGGGTGGAGACATTGGTTGTTATGTCATGTTTAGATGTATATAGAGTCCTATGTGTCGTCTCTGTACTCTCAGGTCCTCAAAGTTTTAGTTAGTGTTTTAATAAATCGATCTGAGATTTTAGCTTGATGCACTCAAAGCTATATGCTGTCTATATTTTATGTTGAAGACAGCTGATGTTGTAAATCTCGAGAAGAGATAGTACAAGACATTTACTTTGAAACAGAATATAAATGTTATACTTTGGTTCTTGAAGAAAAATATTTCCAATGTGTGGATCTCTTTGCAAAAAGTTTTAATTTTTAGTGGTTTTCGCCAATCCGCTGCTTGATGAACGCTTTTGCATTAGTTAATTATGTTTTTATGAGTTGCATGCCACAATTTAGTGGTATCAGAGCTCTAGGTTCGCTGAGTCTATAGAGACATAGGACTAAGGTTGTAGAGTCTATTCTAAGTGTCTTCCAGTTTATCTGATAGTATCTTCTGCTCACACAGGAGAAGAAGAACTTGAAAATGACTGGAGAACACGAGGAACACATTGCTAAGGGCAATGTTGTTGCACCAAGAGAGGGTGCATGGGACCAGGCAAGATGAGAACAAGTGCCTGAGAATCCCCATTAAGACCTGATCAGGATAGAGAATCCATGATCATGCTCTTGTTGGGCAGATTAGGGCAACAGTAATGCATATAGTGGACTGGATACTAGGCTTACGATCTAGGTTATCAGTCCTTAATACAGAAAGTTTGAGCTTTAAAAGAGTTCCTACATGACTTAGTCATGCTGGAACAAGGGAAAATCATGTGTTTATAATGATATGAAAAGTGAGGAATATGATAGTAAATAAGGTACATACTACCTGATCTCACAATACTTGTATACCCTGGCCAGGTATATGACTATTGAAGAAAAGGAAAGTTTGAAACTCTTAGATTGTTACCTTTTTTATTACTCTGATCAAATAGTCATTCTGAAACAATCTAGAGAGTATAATGAACCAAAAGGGGAAAGCTATGTGACATCCCCAACAAAAAGGGAAAAGCTATGTGACATTCCCAACCAAAAGGGGAAAGCTACGTGACATCCCCAACAAAAAGGGAAAAACTATGTGACATTCCCAACCAAAAGGGGAAAGCTATGTGACATTCCCAATAAAAAGGGAAGAAATATGTGACATTCCCAACCAAACGGGGAAAGCTATGTGACATCCCCAACAAAAAGGGAAAAGCTATGTGACATTCCCAACCAAAAGGGGAAAGCTATGTGACATCCCCAACAAAAAGGGAAGAGCTATGTGACATTCCCAACCGACACTTTTAATGGTGTCGGTTGTAATAATAAACTGACACCTAAAACATATAGTGTCGATTTATAAAATAAACCGACATCAATCTCTGAAGGGCGACTAGACACGGGTACCGCTTTTATTTTAGTGTCGGTTTCTTATTAAGAAACCGACACCTAAAAGTAACCGCCAAAACCAAAATTTCCAGCGAAAAAAATTACCTCCAAAAATTGACATACATCGTCGGTTGTTAAAAAAGAAACTGACGACGAAAGGTTATTCGCGAGACAGAAATTGGGCACATTTTGGTCGTCGGTTTTACTACAATGACCGATGCTTATGAGCTTTCCCGTGCTGTCCGCGGGGAATTTTTCACACCCTTTAAGTGTCAATGTTCAGAAGACACCGACGACTATGGTCTTTAATTGAGAACAATTTTTTTAATCGACATATGTATATAGACGTCGGTTGTTTTGTAGTAAAAACCGACGACCAAAATAGAGAATAGGTGTCGGTTTCCGTGGAAAACTGACAACTTTATTTTTAGGTGTCGGGTTGTGTGAATAACCGACGCCTATGGTACAGTTAATAGCCCCGTGAAACAGAACTTTTCCCCATTATCTCAGTTTCATTGCGAACCTCTGCTAGGTCTTTGGCGATTGTTGCCATCGGTGCTCAGCTCCTCGCCGTCATTGCCCACGCCGTCGTTGCTCCCCCGCGCCGCCACCACTCCTGGTTGACACTCCAGGCTGCTCTCCTCTCCTCGCCGATGCTCCTCTCCTCGCCACCGCCCCTACCGGTGGCTGCTCTCCTCTCCTCGCCGCCCTCGCCGCCGCTCCTCTCCTCTCCTCACCGCCGGCACCGGCTGCCAGCTCTTGCTAGGTCTCTGCTCCGGCTGCTGCTCTCCAGGCCAGGCCTTCTTCCTCTGCCCTCAAGGTACCCTACCTTCTTCCTCCTTCCTTCCTCCGCCCAGGCTAGGTCCCAAGCCCAGGTGCCCTCTGGGCGGATGCTTGGGCGGTGCCAAGGCACGCCTAGGCTGCTGCTGGGCATTTTTTCTTAAAAAGTTATTTACTTAATTATGTTTATTTATATACTGACTTTGTTATGATTTAATCATCTACTTAATGAAATTTATTTATCAACTGATTTAACTTTATTTTTCAATTATCTGTATGTATTCATCTAATGTTTGTATTTATTTATGTACTAATTCAGCAATTAATTGATCATTTACTGATTTATATTCGTTCTGGATCTTAGGGTATCTCAACTGATGTAACTTTATCACAAGCTCATTATGAACCATTAGATCTGGATCTTAGGGTATCTCTACCGTCCTAACTATGAAATTGGTAACTTGTTTCATTGTTGAGTATATTGAGAATCCTAATCACCCTTCTTGCTTAATGATGAACTGTAATGCACACATGTGACATGCTTGGAATGTAAATGATGAACTTTTCCCTAAATTGCCAATCATGCTTTAAAGACATCAATAATCACCCTAACTTGAAGAACTAGGATTTTAGGTATAAGAATGACAACACATGTATTTGTTGGCCTAGAAACACGTCCAAGATTTACTCATTAGGAGTAAATCTTGGATAGTCCCCGGTTTGGGACTATTCTTGAACACCTGATCTCGCTTAGGATGTAAGTGTATAATGTGTATTGGGTTTTCAAGAAAATTTCGGCAGCATTTCCCCGTTTGTTCTCTAAGTACATATGTACTTGGAGAACAACGGGGAAATGCTGCCGAAATTTTCTTAAAAACCCAATACACATTATACACTTACTAGTGAGATTAGGTGTTCAAGAATGGGATAGGTGGTACACATTTATTATATATAAGAATGACATCACATGTATTTGTTAACCCTAGATCCTAATCTTGTTGTAATGTATACTTGATTTTTCTTTGATCATAGAATGGATAGATCATGGATGTCCATTCGCAATCGATGCACCCCAGAGTTTATTTCTGGTCTTGACCAGTTTATTAGATTTGCCGAGGAACATAGGAAACAACCTGGAGATAGGTTCTACTGTCCATGTAGGCATTGCGGTAACACCTTGAAAGTCAGCACTAGTGACGAAATCAAAAGTCATGTCATGTGCAACGGGATTATACAAGGCTATACAGAATGGCACTGGCATGGAGAGATTCCAAACCCAAAACCAGTAGATGTCGATAACAGTGCTTGTGTTGAAGAAGAAATTGCCCACGATGACGTAGATGTGAATGAACCAGTTCCAGTAGACATCGTTGATGCGATGCTAGATAGTTGTGGGGTAGAGCACACCGATCCACCTCCCATTTTTAGAAACATTGTTCACGATGCTGAGATATCGTTATACACAGGTTATACTAAGTTTACGAAGCTTAGCGCTGTGTTGAGATTGTATAAGCTGCAAGCTAACAATCGATGGAGTGACAAAAGCTTCACGTCATTGTTGTCTTTATTGAAAGAAATGCTTCCTAAAGGAAACGAGCTGCCAATCTCAACATACCAGGTAAAGAAATTGTTGTGTCCAATGGGAATGGATGCCAAGAAGATACATGCATGCCCGAATAATTGTGTATTATTTCAAAAGGACTATGTGGATTTGAAAGATTGTCCAAAATGTGGTGCATCACGGTATAAATTGACGACTTCAGGGGAGTCCAAAACTGGTTCTCCTGCCAAGGTGATGTGGTATCTACCTATAATATCACAGTTTCAACGCTTGTTTGCCAATCCGATAGATGCGAAGAATTTGAGGTGGCATGCAGATGTTAAGAAAAATAATGATGGGATCCTACGACATGCGTCTGATTCCCCACAGTGGAAGAAGATTGATCTATTGTACCCTGAATTTGGTGAAGAAGTCAGGAATCTAAGACTTGGGCTTTGTACAGATGGGATGAATCCGTACGGGACATTGAGCAACCAACATAGCACTTGGACAGTCATGCTTGTTATATACAATCTTCCTCCCTGGCTGTGTATGAAAAATAAGTATGTAATGTTGTCATTGTTGATATCGGGCCCTAATCAACCTGGAAATGACATCGATGTTTATCTTGAACCTCTAATTGACGACTTAAAGAAACTCTGGGGTGAAGGTGTGATGACCTATGATGCTTCACAAAGAGAGACATTTCATTTGCATGCTATGTTGTTTTGCACTATTAATGACTTTCCAGCATATGGGAATTTGTCTGGATATAGTGTCAAAGGAGCTAAAGCGTGTCCTATATGTGAAGAGAACACTGATTCAACAAGACGAAAACATGGAGGTAAGACTGTATATCTCGGACATCGAAGGTTTCTTACAAAATTCCATCCGTATCGTAGGAAGCGCAAAGCATTCAATGGATTGAATGAGGAACGAAGTGCACATAAACCTATACCAGGGGAGGTTGTTTATGAAAGAGTAAAAGACTTTGTCAATGAATTTGGTAAGAGATCACAATGTACTATGGCCACACGGAGTGACAAATCTTTATTCAAGAAGATGTCAATATTTTGGGATCTTCCTTATTGGAGTTCTTTGACAGTTAGGCATTGTATCGATGTCATGCACGTTGAGAAAAATGTATGTGATAGTGTCATTGGTACTTTGTTGAATATACCAGGTAAGACTAAAGATGGGATAAAATACAGATTGGACCTACGTAAAATGGGAATAAGGTCAGAATTAGTAGAATTTCATGAAATGGAAAATCGGAGAACATACTTACCTCCCGCTTGTTACACATTGTCTAGAAAGGAGAAGAAAGCTTTTTGTGAATGTTTGGTAAATGTTAAGGTGCCACATGGTTACTCATCCAACATCTGTAGATTGGTATCAATGAAAGATCTGAAGTTGATAGGTCTTAAATCTCATGATTGTCACACTCTAATGCAACAAATATTGCCTGTGGCAATTAGATCTATATTGCTGAAGCATGTAAGGTTTGCAATCACCAGACTGTGTTTCTTTTTTAACAGTCTGTGCAGCAAAGTTATTGACCCTGATACTCTCGATAAATTGCAAAGAGAAGTGGTTGTTACCCTATGTCAGCTTGAGATGTATTTTCCTCCGTCGTTCTTTGATATCATGGTACATCTTGTTGTCCACATGACTAGGGAAGTGAAAATGTTGGGACCAGTTTTCTTGCATTGGATGTATCCCTTTGAACGATACATGAGTGTTTTTAAAAGTGATGTTCGAAACCGTTATCGGCATGAAGGGAGTATTATTGAGGGTTATGTGGCGAGAGAGGTTATGGATTTTTGCAATGACTTTCTCAGTGGTAATGACACTCCTGATAATGACAAGAATATTGACGAGCAATTTGGCAAAGGAATTTTGGTATCACATATGAAAGTAATCAGCCGTGAGTAGTTGGAACAAGGTCACTTGTATATTTTACACAACATGGACGAAGTGAACGTTTATATCGAGGAACATACCAATTTCATCAAGAGACAATATCCTCGAGCCAATACAATGTGGCTTGCTAGAGAGAATAACAAGACATTTATTAAGTGGTTTGAAGATAAAGTCTTACATCAACTATCTCAAACACCAGATGATATTACTAAAACTATCAAATGCCTCGCCTTTAAACCAAAATTGACTGTTATGTCTTATGAAGGGTATGACATTAATGGATTCACATATTACATAAAGCGCCAAGATGATAAGAGTGTCATCCAAAACAGTGGGGTCACCCTTCAAGTATCGACTATGTTTTTTGCAAGTGCAAAGGATAAGAGTCCACGTGAAGCTAAAATGTCATATTACGGTGTCATTGAAGACATATGGGAGTTTGACTACATAGATTTCAAAATTCCGCTCTTCAAATGTAATTGGGTTGATAACACCAAAGGAGTTATAGTGGATGAATTGGGTTTCACTTTAGCGAACTTTGAAAAGATTGGTGAGAAGGGTGAACCATTCATATTGGCATCACAGGCGAAACAAGTATTTTATATCGATGATCCTGCAAATGATAAATGGTCGGTTGTTCTTCATGGTAAAAGACAGTTCATTGAAGATCCAATAGATGAAGAACAATACTATGATAAGTATGATGGCTCCAGTCCATTCTCAGTTGGGTTGCCAACACCAGCAAATATTGAAGCTAATGATGACTTGTATGTGCGCGGAGATCACAATGAAGGATTGTTAATTGATAAAAAATTGCAATATTAGAGGCATGTTTATATTTTTTATATGTTTTATTTTTCTGAGTATGTGAACTTTACAATGTGAATGTGTATGTGAACTTTACAATGTGAATGTGAACTTTACAATGTGAATTTTACAATGTGAATTACTTTATAATGTGAACTTTACAATGTGAGCTTTACAGTTTGAATTACTTTACAATGTGAAATTTACAATGTGAATGTGAATTTTCAGATGGCTGAGCATTCTCCTGATGACCGTGCTGATGATTACCGTGAGGGTGAGGACATCAATGCACCGCCTCACAATGTAAGTTTTAAAAATATATCATATATTTATATCTATATGTCCATTTATAGTTATATCTTGTAAATGTGTTTATTTTGTCAAATTTTAGGTTGATGATGCACGTGTACCATCTGAAGCACTTGAGGCACTTGATCAGCAGCACCAAAAAGTTGACAAGAGAAGGGGCATCACTATGATGAAGAAGTTAGTAGCGCAAAAGGGCAATGGACCCAAACTTGTTGTGGATTTTGATAATGCAGGAAATGCATCTAGTGTGAATCGCAATTCGTTTGTTTCATATCTTGGGTATGTTACTCGTAGCCATTGCGGTTGTCAGATAGATTCTTGGCATAAAGTTCCTAAGGAGAAGAAAGACGTAATATGGAAGGATTTATGCGTGAGTTATTATTAATTTGCAATTCTATTTTGTAGATTTCTAATTTTTTGGATACTAGTTAATAACAATTCTATTTTGTAGAGTATATTTGAATTGGATGAAAAGCTGCATCGTAAATGTGTGATGCAACGCTGTGGGAGAGTCCTAAGGAACTATAGGACAAATCTCACATGAGAATACATAAAAGAAGGTGACAAGAGGAAGAAGACAACCACTGAACAGTGGAACTTCCTGGACAAAGAAGAATGGGACGCGTTTGTTGCTTCAAGACAAACTGATGAATTCAAGGTATTAGGCGTCAGTCCCAATCTAATTAATATATATTGTATTCACCTATTCAAGATTAACATTTAGTGTTAATAACCAAATCATTAATGTGCATACTAACTAGGCCCTCAGTGAGGCACAAAAATCAAGGCGTGCACTGAATGTGCATGACCACACAATGGGTCCAAAGGGGTATGCAGGCATTCGCTAAAGACTACAGTCTGAGGCTACTGCTCAGTCTGCTGCTACTCTGGTATCCTCTACTATAGGTAGCACACCTCTTCCTCACCATGATGTCTGGATAGCTGGGAGGCAAAATAAGAAGGGAGAAATAACGAAGCCCGCAACTGTTGAGGCAGCTGCAAAAATGGTAAAATACAACTCTTACAGCAATCGTTCGAATATTGATTATTTGTGGTGTTTACTTAATTACAAATTTTTGTTTTGGCGATTAGCGGGATCTGCACGAGCTGAGGAAACAAGGCAAGTTCATCCTTGAGTGCACAAGGGATGAATTGACAGTTGCTCTGGATAACCCAGAGCATCCTGGATGTGTTAGGGCTGCAGACGCTGGTGTGGGCATCAAAACTTTTTTTGGGCCATCCCAGTGCAAATATGTCCCAAAAGTAGGACTTTCACAAGAAGAGGTAACATATTCTTTATTTATAATGTTACTGTAAAAGAGAATTCAATAATTAGAATTTGACGTTTCTTTTATCCATGTATAGGTAGATAAACTATTTGATAGGAAACTCGAAGAAGCAATGAAAAAGTGGCAGGCATCTCAGACTGCCACTTACCAGACAGTACCTATGGTGTCTCCTACTGCAGGCTCTACTCCTACTGCAGAGGTTGGGAGTAATCCTGTAGACCCACCACCTAGCACATCCTCTGTAAGTACTTTTATAACATAGTAACTAGTTTTTTAATTCAAGATGATACGTTTTCAAGAAGATATGTATATATGAAATTGTAGTTATTTCAAAAAAAGATGATATGTATATATGTATATAACATTCTTTACACAAAAATTTGTAGGGGTTGAAGCCATGCCGTCTAAAAAGTAAAGAATATGTCGTTGTAGAGGCGTCGGCTTACCCATCCCTACCAGGGGAAATGTTTCACGGGTCTCCAGTACCAGCTGGTTGGATTCGTGTGAGCCCGGTATATATATTCCTCAAGTGGATGGATCTTCCATTGCCATATGTCCACCTAGATTGTGAAACGCTTGGTGAGGCAGAAGACAGAGTGATATTATGGCTAAAAGCGGATGTCCTCTTTACTGAAACTGTATGGTAAATTTACATTACGTTAAATTATTTGTGTGTGTATATGACGTCAGTTGATCTGAAATTATATATATATACAGGTTACAAAGAAGACACTCACAACATCTAGGCCTCCACTTCCACCTCCTACATTACCCAGTTGGGTTTCACAGGACCTACCTGTCCCGTTAGGTCCTAACTATAGGGGTATGGCAATATGGTTAGGCGAACATGATATAAATTTCCCTATAACTGTTTCTATAGATTCAGATGCTGCAGGTCAATCATACGAAAGCAAACTATTTATACAAGATATTTTGGAGTTGTTTCGATATGATTGGCTAAATACATCTGTGATAGAGCTATGGATAAGGTGAGACCTTCTTTATACATCCATATACCTTGTGTAGGATCTGGTGATCTGGTTTCTTATTTATTAATGCATGCATAATTAATACATATTTTGCAGCTACTTAGACAAGATATATGCAGATTTTGCATTCGAACATGTAGGATTTTTGATTCCGTCTTTGATTAGTCTAGTAGCTGAAGACCCTCCGTTAGTTCAACAATACTGCTGTGAGGCTTTTACAAATTTTGCTCAAAATAAGAAGACGGTGATAATGGCTCCATTCAATGTAGAGTAAGTTTACTTTGCTTATTATAATTTGGACTTAAGAAAATTACATTTTTATTGTGGATTTTGAGTTATTAATTTTTAACTTTTTTACCTCTAGTGGTATGCATTGGGAGTTACTGGTTATTATCCCCGAGATGTTCACTGCCTATTATCTAGATCCTAAGGGGAGTAAATTGAATTCAAAATATGGACACATAATGAAAATGGCATTATTCCGGTGAGAAATATTTCATTTTCATATCCGTTAACATATGTTATTACATTACTATTATTATGCAATGTACTGTGTTACATTAACATGTAGGGGTTTTGATGAGTTCAAAAAGGCTGGAGGAAAGGTCCCCATGAAAAAGAACCAGCCAAAAATTTGGAAGAACGTGAAAGTAAGTTCCCCACTGCAATATATGTATATATTATTTATGTGAACAATGCTTAATTAGTTGTATTTTTTAATATTTTGTATGTTTGAATTTATAGTGTGCTACACAAGACAACGGATGGGCATGTGCATACTATGTGATGCGATTTATGCACATGATTATCAAATATGCCGCACTAGACATCGATTGTATTGCTGAGGTATTATATAGTCTCATTAGATAATATGAAATATATCAGTGTTATATATAGCTCATTAATTATATATATACATCATTCTCTTTACATGTGTTTAAAACTGACCACACTACAGGAACGACCTTACCAGATGTACATGCTCCCTATACAACGTGAGAATTAAATGAAGTAATAGAAGAATGGGCAACAACCATATAAGTAGTGGGGGTTTTAAAATATAATTAGGATGTTGATAGCGAATAATGACTAAAGAATGATATTTTGTAAATGAATTTCTGAATTATAATATATGTGTGAATGTTTCTACATGTCTGGATGTTTCTACATGTGTCTGAGTGAAAATGAATGAAACTGTTGGTTGCTATATGAATGTTTCTACATGTGTGAATGTGAAAATGAATGGAATGTGAAAATGAATGGAACTACAGATTGCTAGCTACATGAATGTTTCTAAATGTGTGGAAATCAAATGGAACTGCAGGTTGCATTGCTAAATGTGTGAATATTTTTGTTGTTAATTTTGCAGGTTTGTGGCATGTCGTTGACTGATATCAATAGATTCATAACTGAACTGCAAGTTTCTCATCCTGCGACCAATCATACAGCAGGTCTGCAGACTGACAGAAAAAAAATAGGCGTCGGTTATTTGTATAAAACCGACGCCACATAGTTACAATGTCAGTTTCTACTCGCAACCGGCGTCTATTTCCTTAACACCATGGCCATGCTGGCCAGCACGGCCGTGCTGGGAGTGATATGGCGTCAGTTTCTTATCTACTAATCGACGATGATAGTGCCCAAGATGGCGCCCTTTCTGTGGCGCGAAGGTATACAACGTTGGTTTCTTACCTAATAACTGACGCCTATAGTCCCCTACTGGCACGCGAAGGGTTTTGGCATCAATTTTTGAACCGACGCATAACGAATAAGCTTTTAGCGTCGCCCACATAGGTGTCGCTTAGAAACTGACACTAAACGCCTTAAATAATCGACACTAAAGGTCGGTTATGTACTAGTGAATAATAATGTTACTGGCGGAGAGTTATATCTCTCGCTGGGGCAATTTTTATAATTGTCTCACCCCCGTGGGAACTAAATTTTTAGGTGGACGCGGATGAGGAGACATGAATCCTTCAGTAGGTGAAGGACAACAGCAGCAGCAGGGACAATAGTGAAGTCTCAGGTGGAGACATTGGTTGTTATGTCATGTTTAGATGTATATAGAGTCCTATGTGTCATCTCTGTACTCTCAGGTCCTCGGAGTTTTAGTTAGTGTTTTAATAAATCGATCCGAGATTTTGGCTTGATGCACTCAAAGCTATATGTTGTCTATATTTTATGTTGAAGACAGTTGATGTTGTAAATCTCGAGAAGAGATAGTACAAGACAAGTACTTTGAAATAGAATATAAATGTTATACTTTGGTTCTTGAAGAAAAAGATTTCCAATGAGTGGATCTCTTTGCAAAAAGTTTTAATTTTTAGTGATTTTCGCTAATCCGCTGCTTGATGAACGCTTCTGTATTAGTTAATTATGTTTTTATGAGTTGTATGCCACAATTTAGTGGTATTAGAGCTCTAGGTTCGCTGAGTCTACAGAGACATAGGACTAAGGTTGTAGAGTCTGTTCTAAGTGTCTTCCAGTTTATCTAATAGTATCTTCTGCTCACATAGGAGAAGAAGAACTTGAAAATGACTGGAGAACACGAGGAACACATTGCTAAGGGCAATGTTGTTGCACCAGGAGAGGGTGCATGGGACCAGGCAAGATGAGAACAAGTGCCTGAGAATCCCCATTAAGACATGATCATGATAGAGAATCCATGATCATGTTCTTGTTGGGCAGATTAGGGCAACAATAATGCATATAGTGGATTGGATACTAGCCTTACGATCTAGGTTATCAGTCCTTAATACAGAAAGTTTGAGCTTTAAAAGAGTTCCTAAGTGACTTAGTCATGCTAGAACAAGGGAAAATCATGTGTGTATAATGATATGAAAAGTGAGGAATATGATAGTAAATAAGGTACATACTACCTGATCTCACAATACTTGTATACCCTGGCCAGGTATATGATTATTGAAGAAAAGGCAAGTATAAAACTCTTAGATTGTTACCTTTTTTATTACTCTGATCAAGTAGTCATTCTGAAACAATCTAGAGAGTATAATGAAAAGGGGAAAGCTATGTGACATCCCCAACAAAAAGGAAAAAGTTATGTGACATTCCCAACCAAAAGGGGAAAGCTATGTGACATCCCCAACAAAAAGGGAAGAGCTATGTGACATTCCCAACAAAAAGGGGAAAGCTATGTGACATCCCCAACGAAAAGGGAAGAGTTATGTGACATTCCCAACCAAAAGGGGAAATCTATGTGACATCCCCAACAAAAAGGGAAGAGCTATGTGACATTCCCAACCAAAAGGGGAAAGCTATGTGACATCCCCAACAAAACGGGAAGAGCTATGTGACATTCCCAACCAAAAGGGGAAAGCTATGTGACATCCCCAACAAAAAGGGAAGAGCTATGTGACATTCCCAACCAAAAGGGGAAAGCTATGTGACATCCCCAATAAAAAGGGAAGAGCTACGTGACATTCCCAACCAAAAGGGGAAAGCTATGTGACATCCCCAACAAAAAGGGAAGAGCTACGTGACATTCCCAACCAAAAGGGGAAAGCTATGTGACATCACCAACAAAAAGGAAAGAGATACGTGACATTCCCAACCAAAAGGGGAAAGCTATGTGACTTCCCCAACAAAAAGGGAAGAGCTATGTGACATTCCCAACCAAAAGGGGAAAGCTATGTGACATCCCCAACAAAAAGGGAAGATCTATGTGACATTCCCAACCAAAAGGGGAAAGCTATGTGACATCCCCAACAAAAAGAGAAGATCTATGTGACATTCCCAACCAGAAGGGGAAAGTTATGTGACATCCCCAACAAAAAGGGAAAAGCTATGTGACATTCCCAACCAAAAAGGGGAAAGCAATGTGACATCCCCAACAAAAAGGGAAAAGCTATGTGACATTCCCAACTAAAAGGGGAAAGCTATGTGACATCCCCAACTAAAAGGGAAAAACTATGTGACATTCCCAACCAATAGGGGAAAGCTATGTGACATCCCCAACTTTAAGGGAAAAGCTATGTGACATTCCCAACCGATAGGGGAAAGCTATGTGACATCCCCAACTTAAAGAGAAAATCTATGTGACATTCCCAACTAATAGGAAGAACTATGTGAACATTCCCAATTACATAGAGTTTGCTAAATAAACATTATGAATAAAGGATTACTGGGTAAATTATCTTTATTAGATATATATATTTTTCCCCTTTGATAAATATTCTTAGGTGATTATAGATGTATGTTCTTTTATGCTTTTTCGTTTCAATAATATTGACATCATATGTTAAGGGTTTATGCTCTACATAAAAATAAACAGTGATAAGGTTAAATTAGTGAAAGGAACTTTGTGTGAATTATAGATTCATGGTATCTCCATGATATTAAGATGATATGTGGAGACTTGAGGGCATGATTAATGAATAATCTGTCCCTCTTTTTGTTTGGGATTTCGAGGACGAAATCCTTGTTAGGGGTTTATAATTTGTAACATCCCTGACCTGGGTTATGAATTAACCCTAGATGTTTTGCCTAATAAGGTTGAGTAGATTCTTGATCTTATCTTGGGAAAAGTATTTAGGGCTCATGAAAAACTTATGTTTCAATTTTGGTCCTGTTTGAACAATGTTGAAGCAATGTTTGCTTATTTTGGACTAAAGTGCAAATTACCCAAGTTGAGGGGTTAAATTGCAAATGTTGCATGATAAGATATTCCTATGATTTTGAGACATCATAAGAATGAATATGATGTAGTGGTATGGTTTTCACAAGCTTGGGCACCAAGATTAAGCTAGTAAAGCAATGTTGTGCATTAAAACCTAGTTTTGGTGTAATGTGCAATTTACCCAAAACCTAGGGTTCAATATGAAAATTACCACTTCAATAAGGTCCTTAATGTTCCTTGGAATCATGTAGAGCAAAGAAAATGAGAGGGGCATCTCATTTGAATTAAGTTGGAGGAGAGAGAATCTTGATATTAAAATAATCAAGATTTAATCTTAAGTGAAACCCTAATTCAATTTAGGGCAAAAATGAATGTATTAATTAAAGGGACTTCAACCAAAATGTTATTGGTTGATTTTGAATAAGGATGGACGTTTTTTTGCTAAGATAAGGAACGAAAATATCTAAAGGAGGTGAAACTCCACTCACCTTATTATAAAGGAAAGTAATTTCTACTCACATATGGGATATTAATATAATAAGCATTAAGGTGCTTAATTTGATTTCCTTTAAATCATGGATAATTGAGAGGAATATGAGGCAATTAAGATAGACTCATATCCAAGGAGTTGAGGGGGAAGAGGCGGCATCATTTTTGGGATTAAATACATTTTAATAAGGCATTTTCTCTCTCATCAATTTCCTTATAAAAGTGCCCTTTCCAAGCCAAAACAAAGGCTTTTTTGGATTTCTTTCTTCCCCTTGCTTGAAAAACCAACCAAGGAGCTAGGAAGGATCAGGAGGACGACTACCTACCTGTTGGTAAGCCCTTGACCTTCGTTCTCCTTGATTCCATGGTGGAAATCGAAAATAAATCATTGTTTTCTTCTTATTTCGATCTCCTCTTCAACCCTAGCCAACTTTTACAACCAAAAGCTTGAGGACGAGCCTAAGGAGAGTTGCAAGAGCTTCATCCACCATTGATGGCATGAGATTTTAGCTTTGGAGCTCAATTGGAGGCGGGGTTTATAACTTGAAATCCTAACTTTGTTATTGCATTCAATTCTCCATCAAATAATGATCATTTCTCTATTTACGATAATTGATTTGGTTGATTGATGCAATTTCCATGGAAACCACAATATATTTCGTGATTTTGGAGCTTAACGATGTTGACATCATCATAAGCACACACCTCCTCAAATATCTTGGGCAAACGGTTTCAAAGTTGGGACCAAACTGTTTCACCAAACTGTTTGGTGACCAAACGGTTTGCAAACCGTTTGGGAGAAAACGGTTTCAAAACCGTTTGGTGGGGTTGACCAAGGGTTGACCATTTGAGAATACTGTTCCTAATTATGTAGGTTAATAACCCACCAAATTTTATGGGTTAAATCCCAAGTAATCATGATTTGAAGGCTAATCAATTAGGCAAACCTAATTGGATTAAGTGGTGATTTCTCAGCTTGATTAATTTAACTTTTTGGGCAAACGGTTTCAAAACCATTTGAGAGAGTTGACAAAGCATTTACCATTTGATATTACTGTTCCTAATTATGTTGATTAATGACTCACCAAATTTTAGGAGTTAATTCCCAAGGAATCATGAGTTGAAGGCTAATCAATTAGGTAAACCCTAATTGGAATTAGTGTTGAAATTCCAATGAGTTGATTTGAGATTTTGGGTTGACTAGCCCAAACGGTTTCAAAACCATTTGGGGATCACCCAAACGGTCTCAAGACTATTTGGGGGTCACCCAAGACCATTTGGAGGTCTAGGGTCAAGTATGGATATGTGTTTGAAGATCCAAAGATGTGGTATGAACCCTAGTCGTCTAAGTGCTGATTTTGCAAGTGATTGAGATGATGTTTTGGGTTGATTGGCCCAAACGGTTTCAAAACCATTTGGAGATCACCCAAATGGTTTCAAGACTGTTTGGGGATCACCCTAGACCATTTGGAGGTCTGGGGTTAAGTATAGTTGACCAATTGAAGGTCCAAAGGTATCAAATCATTTTGCAATTAAGTGCTGATTTGATGATCAACTCAATGGATCACACCCCAATGGAATTTCACTAGAATCCAAAGGTTGGATGAGCCAACCGGTTTCAAAACCGTTTGGAGCTCATCCAAATGGTTTCAAAACCATTTGGTGGTCACCCAAGACCATTTGGAGGTCTAGGGTTGAGTATGGTTAGGTGTTTAAAGGTCTAAAGGTACCAAGTTGATTTGCAATCAAATGCTAATTTGGTGATCAATCCAATGATACAAACTTTAATTGATTGACTTGGATTATGATGTGTGCGGCATACAACTCATAAAAACATAATTAACTAATGCGGAAGCGTTTATCAAGCAGCAGATTAGCGAAAATCACTAAAAATTAAAACTTTTTGCAAAGAGATCCACACATAGGAAATCTTTTTCTTCAAGAGCCAAAGTATAACACATTCACATTCTGGATCAAAGGTACATATCATGCATCATCTCTTTTTGAGAATTACAAGCTTCAACTGTCCTGTCAAGCTAAACATAGGCAATATAAAAATCTCGAGGCACTGAGCCAAACTCTCAAAATCACTAACTACTACTACTCCGAGGACCTGAGAGTACAGAGACGACACATAGGACTCTATCAACATCTATACAAGGCATGACAGCCAGTGTCTCCACCTGAGGCTTCACTATTGTCCCTGCTTCTACTGCTGTCCTTCACCTACTCAAGGATTCCTGTCTCCTCATCCGCGTCCACCTAAAAATGTGGTTCCCACGTGGGTGAGACAATTATAAAAATTGCCCCTGCGAGAGATATAACTCTCTACCAGTAACATTGTTATTACAACTTAAGAAGATAAATATGAATGGAAGAATCATATTTGTATAGCAGCAGATATTTTAATGTCTAACAGATTAGAACATTATTCTATATCAAAAGCATCGCAACTATAACTTGATAGATTCAACATGTCACTTATCCTTTAATGAATATGAAACACATGTATAACATCTATTCAAATTACAGAATCATTACCATTGCATTATTTCTCTTCATGTTTAGATCATATATCTAAAACCTAGTATTATCATTGTGGAGTCATGGCTCGTAGCCATACTCTTTTCATAAAGTTTTGGGATCTTAATCCCTCAATTCACCACTGGGAATTTCTCATCCTTTCACAATTTCAATACCATAACCATGTGATTCTGGGTATTTAAACCCTTAGCTCATTACCTGAGCATTGTCACCACTTCCTTAGGTAACTAACACCTTTAGGTCATCTGACCAAGGTAAGTATGATACTTGAGGCCCATTAACTCTCTTACTACCTCTAACCAGACAACAAGGTATATTATGGTACACAAGGCTCAATAAACAAATTCAAATTAAGAATATATCACAGCTCATACCTGGCTATGCCCATCATCTCATGATACCTGCATGGTTAGCACATATGATAGCAGTACATCAATTATCTATCAACACCATGTAGAAACAAATGTACTATTACTTTAAGGGTATCACCCTTTTTCCTTTACCAGGATTAGAATTTCCCTAACACATCTCATGTATCATTCATCCAATTATATTGGATTTATAACACAACAAGGTATACCAGTATTTGGGGTGTTGGATATGATATCTATCATATCATGATGTATCACTTTCCTCAACATCTTCATCTTACTTGAGTTTATTCCCTTAGCTCGTATTAGGGTATTTCCCATCCTAATACTTATGCACTAGATCATCACATTCATCATGCAATGTATTGTTCATGATTCATCTACTTGAAAATACAACCATTGCCAATATTAAGGATTCATCCTTAAGTTAGGAATTAACAAAAAGACCATGATAGGTCCTCTTCAAAACAAATTCTAAGTCAAGCATAGAGTACCACGGCCGTGCTACCAGAAACGGCCGTGCAAGGAAAGTCACCACGGCCGTGCTACCTTGCACGGTCGTGCAAAGTGAATCCACCACGTCCGTACTACCTTGCACGGTCATGCTACATGAGTTCACCTCTTGAATCATATTCAAGTATGAATTCTATTCTTTCATTAGGGATTAGGGTTTCACATACCCTCTCCCTTCTTTAGAATAGGGATTGCATATAGCATCACCCTTCATTAGGGTTTCATTTCATGTTGCCCATAATTAGGGTTTACTAATCATTCCCAATTAGGGTTTCTCATAAAATCACCCTCAATTAGGGTTTTACATGAATACACCCCCAATTATGGTTTTACATGGATACACCCTCAACTAGGGTTTACTATTCATCCTAATTAGTGATTTCACATGTAGACAACCTCTTATTAGGGTTATACATGGAATCAACCTCAACTAGGGTTTACATCATGTATTGGATCCATGGCTTTGTTATGCATTATTTATTAGTACCATTAAGGGTATCTCTCACCTAATTACATTAGGTTTCCAAAAAGGTTTGATCAATTGGACCTTCAATAACATGAGGTATCCAATTGAATTTGGGTTTTCAATGTTGATTCCTTCAATCATTGAATTCATGGAACCAATCATCAATTGGAACTATACTCATACTTCAATTTATTTTAATAGGCCAACCTTCAACTAATTTTACCCTGAATTGACCCTCAATTGATCATCAATTAGGGTTTAAATCAATTGAATTAGGGTTTGGAATCGATGATCCTTCAATACTATCAATGTAAGACTAGTTACTTTGAAACCATTGAACCATCATCCCAATTGGGTATGACCTGACCCCAAAAGGTATTGAGGTTGTTTGGATGACCTCCAAATGGTCTTGAGACCGTTTTCCCATGTCCAAATCATAATCCAAGTCAACCAATTAAAGTTTGGATCATTGGATTGATCACCAAATCAGCATTGCATTGTATATCAGCTTGGTACCTTTAGACCTTCAAACACCTAACCATACTCAACCCTAGAACTCCAAACGGTCTTGGGTGACCACCAAACGGTTTCAAAACCATTTGGATGAGCTCCAAACGGTTTTTAAACTGTTTGGCTCATCCAACCTTTGGATTCTAGTGAAATTTCATCAAGGACTGGTCTATCGAGTTGATCAACAAATCAACACTTAATTGCAATATGATTTGGTACCTTTGGACCTTCACTCGGTCAACTATACTTGACCCCAGACCTCCAAACAGTCTTGGGGTGATCCCTAAATGGTTTTGTAACCGTTTGGTCCAATCAACCCAAAACATCATCTCAATCACTTGCAAAATCAGCACTTAGCCGATTAGGGTTCATACCATATCTTTGGATAGTCAAACACATATCCATACTTGACCCTAGACCTCCAAACGGTCTTGGGTGACCCCCAAACGGTCTTGATACCATTTGGGTGATCCCCAAATGGTATTGAAACCGTTTGGGCTAATCAACCCAAAATCTCAAATTAACTCATTGGAATTTCAGCACTAATTTCAATTAGGGTTTGCCTAATTGATTAGCCTTCAACTCATGATTCTTTGGGAATTAACCCATCAAATTTGGTGAGTCATTATCCAACATAATTAGTATCAGTAATCCCAAAAGTTCAATGCTTGGTCAACTCACTCAAACGGTTTTGAAACCGTTTGCCCAAAAAGTCAAGTTAAATCAGATTGAAAATCAGCACTTAATCCAATTAGGTTTACCTAATTGATTAGCCTTCAACTCACGATTCCTTGGGAATTAACCCCTAAAATTTGGATGGTTATCAATAAACATAATTATGAACAGGAATCCCAAACGGTCAACACTTGGTCAACCATATCAAATGGTTTTAAAACCGTTTGCTCAAACAGGTCAAGTTAATCAGGTTGAAAATCAGCACTTAATTCAATTCGATTTGCTTAATTGATTAGCCTTCAACCTATGATTACTTTTGATTTAACCCCTCAAATTTGGTGAGTTATCAGCCTACATAATTAGGAACAATATTCCTAAACGGTCAACCCTTGGTCAACTCCACCAAACGGTTTTGAAACTGTTTGGTCTCATGCGATTTGGCTAAACAATTTCAAACCGTTTGCTCCCAAACAGTTTGCTCAAACCGTTTGATCAACTAAATGAAACTGTTTGGTTTTGATATTTGGTGAGGTGCTTGCTTATGATGATGTCATCATCACCTTCCTTCGTTAAACCAAGAACATCAACCGTTCTTTATGGAAATTTCAGCAAAGAAACAAGAGTGTATCAAATTGAAGAAAACAATCAACAAAGCATAGAGAATTGATGCAATAGCAATGATTAAGGGTTTGAGTTATAAAACCTGCCTCCAATTGAGCTCCAAAGCTCCAATATCACTCCATTAATGGTGGATGAAGCTCTTGCAACTCCCCCTAGGCTCGTCCTCAAACTTTTGATTGTAAAAGTTGGCTAGGGTTGAAGAGGAGATCGAAATAAGAAGGAATCCATAATTTATTTTCGATTTCCACCATGAAATCAAGGAGAACGAAGGTCAAGGGCTTACCAACAGGTTGGGGCTCGTCCTCCTGATGCTCCTAAGTCCCCTTGAGCTCATACTAATCAAAGGAAGAAGAAAGGGCCGAAAAACCCTTTCAATTGATTTGGAAGAGGCACTTTTATAAGGAAATTGATGAGAGAGAAAATGCCTTATAAAAATCCAATAAATCCCAAAAATGTGGCCACCTCTTCCCCATCATCTTCCTTGGGTACGAGGCATCTTCCTTTGCCTTTAATTCTCCTTCATTATCCTCAATTTAAAGAAAAGCAAATTAAGCACCTTAATCATATTATATTAATATCCATAATTTGAGTGGATATTACTTTTCTTTATAATAAGGTGAGTGGAATTTCACCTACTTAGGATATTTTCGTTCCTTATCTTGGCAAAAGAACGTCCATACTTATTCAAAATCAACCAATAACATTTTGGTTGAAGGTCCTTTAATTAATACGTTCATTTTTGCCCTAAATTGAATTAGGGTTTCACTTATGATTAAATCTTGATTATTTTAATATCAAGATTCTCTCTCCTCCAACTTAATTCAAATGAGGCACCCCTTTCATTTTCTTTGCTCTAAATGATTCCAAGAAGTATTAGGGACCTTATTGAAGTGGTAATTTGCATATTGAACCCTAGGTTTTGGGTAAATTGCACTTTACACCAAAACTGGGTTTTAATGCACAACATTGTCCAACAAGCTCTATCTTGGTGTCCAGACTTGTAGAAACCTTACCACTACATCATATTCATTCTTATGGTGTCTCAACATCATAGGAACATCTTATCATGCAACATTTGAAAGTTGACCCCTCAACTTGGGTAATTTGCACTTTAGTCCAAAATAAGCAAACATTGCTTCAACATTGTTCAAACAGGATCAAAATTAAAACATAAGTTTCTCATGAGCCCTAATTACTTTTCCCAAGATAAGATTAAGAATCTACTCAACCTTATTAGGAAAAACATCTAGGGTTAATTCACAACCCTGGTCAGGGATGTTACAATGTGGACATGGGCAAACGGTCTCAAGACTGTTTGGAGGTCATTCAAATGACCTCAAGACTGTTTGGGGTCAGGTCATGCTCAATTTGGATGATGGTTCAATGTTTTCAATGTAACTAATCTTGCATTGATTAGTGTTGAAGGATCATCAATTCCAAACCCTAATCCAATTGATTCAAACCCTAATTGATGATCAATTGAGGGTTAACTGAGGGTCAAATCAGTTGAAGGTTGACCTATTAAACTCAATTGAAGTATGAGTATAGGTCTAATTGATGATTGGTTCCATGAATTTAATGATTGAAGGAATCAACATTGAAAACCCTAATTCAATTGGATACCTTATGTAATGGAGGTCCAATGTGAGTGAATCTCTTGAGAATTTAAGATGATGAATGTTCTATTGATCCAATTATGATTAGTAATGATAATCAATGAAGGTACAAAGGTTGAAACCCTAATAGTACCTAAGTGATTAATACCAATTAAGGGATGAATTCCTAATTGCTTATAGGATCAATAACTTGATACACTATGTTAATAATAGTTGTATGTACTTGATTGAAGGGCTGATGTGACATAGTCAAGTTGAAAGGATTAAAGAATAGAATTCATATATATAAATATAATTCATGTGGTGATCCTCTATAGCATGACCGTGCAAGGTAGCACGACCGTGGTAGCTTTACTTTGCACGAACGTGCAAGGTAGCACGGCCGTGGTATCTTTCCTTTGCATGACCGTGCAAGGTAGCACGACCGTGGTGGCTTCCCCTCACACGGCCGTTCTTGGTTGCACGACCGTGGTGCTCTATGCTTGACTTGAAACTGATTTGTAAGTGACCTAACATGACCATTTTGTTAGTACCTAACTTAAGGATGAGTCCATAGTTGTAACGACACTCGCCATCGTTAAGATAACAAGTGCCATTAACAATAATAAAACATGCGGAAGCAAATCATCAAGCAGCGGATTACTGAAAATCACTAAAAATTAAAACTTTCTGCAAAGAAATCCATTCACAGGAAAACTCTTTCATTCAGAACCAAAGTAAAACTTTACATCCTGGTTCACAAGTACACGACCTGTACAATTCCTTTTCAAGGATTACAACATTGACTGTCATGCTAACAAATATACACGGGCAGTATAGAAACTTTGAGGCACTATGACAAAACTCCGATTGAATCATTTAAAACTCCGAGGACCTGAGAGTACAGAGACGACACATAGGACTACTATCTATATGACTTGACAGACAATATCTCCACCTGAGATCTGATTGCTATCCCTATTGTTGTTGCTGCTGCTCTTTTTCTGATCTTAGGGATTTCCTGCCTTGCCTCCCATGCATACCTAAAAATGTTTCCCACGGGGGTGAGACAATTGAAAATTGCCCCAACGAGAGATATAACTCTCCGCCAAAACATTGTTATTGCAGTTTATTAAATTAAAACTGAGCAGGGGTTACTTTTACCATATCAGGCAGAATCATTCATCATAGAACAGAATAAGATAATCTCCTATTCTCAAGGAGAGCATTGCATCTACCCATGGTAGATAAGTAATTCATCTGTCTACTTTGCAGAGAATATAAAGAGACATAAATAACATTTATCTGCTAAGGAATGCACAAATAAATGCAACATCAGCCAATGAATCTCCGTATTCAATCCTTAAGCAAACATGCTATATGGCTGATTACATCTTACAATCATATTTAAGCTCTGAGGAGATGAGGTATACCGCTCATACTCCAACCGGCCATTGCAAAGTCGAAACCGGTATCATACATAGGTCTATGGAAGAGTCGGACTCCATGACCTCATCCGTCTCGGTCAGTGCGAGACAAAACGCAAGACATCTCGTGTCTCTGCTAACGTAGCTTTCCAGGATATACTGGCAACTTTGCTACAGAGTTACAGCGTCAACTGCACTCTCGTCGGCAATCGCGAGATTTCATGTTTATCTCCGTCGACCCGACAAAAACATTGGGAGATGGGTACAACATCTGGCCCAATCATCGGGAGATTAGTGATACATCTATCCCGACCTATTCATGAAGGATTTGAGAGGTTTCTTGTTTACCTCCTCACAATCACTTCAAGAGGACGTAAGGATATTTTCGCCCATTGACCCCCGTATATTCAAAAATATATGAAATCCAGGATATACCGCGAAGCAACCTATTTCACCATCACCTATTCCTGACGATGATGGATCTATGGTCAGAGCACTACATGAATAGATTTCACTTGATTAATTAAGTACATTATCATATTCTTTTAGCATCAGTCAAGTTCTCAAACATATTTTATTCAGACAAATGCTATAAAGAGACATGTACCACTTTCACCAGATACTCATTCACATGGCTCATAAGCCATTCACATCTTGTCACCTCTCACTAGGCAACAACTTTATTCACATGGCTCACAAGGCCATTGACATCTTGTCACCTCTCACTAGGCAACAACTTTATTCACATGGCTCACAAGGCCATTGACATCTTGTCACCTCTCACTAGGCAACAACTTTAAAACAAAGGCTTACAAGCCCATACTAATCTTGTTACTTCTTTCTAAGTAACAAAAACATAATGGCACATATGGCCAATGAACTCTTGTCAAATAAACATCATTTCTCATACCTGGCTATGATCCTCACCTCATGAGACCTGCATGATTGTCACACATGATAATATACTTATCAAGTTCACAACACATCATGCAAAACAGGGTAACACCACTATTCCCTTACTAGGGTTAGGGTTTACCAACAATTGGGGTATTTCATCCTTTTACCCAAAGCTAGGGTTAGGATTTTCCTTTCTTATCAATTAGGATTTCATATTTGTATTATCACTCCAACCCTAATTTATTGCTACACTCCTCTTGGAGCATTCATTGATATCATAAGTATTCATTCATACTTAATACATTCATCATGTATCATTAAATGATTATCATCACAAGGTATGAGTCTCTCTCTCATCCTTAAGTTGGGAATTAACAAAATGACCATGTTAGGTCACTTTCAATTTAGCTCTTAGTCAAGCATAGAGCACCACGGCCGTGCAACCAGGAACGGCCGTGCAAAGGGAAGATACCACGACCGTGCTACCATACACGGTCGTGCACAATGAACTACCACGGCCGTGCTACCTTGCATGGTCGTGCAGAGTGAATCCACCACGGCCGTGCTACCTTGCACGGTCGTGCCACAGGAGTTCAACTCATAAATCATGTTCAAGTATGAATTTTATTCTTTCATTAGGGATTAGGGTTTTACATACCATCTCCCATCTTTAGAATAGAGATTGCATATAACATCACCCTTCATTAGGGTTTCATATCACATTGCCCATAATTAGGATTTACTAATCATTCCCAATTAGGGTTTCTCATGAAATCTCCCTCAATTAGGGTTTCACATGGATACACCCTTAGTTAGGGTTTCACATGGATACACCCTCATCTAGGGTTTCACATGGATGCACCCTCAACTAGGGTTTACTATTCATCCTAATTAGTGATTTCACATGTAGACAACCTCTTATTAGGGTTATACATGGAATCAACCTCAATTAGGGTTTACATCATGTATTAGATCCATGCATTTGATATGCATTATTGATTAGTACCATTAAGGGTATCACTCACCTAATTAGATTAGGTTTCCAACAAGGTTTGATCCATTGGACCTTCAAAAACATAAGGTTTCCAATTGAATTAGGGTTTTCAATGTTGATTCCTTCAATCATTGAATTCATGGAACCAATCATCAATTGGACCTATACCCATACTTCAATTGAGTTTAATAGGTCAACCTTCAACTGATTTGACCCTCAATAGACCCTCAATTGATCATCAATTAGGGTTTGATTCAATTGAATTAGGGCTTAGAATCGATGATCCTTCAACACTAATCAATGCAGAACTAGTTGCATTGAAACCATTGAACCATCACTCAAATTGGGTATGACCTGACCCCAAACGGTCTTGAGGTCATTTGGATGACATCCAAACGGTCTTGAGACCGTTTTCCCATCAAATCACACAAAACCAAGCCATCCATAAAGAGTTTGGTTCATTGAAGTGCTCACCAAATCAGCAGTTTATTGCAAATCAACATGGTACCTTTAGGCCTTCAAACACCTAACCATACTCAACCCTAGACCTCCAAACGGTCTTGGGTGACCACCAAACGGTCTTGAGACCTTTTGGATGAGCTCCAAACGGTCTTGAGACCGTTTGCCCATCCAACCTTTGGATTTTAGTGAAAAATCATCAAGGATTGATCTATCGAGTTGATCAACAAATCAGCATTTAGTTGCAGTATGATTTGGTACCTTTGGACCTTCAATTGGTCAACTATACTTGACCCCAGACCTCCAAACGGTCTTGGGGTTATCCCCAAACGGTATTGAGACCGTTTGGGTGATCCCCAAACGGTCTTGAAACCGTTTGGGCTAATAAACCCAAAATCTCAACTTAACTCATTGGAATTTCAGCACTATTTTCAATTAGGGTTTGCCTAATTGATTAGCCTTCAACTCATGATCCCTTTGGAGTTAACCCCTAAAATTTGGAGGGTCATTAACAAACATAAATAAGAACAGGAATCTCAAACTGTCAATGCTTGGTCAACTCAACTAAATGGTCTTGAAACCGTGTGCCTAAAAAGTTCAATTAAAACAGATTGAAAATCAGCACTTAATCCAATTAGGTTTCCCTAATTGATTAGGCTTCAACTCACGATTCCTTGGGAGTTAATCCCTAAAATTTGGAGGGTCATTACCCAACATCATTATGAACAGTAATCCCAAACGGTCAACGCTTGGTCAATACACTCAAACGGTCTTGAAACCGTTTGCCCAAGCAGGTCAAGTTAATCAGGTTGAAAATCAGCACTTAATTCAATTCGATTTGCCTACTTGATTGGGCTTCAACTCACGATTCCTTTGGAGTTAACCCCTAAAATTTGGAGGGTCATTAGCCTACATAATTAGGAACAATATTTCCAAACGGTAAATGCTTGGTCAATGCACTCAAACGGTCTTGAAACCGTTTTCCCAAGCAGGTCAAGTTAATCAGGTTGAAAATCAGCACTTAATTCAATTCAATTTGCCTAATTGATTGGGCTTCAACTCACGATTCCTTTAGAGTTAACCCCTCAAATTTGGAGGGTCATTAGCCTACATAATTAGGAACAATATTCCCAAACGGTCAATGCTTTGTCAACTCAACCAAACGCTCTTGAAACCGTTTGTCCCCAAACGGTTTGCAAACCGTTTGGTCACCAAACGGTTTTGATGAAACCGTTTGGTTTCCACCTTTAGAAACCGTTTGCTCCCAAGATTTTTGGTGAGGTGCTAGATTATGATGATGTCATCATCACCTTCCTTCGTGAACCCAAGAACAACAACCGTTCTTGATGGAAATTGCAGCAAAGAAACAAGTATGTATCAAATTGAAGAAAACAATCAACAAACCATAGATGATTGATGCAATGGCAATGATTAAGGGTTTGAGTTATAAAACCCGCCTCCAATTGAGCTCAAAATCTCCAAGCTCATGCCATTAATGGTGTATGAAGCTCTAGTAACTCCCCCTAGGCTCGTCCTCAAGCTTTTGATTGTAAAAGTTGGCTAGGGTTGAAGAGGAGATCGAAATAAGAAGGAATCCATAATTTATTTTCGATTTCCACCATGAAATCATGAAGAACGAGGGTCAAGATGCTTACCAACAGGTTGGGGCTTGTCCTCCTGTTCCTCCTAAGTCCCCTTGAGCTCATCCCAAGCAAAGGAAGAAGAAAGGGCCGAAAAAGCCTTTCAATTCATTTGGAAAAGGCACTTTTATAAGGAAATTGATGAGAGAGAAAATGCCTTATAAAAATCCAATTAATCCAATAATATGGCCGCCTCTTCCCCCTCAAATCCCTTAAGGACGAGGAACCTTCCTTTGCCTTTAATTCTCCTTCATTATCCTCAATTTAAAGAAAAGCAAATTAAGCACCTTAATGCTTATTATATTAATATTCCATATGTGAGTGGAAATTACTTTTCTTTATAATAAGGTGAGTGGAATTTCACCTACTTAAGATATTTTCGTTCCTTATCTTGGCAAAGGAACGTCCATCCTTATTCAAAATCAATCCAAAACATTTTGGTTGAAAGCACTTCAATTATTTTTATTCATTTTTGCCCTAAATCGAATTAGGGTTTCAATTAGGCATTATTCTTGATTATTTTAATGTCAAGATTCTCTCTCCTCCAACTTAATTCAAATGAGATGTCCCTCTCATTTTCTTTGCTCTATATGATTCCAAGAAACATTAAGGACCTTATTGAAGTGGTAATTTGCATATTGAACCCTAGATTTTGGGTAAATTGCACTTTACTCCAAAATTAGGTTTTAATGCACAAGGATTGCTTTACAAGCTTAATCTTGGTGTCCAAGCTTGTAGAAACCATACTACTACATCATATTCATCCTTATGATGTCTCAACATCAGAGGAAAATCTTATCATGCAACATTTGCAATTTAACCCCTCAAATTTGGGTAATTTGCAATTTGGTCCAAAATAAGCAAACATTACTTCAACATTGTTCAAACAGGACCAAAATTGAAACATAAGTTCCTCATGAGCCCTAATTACTTTTCCCAAGATAGGATTAAGAATCTAATCAACCTTATTAGGCAAAACATCTAGTGTTAATTCATAACCCAGGTCAGGGATGTTACAATAGTATTGGAAATGGTTGTATTTTCTAAATAGATGAATCATGACCAATACATTGCATGATGAATGTGATGATCTAGTGCATAAGTATTAGGATGGGAAATACCCTAATACAAGCTAAGGGAATAAACTCAAGTAAAATGATGATGTTAAGGGAAGTGATACATCAAGATATGATATATATAATATCCAACACCCCAAATACTGGTATACCTTGTTGTGTTATAAGTCCAATATAATTGGATGAATGATACATGAGATGTGTGATGGAAATTCTAATCCTGGTAAAGGAATAAGGGTGATCCCCTTAAATTAATAGTACATTTGTTTCTACATGGTATTGATCGATAATTGATGTACTGCTATCATATGTGCTAACCATGCAGGTATCATGAGGTGATGGGCATAGCCAGGTATGAGCTATGATATGTTATTAATTTGAATTTTTTTATTGGGCCTTGTGTGTCATAATATACCTTGTTGCCGGGTAAGAGGTAGTAAGAGAGTTAATGGGCCTCAAGTATCATACTTACCTTGGTCAAATGACCTAAAGGTGTTAGTTACCTAAGGAAGTGGTAACAATGCTCATGTGATGAGCTAAGGGTTTAAATACCCAGAATCACATGGTTATGGTATTGAAATTGTGAAAGGATGAGAAATTTCCAATGGTGAATTGAGGGATTAAGATCCCAACACTTCATGAAAAGAGTATGGCTACGGGCCATGACTCCACAATGATAATGGCATGCTTTAGATATATGATATAAGCCTGAAGAGAGTTAATGCAGTAATAACGATTCTATAGTTTGAATAGATGTTATACGTGTTCTTCATATTCATTAAGGATAAGTGACATGTTGATTCTATCAAGTTATAGCTGCAATGTTTTTGATATAGAATAATAGTCTAATCTGTTAGACATTAAAATATCTGCTGTCAAACAAATATGATTCCTCTGTTCATATTTATCTTCTTATGTTGCGATAATAATGTTACTGGCAGAGAGTTATATCTCTCGCTGGGGCAATTTTTATAATTGTCTCACCCCCTTGGGAACCACATTTTTAGATGGACGCGGACGAGGAGACAGAAATCCTTCAGTAGGTGAAGGACAACAGCAGCAGGAGAGACAATAGTGAAGTCTCAGGTGGAGACATTGGTTGTTATGTCATGTTTAGATGTATATAGAGTCCTATGTGTCGTCTCTGTACTCTCAGGTCCTCAGAGTTTTAGTTAGTGTTTTAATAAATCGATCCGAGATTTTGGCTTGATGCACTCGAAGCTATATGCTGTCTATATTTTATGTTGAAGACAGCTGATGTTGTAAATCTCGAGAAGAGATAGTACAAGACATGTACTTTGAAACAGAATATAAATGTTATACTTTGATTCTTGAAGAAAAAGATTTCCAATGTGTTGATCTCTTTGCAAAAAGTTTTAATTTTTAGTGATTTTCGCTAATCCGCTGCTTGATGAACGCTTCTGCATTAGTTAATTATGTTTTTATGAGTTGTATGCCACATATTGCTTGAAAATATAAATATATGATTACTTTATCATAAACATGTATCTTAGTCTTTTCTTTTTGAGGAGACTTAGTGCTCCCCTAGATCCGTCTTTGACAATAACAATTGTGTAATGCTCAATGTACATTATTTTTATGAAGTTAGAATAACACTACAATAATTTTTTTTACTTTAGAGCAATGAAAACGGCTGACATTGGTAAACACTCATAACCAAGGAGATTGAAATGGATGAAATAAACACCCACAATCAATGTGACTATGACAAATATATTATTCACCCCTTCCTTTCTATTTTTACTATTTACATGTATTGATGCACTCTGGTGATGAAACTTGTCTGCTCTACAATTCATTGATGTTGTCACCTTGCTTAAAAAACAATTTAATTTTTATATAGAAAGAAGCAAATATATGTACAAATTATTTATATTCTTACAATTGAAGTGCCCCCTTCCACACAAATTTCCAACTACGCCATTGACGATTAGTTTACAAGTTTCATCATGATGTCGTTCATGACACTTTTTTTTTAATCTTGTCTTTCATGTTGAGTTTAAGATTCTGAATGAAATCAAGTGACCTTCCTTATCATATGGTTTGATGCTCTCCATTCCTAGCTGACTTGCTGATATTTTCTTATTTGATTGGACCAATGACAACCACAATATGTTGATCACAATGGATTTTCCTTTTCGACAAGCATTCTCTCAAATAATTCAAAGCACGTGAGAGATTCCCTAACATTGGCACAGAAGATCCATAAGGCAAATCATCATCTCTTTTACCTTCACTATTAATATCTTTGAGATTCTTATTGATGACACTTTTAGTATATCATGATAGGAATCTTATTGTCTTCATCTCTATTAATTAGTTTTTGATTCATAAATTTTCCATCCGAAATGAATTGGCAGGACAAGTTTTGTCCGCAGGACGTAATTTCTAAAAGTAATGTGGAATTGCTGTCATTAACGAGGGTTGGAAAATTTAGAAGGGAAAAAAGATCTGTTTAGATGATGGATCTGTTATATCAGAACACAAAACTTTCCTGTCAGCATAGGAAAAATGCAATTTGGAGCGACAAAAGATATGTGCACCGTACCGTTGACTGACGCTAAGTTGTATCGGGCCACCGGCGTCCGGTGATTATCTGCCAACTGTGCCGCCGCATTTTCCGACCGGAAATTAGGATCAAAGCAGGCTACAGCTCCTAGGCACCGTGAAGAATGGGAAGACAGCCATGGCCTTCCCGCCTGGCCTCGTACTGTGTTCTCTTGACTGCTACGATCCTTTTTGCTGCCGGTAGGCGACAGTGCTCGCTGGGTCCCGGTGGTTTTAGGGAACTGTTACCGCCCGCGCCGGACGTGGGATTATGCGCAAAACTGATTAAGCCTGCTGGATACCCGTGCGAGGAGCACACGGTACTGCCCACCTCACATCCCATTGGAATTACACCGGTTCTTTTGATATTTGCCTTTGCTTTTGCACGCTTTTTCTCTTGCTGGATTCTGCTTTGCGCACTGTTGGCTAATTTCACACGCCTCCTCTAGCTTCTGCTTCTGTATTTTCTAACGACTTAGCTATAGTCGTGTGGTAGCACAGTCCAGAGGAATTCGCAATCTCTTCCATGGCAACAATTCTATTGGCCTGCGGTTACTCTTTTAGTCCCTTTAAAGTCTATGTGCCATGTATTTCGATTTTTTTCTTCTGTCTTCTCACCTCGATTCCTTGCGTCGCTGACTCCTATGCTAACCCCCCCTAGTAGGTGTATATGCTACAAGAATCCCCGGGAATGGATATGGAGCAACCTGAACATACATTTGTGCTTATGTCAAGGGAGCTTCATTGTGGGTTGTCATTGCTTTATCCAAAACAAGAATGCTGAGCATCGTCTGAAATCAGACCCTATTTTTTGGTAGTTAATCCATCGGGCTGGTTATATCTGAACGACTGTTTGTGGAAATGACCGTCTTTATTATGCTATTGCCCCCCGCCCATATTTAGCAACAATTCTCTTGAGTTGCAGCACATGAAATTGTGCTATTGATCATCTGACGCATATAATGCTATTCATGTAACCTTTTCACTGGTTTGTTTAAGCTTTGAGCTGGATTATAGTTCTGTTAAAGAGTAAATATTAGCCTATTTAGTTAATAGGTTAAATAGTTAGTGGGTCTTTAGTATCTCAGCCCGTTTAGATTACTTGGGACACAAGTCTCAGGGTTTCTCCCTTGCTCCTATATATACGACAGGGCTGTACCTCTTTTATCTAATCGAATCAGTTCAATACAATATTCTTTCACATGGTATCAGAGCACGTTCGCTCCTGAGAAAAACCTAGCCGCCGCCCCTCTTCCCTCTCCTCTCCAGCGTACACAACCCGAGTAGCCGCCACCTTTCTCTGAGAGAGAAATCGAGGGGGAGCGCCTCCGCCTGCAGGCCGCAGTCGCCGTTGCCATGGCTTAGGCCGGATGCCCGCTAGGCATATCCTGGCCTGCATGGCTTGTTTCCTTCTTCTTTCTTAAAGATCCTATCTTCTTTCGTGATCTTCTTTTCGTACGCCTGTAATCTCCGTCCCGACGCTATCAGCTTCCATCATCAAACCGCCGTTGGCCAGCAATAGCCCCCGTAGGGCAACCGTAGATCACCGAACGACAACAATCAACGCCCCCATCGCCGCACCAGGCCCTAGCCGCCGGCGCGGTAGCCGCCAGCAGTAGCAATCAGCATCGTCGTCGGTGACCACCATAGCCGCGTTACCCATCAACAAGCACCGCGGCCAACAACAGTTATTGTTGCCGCCGCTAGCCGCAACCATCACCGGCGCCAAAGGAGTCGCAATCGCTGCCAATCCCAGGAGCAGCTTTCAGCGCCATCGCAATCGCAACCATGGCCTCTGCCGCTGCATCGCCCTGACGTCCTTAGCACCAACCTTTGCCGCCTCACATGGAGAGGCTCTGCACTTGACTCCGCATGCAGCCTCATGGCATGCAATATCTGCGGAGCTGTGCAGGAAACCAATATCATCTCCTTCATTGCGGCAAAGTGCTACATCAGCTGAGCGACACAATCATCGCCATCTTTTGTGTCCGTCCGCTGTTGAGTTGCTGCCCCATTATCCAACAACTGTATCCCTAGTCGAAGATCACACCCTTCAGCCGCCATCGTCATCCATGCCCCCCCGACTGCTGCTTCACTGCTGCTCTCCATCTCGTTATTGTTGCCCCAAAGCCTTCGCCTATCCCTGGCTAGAGCGCGGTCACCCATCACTCTCCACCGCTACCAAACAACCCCAATATTTTTCTACTCCCCCCCCATATACAATATGCCTGTTGATATTCAAATCCTTACTCGGATCTATCTTTGACTAATTGGATCCAATTTTAAACCTAAACGGATTTTTTGCCCCCGCACCCCCAGATTTGTTGCCCTAACGGGCCAAACAAATCCCTTTTTCAGGTCGGGATTAGATCCATTTTATTTTCTACCCGGATCTTACATTGACCCATTTAGCATATTCTCTCCGATTATTGGTTTCATTCTCCACATATTACACATCTCCATATCACAAATTCCTCTCAAATCCACCAATTCCTTTCCCACCCACACATCATGTGTGTATCCCTTTTTCCACGTGCGGGGGGGGGTCATATGTCTATTTCTCCACACCAAACACTCACCCTCATCGTATTTGGTGTGCGGGGGGGGGATAGAGAGGGGAGGAAGAGATGAGAAGAGAGAGAGTGTGAGAGAATATGTATGAGAGAGAGTATGAGAAGAGATGATATATGTATTCAGGCTACTTATTCCAGGCTACTATGGAACTTCGTATTGTTCAGCACATTTGTTCTCCACTTCCAGACAACTTTGAAGGATCTCCATTGCAGCGTTGACACCGAGCTTCTCGCGTTCGTACCGCATTATGTACGTCAGGACAAGAGTTTGCTATGCATATTTCAGCCCTCTTGGTTCCTCTTCCTTCGGTGTTAATGGTGGTTCAGTTGATCACTCTTACAACATTCTTTAGAGACATATGTGTGCTTTTTCAGATTTCTCAGAAGCTCAGTAATTTCAAACCTGCCAAGTCTACATCTGTAAGGTTGATTCATCTAGTTTTATCGTCACCGAGCTATTTTTTATCACATCTTCTTCGAGATGTATCTGCTGTATTAGCATCGCCTTCCACTGATCTTCTTGGGACTTTCCTTGATGGATGATATCTCCTTTCCTGTCAAGCCCCCAAGGTTCACGCGACAGAGTTATGGTACCTGCATCGTATTACCAACATATCGTCCGTTCGTGTTCGTGCCACGTTATGCACGTCTTCCCAGAAAATTTGAAGATTCCGCTACTGCTGCATCGACTCTGTGTGTCCGCGTTCGTGTCGCATTAAGTACGTATTCCAGTGAAGTTGCCGTAGTCCTGGTATTGATGATCGTCTACTCCAAGTGGCGAATTACTGCTGCAGTATTCAGGTTCCATTTCAGATGTTCTTCATTCCAGATGCACTCCAAAGACCATCAGTGCTCGAGGATCTCCAGCCTGCAAAATACAATTTCAAAGAAAAGAAGCACCATCGTATGATTCAGGGGGAGTATTGTTTAAGGGGGGTATTAATCTTTTGTATGGGGAGTGATATTTATCTTTTAACATTTCTATCTTTTCTTTTATCGAGTCCTTTAACTCCAAGCTTGGACATGTCTTTCACCCATGATCCAGCTTGAGGGGGAGTGTTAAAGAGTATATATCCTATTTAGTTAATAGGCTAATTTGTTAGCAGGCCTTTAGTATCTCGGCCCGTTTAGATTACTTGGGACACAAGTCTCAGAGTTTATCCCTTGCTCCTATATATAGGACAAGGCTGTACCTCTTTTATCTAATCGAATTAGTTCAATACAATATTCTTTCACAAGTTCTTCATGATCCAAGAGCCAGAAAATCGATTCTACAAGGTCTCAAATTTTGGACGTTGGATGAATACAAGATTTTAATTTTTTATCCAACCCAATCAAGCAATTTCTGAAATCCTAAACGCATATAAACTTGGTTTCCTTGTACAATCTGAATATTGTGCAACTTTGAATAGCATTAATCTCAGCCAAACATGCCCTCATTCTAGCCTGGATTTAGCAATGTTAAAATCACCAGAAACATCATAATAATTTGTTTTGTTATCTAGCATTCGTTATGTCTTTGTGTCATTCCTCTCTTCCATCAAGAAAAGTTTCAAAATATGACAAAAAACATGGACTAAGCATTTTAGATTATAGCTATACAGGAATCAAGTATATAATAGAAGAACCATTCCATCAAATGAAGCTAATCAGTCACATGGCATATGTCTTCAGAAGGCACCAAAGACGAAGCAATTTAGTAGACACTGTCTATATCTGTACTAAAACTGCAACATGGTTTTCTCTCTTACTTTGCCATGCCAAGGAGTGTTGATCTATGAGGGCTTCCCAATTTTTATCATTCAAGGCAATCCTTTCGCATAGTGGAAGGTTTCCTAAAACTGCAACAATCGAGAAGCGGTGTCCCATTAGCTGGCACTTCAATTGGGGTTGAGGTGACTTCTATTTGTTAACGTAGCCTGAGCAACAATATGGATCACATATATCATATGTGCCCAACTTGTTACACACGTTTTTAACCCGACAACCATTTAGGGATTTTGTAAACGAATCAACTATTTGATCTTCTGATATGACTAGTGACAACTGAATCAACTTATCTTGAATCTTTTCTTGTGGAAAATGACAATCGACTTCAATATGCTTGATTCTCTCATGAAAGACATGATTTTGGGCGACGTGGACAACAACCTGCTTGTCACAATCCCAAGTTAGATGAGCTTTTTGCTTGAAGCCAAGCTCGTCTAACAAATTGCGAATCCATAGTAACTCACATGTTGCTAGGGCCATAGCTCTATGCTCTAATCTGTATGGGATCTTGCTACTACAATATGCTTTTTGCATTTTCAAGACACCATGTTTCTTCCCACAAGTGTCAATACTGGATCCAACACAATTAACATGTCCATGATTGTGATGTAGACTGTCAGGATACTTCTTGAGATTCCTTAGAATACACATCACAACCTACATATGGCTTGTGGATGGCTTATCCATGAATTGACTAACTACACTAGTAGCAAAGGCAATGTTGGACCGAGTGACATTTAGATTTTATAACTTCCCAACAATTTGTTTTATCTCTACGGATCATTGAGTAACTCCACCTGCTCCATGGACAATTTGACTTTAGTATCCATCAGAGATCAATAGGTTCAGTCCCGAGCATCCCCATCTTAGCGAGAAGATCTAAGACATACTTCCTCTATGAGATAACTATCCCAGACTTGGACTTGGCAACTTTAGTCCCTAGGAAAAATTTCAGACTACCCAAGTCCTTTGTCAGTAACTAGCATTGCAAAAAGGTCTTTAACTATGCAATGCCATGCCCGTCATCATTAGAAATCACAATATCATCAACATGTAACACTAGGAAAATGCCCCCAAAACTCTTTCGTCTGTAGAAGACTGAATGATCCATGATACATCTATAGGTTTGAACTCAGAAAGACCACTATTCAATCTACCAAACTACACACGAGGTGACTCCATCAGTCCATAACTTCTGAAGATGGTATACTAGATCTGACTCCCCTGAGCAACAAGTACAACTGTACAAGTCATTTTTTCCATATAAATCTCCTCATTCAGATCACCATGCAAGAAAGCATTTTTTTATCAAGTTGATGTAGAGGCCAAGAGTGGCTAGCGGAGAGAGAGGAAGGTCGAAATAGATGCCATCTTTGCCACATGAGAGAATGTCTCTGAATAATCCTCACCATCGACCTAAGTGTAGCCCTTGGTTACCAAACACGCCTTAAGCCGATCAACACCTTCATTTGCACCCACTTTGACAGTGTAAACCGAACGACATCCAACTACAAACTTGCCCGATAGACGTGAAACAAAGGTCATGTCTTGTTTTGGTCTAGAGTTGACATCTCCCCTTCCATAGTGGCGTCAACCTAGGTGATTAAGTGCAACTGAAATTGATAGAGGTATGGAGACAATGGATATCTAAGAAATAAAGGCATAATACGAAGGTGAGAGGCGCTATATGAAACAAAGTTAGAAATGGGATGTTGAATATATTTAAGTGTGCAAGATCTGACACCTTTGCTCAAAGAAATAGGACGATTCTGTTGCAAATGTGGAAAAGGATCTGTCTTTATCTGAACTTTTAACAAAGTTAGAAATGGGATGTTGAATATTTTTAAGTGTGCAAGATCTGACACCTTTGCTTAAAGAAATAGGATGATTCTGTTGAAAATGTGGAAAAGGATCTGTGTTTATCTGACCTTTTAACAAGGAAGCATATGGAGGAGTTGAATTGGCAGTGAAGCTGTACCATCTGTATTGGTGCCACAACCAGACTGTCCACCTAAACCTATGCTACGAGTGTAGACCGAAGTGATCGTTGGTCTAACTGAGCTGGGTATTTTTACATCACAAGGACCTTTATTACTAGGGGACTCAAAACATGAGACTCGTCAATGTTAGAAAAGGACAACAGTTCCTCCATAACTATGGGTGTCACTGAAGAACTATACAAAGAAGGTGTCATCTACATATACAAAGAAGCGACGTAAGGTAGGACTGTAGAACTTGCCCCCTTTTGAACCCAAGAGTAACCTAAGAGAACATATTTGATGGACTTTGAACTCCACTGATTGATATGACCCAAATGAGTGTTGGAGTATTTTGCTCAAACACAGACTCAAACCACATTTTTTTTTTGGTAACCCAGGAGACTCGTAAGGCTTGTGCCGAGCCCAACCTGGGGAACTACACCCCATCCCGTAAGGAACGTAGTCCATTAAGTCACGCAGAGGCCGGCTGCGCTACGGGAGAAACAATTCCGAACAGCACCACCAAGAGGAATCGAACCCGGGACCCTTCATGAGGGGCCCCGTGCAGATACCACTTGAGCTACTGCTCGCCGACCAAACCACATATTAGGTTTTATATTATTCATACTTGATACTTAATCAAAGTGTATGGGGTCAATGTAATAACCGGGGTCAAAAACTGGGATGTGGCCTTTAGGCTGCTTAATACATTGCTATTACTTTGGCTAAGCAAAATAGATAGGTGGATATGTATGTTCAAAATTACAACTAGGCGAGGAAAAAAAGATTTTTTTTCTTCTAAATCCTACTAAACGAGAGACGTTCTAGCCTATGTAAACCACGAATCAGATTGGCTGTGTACCTCGTCCTCGGGTGTAGACAACCCTCAGACACTCCAACTAGTAACCAACATCCAAACTCAACATACAATGTGGTAACTGTTCTTATGACTTTATCCCACTCGCTCTCGTGCAGTGTGACTAGAACCCTGGACTAGAAACTACTCGATTAGCCATGGACAAGCATCGTTGGCACCGAACAACAATGGAAATACATTGTTTGTACAAGAACAAAGGAGAACAATAGAAGGGGTGTGGAAGAGGAAGAGATTAGCTTACTGAGGAGAGGTGGCTCTCACTCCTTAGCCTTCGTCCTCCTTGGTCTTCTGGCCTCCTTTGACTCCGTCCTCGAGTTTCCTCAAACAACAGTTTCGTTGATGGCAACTAGTGGATCTGTGGATGGAATGTGGAAGGGAGACTTTTAGCTTGTGAAGATGGGTTCCATACCTCCAAGGGAGGGTGGATCCGGATGAGATGGAGCCTTAGAGTCAATGCATGTAGTGGAGGCCGATGTGGGCTAGGTAGAGGGAGACTCCTAGCTCTCTCAGGTCCAAGAGCTCATCGACGGAGGTCTTAGAACTAAAAAAAAATGAAACCTTTTAGTGGTAAGTCGCTCTAGGCCAGGGGGATATTTATAGTGGTAAGTTGTGGTTATATTGTTTTCCAAAAGGCAAAGGTGAACTCGACTGGGTTCGATGAACCTGGCAGGGCTGGATGCATTGGGCCTCATTTCACAGGCATCAAGCAAGTCAGAGCCCGATGCGGGTGTAAGTGGGCTAAAGACGGGACCCTGACCGAGTTGATTTGCTCCCTTTTTTCCTTTCTACGTGCTTGTTTGAAGATGGGCTTGAAGGCGAAGCTGGGCCTATGTAACTCGACCAGGTTTAGTGGCCCAATTAGGTTATGGTCGGTGTGGAGGCACAATCTCTCGGAAGTCCGTGTTAGCGTAGTTTGAACAGATCAAAGGAGCTTGGCTAGGTTGAAGTCAAACTGGCCAGTTTCCTCCAACCTGGTTGGGCTGGGGACCGTGTGCTTGGCTTGAAGGAGTTTGATCTCTGGACTCGCCTCTTAAACTGACTGGGTTTGTGAAACTCGGTTGGGTTCCTGATGTCAATCAGACTAAATCTTGGGCTGAATTTGTATGAGTCTCTCCATTCTTCAAACCAAACTCAAGGAAGCGCAGTCTTTCTTACTTTAGTGCCTACAAGTCTAGATTTGGTTGTTATCACTTATTAGTGCCTGGACCAAGATAATAGACAAAACAAGCATATTTAAACACTCTGGGTGAAATATTGTTATTGAGAGAGTGTCTTAAACTCTCTAGAAAAGCTTCCTTGATGAATCGGACATCTACACCAGGCCTAGGCATCTTCGGGATGCGTTTTGGGCACCTTCAAGTATATTTACAGTCATTACTTCAGACCATATATGGTCTGCCTGGACTGTATTTGTATTTACGGTCCAGCTAGACCGTATACAACCCAACATTGGACTGTAAATGTTGCTGAAATGAAAATACTGTCCGTGTTACCGACCTTACACAGTCCACTCAGACCGTAAACACGGCCGGAAAACAACCTAATCACTTAGGGACTTTCGATATGGGTCCTATTCTTATAAATAGACCCTCAACTCGTCCCAAAAATGAAGAGCAACAAAGAGACATCAAGAGACGTCATTATTCAAAGACCTAAAGCCACAGATAGAGCTAGGGCTTTCCTTAGGGTTTCACGCCTCCAGGAGCTCCTCTCTAAGCAACCGTCTTCTTTCATGGTTGGCTTTCGTCTGTAAAAGGGGATTGGGTTCTTCTTTTTTCTTCTGTAATCATCATCTCTGTAATCTCTCTGTCAATAATATCATCTCCGCAGTGGATGTAGGCTCCTACATTGGGAATTTGCCGAACCAATAGAAATCTCGTCTTTGTGGTCGCTTGCTTGTTTGTTGTTGATCTTCTTCGTACATATTCGGTTTGGATTGCTCGATCTCATGCTTTTGCATCTTCGCAACAAGCTTGTTGGGCCTTGTTGTTCGGGTCTCTCATCACCACCATATCCCGAAAAATGGTATCATAGCAATTTCTACCTCCGGATGTCTACCATGACATCGAAGTACAACATCGAGAATTTTGATTGCTTGAAGAGCTTCTCTCTCTGGCAAGTCAAGTGCGAATCTTGCAGTAGGCAAGGAGTCCACAAAGCTCTTCTCGGAAAGGAGAAGAAACTGAAATCCATGACAGATGGCTGGTGGGAGGAAATTGATCAAAAGACACGTACATGCATCTTTCTCTGTTTGGAGGATAAAGTCCTCCGTGAGGTAGTCCTTTTGAAGACCGCCAAAGACATTGGGGATGAACTTGAAGCACTCTACATGAAGAAGTTCATTACCAACGAGCTTGCGCTAAAGTAGCGCCTTTTCATGCTTCGCATGGAAGAAAGTGGTTCCTTGACGACTCTTCTTGATGAGTTCAATGAAATCATCCATGACCTTGGGTAGATTGATATGAAGATAGAGGATAAAAATCAAGAATTTTTTTTGCTTTGTACCCTTCCACCGTCCTACAAGAATCTCTGGGATATGATGATATTTCGTGGGTCAAAGACTATCTCACTCCATGAAGTCAAAATGACTTTGACGTCTCAAGAGGAATTAGAGAATGATCTTACTTCATTAAAAGTAGTGGGTGAAGCTTTGGCCGTTAGAGAAAGGGAGCGTCCACGTGACAAAGACCCTGAAAGCTCAAAGCAAAAGAAGAACAAGTCAAAGTCATGTCAATCAAAGAGGTGCAACTATTGCAAGAAGACAAGTCATACCCGGGATGAATGCTACAAGTTGCAAAACAAGTAAAAGCATGAGAAATCAAATGATGCTGCAACTCATGCAATGGTGGCTCATGGAGGTTCTGAAGACGAGGACTACGTTCTTGCTTAATCGATGTCTTACGACTACAAGAAGGATTGGGTTCTTGATTTAGCATGCACGTACCACATGATTGAGCGTAAGGATGATTTCCACACCTATGAGTCACATCAAGGTGGAGATATCGTTATGGGTGACGATCATCCTTGCAAGACGATTGGTGTTGGCATGACGAAGATCAAGATGTTTGATGGTTATAGAAATACTGTGTTATTTTCTGTTTCTACTGTGTTATGTTCTTTTGTATTAGTCCCATATTGCCTGCTTGTATGTATGTCTTAACTCTCTATAGCTATATAAGAGAGTACCATGTACACCGTTTTACTCACTGAATAAACAACTCTTTTCCTATCTATATGGTATCAAGAGCAGGTTAGCCTTTTCCCCACCCATAAGCCCACCCATGACGTAAGTCTGTGTTGGGTTTTTGGGGAGGCAGAGAAGGCAGCGGAAACAAAAATTTTCTCCTCCCCAAACTCAGAACAAGGAAACGTGTCAACGTCTATACAATAGGAAGGAGATGGTTTGTGGAATCATACCTTGTCCCGAGGCTTGCTCGGCGACAATACCTCGCGGCTAGCGCGGTCTTCACCTCCGGTCTTGGACGGTGTCTGTGCAGCTCCTGGTCGCACCGGGACTGACGACTCCTGGTCTCACCGGGACTGTCGGGATTGACAGTTGTCCTCCGAGCGACAGAAATCTCCCGCCTCTGAAGTAGTCCACACGGACCACCTGGAAGTCCAATCTCCTTGTCCTACAAGGAATTGGAAGGAGTCGCACCCTCCTGTCAGCGTACTAGTCGCCGACACACTCTCCTGCCACCAGTCGCTTTCTGCAGTTGTCTTTCCCTTGCTGTGCCTCCCTTATCGGGTAGCACTTGCTCGGGCTCTCTCGGTTACCAAAACCAGAGAGAACGACAACTTTACAGAGCAACTGGTTGCACTGAGTTGTGTCCAGAGAAGCCCCCAATACCCCCCTATATATAGGAGGGTCATGGGACAGGGTTCTCTATCCCGGGCAATGCGGGACTAAAGCAGGAGTAGAAGAGTTCGAGATTTTCCACAAAAACAACCAACTGCGCAACCTGAACCGATCGTTTTATTTCTGAAACGGTCGGTTGGGGATCTGAGCCGATCGTTTCACACTGAACCGATCGGTTGGGACCCATGAAACGGTCGGTTCATTTCTGAACCGGTCAGTTCGTGGTCCTGATCAGTTCCCGATTGACTTTTCCTCTTTTGTTTCTAATTGATACCTAATACCAATCCTTGTTCCAATCAAATTGGGCAAGTGAAACGAAAGGAAATTTCTCACCAATCCTACTTTCCCAACTTGCTCGGTTGGACCAATTGAACCGATCGTTTCAACACTTGAACCGATCGTTTCACCCTGTCCATGAGCCGATCGACTCACCAACTGAGCCGATCGACTCACCAACTGAGCCGGTCGGTTCACCAAGCTGAGCCGATCGGTTCATCACATGAGCCGATCGGTTGGGAGTGCAGATTGTGCAGAAACAGTCAATTGCAGTTCCAATCAATCCGATACTCTAATCAATCGATCCAACACCTTGAATACTATGATTTTGAGCTATCAATTAATTGAGTGTTTAATTGAACTACTAAACTCCTTTAGTAATCAATCTAAACATAGTTTGTGGACAAAACTCCTCTTCCAGGTTAAATCCTATGTGTGTGACCCTGCAGGTCCTTTTTCACGTTGGCAGTGAAAGTCCATAACACTTATGACTTCACAAGCAAAGAGCGGTGCCTAGTCACACATCATTGCTACCCAAGTGAAATAGAAAGTTGGAGAACAACTTTCAATCCTACAATCCGTGAATGGTGTTACAATGAATGTATAATTCCTTTGTCACTGATATCCCGAATGAACTCGAGGCATGGAACAATCATCCTGTCAATGTTCATTCACTTTCTTGATCTCAGAGTAGATTGGAGGAGATATCTATGACATCAATATCACATACTGATTCACACATGCGTGCGCACGCCTATCTCAATCCTACTCATCAAGTGGCCTTAGATATCAAACTCCCTCAGGAGGGACAAATCCCATATCTATCACTCACCCCTCAAAAGCCCCATGTGTCAAAGCCACCCAATCATCACCTTTATAACAACCCATGTTTCAGGACTGCATTTGATGATGTCAAAGTGTACCCAACGACATGTGTTAAGTGTAGTGATTTCAGGTCAAAGAATCACACTCACCACCATCACAGTGAGTACTGACTGTGACTACCATGTCATGGTTCCATGTGTCAAACTCACAGTGGGTCTGTCCGGTACACTTGTTCTCTAACAAGTACCTATGTGTTTGGTTTGATATCTCTATATCATGACTAATGAGATTCTATCATCAACCAACACCACAATCTAGTCTTGTGTGTCATTGCTGTCTATCTACCTTCCACAATGACATCTGACTAGGGAAATAACAAGAATGTACAAACTCTTAGCATCCATATAATCTCATCGTTCAGGTCCTGAACCTGAAGACATACGTCATTGAGTATTGTCATTCTCTAGACATTCAATCTGTTCTATCACTATCTCATATGACTGAACCAGAAAGAATTGGAAGCTTGCCTTTGATGTTTATCAAATCAATCTTAATGTATCCCATTAATCATCCCATGATTGGCTCTCAGGGCATACATACCAACAGTCCGTCCCCCCCCCCCTCTCCACCCGCCCGCCGCCATCCCCCCCTCTTCCACCGCTGCCCACCGCCACCTCCCCAGGCGCCGCCCTCCCCTGCCGCCACCCTCCTCCTTCTCCCCTCCACCCGCCGCTGCCCCCCCCCCCCCACAACGCCGCCGCCCCCCTCCTGCTCCCCGCCGCCGGCCCTCCCCCCTCCTCCTATCCTTTCACGTCGCCGCCTCCTCTCCTCCACAAACCACCACCCCACAACCTTCTCCCGTCTTTGGGTCCCTACGTTTCCGGCCGGCTGTCACTGGTTTTTACCTCTCCTTTCGGTCTACGTTCGGGTGCTCGTCGGATCTACATTCGGACACCCACTGGCTGGTTAAGTTGAGAGTCTCTCCGTCTCACCGTTCTCTCTACCTGCGCCTCATGTTGGAACGTTGAGTTTTCCTCATGCCGGCGTAGGTTTCTCTATGCATATCCTGCCCGATACGGGTCTTCTGATCTGACACGTCAGATCTCTGCTGCTGCTATCTGCCCTTTGTGGGTTTCTTCTCTGATATGCTTCTGCGCCGACCGCTTCTGCCATGGTTTTCCCTGAGCCTCCCCGGTCTCTTTGCGTCACCACAGTAAAGCTCGACGGTGGCTCCAACTACCATCTCTGGTCGGCATCCTTTGTGCTATATGTCAAAGCACAAGGCCGGTATCACCATCTTACGGCCGAGCCTCCTGCTGCTCCTACTGCTGATTCGGATGACAAAATCAGACAAAGTTATGCACAGTGGTCCAAGGATGATTCCGGCGTCATGTCTTGGATCCTCAACAATACCGAGCCTCGTATTAGCCAAACTCTTCTCTGCCTTCATGATGCGAAGGCTATGTGGGATCAACTGTCCCATGTTTATTCCCATCAGGAGAATCCAAAGCGCTTTTTTGAGATCTTCAAAACCTTGGCGAAAAAGTTCTCCACTGACACTTCTATTGATGACTTCTACAACCAATGCTCAGCATTGTGGAATGAATTTGAACTCTACCACCCTTTGACGGCGGACATCAAAATTGCTCAAAAACAACGCAACGAACTGCAACTGGTGCAATTCTTGGCTGCACTTCCTGCCTCCTTTTCTGGTGTGGTTGACCAGATACTATCAAGCGACCCGCTACCGACTCTTCGGGATGTTCTCAAACGAGTCCAATGTTTGCCTTCCATGACTCCCACTTCTGTTGTTGAGCAGCCTGCGCTTATTGCTCGCTCTGCTGATTCTGGCCGTGGCCGTGGTCGCGGTCGTGGCCGTAGTGGTCGTCCTCCTCCCTCAGGAGGCCGAGGCTCTTCTGGACGTGGTTCTCCTACCGGCCCTCGCTACTGCAACTGGTGTGGCCGGGATAATCACACTGAAGATCGTTGTTGGATTAAGCACGGCAAGCCAGCTTGGGTTAACCAGGCTACTGCAGAACCTGCTGCTGATTCTACTACTGACACTCCTACTACTCCAGCAAACACCGACTGGTTATGTTCAGAGTTCAAAAAGATGTTCCAGGAACGTCTTGCGCAGATGCCATCCTCATCTACTTCCGGACCTTCTGCCATGCTTGCTTCTCCATCATCTGGTAACAAACAGTGGTGCATTGACTCAGGTGCATCCACTCATATGGCTGGTGATCTTCACCTTTTTTCAAGTCTCAATAAACTGCCTCTCTAACTTCTGTTACTGTTGCAAATGGATCCAAAACTGCTGTTCATGGCACTGGCACGGTTCCGCTGTCACCAAAATTGCACTTGCATTCTATTTTATATATTCCAAAGTTTCCTGTTAATTTATTGTCAGTCAGTCAGATGATTAAACAACTCAAGTGCTCTGTTAAATTTGATCCTTCTGGCAGTGTTTTGAAGGATCTCCGCACGAAGACGAGGATTGGTTCGGGCCGTGAAGGACCAGATGGGCTGTATTACTTGGATGGATCTCCTACTGCTGCGGCTCTGCTTTCTACTTCAGTGTCAGGATTACAGTGGCACTTTCGCCTGGGTCATCCATCTGCTGCCAAATTAAGACATGTATTTCCTACTTTATCTGAGAATAATTTTTCATGTGAAACTTGTGTTTTGGGCAAACAAACTCGATCTGTTTTTCCAGCTAAGAAAATTATTGCTTCTAAAGAAATCTTTGACTTGGTTCATGCTGATATTTGGGGACCATGCTCTGTATCCAGTCACTCTGGTGTGAAGTATTTTATGACCTTTATTGATGATTATTCTCGCACCACATGGTTGTTTTTGCTTAAAGGTCGGGATACTGTGTTAGATACCATTCACACCTTCTTTGCTGAAATTCACACACAATTTAATCGACCCATTAAAATTTTTCGTACTGATAATGCTTTGGAATTCATGCAACAATCTGTTACATCTTTTTGTGCTGACCGTGGAACCATACATCAGACTTCTTGCCCTTACACCCCGCAACAAAATGGCGTTGCTGAACGAAAAAACCGCCATCTTCTTGAGGTTGCTCGCACCCTTCTTCTACACTATAAAGTACCCCAACACTTCTGGCCTGAAGCTGTCTCTACAACATGCTATCTTATCAATCGCATGCCTTCTTCTGTTCTGAAAAATCAGGTCCCATATACTATTTTGTTTCCTGATAAACCCTTATTTTCTCTGCCTCCTCGCATTTTTGGGAGTACTTGTTTTGTGAAAATGCTTCGTCCTGGCCTCACTAAACTTGATGCTCGCTCGGTCAAATGTGTGTTTTTGGGATACTCCCGTACTCAGAAAGGTTACCGCTGTTTTGATCCTATCAAAAAACAATGGTTAGTTAGTGCGGATGTGACCTTTTTTGAGCATATGCCTTATTTTTCTACTGTTGGTGCAAAATTGTCGGATGACATTATGGCTTCCACTCCATTACCTTTAGTTATTGAAGAACCTCATGCTCATGATGTGCCTCAAGAACGCCCATTGCAAGTCTATCGGCGCAGGTCAAAGAACATTAACGCTCCTGAAGCCCCGGCCGAACCAAATCCTGCGTCTACGGATGATCCACCGTCCACTGAGGTATTTTCTGACCTGGATCTTCCTATCAGTTTACGAAAAGGCGTTCGCTCCTGTACTCAGCATCCTATCAGTAATTTCTGTTCGTCTGACAATCTCTGTTGTAGCTTTGCTTGCTTTACTTCTGCTTTGTCTGCTGTGACAATTCCTAAATCAGCTAAAGAGGCACTTTGCCATCCTGCCTAGAAACATGCTATGGAGCAAGAAATGCAAGCACTTTGTGATCAATAGACTTGGGATCTGGTTGAGCGTCCTTCTTCGTGCCACACTGTTGGATGCCGCTGGATTTTTACTATTAAATACCAACCGGACGGTACCATTGAACGCCTGAAAGCCAGATTAGTTGCAAAAGGATATACTCAAACATATGGGGTTGATTATTTTGAAACTTTTTCTCCAGTCGCCCGCTTAAATTCTGTTCGTATTCTGATCTCTGTTGCTGTGAATAAAGACTGGCCTCTATATCAACTTGATGTCAAAACGCTTTTCTCTATGGAGATCTACAGGAGGAGGTCTACATGGAGCAACCTCCGGGTTTTGTTGCTCAGGGGGAGTTTGTTTCTAAAATCTGCAAACTCAAAAAGGCGATATATGGTCTGAAACAAAGTCCACGAACATGGTTTGACAAGCTCAGTCAGATCTTGATTACCTTTGGTTTTCGGCGTTCACAATCTGATCACTCTGTGTTTATTCGTAAAACTGCAACAAGACTTGTCATACTTATTGTATATGTTGATGATATTGTCTTATCTGGCAGTGACAATGCAGGGATACAAGCAACCAAATAACATTTAGCACAACACTGTATCACCAAAGACCTAGGAAAACTACGATATTTTCTAGGTATTGAGGTTGCTAGGTCTTCTGCAGGTCTATGCTTGTCACAGAGAAAATATGTTCTTGATCTCTTGCAAGCCAGCCAACACTCCTCTGGATCCCAATCTGAATTGAGATGATGATACTTCCCCTCCTTATACTGATCGCCACCAGTTCAGGAGACTGGTTGGCAAACTTATCTATTTGACTGTCACTAGAGCTGATCTGGCAGCTGCTGTAGGTTTCATAAGCCGGTATCTTGATACACCCCGGCAATGCCACTGGGATGCTATCTGTCACATCTTACGATATCTCAAAAGCTCTCCAGGGAAAGGTCTTCTGTACAAAAAACATGGCCACTGCAATTTATCTGGTTTTTCTGGTTCTGACTATGCAGGAAGTCGATTTGACAGAAAATCTACATCTGGATATTGCACTTTTGTGGGAGGAAATCTGCTTACTTGGCGCAGCAAAAAGCAGACAGTTGTTGCCCGGTCAAGTGCAGAGGCAGAATATAGAGCTATGACTCATACTGCATGTGAGCTCCTGTGGGTCCGTAGCCTTCTGAACGAATTTGATATCACATCTTCTAGTCCTATTCCTATGTTCTGCGACAATAAGGCATCCATTTTCATTGCGAGCAACCCACCTTCCATGAAAGAACCAAGCATATTGAGGTTGACTGCCATTTTGTTCGGGAGAAAGTTCTATCTAGACACATCTGCACTCCATATCTCAGTACTGAGAAGCAGCTTGCAAACATCTTCACTAAAGTTCTACCTAAAGCTCGCTTCCAGACTCTGATTGACAAGCTGGGCTTATTCGACATCTACGCTCCAGCTTGAGGGGGAGTATAGAAATACTGTGTTATTTTCTGTTTCTACTGTGTTATGTTCTTTTGTATTAGTCCCATATTGCCTGCTTGTATGTATGTACTCTCTATAGCTATATAAGAGAGTACCATGTACACCGTTTTACTCACTGAATAAACAACTCTTTTCCTATCTATAATGGTGAAGTCTGAAAATTGACGAACGTCCAACATGTTGTCGGGTTGAAGAAGAATCTCATCTCATTGGGCACACTTGAAGACAAGGGCTGCAAGTTTTCTGGTGAAAACAAAGTTATTGATGTTCGTAAAGTTGATATGGTCCTCATGAAGGCAGTGAGAAATTCACACAAACTGTACATCTTGCAAGGTTCCACTATCTCAAGCTCGCTGTGGTTACAACTTCATCTAAAGACACCAGAAGGCTCTGGGGTATGCATTTGGGACACATGTCTGAGAAAGGGACGATGCTTCTAAGCAAGAGAGTGTTGTGTAGCGAAAGCATTGGAAAGTTAGATTTCTACGAGCATTGTGTTATGGGGAAGGCCAAACGCAATAGCTTTGATACGATAATTCATTCTTCCAAGGATACTCTAGATTATGCTCCCTCTGATCTATGGAGCCCTTCTCGTGTACCTTCCAAAGGTGGTGCTGAATATATGATGACCTTCATTGATGATTGCACAAGGAAGGTTTCAGTTTATTTTCTCAAGAGCAGGGACGAGGACTTCTCGACTTTCAAGCAATGGAAGGCTGTTGTTGAGAATCAAACCGACAAGAGCATAAAGACTTTTCAGATTGATAACGACTTAGAGTTTTCTTCAAAGGAGTTGAATAATTTCTACAATGATCATGGAATCAAAAGACATCGTACAATGCATCACACTCTCCAGCAGAATGGAGTAGCAGAAAGAATGAACAAAACGCTATTGGAAAAGGCTCGATGGATGCTTCTCAATGCGGGCTTGGATATATCTTTCTGGGTTGAAGCTATCTCAACCTCTTGTTATTGGTGAACCGTTCTCCATCGTCTTCTATTAATTTCAAGACTCCTGAAGAAGCTTGGTCTGGTAAAATGTTGATTATTCGAATATGCAAATATTCGGTTGCCCTGCTTATACACATACTGATACTAACAAATTAGAAACTAGAGCTATCAAATGCATATTCCTTGGTTATGCTTTGGGGGTGAAAGGATACCGCCTTTGGTGCAAGGATCCTTCACCACGTTTCTTAGTAGAGTGTGACGTTACTCTTAACGAATCTGCCATGGTGTCTACTATGCAAGACACAAATAGCTCTTCTACAGGTTCTCTACAGGGTGTCTCACAACAAGTGGAGACTAAAGAAGATGACGACTCACAGGTTGATGAACAAGATCCCTCTTCTACGCCAGAGGATTCTATGCCTATTGAAGACAAAGAGAAGATTCTAGAGAGTTCTTATAGTGTAGCCAAAGGATTTGACAAAGACAAATGGAACGTCAAACCACTCCAAGGCTTTGGCTTTGGTGACTCCATGGTAGCCTATGGCCTTTCCAACGATGTTGATGTGGATAATGGTGATGAGCCAACCAATTTCTGTGATGCAGTCGCAGGTCATGCTGCTCCGTAGTGGATTGCTGCAATCAAGGAAGAGATGAAATCTCTTCACAAGAATCAAACTTGAGAGTTGGTGGTACCTCCCAAAGGCTAGAAAGTAATGGGTTGCAAGTGGGCTTATAAGAAGAAAGAAGGTGACAGATGCAAGGCACGCATTGTTGCAAAAGGCTACAGTCAAATTGAAGGCATGGATTATAATGAAGTCTTCTCACCTGTCGTCAAGCATAGTTCCATATGGGTGCTTCTTTCTTTGGTAGCCATTGAAGACCTAGAGTTGCAACAACTAGATATAAAGACAACTTTTCTGCACGGTGAACTAGAAGAAAAGATCTACATGTAATAACCAGAGGGTTTTGAAGACAGAGGACCATGTGTGCTTGTTCAAGAGGTCACTCTATGGGCTGAAGCAATCTCCTAGACAATGGTATAGGATATTTGACTCTTTCATGACACACAATGAATTTTCCAGGACTAGCTATGACACTTGTGTCTACTACAAAGGGTTGGATGACAATTCCTTTGTTTACCTACTGCTATATGTTGATGACATGTTAATCGCTTCTAGACACACATATGAGATTGTCAAGGTGAAATTTCTTCTAGGTGGAGAATTTGATATGAGACCTAGGTGAAGCTAAGATGATTCTTGGCATGGAGTTTCAAAGGGACTCAGATTATGCAGGCGACCTTGACAACAGGATAGCTCTCACAAATTACATGTTCACAGTGGGATCTAGAACTGTTAGTTGGAAAGCTACTCTACAAAGTACTATTGCTTTATCTATTGCTGAAACAGAGTACATGGCGACAACGGAAGCCGTGAAGGAGGCTTTATGGCTTAAGGGCTTGATGAATTAGTTAGACATGATTCAAGAACAAGTTATTGTTCATTGTGACAGTCAAAGTGCTATACATCTTAGCAGAGATCAAATGTTCCACGAGAGAACGAAGCACATTGATGTCAAGTACCACTTCATTAGAGAAGTCACAGCTGAAGGCAAGATTCAAATAAAGAAGATTGGTACGTCTGAGAATCCAACCGACATGATGATGAAGACTCTTCCGTTAGCTAAGTTTGAGCTTTGCTCAAAATTAGCTGGTCTTCTTTCTACCTGAGCTTTGCCCATGCGGGGCATGTGGAGGAGATGGTATTCTTAATCCATTTTTGATATTGGAGAAGATTGCAAGTGCTTTTCTACTTCCATTGTTTTCGAGTTGAAGACAAGGTGGAGTTTGTTGAGAGTGTGTCTTAAACTCTCTAGAAAAGCTTCCTTGATGAACCCGACGTCTACATCAAGCCTCGACATTTTTAGGGTGCGTTTTGGGCACCTACATGTGTATTTACGGTCATTACTTTAGACCATATATGGTCTGCCTGGACTGTATTTGTATTTACGGTCCTGCTGAACCGTATATAGTCCAACGCTGAACTGTAAATGTTGTTGATATGAAAATATAGTCCGTGTTACTGACCGTATACGCGGCCAGGAAACAACCTAATCAATTCAAGACTTTAGATATGGCTCCTATTCAATAAATAGACCCTCCAACTCGTCCCAAACACAAAAAGCAACGAAGAGACATCAAGAGACGTCATTTTTTGAAGACCTAAAGCCACGAACGGACCTAGGACATTCCTTAGGGTTTCACGCCAACAAGAGTTCCTCTCTAAGCAACCATCTTCTTCCACGGTTGGCTTTCAGGTGTAAAAGGGGATTGAATTCTTCTTCTCTCTTATGTAATTATCATCTCTGTAATCTCTCTATAAATAATATCTGTGCGCTGATTGTACGTGCCGTAATGCAGCGTGGGAGAGGAGCAATAGGCGTCCTTTCTTTTTATTAAGAATAGAAATGGGAAAATTACATAAGGGTCCAACGAGATTAAATAATTCACGCAATGAAATAAACATAATATAAAACAACTATATTAACACTCCCCCTCAAGGTGGATCGTGCACATCATGTATTTACTAAGACTGAAAAATAGCTGGACCCAATGGCTTGTTAAGAATATTAGCAAGTTGGCCTCCAGATTTGACATGATGAGTTATGACCTTCCCACTCTTGATTTGATCTCTGATGAAATGACAATCCACTTCTATATGTTTAGTTCGTTCATGAAAGACTAGATTCTTGGCAATATAGATAGCAGCTTGATTATCACATCTGAGCTCTACAGGAGACATTACATGAATTTTAATTCAGAAAGAACAGATTGAACCTACTGCAATTCACAAGCATGAGCCATTGCTCTATATTCAACTTTTGTACTAGAACGAGCCACAATATTCTGCTTCTTGCTTTCCAGGTGATAAGATGATTTCCCAGAAAGGTGCAGTAAACATACGTGGATCGTTTATCACTCTGATTACCAACCCAGTCAACATCTGCATAGCCAATAAGAACAAGGGTAGATTTAGGATTATCTGGTCTAAAGTATGTAATTCCTTTCCTAGGAGCTCCTTTCAGATACCTTTGAATGCAACAAACAACTGTCCAATGTGATTGTTTAGGTGAACTCATATGTTGAATCACCAGTCCTACAACAAAGGAAAAATCCGGGCGAGTGACCGTCAAATATATCAATTTTCCAACAATCTTTCTATAATACCCTGGATCAGAATAGTCAACATCATCAAAATTTCCCTTTACGTAATAGTCCATGGGAGTAGATGTAGGTTCTGACTCACTTATTCCTGTTTCATGAGCAGATCAAGAACATAGTTTCTCTGAGATAAATTGGTACCTGTATGTGAGCAAAGTACTTCAATTCCCCAAAAATATCTCAATTTGTCCTGATCCTTTGTATGAAAATGCTTTTGCAGTCCATTCTTCACATTAGATATGCCTACAGAATCACTGCCAGTAATAACAATATCAGCAACATACACTGCACTAATAATGGATCCATGGTTGAACTGGAATAAAACAAGGGTGATCAGTGACAGAGCGTGAGAAACCCATGTGTAATACAATATCACTGAATTTACCAACAATATATCAATTTTCCAACAATCATTTTATAATACCCTGGATCATAATAGTCAACATCATCAACATTTCCCTTCACGTGATAGTCCATGGGAGTAGATGTAGATTTTGACTCACTCATTCCTCTCCCATGAAGTAGATCAAGAACATATTTTCTCTGAGATAAATTAGTACCTGTATGTGAGCGAAGTGCTTCAATTCCCAAAAAAATCTCAATTTACCCACATCCTTTGTATGAAAATGCTTTTGCAGTCCATTATCCACATTAGACATGCCTACAGAATCACTGCCAGTGATAACAATATCATCAACATACATTGCAATAATAATGGATTTATTGGATGAATTGGAATAAAACAAGGAGTGACCAGTGATAGATGTGAGAAACCCATATGTAATACAATATCACTGAATTGATCAAACCAAACCCGAGGAGATTGTTTTAGTTCATAAATGGCTTTCTTCAGTCTGCACACCTTTTAACACTCCCCCTGAGCAACAAACCCATGAGGTTGCTCCATGTACACTTATTCCTGTAGATTACCATGTAGGAAGGCATTTTTGACATCAAGCTGAAATAATGGCCAATCAAAGGTGGTTGCCACAGAAATAATAATCACAGAATTAAGATGAGCCACAAGTGAGAATGTTTTAAAGAAATCAACCCCATATGTCTGAGTGTATCCTTTCGCCACCAATCTAGCTTTCAATCTTTCTACTGATCCATCTGGATTATGCTTGACAGTAAAGACCCACCTGCAGCCCACGACATTCTTATCTGAAGGCAAATCAGTAAGTTCCCATGCATTATTTTGTATAAGCGCAAACATTTCAGAGTTTGGCCTGTAACCATCCACTGTCCTTTATTTCATCCATATGGTTCTTTGGAATAACTACATAATCAATCACAAGAGCAAAGGAGCGAGCCTGCTTAGATAAATTGGATAGACAACAAACACCCATAATAAGACAACGAATAGTACAAGAACATAAACCTTTACGAACAACAATAGGAACATTGAGATCAGATGGATCTTCAGGATTCTCTTGAGCAGAGGAAGATGGGGAAGGCTCATGGTCTTGTCTTCCTCGTCTGTGATACACCTGTGAGTATTGCTGAATTAAAGGAACATCTCCAGATGGTTCTTTCTGAATTGTAGTATTCTCAATAATAGCAAGTGACACTCTCTCATTGATTTGTGGTGGTGGCACTCCCTCACTCATTTGTGATGGTAGCACTCCCTCACTCTCACACAATTGCCCCCCCCCCCCCCCCCTACTTTGAACACTTGAGAAATACGGAGTGGACTTGTGGAAGATGACATCCCTAGACACAAACATAGGACGAAGACTAGGGCAGTAACACTTGTAATCCTTACTAGTGTTGGAGTATTCAAGAAAGAGACTCTTAATAGACCTGGGAGATAATTTGTCAGCTTTAGGATCAATATTGTGAACAAAGGAGGTACAACCAAACACCCTAAGGGGAACAAGGAAAGGCTGATCATTAGGGCGCAGAACAAAGAAGGGAGTGCGTCCTTAAAGAACATAAGAGGGCTGCCTATTAATAAGAAAACAAGTAGTGAGTAAAGCATATGACCAAAATCTCTTAGGAACATTGGATTGGAACATAATCGTCCTGGCAATATAAAAAAGATGAAGATTTTCCTCTTAGCTACCCCATTTTGTTGTGGAGTGTGAGGACAGGATGTACGATCTACCATTCCAACAGAACTACAAAAATCAGCCATAGCACGTTGAACATATTCCAAGGCATTATCAGACTGAAGAATTTTAATATTGCAATCAAATTGGACCTTTATTTCTTTATGAAAATGAATTAAAATGGACATCACAGACTCTCTACTCTTCAACGGATATATCCATGTCATACGAGAAAAATCATCCACAAAGGTAATAAATATCGAAAATCATTATATCTGCTTTCCTTTACAGGACGCCAGACATCACTGTGGACTAAATCAAAGGGGCGAAAGGCCCTTTTTATTGACACAACTAGGGTAAGACATCCTATGATGTTTCCCCAACTAACAAGATTAACACTCTAATGAAGACACCTGTGATATCATAGGCTCTAACTTCCACAAACTCTCCAGAGAAGGATGACCATATCTGTAGTGCCACAGTAAGGGAGAACCGCTCAAAAGAATAGTGGGAGCTGGAGCAGCAGGTACTTGACGAGGTAGACTTGCACCATGAAAGAGGTAGAGGTCACATTTCCTAGGCCCCTGCCAATCGTCCTCATACTCTTGAGATCCTGTAATACAAAACAAGAAGGACCAAATGTCACTGTACATTTCACAATATCAATCAATTTTACAACAGAAAGAAGATTAAATGGAAATGCAGGCATGTAATGTACAAATCTAAGGTCAATATTAGGAGTAAGAGAAATAGATCCACTAGCTAACACTCTCCACACTGATCCATCTACTAACGTCACAAACATGTGTGGAATATGTGAGTCAATGGAATGAAGCAGTGTCCTCATACCAGTCATATGCTGTGAAGCTCCAGAGTCAACCACCCATGAAGAAGATGAACTGGAAGCCAATAAGGAAGTGGCCTGATTACCAGTAGTAGATGCCAAGTTGGCTAAAAAAGAAGATCCCGTACTCAGGTGCTGGGTAGCCATAATGAATATATCATATTCCTCCTTGGTAAGGGTGATGCCATAACTTGAAGCAGGAGGCTCAGATGACTCAGTACTGCCAGTAAAGTTGGCTGTCCCTACTGGTAGTGCAGATTGTCTACCATGCTTCTTCCAACATTTCTCCACAGTGTGTTCCATTTGGCCACTGAAAGTGCACTTATGTCGTGTGCCACCTCCTCGGCATGTACCTGTACACCCCCTCTAATTGCAACAACTACAGATGCATGGGATTCTCCAATAGAAGGAACAACTATAGAGTCAACTGGCTCAAAGTTGGACTGCAAAATTTGTGAATAAGCTTCCTCCAAGCTGGGAAGTTTGTTAGAAACCAAAGATAACACTGCGGCTGAACTGAATGGAGAATTCAAGTCGAATAATTTTTTTGCTGTAAATATATCATCCCTATCCTTGACCTGTTCATGTACGGTCACTGGATGATAAAAACTCCGTTCTTGAGCAATAGCTTGGATCACCCTGAAGTACTTCAAAGGATTGTCTCCCTGTCGTTCTGCAAACAAGCGGTTATATATCATGAACTGACGAAGAGCATTCTTTTCTTGAGAACAATGCTTCTTGACCGCATCTCATATTTCTTTAGCAGTGGTGTAGAACATGAACCTAGCAGCAATTCCAGGTTCCATGCTCCTCCACATCCATGTCTTTACCATACTGTTATGATGCTTCCATTCTGCGTAGCCTTTGTCAGTAACTGCAGGAGGATCAGAATCAACATGCTTCGCCTTGTCTCGGGATTCCAACATAGTATAAACAACATTCATCCACACAAGATAATTCTTCTCATTCAACTTGATGAAGGAGATAGGTGACATCTCATTGTAGACAATTGATGCCTTAGTGTCCATGATTTAGTCTGTGATATAGGGATGATCTAGGCGATTGAGATACACGTGAGGATATGGAGGTGACAGAGAGATACACGTCACGAGGAAGACACGAGTGACAGAGGGATACACGTCACTTCAAAACTACTGAGATGCGTTTCTAACGCATCCACAACCTCCAGCTGAAAGTTTTCTAAGCACACATGGAGGAGATGTGATTAGGAAATTGTCTATTTAAACGCGGACCCTTTGACATAAGAATTCACATCTTCGTAGTGATTAGTCGGAAGAGCTCGCGACCCTGGCAACGACTGATGTGCTAGAGCCGACGCCTGTTGCTGCCTTGCTAGTCGATGATTACTGCCTTGCAGGCTTGCAGCTGGGCTAGCCTAGGCTGGCTACGATAGCAGCTACGTTAGCCCTGCTGACTAGGGCAAGTTGCGGCGGCAACCCTGCTGGCTAGGGCCGAAGGCGGCGACTGTTGGCCCTTTCCCTGGCTGGCGGCGGAAGAGAGAGAAGAGGAGGAAGAAAGAGGAAGCGGGAGAGATCCATAGGATCGTAAATGCTTTGATACCATGTGCGCTGATTGTACGATCCACAATGCAGCGTGGAAGAGGAGCAGTAGGCGTCCTCTCTTTTTATTAAGAATAAAAATGGGAAGTTTACATATACAACATATATAACTGTCAAGAGGGTATTTTTCTTAGTATATTAGATATTTAAATTCAAAGAAAAAGAGGGCTTGTTTGATTTAATAAATTATCAAAAATAAGTATTAGGTTGCGCCATACATATCAAAGAGTATACAATAATGATGTATTTGGCGAATCATATACATGGTCTTATTAATTAAATTAGTGAATAAGATTAGTTTCGTTGAATTTTTTTTGAAAGATTCTTTTTTTTTGCAAAGGTTTCATTCATGCGTATTTCATGTCGAGTAGACCTTGTCATACATAGGGGTCTAATAGGATTAAATAAATTACATAAGGAAATAAACAAAATATAAAACAACTATATTAACAATATCATCTCCGACAGTGGATGTAGGCATGGCACTAAACATCCTTGACATCTGGCGACATATCCTCGATGTTACATATGTCTGCGCCCGTCGATGTCGAAACCTAGTAAACTTCCATGCCCTATTGGTTGCCTACTTGTTGACACATGTCAATGACTTCAGCTTAGTTGGTGATGAAATCGACTCAACTAGCTCAAAACCTCTCATCATCTCGATGATCTTTGTAGTTATTATTGTTGCACACATAGTGAAGGCGTAAAGAAACTTGTAGGAAATCATTTTTGACTTTGAGATGACCATTTCCTTGGTTTCTAACTAGAGAGTAATCATAAGTTTATTCCTCTACTATATTTCTACAAGTTTTGCAAAATTTAATGTAAACTTAATACCATTTCACCTCTCTTACTTTTTCTCCTCTTTACAAATTGAAGTATTTGGAATAAGCTCATGTTTTTAAATTCTAGAATGTGATCCACTTGGGATGTCTGTAGATATAAAACACCACGTATATAGAACAAATTTAAGTTCTAAACATTTCGTATAGAAGATTATAGATGGAGTATGTGTCTACTAAAAACTTGATGTTTTATGCCAAATTCCCTCATAATCTCACCATCTTTTAGATAATGTTGCGTCAAAGTGTTAGTCCAAAACTTCCTCAAACTTTCCTTATATTTTCCACAAACTTCCACTTCCATGCCTGTCGAAGCTGACACTAGGACGACGTTTTGTACATTCGCACGTGACTGTTTTTCTACATATGTAAACATGTATAGATGGCTATATATAAACATATATTTACTTTTAAAGATAGATTTGATGAAATCTATCAATTTTCATCATGAAATCACTATTTTGAGCTTAATTTTTATCAAAGATGCGTCGAAGTTTGGCTGTAAAAATTGTCAAAGTTTCCTCGATATTTCCACAAACTTCCACATCCACACCTGTCGAAGTCAGCTCGAAGTCGAAATCCTATTCCATGGATGTACGCTTCCACATTGGGATTTTTCCAAACCACTATAAATCTCGTCTTTGTGGTTGCTTTCTTGTTCGTAATTGATCTTCGTCGTACATATTCGGTTTGGATTGCTCGTTCTCACGCTTCCGTATCTCTGCAACAAGCTTGTTGGGCCTTGTTGTTCGGGTCTCTCATCACCACCATATCCCAACAATTGTACACCAACTTTATAGGATGAAGGATCTGAATAAGTATGCAGTTGTCGAGAACGGATGATGGCATATGGTTGATGAGGTAGGTGGCAGTGAAAACTGCGTTCCCCCAAAATTCTCTAGGAACATGCATATGAAGGAGAAGAGTGGAAGCGATCTCAATAATATACCATTTTTTTCATTCAACCACTCCATTCAGCTATGGAGTATGCAAGCAAGATGACTGATGGATGATGCTATGCGTGGAGGTGAAATTGATGAACTCATGACTGAAGTACTCTAGCATCATCAGAAGAAAATACATTTTTTCTTTTTAAAATTGGGTTTTTACTTTTGCAAAAAAGGATTTATTACAGACAAAAACTCCAATCTTTCTTTCGTCAAGTAAAGCCATATAGGTCGAGAATAATCATCGACAAAATATACAAAATATTTGAACCCAAGTGTAGATGTAACGCAAGTCGGGCCCCATATATCTGAATAAACTGACTCAAATATAGACTTTGTTATCTAACTTGCTTTTGACCTAAATTTAAACGTCATATGTTTATCTAACTGGCACAATTCACACTATAATTGTTCATATTGGACAATCCTCGAACCAAGACATTGAGCTTCTCTAAAGATGCATGACCAAGACGACTTGTACCATCAAAGGAGACGATCAACACATGCTATGGAAAGCTTCTGCAAGTCGCAGTCTGGCCAATTCATATCCTTTGCCAATCGTCTTCCCGTCTTCAAGTCCTGCATAACAAAGGTGTCTGCTAAGAAAGTAAAAAAGGCTTGAAGAGAATTGAGTAAATTTGCTAATTGATCATTACAATCATCTAACCCTCAATCCCAACCATGTTGGGGTGGACTACATGGATCCTTCGTTTCCATTCAGCTCTATCGTGGGTCATATTCTGATCGAGATGTAAAGATTCAAAACTCTCTTTATAAGCTCTTCCCATGTTAATTTAGGCTTTGCTCTTCTTCTATTAACTGCGCTTGACTCAATAGCGTTGCTTGGGGCGCATTAGTCGGTCTGTTTGCACATCCATCCATCTGGGTCAGCTCTCGCGCAACTTGTCCTTAATGCTCGCCACTTCCACTTTATTCCTGATATACTCATTTCTCAAATGATCTTTTCTTGTCTTCCCACACATCCGTCTTAGCATACGCATTTGAGCCACGCTCATCTTGTTGAGACCTTGTTTCTTCACCGCCCAACATTCACTCCCATAGAGCATGGCTGGCCGTATAGCTGTTCTATAAAACTTGCTTTTATCTGAGATGGATCTTCCGATCACATAATACTCCAGTTGCACTCCTTCATTTCAACCATCCTACAGTGATCCTCTGACAAACGTCATCTTGGACATCTCCATCTATTTGAATAATGGAACCCAAGTAACAAAATATATTACATTTTGGTATATCTACTCCGTCCAACTTGGCTCCACCATTCACACTACGAGATTGGCTGAAATTACAATGGATATACTCAATTTTTCTCCTACTAATAATCATTCCATTTGATTCTAATTTATAGATAATAGAGTCTTTTGTGTTAAGTGAGTAAAATAGAGTACAATGCCTTCTCTTTTTCAGACAAGAGAATAAAACAATAACACAACTAAGCAATATGAGATGAATAACACAAGTAACAAGTAGAGTAGAGCACAAGAAATAACATATCTCTTTACTCCCCCTCAAGCTGGAGCGTAGATGTCGAACATGCCCAACTTGTCCACTAGAGTCTTGAATCGAGCTATAGGTAGAATCTTTGGTGAAGATGTCTGCCACTTGCTTTTCAGTTCTGAGATGTGGTGTACGAATGCGGCCAGAAAGAATAGATTCCCGAAAGAAGTGGCAGTCTACCTCGATATGCTTTGTGCGTTCATGAAAGGTAGGGTTGCTCACAATAAAAATAGAGGCTTGTTGTCACATAATATCGGAATAGGACTACTATCAAATTCTTTGAGAAAGCTTTGAAACCACATAAGTTCACATGCAGTGTGAGCCATAGCTCGATATTCTGCCTCTTCACTTGATCTCGCTACCACTGTTTGCTTTTTGCTACGCCACGTAACTAGGTTGCCTCCTACAAAGGTGCAGTACCCATATGTAGATTTTCAATCACATCTACTCCCTGCATAGTCAGAGTCTGAGAAACCAAAAAGATCGCAATGGCCATTTTTTGTACAATGGACCTTTTCCTAGACAACTTTGGAGATATCTCAGAATGCAACATAAAACATCCCAGTAACACTGTTGGGGTTTATCAAGGTACCCGCTTACGAACCCGACAACAACTGTAAGATCAACTCTCGTGACAATAAGGGAAATAAGCTTACCAACCAATCACCTGAATTGCTGGTTATCAACATAAGGTGGAGAATTTCATCGTCCCAATCAATGTCGGGGTCCAGAGAGGTGCTGGATGGCTTGCATCCAAGCATACCCGTTTCCTGCAAGAGATCTAGAACATATTTGCGTCGGGAGAGACATACATGTAGATGATCTAGATACTTCGATGCCTAAGAAATATCTCAGTTTACCAAGATCCTTGGTGACAAAGTGTTGTTCTAGATATGTTTTTGTAGCTTGAATGCCAGAGTTGTCATCGCCAGATAATATTATGTCATTTATATAGACAAACAAGGATGGCCAGACCAACCACAGTTTTCCTGATAAATACTGAGTGATCTGAATGAGAACAGCGAAAGCCAAATTTTATGAGAATCTGACTAAGCTTGTCAAACCAGGCGCGAGGACTTTGTTTTAGGCCATAAATTGCTTTCCGCAATCTGCAAACTTGCGAAGAAGACTCCCCCTCAACAACAAAGCAGGCAGTTGCTCCATGTAAACTTCTTCATGCAAGTCTCCATAAAGAAAGACATTCTTGACATTCAACTAGAATAAAGGATAATCTTTCTTGACAGCTACTGAGATGAGGACACAAACATAATTGGGTCTAGCTACTGGAGAAAAGGTCTCAAAATAGTCCACACCATAAGTTTGAGGATATCCTTTTGCCACCAGGTGTGCTTTCAAACGCTCACTCGTGCCATCAAGTTGATATTTGATAGTGAAGATCCATCGATGTCCAACCGTAGGACAGGCAGAAGGGTGATTCACAAGATCCCATATTTTGAGATCAGTGAGTGCTTGCATTTCAGCTTCCATCGCTTGTAGTCATATAGGGATTTGTATTGCTTCTGTAGCATTTTTCGGAATAGATACAACAAAGAGTGCAGTAGTAAAGCAAGCAAAACTAGCATCCAGATTAGTAGAGGAACAAAAATGACTAATCGGATGTTTAGTATAGGAGCGGATACCTTTCCGAAGGCTAATAGGAAGGTGCAAGTCAGAATGTACTTGGGTTGTGCTGTGATCTTCTGCTGAAGGAGGACTTGGTTGTTAAGGGGCATGGAGAGGATAGTCTGCTCGTGTCTTCTCTTATAAACTTGTAACGGGCGTTCTTCAGGTGCCAGCTCGGAAGGTGGATCAACATCCACAATGTCAGGTAGTGGAGTAGGTGCCAAAATATCATAGGATAAGGAAGCCCCTTTATCAGAATAGTGTGTCAGGTATTCAAAGAATACTACATCCGCACTAACATACCATTGTTGCAGGATAGGATCATAACAACAATATCCTTTTTGTGTTCGAGAATATCCCCAAAAATGCATTTCGTGGAGCGAGGGTCAAGTTTTGTCATACCTGGACGAAGGTTTTTAACAAAGCAGGTGCACCCAAAGATGCGCGACGGAACATAAAAAAGCTGCGCATCTGGAAAGAGAATGCTATATGGAATCTGATTTTGCAACACAGAGGACGGCATGCGATTGATAAGGTAGCAAGCCGTAGAAACACCCTCATGCAAAAAACGCTAAGGAACATGATAATGAAGAAGAATGGTGCGAGCAACCTCTAGAATATGTCGATTTTTGTGTTCAACAACCCCATTTTGTTGTGTGGTATATGGGCATGAAGTCTGATGAATCGTTCCACGAGATGAACAAAAGTGACCGATTTTTGCATGAACTCAAGAAATTGTCAGTGCGAAAGGTTTTAATGGGTTTATTGAATCGAGTTTTAATTTCAGAAAAAGGTGGTAACGGTGTCCATAACAGTGCTGCGATCTTTTAGTAAAAATAACCATGTAGCACGAGAAAATTCGTCAATGAATGTCACAAAATATTTAACACCGGAATGGCTTGCAACTGAACAGGTACCCCATATATCAACATGAACAATACCAAAAGTACATTTAAAACCAATTTCTTTCTTTTTAGGAAACACAGATCGAGTTTGTTTGCCATATTGGTAAGATTCACAGGAAAAACTGTTATCAGTTAGAGCAGGAAATAAATGTTTCAACTTAGAAGCAGACGGGTGGCCAAGGCGGTAATGCCACTGAATCCTAGTCACATATGTCGATAGCATAGCAGTCACTGATGTTGATCCATCCAGGTAGTAGAGCCCATCTGGTCCCTCATGGCCGAACCAATCCTCGTCTTCGTGCGGAGATCTTAAAAAACACAACAGAACGTTCAAACTTAATAGAGCACTGAAGACTCTTCACAATTTTACTAACAGAGTGTAGATTAATAGGAAATCTCGGAACATATAAGACAAATTTCAGATGCATATTTTGAAATAAAGAAATTGTTCTAATGCCATGGACAACTGTTTGAGAGCCATCAACTACCGTTACCGGAGGGAGACATGTGGATCTTGTAAGAGAAGAAAATAAATCAGAGTTATCGACGATATGGACCGAAGCACCAGAGTCAATACACCATTTATTTTTACCAGTAGATGGAGCAACAAGCAAGGCAGACGAGCCGACCTCTGAAGTAGATTGTAGATTGGACATGCGCTCTTGGAAGAGCTTCTTGAACTCAGACCGGATCTAGGCAGAAGAGGGTTGAACGGGGGTGTCTTCACTACCAACAAAATCTTCACCTGCATCAGAGGTGACCTGGTTAGCCCAAGCAGGCTTTTCATGTTTGATCCAACACCGATCGTCATTATGATTGCCACGACCACAGAAATTGCAGAAGCGAGGGCCAATGGTCTGACCGTGACCCTTTGCAATAGAAGTGCGGCCTAAGGGAGGAGGGTGACGTTCACCACGTCCACGACCACGGCTACGTCCACGGCCACGGCTGTAACTAGTATCAACAGAGCATACATCAAGGGCAGGTTGTTCAATGGCAGGAACAGAAGTCACCGAAGGTAAACATTGAACACGTTTAAGCACATCTCGAAGAGTAGGCAGAGGATTCCTACAGAGAATTTGGCCAACAACTCCAAAAAATGAAGAAGGGAGTCCGACAAGAAACTGGACAAGTTGTAGTTCATTGCGTTGTCTCTGAGTTTCTTGTTATCAGTAGACAAAGGATGATAGATTTCATATTCATTCCAGAGGGCAGAGCACTGGTTGTAGTTATCTTCAACAGACGCATCAGGCAAAAATACCTTCTTGGCCAGGTTCTTGAAAATCTCGAACACCTTCTTGGGGTTTTGCTGATGAGAGTAGACATGGGAAAGTTGATTCCACATAGCCTTGGCATCATGGAGGCAGAGTAGGGACTAACTGATACGCGGCTCGGTGCTATTAACAATTCAAGACATAACACCCGAGTCATCTTTACTCCATTGTGCATATGCTTGCTGGGTCTTATCATCTGCCGTGGCATTAGGAGCAGGTTGAGGGTCGGTGGTGATATGTGAATAGCGACCTTGTGCTTTCACATACAGAATAAAAGATGCCGACCAGAGGTGGTAATTGGAGCCATCAAGTTTCACCACAGTGGCACAGAGAACGGAGAGGCTCAGTAGATGCCATAATGCACAGATCAGTAGGCGGGGCAGAAAGCAACAACATATATCAGAAGACAGCAGAAGCCAGAAGTTAGGAAATAGCAGAGTACCCGTTTGTACAGGCAGACGTCAGCCGAAATCAGTAGATCTAACAAAACCTGCAGCGGGGCAGAATTAGATCTGACGCATCAGATGTCATAAACCCGCAAAATAGGGGCTGAATAGATTGTAGGTAGACGTACGCCATCATAGAGTGAGGTCTACTCCACCATGAGGCGCAGACAAGAAAGAAGCAAATCCTGTTTAGACCGTCGACATGCTAAATTAGAAAAGACAACGAAATACATAGAAGGAGATGGAAGGGATTAGTGAAACTGTGGAGGCAAGGGGCAAAGATGGTAGACGGGAGATGGGGAAGCGGAGATGAGGGGCTATTGGGGTGGAGAGAGGGGGTGGTAGGTTATTGTGGTGGAGAGGGGAGGCGGTGGGCCGAGGGTGGGTGGAGGCGGCAGTGGTCGGCGGGCTGTTGAGGGGTGGTGGAGGCGGCAGGAGGGTAGGGTGGTGGGGCGGGTGGAGAGGAGAGGAAGGGTGGCGGGAACGAAAGGGAGGTGGGTGGCGGTGGGTAGTAGGGTTGGGGGTGGTGGCGGCGGCTAGGGTGATGGGGGGGGGGGGCGGCTGGGGTCAGGGTGGGAGGGGAAGCATTAGGGTGGAGGGGTTAGGGGGGATCGTAGTCGTCTGATACCATATAGATAATAACGTCTTTTCTATTAAGTGAGTAAAATAGAGTATAATGCCTTCTCTTTTATAGGACAAGAGAATAAAACAATAACACAACTAAGCAATATGGTCTAAATAACACAAGTAACAAGTAGAGTAGAGCACATGAAATAACATATCTCTTTACAATGCCTTTCTCTAAAGTTCAACTTTATGATTTATAGAAATACTGTGTTATTTCCTGTTTCTGTTGTGTTATTCCTTATGTTGTTTTTCTTGTTTTAGTCCCATATTGCCTGCTTGTGTGTGCCTTTACTCTCAGTAACTATATAAGAGAGTACCCTGTAAACCTTTTTACTCACTGAATAAACAACTCCTTTCCCCTCTATATGGTATCAAGAGCAGGTTAACCTTTTCCCCACCCATCAGCCCACCCATGACGTAAGTCCAACCCCCCCGCCCCCGCTAGCCCCTCCTCACCCGCCGCCCGCCCCCGCCACCCCACCCACCCCCACCCGGCGCCGCCCTGCCCTTGTCGCCACCCTCCCCTTCCCTTCCAGCCGCCGCTGCCACCCCCCCCCCCCCCGCCGCCGCCGCTGCCCCTTCTTCCTCCTTCCTACACGCCGCCGCCCCCCCCTCTCAACCCTCCCTTCCCGCCACCACCTCTCGTAGCCGTCTCCTCTCCTTAATAAACCACCACCTCACACCCTTCTCCGGGCTTCTTCTCCTCCGGCCGGCTGTTACTGGTTTTTACCTCACCTCTCGCTCTACGTTCGGGTGCTCTTCAGATCTACGTTCGGACACCCGCTGGCCGGCTAAGTTGAGAGTCTTTTCGTCTCACCTTCCTCTCTGCCTGTGCCTCATGACGGGACGTTGAGTTTTCCTCATGACGGCGTAGGTTTCTGTATGCATATTCTGCCCGATATGGGTTATCTGATTTGACACGTCAGATCCCTGCTGCTGTTATCTGCCCTCTGTGGGTTTCTACTCTGATCTGCTTCTGGCCCGACTATGTCTGCCATGGCTTTACCTGAGCCTCCCCGATCACTGTGTCACCACGGTGAAGCTCGACGGTGGCTCCAACTACCATCTCTGGTCGGCGTCCTTTGTGCTATATGTCAAAGCACAAGGCCGGTATCACCATCTTACGGCTGAGCCTCCTGCTACCCCTACTGCTGATTCGGATGACAAAATTAGACAAAGCTATGCGCAATGGTCCAAGGATGATTCCGACGTCATGTCTTGGCTCCTCAACAATACCGAGCCTCGGATTAGCCAATCTCTTCTCTGCCTTCATGATGCTAAGGCTATGTGGGATCAACTGTCCCATGTTTATTCCCATCAGGAGAATCCAAAGCGTGTGTTTGAAATTTTCAAAACTTTGGCGAAAAAGGAGTTCTCCACTGACACTTCCATTGATGACTTCTACAACCAATGCTCGGCTTTGTGGAATGAGTTTGAACTCTACCACCCTTTGACAGCGGACATCAAAATTGCTCAAAAACAACGCAACGAACTGCAACTGGTGCAGTTCTTGGCTGCACTTCCTGCCTCCTTTTCTGGTGTGGTTGACCAGATCCTGTCAAGCGATCCACTGCCGACTCTTCGGGATGTTCTCAAAAGAGTCCAACGTCTTCCGTCCTTGACTCCTACTCCTACTGTTGAGCATCCTGCGCTTATTGCTCCCTCTGCTGATTCTGGCCGTGGCCGTGGTAGCGGTCGTGGCCGTGGCGGTCGCCCTCCTCCCTCTGGAGGCCGAGGCTCATCCAATCCTGGACGTGGTGCTCCTCCCGGCCCTCGCTATTGCAACTGGTGTGGCCGGGACAATCATACTGAAGATCGTTGTTGGATTAAGCACGACAAGCCGACTTGGGCTAACCAGGCTGCTACAAACACTGCTACCGACTCTACTGCTGATACACCCACTGCTACGGCCAACACCGAATGGTTACGTTCGGAGTTCGAGAAGATGTTCCAGGAACGTCTTGCACAGATGCCATCCTCGTCTACTTCAGGACCCTCTGCCATGCTTGCCTCTCCATCATCTGGTAACAAACAGTGGTGCATTGATTCAGGTGCATCCACTCATATGGCTGGTGATCTTCACCTTTTTCCAAGTCTCCATAGAACTGCTCCTATATCTTCTGTTACTGTTGCGAATGGATCCAAAACTGCTGTTCATGGCACTGGCACGGTTCCACTTTCACCAAAATTGCACTTGAACTCTGTTTTATATATTCTAAAGTTTCCGGTTAATTTATTATCTGTCAGTAAGATGATTAAACAACTCAAGTGCTCTATTAAATTTGATCCTTCTGGCTGTATTTTGAAGGATCTCCGCACGAAGACGAGGATTGGTTCGGGCCGTGAAGGACCAGATGGGCTGTATTATTTGGATGGACCTCCTACTGCTGCGGCTATGTTATCTACTTCAGTGACAGGATTACAGTGGCACTTTCGCTTGGGCCATCCATCTGCTGCAAAATTAAAACATTTATTTCCTACTTTATCTAAAAATAAATTTTCCTGTGAAACTTGTGTTTTGTGCAAACAAACTTGGTCTGTTTTTCTTGCTAAGAAAGTTATTGCCTCTAAAGAAATCTTTGACTTGGTTCATGCTGATATTTGGGGACCATGCTCTGTATCTAGTCACTCCGGTGTGAAGTATTTTATGACCTTTATTGATGATTATTCTCGCACCACATGGTTGTTTCTGCTTAAAGGTCGGGATATTGTGTTAGATACTATTCGCACCTTCTTTGCTGAAATTCAGACTCAATTTAATCGACCTATTAAAATTTTTCGTACTGAGAATGCTCTGGAATTCATGCAAAAATCTGTTACATCATTTTGTGCCTCCCGTGGTACCATACATCAGACTACTTGCCCTTACACTCCTCAACAAAATGGCGTTGCTGAAAGAAAAAACCGCCACCTTCTTGAGGTTGCTCGCACCCTACTTCTACACTATAAAGTACCCCAACACTTCTTGCCTGAAGCTGTATCTACAACATGCTATCTTATCAATTGCATGCCCTCTTCCGTTTTGAAAAATCAGGTTCCGTACACCATTTTGTTTCCTGATAAACCCTTATTTTCTCTGCCTCCTCGCATTTTTGGGAGTACTTGTTTTGTGAAAAATCTTCGTCCTGGCCTCACTAAACTTGATGCTCGCTCGGTCAAATGCGTGTTTTTGGAATACTCCCGTACTCAGAAAGGCTACCGCTGTTTTGATCCTATTAAAAAACAGTGGTTGGTTAGTGTGGATGTAACCTTTTTTGAACATATGCCGTACTTTTCTACTGATGGTGCAAAATTGTCGGATGACATTATGGCTACCACACCGCTACCTTTAGTTGTTGAAGACCTTCCTGTTCAAGATATGCCTAAGGAACGCCCATTGCAAGTCTATCGGCGCCGGTCAAAGAACATCAATGCTTCTGAAGCCCCGACCGAACCAAATCCTGCGTCTGCGGCTGATCCACCATCCACTGAGGTATTTTCTGACCTGGATCTTCCTATCAGTTTAAGGAAAGGTGTTCGCTCCTGTACTCAACATCCGATCAGTAATTTCTGTTCATCTGACAATCTCTGTGATATCTTTGCTTGTTTTACTTCTGCTCTGTCAGCTGTGACAATTCCTAAATCAGCTGAAGAGGCTCTTCACCATCCTGCCTGGAAACATGCTATGGAGCAAGAAATGCATGCACTTTGTGATCAACAGACTTGGGATCTGGTTGATCGTCCCTCTTCGTGCCATACTGTTGGATGCCGCTGGATTTTTACTATTAAATATCAACCGGATGGTACCATTGAACGCCTGAAGGCCCGATTGGTTGCAAAAGGATATACTCAAACATATGGAGTTGATTATTTTGAAACTTTTTCTCCAGTCGCTCGCTTAAATTCTGTCCGTATTCTGATATCTATTGCTGTGAATAAGGACTGGCCTCTATTTCAACTTGATGTCAAAAATGCTTTTCTATATGGAGATCTGCAGGAGGAGGTCTATATGGAACAACCTCTGGGTTTTGTTGCTCAGGGGGAGTCTGCTTCTAAAATATGCAAACTCAGAAAGGCGATATATGGTCTGAAACAAAGCCCACGAGCATGGTTTGACAAGCTCAGTCAGATCTTGATTACCTTTGGCTTTCGGCGTTCACAAATATTTATTCGCAAAACTACAACAGGAATTGTCATATATATTGTATATGTTGATGATATTGTCTTATCTGGCAGTGACAGTGCAGGAATACAAGCAACCAAAAAGTATTTAGCACAACACTTCATCACTAAAGACCTAGGGAAACTACGCTATTTTCTAGGTATTGAGGCTGCTAGATCTTCTACAGGACTATGCTTGTCACAAAGGAAATATGTTCTTGACTTCTTACAAGAGACTGGTATGCTGGGCTGCAAGCCAGCCGACACTCCTCTGGATCCCAATATGGACTGGGATAATGATACTTCTCCTCCTTATGCTGATCGACACCAGTTCAGGAGACTGGTTGGCAAGCTTATCTATTTGACCGTCACTAGAGCTGACCTGGCAGCTGCTGTAGGATTCATAAGCCGGTATCTTGATAAACCCCGACAATGCCACTGGGATGCTATCTGTCATATCTTACGATATCTCAAAAGCTCTCCAGGGAAAGGTCTTCTGTACAAAAAGCATGGTCATAGCAATTTATCTGGCTTCTCTGATTCTGACTATGCAGGAAGTCGATCTGACAGAAAATCTACATCTGGATATTGCACTTTTGTGGGAGGAAATCTGGTCACTTGGCGTAGCAAAAAACAGACAGTTGTTGCCCGGTCGAGTGCAGAGGCAGAATATAGAGCCATGACTCATACTGCATGTGAGCTACTATGGGTCCGAGGCCTTCTGAACGAATTTGATATCACATCTTCTAGTCCTATTCCTATGTTCTGCGACAATAAGGCTTCTATTTTCATTGCGAGCAACCCCACCTTCCATGAAAGAACAAAGCATATTGAGGTTGACTGCCATTTTGTTCGAGAGAAAGTCCTGTCTGGACACATCTGCACTCCATATATCAGCACTGAGAAGCAGCTTGCAGACATCTTCACCAAAGTTCTACCTAAAGCTCGCTTCCAGACTTTGACTGACAAGCTAGGCTTATTCGACATCTACGCTCTAGCTTGAGGGGGAGTATAGAAATACTGTGTTATTTCCTGTTTTTGTTGTGTTATTCCTTATGTTGTTTTTCTTGTTTTAGTCCCATATTGCCTGCTTGTGTGTGTGCCTTTACTCTCAGTAACTATATAAGAGAGTACCCTGTAAACCTTTTTACTCACTGAATAGACAACTCCTTTCCCCTCTATATGATTCAAACCATCTTTAGTCTCTAATAAACACAATATCGCCACTAAATAACATACACCAAGGAATATCATCCTGAACATTCTTTGTCAACTCATGCATAATAGAACAAACAAATGTGGGCTGAGTGTGCATTCTTGGTGTACCCCAACTGTGATAGAAAATGTTGATGTCTCTCCTCCAGGAGTCTTCACACTTGCAGTTGAGCTATCATACATGTCTTTAATCAAGTCAATGTATTGGATTGGCACATCTTTTTTCTTCAAAACCATCCACAACACTTCCCTATGTACTCGATCATAAGCCTTTTCAAATAAATAAAAACCATATAAAGATCTCTTTTGCTTTCTCTATACTTTTCCATAAGCCTCCTTTTCAAAAAAATAACATATGTTATTGATCTTCCAGGCATTAAACCAAATTGGTTGTTTGATATTTGCGTAATAGATCTTAGCCTCTGCTAAATAATCCTCTCCCAAAGCTTCATAGTGTGACTCATCAATTTATTACCTTTGTAGTTTTGCATCTCTGAACATCTCCTTTGTTCTTGTAGATGCGGACTATGGTACTATTTCTCCTCTTATCAGACATTTTCTTGGTCTTCATAATCTTATTATAGAAATTCGTTAACCACGTAGCTCTTTCGTCTCCCATACTCTCCCATAATGGGAATACTGTTTGGTCCACATGCCTTTCTCGTTTTTATTTTTTTTCAAAGCATTCTTGACCTCAATTGTGAAACTCATCGTGTGTAAATGATATCTCTTGTATTCATGCCACACAAGTCTCTTAAATTATTTACAGTGTCTCCATTGAAAAGAAATTTGCTAATTGATAACAAATAAAAAACTAGGGATGAATAAGATAAGCCAAAAGGATATATGTGAATCAGGGACACCGTGTCAGTTCCCTTAACAGAGTTGACAAAGCCGTCCCTAACGGTGACACAGGGTAGGTTGGGCTATGGGTAGAGGTGGTCATCTCAAGTACCCTGCGCTGATGCCTTGGATGCCTGTGAAATGCATATTGACAAATCAAACCTTTGTGAAACGGAGACCGGAGACATGGGTAGCTTTGAAGCTTGAAGACGTATCAATTGAGCTATTCCTCTTTAGACAATGACACCTGACATGTAGCCTCCTTCTGAGTATCATCAATAGCTTCCCTATTGGTATACTTTACAGGGAATCAATATAATCATTTTTTCTGGCCTTATGGATTGGTGAACCGTGGACTCCTCCTTTAAGCATGAACAATGACTATTGTAGGGCACTCATGTCATGTATTTTGTTATACATATCAATGCCAAGTAGTAATAGTGGCTACAACAAAATCTTTTTCAGTTTTCAATAGGTTCGTACAAGATTTTTCAGTTATTAAGTGTCAAACATTGTCAAACACTAGGATAGGATTTTGGTGAAGCAAAGAACACAAGATTCTTGATTGAGAGGTGAAAGAAAATGAAATATTCTCAGTTATTCCTCTATAATGTGTTTGTCTGCATAATTATAACATTACTAATGGTTCTTAATGATTCTTATGGGCACGGCTTGGGATACAACATAGACATGGATGTGGGCGCGAGACATCGCAATTTCTAAAAATATAGGATACAAACACTGCAATAGGATAAGAAAATGTACATGCGAGTCATAAGAAATTCTAGATAGATATGCAGCACACGTATCAAATCATAAATTATTGAAATATAATTTATAGTAATGGGACATGTTAACTCTACTGTAAATGTTTGGCCATTGTCGTGTTTTTTGTAATACCCCAGCTAATGTCCAACATTTTGTATATTTGATCAGAACCTGAGGAACAAAAATGGCTTTAAAGTTGGTCCAAATAACAAAGAATAGATGTGACAAATATAACATGGCAATGTTTGTTTTTGTGGAATGTCCCTTGATTGTACATTCCAGCTTCATCATGAAATGGGTGAAGCGTTTTTATTTCATTTCCACCACTAGCATCTCTTCATTCAGTAGGTGTTAAGAGACTGTAATAGTTAAGAGATTAACTACAAAGACTAGCACATTTTCACCTTTAGTAGTTCTCCACAAAAGTAGTACACATCTAGACAGGGATATATCACCACTAGGAGTGTCCAATACGGTTCACGGTGTGTCCTAGAAATGTCGGTGCCTAAAACGTATCAACCACGGACACAGGAGCTTCGGCAAAGTGTCCATGCCTCCTAGGATTCTTTTGATCCCATTATGAATCCCTTTTGTGCAAGATAACATTAATTTATCATACTGGTTCGTTATTTTGTTAGTAGATTTGCACTAGAGTTGTTTTGACATGCTGGATTTATAGTACTGTAACAGTTTGAGAGAAAGTCTCTTTGCAGTTTCCATATGGCCCAAACTCAAGATGAACATATGGCTATCTGAGGAACACTGAAGCCATGTTGGTTAATAATTTTACCAGCCCCTTTTTGGGCAATTCAACATATTAATTTATTCTTTGGGTTTATTACTGGGCTTCAATGTTTTATAAAGCGGGAAGCGGGAGGCGTGCGGACAGCACCTTGTGGCCGCTTGAGCGCCAGGCGGGCGCTCAAGTGGGCGCTTTTTGAAAAAGCGGGAGCATAAATTCATATATAATTTATAGAAAATTACACATATATGTATATGAATAATATATTATTATACATATATAAACCATGTGATGAGTATAGAATTACTGAATTAACTCAATTATAACATACTCAATCTAGTAACTAGGAATATATTAAATTAAATATATACAGAAGTAGCCCATAGATGATATATATACACTAGTGGTACATACTACATAGTATATGAATATATAGTAGCAGGCAATACATGATATATGTAATACGTTATGCTTTAGAGGTACATGCTACATAGTATAGAATATGCATTATATAGTAGTAGGCAGTACATGATATGTACATTATACCGTTATATGTATTGCAAACTACAAAGTACATCTACATCGATAGTACATTAGTTGAACGCATAACAATACAAGAAAAACTAAGGTATGAATGTATGTATAGGTACAAGTATAATGTATCAGTAAATATTAGTGGTTGAGTTCATAGCAGAGCAGCAATGTATGTACAAATGATAAATATGTAATGTAGGTACAGCAGTTCATACATAAAGATGTAAATGGGTGCAGCAGTACATACATACAGAGCTTATATGAAGTAGGAACGATTTTGATGCATGTACAACTCAATTAAAAATGAGAAACACATACTGACCTTGATTTATAAACATAAGTTGTGTTTTAAAAAGCAAAATCAGTGTAATATATACACTAGTTAACTGTTGTACAGTATTTGGATACATATTTAGTTGTTTAGCGCAATAGTATTATATTAACATGTTAAATAATGTTATACAATGTTGATACATACTAACAAATTGATTATATTTCATTTTGGGATGAGGAAGTGGGCATAGAACCTGATTTTAACTTAAGCGGCCTCAGGCGGGCGCCCAAAAGCAGTGCTCAGGCGGGAGCTTAAGCGGGCTGAGCGGGTCTGAAGCGGCCGCTTAATGGAGATCCGCCTGACTGCCCGCCTAAAGCCCATCCTGAGCGGCCAAGGGTCTGGGCCGCCTGAGCGGCCGCTTAAGCGGCCGCTTGGGCCGCTTTTAAAACACTGCTGGGCTTCTTCATATATATGGGAAGGTGACATAGATTTCAAATTTTCATTGATTGAGAAGAACCAATTATTGTCGTGCCAGAATTTGGTGCTAGGTTCCTCCAAAAATTGTTGATTAGAATTGACTCGCCAGCTATAGAGAAAGAACATAACAATTTGATTAGCATAGTTGAAATGGTATGAGAAAATATATAATTTCATCATCCATATAAAAGGGATTTGATTTACTATAACATGGGAAATATCTTCTTTATCTACAGATTGGACCATTGGCGGTATGCCACACTATGTAGTGGTGTGGTGTAAACATACAACAAATAGAGTGTGTAGCACCAGAACATATCTAGCAGACATGTAGAATAAAGTAGCAGCCACGAGGTCCACAGTGGTGGGTCCTGCAGACTATTGTTCAGTCTTTCTGACTGGGGGTAGAAATGCACGATCAGCGATAAAGTGACAGAGGACAAGCTAGTTGTCAAGATCGATTGCTGCAGAAGTAGAAGCCTTGCCATAAAAGCAAACACCAAAAGTACCACTATGCATAATTAAGAGTCGGCGGTTGATAAAACAAATTTTGGCGAAGTATGTTAATGGAACAACTTTACAGGACATACTCGGTGAAGTGTTTAGTGGGGAGTTCAACAAGGTGTAAGAATTAAAGACCAGCAGTGGTGCTGGTTGGTTGCAAAAGGTGTTGGGTGTAGGAACAGCATTGAAACATACCTCTTGACACTGTGAACAAACAACAAGAGAAGGGAATCTTCTTTACCTTTCTAGAATTATATTAGGGGTGTACTATGTCGGGAAAAGCCAGAATTGGAATTTTCAACACTGAAACAAATCCAAGAAAAAAAGTCTTGTCATGAAATCATTCTATTTTGAAGAATCTTAATTGAAATAAACAGTTCAGGAGGATGCACGTTTGTATATGGTTACCTTTTATTGTTGATACACTAATAAACTTAAACTCGGGCCTAAATGAAGCCCAACGTGGGTGGAAGTTGTAACCACCAATTTGTATGTGTTGTTCCTGGAAGGATCAGAACAAGATATCGTTAATCCTCCAATCTAGCACGGAAGAAAGTCTCTGTGGAAGAACTTTTAAGCTTGGCCTTCTTCATTGGCCGACTTATGAATATCTGTTGTAAATTGCGATATGGGTTTCAGGAAACTAAGGTTGTCAGGGTGCAACAGCCAAACTGTTTCTGATAAAATAAATCTGCACATCTACCAAAGGGCCTGCTTTCTGTGGTAGAAGGTATATGAGAGTGAACAGTGGGATAGGCCCCAACAGTCCAATTACTCAAATGAATTTTTCAGCAATTTATAAATTTTCAGCAACAGTCAAACTGTTTCTGATAAAATAAATCTGCACATTTTTCAAAGGGCTTGCTTTCTATGGTGGAAGGTACATGAGAATGAACAGCGGGATAGGACCCAACAGCCCAATTACTCAAATGAATTTTTCAGCAACTTATAATGTCTTGCTTTAAAGCCAGCAATGTGACTTTAAAATGTTAATTTTCATTATTGTGCCTTCTGTTGTAATGTAAACAGTTTGTGTAGGTTGAAACTGAAGATGGATATCTCTTAGCTGTCCAGCATATACCACATAGAAGAAGGGGTGCACAATTGGATTGGTCTCCTCCTATTTTCCTCCAGCATGGGCTTTTCATGGTGAGTTTTGGTTCTCTGGATCTATTTATTTTATTTCTATAATGTATACCCCTTTCCTTATCATTTACCGACACTATTTTCAGAAATCATTGGAGTATTATCATGGATAGCAAATGCTTTCATAATGCCAAAAAGACACTTTCAGTTGGATTTTATTTGTACTTTTCCTAGTTTTTGTAGCATAGCATTTTCAATGTGTGGAAGTCACAAAAACATTGCAAGAGTTGAGAAGTTTTGTTCACATTTTGAAAACTGGAAAAATAACCAGACATTCCTGCAATCTTTAATCTCGCACATAAGCTTGTTGCATTTGTATCATAATAGACCTGATCGGGCACAGTTTTATGTGTTTTTATGATTCCATCAACTGTCAGTCAATCACACGTGCAATACAGAATTTGTCTTGTTAATGTATTCAGTAATCATTTATTTGCATCCTTAAATTTATAATGTATTTCTTAATAACGGATATGGGTTTTGATGGTATATGTGCCCTTTCACTTTTTGTTTTTGCCTCATAACTCCTGTAACATTATCTGTTGAAGATAATGGACAATAATAGAGAGAAGGCAACCATGTTTGGGAGGCAAGACCCCTCTGTTACCTAGTTTCTACACATAAATAGACCCTAGAAGGTTAAGCAATGAAACCATGAATAATTGAAACCCTCCCTCTTGGTTGATGAATTAACATCTCTATAAGCAGCAAGCAGAGAACAGGGAAGAAGTAGGATTAATGGTGTTGGGACCACCATAGCACCGGATATTGTGGGTGAACGGCTGCCATAACAACTGGGTAAGGAAGGCAGCGTCAATTTTTGCTGGGGCTAGGGGAGGCCACAACATTTGTAGGCCACATTTGGGTGAACAGTCAAAGTTGGAGTCATGAACCCAAAAAAGAGGAGACTAAAATGAGGAGTGACAACTATTGTGGTTGTAAAAACAAAATGCAGCGTCATGCCTCATATGTGATTGAAGGGTAATGTGTGAAACCACAATGGCTGGTGGCTAGAGTCCAGTGCAAGGACCGATGGTTGAGGACGGATTTGGATTTGGCATATATCGTTGCTAGCATTTTCCAGGGAAACAAACAGCTCGTATGGTGTATTTAATACTCTTGAGAATGGCAATGGTCATGCATTTGTCATCTCGTTTTTTTTTCTTTATCTCTTTTCAATTGTCTTCATGATAGTTGGCTATTGTTTCCTCGTCATCCATGCCCATACCTAGCTTTCTTTTTGTTGCTATGACTCACCCAAGTTGGCAGTAGGTTATGCCGTTATGGATGATGAGAGGGTTGCTGCTATTCGTAATCACACACATGTACTCTTGTTCCCGCTCTTCCAGACAAGGCTATTGTAGATGTATGTGGATCTTCTCTATTAGGGTAGGGATTCCAAGCTATGAAGACAAAGATCTAGACGGGTTGCTTCTTTACTCGACCCGGCTGACATCGAGAGATGATTTGAGGACGGTTCAGTTGATTGCCTGAAGGCATGTCTGGTCACTAAAGATTGTTGGTTGCATGTCCTGAGAGCCATTATGTGATGATTGTAATGAGATACAGTGTTTTAAAAAGCGGTATGCGTTACCGGTGCGAAGAGGTCGCCTTGTAGAGTATATGCGGTATGCGGGAGTATATGCGGAAGTATATGCAGTTTTAGATTTTTTAATAATTTAATTATTATATATAATTTAATCACACAATTGCATATTTAATTTGTACAATTACATATTTGGACCCTAAAATTTGAGATAGATTAAATATAAAGTTTAAATGAAAAGTGAAGCACCATTTAGAATGCATTCTAGAGTTATTTAAGCATAAACTTCAATGAAGCATGCACGGAATGGTTTAACACATGTACATAACAATGAAGACTAACCAAATCATACAAAAAGATGCCTACATGCCCTAAAGGTCCAAAACAACAAACGTTAAATGAGCATGCAACTCAGGTACAAAGCATCAACAAAATAGTACATTAAGAGAATGTTATTAATAAAATTATAATCTAGTTTGAACTGAGATAACAAATGTCTATCTAAAAAGCGCTGACCAACCGGCCTTATAAGCGGCTAAGTCCGTGCGGCCTTTTTTTGAAACACTGATAAGATACATTGCATATGATTTGATTATTAATATTTAGCAATTCCACTTATTATGTTTGTGTCAGTATTAGGATATTGAATAAATTAATAATGTCATAAGAATGTTTTGACTCAATGACATATGGTTTAGGTTGAGGACATGAACATGAGATCATATGTATACTTAAGAGTATTCTTTCTTGTTATGTCCCTACTTAGTTATTATTGTGGATATTATAGGACAACAATAATATATAAGACTAGTGTGTATGCTGAATGATGACTGTGTCTCTTTAGTCATGATATTAGATATCATCTCAGATACATGGGTACTTGTTTTACTGGACAAACCCACTTCAAGGTAGTCAGAGTCATATCCGAATGTAACAATGGTGACTAGTCCTTAGACCTGAAGTCACGACACTAATCACATGTTCTATTATTCTATGCACTTTGATATTAGCCCAACGTGACTCTGAATAAGGGTTGCCATACAGGTGGTGACTGGGTGCATTGTGATATCTGTGGATTATTGTGGAATTTGTCTCTCCATTGGAACGATATCATGGCCACTTGATAAGCGAGACTATGAATATATTTAGTCATGCTCACGTGAGTCATTCTATGATATTGGGCTCAAACAATCTCAATAGTCTGCTCCAGTTTAAGGAACATAGATTGAATGTTAAGAGGATGACGACCATGGAATAAGGTTTCTATGAAATAGTCAAAATTTCGCTCAAAATTTAGATTTCGCCGGCATCTGCAATGAATTCATGTGACCATGGAACTAAAATTCGGTGAAGTTGGGCGAAGTTTCGCCGAAACTTCAAACTTCGACCATGGGCGAAGTCGAATCCCCAATACTTCGGCCTCGTCCAAACTTCGGGACGAAGTTTCCCTGTTTTCATCGAAGTTGATTTTTTTGTGTATTTTCGTCTCAACTTCTCTGAAGTTTCCTCGAAGTTGGCGAAGTTGGGGCGAAGTTGAGATGACCCACCTAGAACATTAATCCTAACTAGTGCCCTAACGACCATATAAGGCATAACTGTCGCCTCAAACCCTCTTCACAACTAATATCAACTCCTATGTTTGTTGTTGCCACTTTTTCCTAGAGAGGGTCTTGTAACTACTACTTGGTTGTATATTGTATATAATACATATGTTCAACACTTGAATTGTATTTGTATGTGTATTGCACGTTTGACCATTATAAGCAGTTGTATGTGTATTGTTAATTTAAAACATAAATATGAAGTAGACAAGCAGCTTCTTCAAGAAGTAGACAAGGCATTGTTGCAATGACAAGACGAAGCAACAATTGCTTCGTATCTGGATCTGGAAGTATAAGTTCTTCATTGATACAAGACGTGTCTAGTTGTTCGACAACTAGTGCGTGCCAAGGTATATTCAATATCCCTTTTATGTTTTTAATATACCGACGTTTTATGACTGCGAAGAATCCGTTGGCTTGGGTTTTATGATGGGAAATTTGTATTTCTGCTGCAACCCCTCTCCTTAAAACCCTACGAAGGTTACACTCAATTCTTTGGAAAAGATTATGCAAAGACTTATTTCCTTGTAGCCAAAGTGATTCTCTAAGGATCTTCATCTCACTGTGAAACAAATTTCCTGGACACTACATCATTCGATATCAAAGAACAAATATCTACACAATGATTTGTCTGAAGAAACTTATATGGAGCAACCTTATTAGTTTATTCCTCAGGGGTGCTAATCTGGTTTGTCAACTCCACAAGTCTCTTCATGTTCTCAAGTAGTGGTGGCAAAAGCATACCTGACCCGACTTAAGTGGGTCCGGATCTTGATGTTTTAGAACTGACCCAAATAGACCCAGACCCAGAAAACCCTTGGGTTGGATTTTAATTTGTGGACATGAAAAACCCGATCAACCTGAAATTAAATAAAAGAAGAAAATAACATAGACTACTGCATCCCCACTGCTATATATTTTTTATTATTTATATTCTATGATTTTGTTCCCCACATTTTATAAGCCTTGACAAGTTAGTTGCATATATCGTTATTGATTTTAAATCTGTCTTAAGAATTTACATTACAAAGAAGTGATTGCTTTGCCTATTAATGTGTTAAGCCTTCAGAGGGTTACAAATTCATGTACGTTAGCATATTGATATATATTTCCGTCTGTAGTTTAATCTTTAGCAGATATAAAGGAGTTCTGGATGCCAATGGATGTATAGCTGGTTTCAGCCTTTTCAATTGCTAAATATAATTTACTGTTTACAATGTCTCTAATATTTCGTATACCATATTATGGATGATATTTCTATTGACAATAATGTTACTTTAATGTTTGGGTATTCTGGTTCTTAGTTATTAGATATGCGTACGAGATATTTAGGCCCATTCAACTGGTGGTATCTTTTATACCTACTTGATACTGGCAATTACCGAAAAGTGTCCTTGTTTTTATTTTGAGTTAGACAGTTCATAACATTAATCATATAACGCATTATAATTAAATGGTTCAGTAATTTATACATTAATGCTACCACGAATAATTCACCGCAAGAAATAGTTAACCCCTACGTAATATTCTTGTTAGTACAATTTTGGGTCTTTTTTTGGGTTAAACGGGTTAGGATAAAAAACAACATATTTTCCGGGGCAACAGGTCAGAAGAAAAAATAACATGTACTTGGATTTTTCCATGATTGATTCATAAATGGTCATCTTGCTTGGGTTTGCAATTAGTTCCGGACTGGGTTTGAGTTCAGTGTTTTGAAGCTGACAATGAAACCCGGTCAACCCAGACCTAATTTCCGACCCTAGTCTGAAGTAGTTGTTGGATCTAAGGGCTCTGGAGGGGGGGGGGTGAATAGAGCTACAATTTTTTCACCAAACAGATTAGACCTTCAAATTATATCAATTGGAGCAAGATAGCTTAATGGCAATTTGAAGTCCTAACTAACAAGCACAACAAGGATGAGAGAGATTGATAGCAAGCACTTGACAAAGGGATGTAGAGTGGTTCCACACTTCAAACTAGAAGTGAGTCAGTCCACTACCTAGAGAGGTCAACCTCTAGGACTTTGCAAGTGCTTTTCTCTATTAATCACCACAGAGATTACAACAATAGACCACCAAATGACTTACCCATTGAAACACAAGGAGATCTCCACCTTCACAAGGAACTTACCCACTTAGCTTGAATCTTCAGCCTTCACCTAGGTCTTACCCATTCAAGCTCAAGTCTTCAGCCTTGAAGGACTTTTCTTCTCCTCTTGGATCTTCCGCCTTTGCCTTCTCCTTCACCTGGAGAAGATCACCACCTTTTCATCAACCTTGACGAGGACCAGCAACAACTCCTTCACTCGATGGAGCTTGCTTCCTTCTACTTTTCTTCATGTAAGAAGGGGATAGGGAAGTAGTGGAAGATTGAGAGCTTTACATTCACAAAGGTGGAGCTCTCTTACAATAATCCTAACTCACTCACAAATCACAAAATGAAGTGTAAACTAGAGAGAGAAAGGGGCTCAAGGGGTGGTAGCACACTCAATTATAGCAAGGACCTTGTATGTAGTGTATGAGCAACCTTGGAATGAACTCAAAGTGATCCTATTTATAGCTGGGGGTGCTCCCTTGAGTTGGGGAACACTTAGGGTCGAATTATAGCCTTTTTGTACAAGGCAACAGATCTATTTTCATCCAAACAAGTCACCAACGATTAGAATCACTTTTTCTGCATTTTCCGTACAGTACATTCGGTCGAGATTCAATAAAGGTAACTCGACCGATCGGCTAAAAGACAAACCCAATTTTCAAACTATCGATCGAGTTTGTCCTGGGAAACTCGACCGATAAGTTAAAATCATATTTGGTCAGTCACCCGATCGGTGGAGTTCTGTGCATGCACAACTCGACCGATGCACTCTCCAGAAAAATTGATCCAAGGGATCGGTCGAGAGTGTAACTCGACCGATCAACATTCTATGATCAATTTTCTAAAGTCATCAAAAAGTGATTAAAACTTGGTACTAAGTGTCCCACATAATTTTCTCATCTTAGTTACAAGTCATATCATCAATACAAGTGATTACAAAAATCTTCTAAGGTCATTTACATGGATTTCTTAATTAGCACACTTGCATTGCTTTTGACTTGAACTTTGACAAGCTAGGGCTTGTGTAAATTGATTCTTTTTATGTACTTAACACCTGAGATCAATCTTGAATACACATATTAGATACATATGAATGGAATTGTTGAGTCATTATCAAAATATGGACAATGTATAACCTCTAGGTCAACATTCTCTCCCTTTTTGACAATGACAAACCATTCCTCAAACATATTGAAAAGAATATTAAAAGTATACCTTTGCCTTGTGAGTTAGGGAGATTCACGATTTCAACAATGTGAATTGCTCCCCCTCAATCTATGCTTACTTTAACATGCATAGTTAGTCTTTCTACACAAAGTAATATAACATGCATGTACTACATGATCCTTTAGCAAGTCACATGATAAAGCATATAAAGAACAAGAAAAGAATCACTTAAGCAATAATAGCTATATGATTGAGTTTCAGGACATTGAAATTTCTCTCCCCCTTTTGACATTATCAAAAAGAAAGGGGGGGTAGAAGAGCATACAGTCTTCTCCAAACATAACCAAGCAGATATGCAAACATGCAGTCACATAACATATATCAAACAAAAACGAGAGAAACACACAAGCTAGGTCATAATCAAAATATGGTGAAATATGGCACCAACTCATAAGATGTAACTGATCAAAGAGCAAGAGTGCACATAACATAGATTACAACTCAAAAGCATGTTCTCATAAAAGCAGCTACAAGCGAGAAGCGATGAAAACTGAAGATAAAATAGTACATCTCAGATAATGTGCCCAGATGTTTCTAATACAATATAGCCTAGAAAGATATATATGATTAGCAAACTAGACTAAAAACTAAGAATCAACTAGACATCTAGACTATCTATGTCCACAACATCATCATCGTCCTCGGCATTAGGCTCATAGTCGTCGTCTCCATCTGAAGGTGGAGTAGCAGTAGTAAATTCATCACCGGAGTCACCAACGAAGCCATCAGAGCCATCACCATCATCAGATGCATCCTCACCATCACCAGCATCCTCATCAGCAGCAGTCTCAGCATCAGCCTGGTCAAACATCTCCTCGTCCACAGAAGGACTGAAGCCACGACCGGGCCAACGAGCATTCTTCTCATCTTAAGTCATACCAAGAGCATAGAGCTCATTGGCCTGAGGGAAGGAGGGAGCAGAGTCACCCAAACTGGCAAGCAAGGTGGCCAGGGGGCCAACAGGCAATGGCTGGAAGACGGAGGCAGAACCACCAACAACAGAGGGTGTGGGAGCAACAACGCAAGGCTCGGGGGTAGGGTAGAAGTGATAATATGCATAAATGCATAATCACTACCGGGGTAAGGCTGGTAGGTGGGGTAGGGGTGTGCACATGATAAGTTCATGTTTGACATGATTGAACATAAATCCTGGTGCATATGCTCCTGGACCTGGAGGTTGTATGCCTGTTGGTGCATCATGTAACCCATGAGGGTTTCATTTGATACACGATACGAGGCACGACTGGGTCGGGGTGGCTGAGGAGGTGGAGCTCGGGCAGAGGTAGAGGCAGGGGCAACTGAGGCAGAAGCAGAGGGTGAAGCACCTGGTGTAGTGAAGGAAAGGATAGACACAGACTTATGAATTGTGGTCTCACTAATGCACACTCCCTTCCGGGCAGGTCTGTAGTGGAAGTCAGAGATGAGTGATTTCTCAGTGGCAAACTGGAATAGACCACAAATCAGGACAGAATAAGGTGGATGGGTGCCACGGGTATTCTTGCCAGAGTCAAAGCAAGTCATATGATGTAGAATATATCTAGACCACTTGACTCCGACATTCTCAAGGATGCAGTACATGATCACCTCAGTGTTTTCTGCAATATCCGTTTGATTTTTCTTTGGGTGGATGTTGTAGTTGACCACTAGGGCTAATATACGCTTCCTGAGATCTAGGGAGGAGGGTAGGGTGCTCTTCTTCTTATAGGGTACATCGAGTTTCTTCAGATAGCGATGGATATCAGGAAGAGTGATCTCATTCTGCTTGTAGAAACCCTTAGGGTCCAAAAGGTCAAAATACTCGCTGTAATCCTTACGCCAAGTGTCATTCTTATCGGCTCCTGAAAAGAAAACATTCAGGATATCCTCAGAGATTTGGAATCTCTTCCCGACGATCATGGAAGTAAGGATCACTTGAGTATTCGGCAGGGGTACAAGGGAGTCGTAATTCCAACGCAACTTTGCGTAGAATTCGTGAACTGCTTTAGTGCTAGACATCAAATTATGAAAGCAATCACGTTCGACAGCCAGGGCGGATAGGTGATGAACGGATAACAACCTCGCCACTTGATCTATGATCGCTTGACGCCTAGGGCTAGGCTCAAACAAGGCTCTAAAAGAAAAATGACTCCTAGGAAGAAGGTCCTTATACCTATTTACAACCTCTATTGAGACAAAGAAGGTCTCATTAAAAGGAACCAAGCGAGATGACGAAGAAGAGGATGGTGCATTGCTAGGGGCGGGTCTCTTTCTTCTATGAGAAGCCATGGAGGCGCAAAGAAGGAGAAGAAGAGAGCAAACACACAAAACAAACCACCAAAACCGTTCATACACTAAGGAAGGGCAAGTGGGAAGGTCTAGAACGGGCTATCTAGGTCGGATTAGGGCTAGGATAGGGAAGGTTAGGTCTGGGGATGAGAGCTTAGGGCTAGAAGAAGGGGAATCGGTCGACTATTTTCTAGTTGAGAGGGAAAATAGTCGGCCGAATCCAACTTAAGTTGGCTTCAGCCCGCGGATCGGTCGAGTTCTGAGAGTCGGAAACTCGACCGATTGGTCAATTTCAGAACAACCCTCGGCCATGGATCGGTCGAGTTTGTCCTGGGAGAAACTCGACCAATGGTCAACCTGACCTAACACCATAAAACTTAATTTCTAGTCATTTGAATGCTAATTAAATTTATTTTTCAAGTCCATTATGTATATTGAACATACTTAGGCACATATCACTCATCATTGGGTACTATTTTGCGATAAAACAAGCGTTTACGAAAAATACCCAAAAATAAGAGAAAAACAAGGTAAAATAAATATGAAAAAACAAGTTTAAGCATATAAGCATTCAAAAATGATCAAGATAGATTCAAAACATATAGGATAGGTGACTACTAGCTAGAAGGTATATCAGATTCATCCAAAGCAGTTATAAGCAATTTTGATCTAATAAAGTTAAATTGCTCTCTAGCTAGAGGTTTAGTGAAAATGTCCGCCAACTGATTTTCCGTGTCCACATGTGTGATATAAATATCCTTCTTGACAATGTGATCACGAAGAAAATGATGGCAAACCTCTATATGTATAGCTATACTATGCAATATAGGATTATAAGACAAGTTAATTGCACTAGTATTATCACAAAAGATAGGAGAAGCATCAAAATGAATGTTAAAGTCTTGGAGCATTTGCTTCATCCATAAGACCTGGGCACAACAACTCCCGACTGCAATGTACTCAGCCTCGGTAGTTGATAATGCCACAATGCTCTGTGTCTTGGAGAACCAAGACACCAAGCATGGTCCTAGGAGGAAACAAGTGCCACTTGTGCACTTTTTATCAATCAAGCAGCCTGCATAATCGGCATCACTATAGGCAGTATTAGTAAAGTCCCTTGACTTGGGATACCATAAACCAAAGTTTTGAATTTTGGCTAGGTACTTTAGAATCCTCTTAACAACTATAAGATGAGATTTCTTAGGATTTGATTGAAATCTAGCACACAAGCCAACACTAAACATTACGTCAGGTCTAGAGGCAGTTAAATAAAGTAAATTTCCAATCATACCTCTATAGAGCTTCTCATCTACCTTCTGACCTGCTTCATTTTTATCAAGTTTGGCGGTGTTTGACATGAGTGTGTCCATCAGCTTGGTATTCTTCATCCCAAAGCGTTTGAGTAGTTCATTAGTGTACTTGCCTTTGTTGATGAAGTTCCCATCTTTTGTTTGCTTGATTTGAAAGCGGAGGAAGAATGTGAGCTCACCCATCATGCTCATCTCAAATTCACTCTGCATAAGATCACTAAATTCTTTGCAAAGATCAATGTTAGTTCTGTCAAAAATGATATCATCAACATATATTTGAATGATAAGAAAATTGCTAGAAGTGTGCTTTAGAAACAGGGTATAATCCACTTTGCCCATGATATAATCATGATCTAACAAAAAATTCTTTTATTTCTCATACCAAGCCCTTGGTGCTTGTTTGAGTCCATAGAGAGCTTTTTACAACAAATAAACATCGTTAGGTAGATTATCATGTTCAAAGCCCGGAGGTTGTGCAACATACACTTCCTCCTCAATTGTACCATTCAAAAATGCACTTTTAACATCCGATACAAAAGAAAGTTTTTATGACTAGCAAAAGCAAGCAACATACGAATGGACTCAAGTCTAGCTATAAGTGCATAAGTTTCATCAAAGTCAATACCTTCCTGTTGATTGTAGCCTTGATCCACTAACCTTGCTTTGTTTCTTACGACTTTGCCTCTTTCATCTAGCTTGTTGCGGTAGACCCATTTGGTGTCAATGATCTTTCTATCACTTGGTCTTGGCACAAGGGTCCAAACTTTGTTCTTCTCAAACTGTTCCAGCTCCTCTTGTATAGCTAGGATCCATTCTTCATCCCCAAGAGCTTCCTTGACATCTTTAGGCTCCAGTTGTGAGATGAAGGCGCTGTTGGCTTGTTCTTTGTTGAGTGCAACCCACGTCTTTACTCTCTCAAATGGATCACCTAATATCAGCTCCTTAGGATGATTCTTTGCAAACTGGGGAGTTGGATCCTTCTTTTCATCATCTTTTTCTTCTTCTTGAGTAGCCACCTCTTTTCCCTTTTGGGTGATGTTGAGTTCTTTAAGAATAGGAATTACTTCATCTACAACATCATCATTTGAAATAATATCTTTGGGAATAGAGGGGTTAGTCTCAATAAACTTCACATTTATAGATTCTTCTACTTTAGCAAGATCAATATTATAAACTCTATATGCCTTGCTAGTAGTGCTATAGCCAAGAAAGAAGCCTTATACGATTTCGGATCAAACTTGTCAAGAATATCTTTCGTATTCAAAGCAAAACAAGGACATCTGAAAACATGAAAATACTCGATGGAAGGCTTCCTATCACACCATAATTCATAGGGGGTTTTCTTAAGCGATGGATGCGTGAAAATACGGTTTTGCACATAACAAGAGGTACTGACAGCTTCAGCCCAAAACTTCTTAGGAGTATCAAACTCAAGAAGCATGGTCCTAGCCATCTCCTGTAGAGACCTATTCTTCCTCTCTACAACCCCATTTTGTTGAGGTGTACGAGGTGAAGAAAAGTTGTGTGCATAACCCGATTCGTGACAAAAACGCTCAAAAAGTTCATTTTCAAATTCTCCCCCATGGTCACTATGGATGGAAACAATCCGGCAAGAAGCTTCATTCTCAACTCGTTTACAAAAATTAGAGAAAACATCAAGCGTATCACTTTTTGAAACGAGAAAGAAGGTCCAAGTATATCTAGAGAAATCATCGACAATAACAAGGCAATACTTGGAACCACGAAGCGATTGCGTTCTCATTGGTCCTCTTGAGTGAGCGGTAAGTGTTAGGGTGCACAATGTGATTACCCCATATATTTATAGAATAAACATTTACAGAAAGGTCCTTACAGAATATGAAAATAACAAGACAATATAACAAAGACATAAATAAAAATATTATCTAACACCCCCCCTTAAGTTGGAGCATAGATGTCGATCATGCCCAACTTGTCCACAAGAGTGCAGAAGTGCTTCTTAGCCAGCAGCTTGGTGAAGATGTCAGCAACCTGATCTTCAGAGCGAGTAAAGGGAGTACAGATGCGTCCAGACATGATGGCCTCACGGATAAAGTGGCAGTCGACTTCAATATGTTTAGTCCGCTCATGAAAGACAGGATTACTCGCAATAAAGATAGCTGCCTTGTTATCACAGTGCATAGGAACAGGATCAGATAAAGACACATGAAACTCCTGCAGAAGAGATTGCACCCACATAAGCTCACAAGCAGTATGAGCCATAGCACGATACTCTGCCTCAGCACTGGATCTAGCCACCACATTTTGCTTTTTGCTCCTCCAAGTGACTAAATTCCCTCCAACATAGGTGCAATAGCCAGAAGTTGACTTCCTGTGTGTCTTGCTACCAGCATAGTCAGAATCAGAATAGCCCTCAAGAGAACAGTGACCACGCTTTCTATCAGTATATAGACTTTCCTGTGTTTTTACTTAGTCTATTTTTCTCTTTTCCTTGTTATTTCTATGTCTTGTTTTATCCCACATTGGTTATATCTAAACCATGTGTCTTTCTCTTGTCTTATAAAAGAGAACCCCTGTACTCTATTTTAATCATCTCAATAGTAAGACAATTAGTCGCATATTTTAGATGGTATCAGAGCGGGCCGATCCACCCTAACCTTTTTTTTCTTAACCCTACCCCAGCCGCCACCCACCCTACCCCAGCCGCCAACCACCCCAGCCCAGCCGCCACCCACCCACCTTCACGCCGCCGCCGGCCACCCCTGGCCCTGCTGCTGCCGCCGCCCACCACAGCCTCTGCTGCCGCCGTCCCCTCCCTCTTCTCTTCCTTCTCCACCCTACCTCCATTTCTCTAGCCTCCCTGCCCCTACCCGCCGCCACCCCTTCTTCTTCCCCCTGTTCTGCCGCCGGCAGAACCTGCTGTCGCCGCCACCCTCTCATCACCACCTCCACCAACAGTCATCTCCACCCCCTAATCCCACCACCCCTATCCCTCTCCCTTCCCTCCGTATCCTAAGCCCATCTATACTTGTGGCTTAGACACCCAAAGGCTCTCTCTTCCGTCTCCGTTCTTCTTCCGACAGTCTTACGTACAGCCGGAGCATTTTCCAGTTCTGGCACGTTGAGGGCGTAAATCTTTTTTCCGGTTCTGACTGCCTGCGCCTCATGGTGGAGTAATCTCTTCTCCATGTTGGCGTAGGTTCTTGTTCTTTCTCTTTGCCCTATGAGGGTTTTTCTGAGGTCCATGCTCGGATCTCCTGTCTACTGCTAGTAGTCCATGTGTTGGACTTCTACTGCTGTCTACTACTGCTGCTGACCTCTACCCGGATCTGTGCTCGTGCTGCCTTTTTTTTTTCGTCAGTTCCTGCTGCAATGGCGACTTCCGATCTCCCGCGCACTCTTTGTGTTACTACGGTGAAATTGGACCACTCCAACTATCATCTATGGGCGGCCTCCTTTGAGCTCTATGTCAAATCCCAAGGACGCTACTCTCACCTGACTACCAAGGGCCCTGCTCTTCCTGCTGATGACGCTGATGAGAAAACCAAGCAAGCCTATGATCTCTGGTCCAAGGAGGACTATGGGGTCATGACATGGATGGTGAATAGCGTTGATGCAAAAATCAGCCAGTCCTTGCTTCGACTTCAGACTGCCAAAGAAATGTGGGCCCAGCTTTCCCATGTTTACTCTCACCAGCAGAATCCGAAGAAGGTCTTCGAGATATTCAAACAGCTTGCCAAACAGGAGTATTCGGCCACCGACTCCATTGAGGACTACTACAACTCCTGCTGTGCTCTCTGGGATGAGTTCCGGGTATATCACCCCCTGACTGCTGATATTGACGAAGTGCACCGACAACGGAATGAACTTATGTTAGTTCAATTCCTCGCCGGCCTACCTGCGTCTTTTGCTGGTGTTGTGGACCAGATTCTCTCCAGCGACCCTTTGCCTACTCTCCGTGATGTTCTCAAACGGGTTCATCGTCTACCCTCTGTGTCTCAGCCTGTGCCTGACTCCTTTGACGGTGCTGCTCTTGCTGTCCGCTCTGGTGATTCCTTCCGTGGTCGTGGCCGTGGCAGAGGTCGTGGTCGCGGAGGACGGCTCTCTACTCCTGGTCGTGGAACTGGATCTGATCAAGTTGAGTCCCGCTATTGCACTCACTGCAAACGTACCAACCATAATGAAGATAAGTGTTGGATCAAATATGGCAAACCTGATTGGGCCAACAAAGTGACAACTGATGAACCTGCTCCGCCGACAGCTGACTGGATCCGCTCTGAATTTGAAAAACTCCTACAAGCTCGTCTGGCGTCTTCTACTGAGGCTTCAAATACTGGTAGTGCTACTCTTCTGACTACGACTGGTAAAAACTCCTGGGTTATTGACTCTGGTGCGACTTCTCATATATCTGGCAATCCTGCTTTATTCTCTAAACTGCATCAGACTTCTTTTATACCTCATGTTACCTTAGCTGATGGTTCTAAATCACCTGTTACTGGCATTGGTGATATTTGCCCTACTGGTCGTCTGCCTCTGCGCTCTACACTTTATGTCCCGAAATTTCCTATTAATTTTCTTTCTGTCAGTAAAACTGTGAAGAGCCTTCGTTGCTCTATTACATTTGATCCGGATGGTGTTCGTTTCAGGATCTGCGCACGAGGATGACGATTGGTTCGGGCCATGAGGGACCAGATGGACTCTACTACCTGGACGAGCCAAAGACAGCTGCATATTTGACATCATCAGTGACCGACATCCAGTGACACTATAGATTGGGACACCCTTCTATCGGAAAGTTAAAAGTCATGCTACCAGATATAGTTAGTTCTGATTTTCATTGCGAGACATGTCAGCTTGGCAAGCAAACTCGTGCTACTTTTTCGAAATTTTTTTGTATCAGCTCTAAAGCACCTTTTGATATTATACATGCTGATGTTTGGGGTCCATGCTCTGTGACAAGTACTTCCGGTTTTAGATATTTTCTGAGCTTCATTGATGATTTTTCTAGAACAACATGGCTATTTTTACTTAGAGATAGATCCACTATCCTGGAAAAAATTACTGACTTTTTTACTGAGATACACACTCAATTTGCTAAGCCTATCAAATTTTTTCGTACTGATAATGCTTTGGAATTCATGCAAGCATCTGTTAGCTCTTTCTGTCGTCGCCAGGGCACAATCCATCAAACCTCCTGTGCTTACACCCCACAACAAAACGGTGTTGCTGAACGCAAAAATCGTCACCTTCTCAAGGTTGCTCGTACGCTTCTCTTTCACTATCATGTTCCCCATGCTTTTTGGCCCGAGGCGATAGCCACTGCCTGTTATCTAATTAACCGCATGCCATCATCTGTGCTCGACAATTAGATTCCTTTTCAGATTGATAGATTCTGTTTCCCGATGCATCTCTTTTCTCTGTTCCGCCTCGCATTTTTGGGAGCACCTGTTTTGTTAAGAATCTGCGGCCAGGCCTTACTAAATTGGATCCTAGAGCAACTAAGTGTATTTTCCTAGGATATTCTCGCACTCAGAAAGGGTATCGGTGCTATGATCCTGTTTCTAAAAAGTGGTTTGTCTCTGCGGATGTGGTGTTTTTTGAGCTTATGCCTTTCTACTCCACGGGTGGTTCTGCGCTCACTTCAGATTTACTTGCTGATACACCTTTACCTGTGGTGGACGATGTACCTGATATTTCTGATGATCTGATTGAAAAGCCACCTCTGAAAGTTTATCAAAGAAGACCGAAGCCGACAGCTCCCTCCATGGCCCCTCCATCGTCCTCTTCCTCTGTGCCAGGTCAAACATCGTCGCAGGTATTTTCTGATCTTGATATTCCTATTAGTTTGAGGAAAGGGACCCGCACTTGTACTATGCATCCGATTGGGAATTTCTGCTCTACTAATAATTTGAGTGCTAATTTTGCTAAATTCACTGCGGCTCTCTCTGCTATATCTGTACCTAAGAATGCTGCTCAGGCTCTTAGCCATCCTGCATGGCGTCAGGCTATGGAAGAAGAAATGAAGGCTCTTACCGACCGTCATACATGGACCCTAGTTGAGCCACCTGCTGATTGCTCTCCAGTTGGATGCAGATGGGTATTCACTGTCAAATACCATCCAGACGGTACTGTTGAACGGCTTAAGGCGCGTCTTGTGGCAAAGGGGTATACCCAGACCTATGGAGTTGACTACTTTGAGACTTTCTCTCCAGTAGCGCGCCTGAATTCTGTCCGGATTCTGATTTCTGTTGCTATCAATTCTGACTGGCCTCTGTATCAACTTGATGTCAAGAATGCTTTCCTGTATGGTGATCTTCATGAAGAGGTATACATGTCCCAACCTCCCGATTTTGTGTGTCAGGGGGAGGCTTCCAAAGTCTGCCGGTTAAAAAAGGCTATCTATGGCTTGAAACAGAGCCCTAGAGCGTGGTTTGACAAGCTCAGCAATATTCTTCAGCAATTTTCCTTCCGGCGTTCCCAATCTGATCATTCTGTTTTTGTGAAAAATACTTCTGCGGGTATTGTTATTCTTATTGTTTATGTTGATGACATTATTCTCTCTGGAAGCGATCCTGTTGGTATTCAGTCTACAAAGCGCTATCTGGAGAAACACTTTATTACCAAGGATCTTGGCTCACTTCGGTATTTTCTTGGGATCAAAGTGTCCCGATCTTCTTCTGGTCTCTGCTTATCTCAACGGAAGTATGTCCTGGATCTCTTATCTGAATCTGGTCTTCTAGGTGCTAAACCTGCTAGCACACCTATGGATCCAAACATCAACTGGGATGATGAGGAGTCTCCTGCTTACCCTGACAATCAGCAGTATCGACGAATGGTGGGGAAACTCATATATCTTCTTGTTACCCGGGCTGATATCACTACTGCAGTTGGATTGGTTAGTCGCTACCTGGACAAACCTCGGCAATGCCATTGGGATGCTGTCTGCCATATTCTGAAATATCTGAAAAGTTCTCCTAGAAAAGGTCTGCTTTACAAGAAACATGGGCATTGCAAACTCCTTGGCTATTCTGACTCTGATTATGCTGGCAGCAAGGTTGACCGTCGGTCTACTTCTGGCTACTGTACCTTTGTGGGAGGTAACCTTGTCACTTGGCGAAGCAAGAAGCAGTCTGTAGTTGCTCGCTCTAGTGCTGAAGCTGAGTATCGTGCCATGGCACATACTACTTGTGAACTGTTCTAGATTAGGAGCTTGCTGAAGGACTTTGGCATTTCTGATTCGTCTCCTATTCCAATGTATTGTGACAACAAAGCAGCTACCTTCATTGCTAGTAATCCTACTTTCCATGAGCGGACCAAGCACATTGAGGTGGATTGTCATTTCGTTCGCGAAGCTGTTCTGTCGGGTCAAATCTCTACTCCCTATATTCATACATCTGATCAGGTGGCTGATATCTTCACAAAGATTCTACCAAAGACGAGATTCACTGCTATGACATCCAAGCTGGGCATGCTAGATATCTACGCTCCAGCTTGAGGGGGAGTATTAGTATATAGACTTTCCTGTGTTTTTACTTAGTCTATTTTTCTCTTTTCCTTGTTATTTCTATGTCTTGTTTTATCCCACATTGGTTATATCTAAACCATGTGTCTTTCTCTTGTCTTATAAAAGAGAACCCCTGTACTCTGTTTTAATCATCTCAATAGTAAGACAATTAGTCTCATATTTTAGACTTTCTATAGTGTAAGCCTTTACCAGGAGAATTCTTCAGATACCTTAGAATATGACATAAAGCTTCCCAATGACATTGTTTAGGCTTATCAAGATAGCGGCTAACAAGACCAACTGCCGTAGAAATGTCAGCTCTAGTAACAGTGAGATAAATCAGCTTTCCAACCAGACGTCTGTATCTTTTACTGTCTGGATACAAAGGTGAATCAACATCATCCCAATTCACATTGGGGTCAAGCGGTGTCTCAACAGGTCGAGCTCCAAGCATACCCGTTTCCTGTAGAAGATCTAGGACATACTCCCGCTGTGACTAACAAGAGCACTAGAGGTCCTTGAAACCTCAATTCCCAGAAAATACCGCAGTTTTCCCAGATCTTTAGTAACAAAATGTTTACAGAGATGGGCTTTGGTTGCATTAATTTCAGAAATATCACTGCTTGACAGAATAATGTCATCAACATATACAATAAGGACAACAATACCAGCAGATGTCTTCTTAACAAACACGGAATGATCAACATGAGATCTGAGAAACCCACAAGTAGACAAAGTGGTGCTCAGTTTATCAAACCAGGCATGAGGGCTTTGCTTCAGTCCATAGATAGATTTCTTGAGGCGACAAACTTTATGTGACTCCCCCTGAGCAACAAACCCAGGTGGTTGCTCCATATACACTTCCTCCTGAAGATCACCATAAAGAAATGCATTCTTGACATCAAGCTGAATGAGAGGCCAATCCAGATTAACAACCACAGACAGAAGAATTTGCACTGAATTCAGCCTAGCAACATGAGAGAAGGTTTCAAAACAATCAAAGCCATAAGTCTGAGTGTAACCTTTTGCCACAAGACGAGCTTTCAGGCGTTTTACAGTCCCATCTGGATGATATTTAACAGTATAAACCCAGCGGCAGCCAACTAGTTTACAGTCAGAAGGAGGATCAATAAGATCCCAGGTACCCCTGTCAGTGAGAGCAACCATCTCCTCTGTCATGGCTTGAGTCCATGCCTGACTCTGTAGAGCATCCCCAACACTTTTGGGTATAGAAATGGCATATAAAGCAGTGATAAAATTGCTAACATGAATACTCAGATGGTCAGTAGAAACATGATTAGCTATATTATGAGATGTACAAGATCTAGTGCCTTTCCGGAGAGCAATAGGTAAGTCTAGATCAGAAAATACCTCTGTGGGCGCAGGACCTTCAGAAGGAGAAGATTGGTGTGTAGTGGGGGGTCTTCATTAGTAGTCGGTTGTGCAATACGATTTCTGCGTTGATACACACGTAAAGGAGGAGTAGTAGTTGTCTCATGCTGTTCAGTAGTGTTAGAGGTGCAGAAATCAAATCCGAGCTCAGGTGTGTCCCCTTAGAGGAATAGTATGAAGTATCTTCAAAAAAGACCACATCACTACTCAGAAACCATTTTCTTGTCTCCGGATCATAACAACGATATCCCTTCTGAGTCCGTGAGTATCCCAGAAAAACACATTTTGCAGCTCTAGGGGATAGTTTATTTTGATTAGGACCAAGCAACCGTACAAAACACGTAGAACCAAAAATCCGCGGAGGAACAGAAAAAAGCGGAAGACTTGGTTGGAGAACCTATATAGGTATCTTATTACCAATGACAGAAGACGACATGCGATTTATTAAGAAACATGCAGTAAGAATAGCTTCCGGCCAAAAATGTTTGGGAACATTAGAGTGAAGCATAATAAACCTGGCAACCTCAAGCAGATGCCTATTTTTCCTTTCAGCCACACCATTCTGTTGGGGTGTATACGCACAAGAAGTTTGATGAATCGTCCCCACAGAACGACAAAACACCTCAACAGAGCTTTGAACAAATTCTAATGCATTATCAGTTCTGAAAATTTTAATAGGCATCGAGTACTGTGTTTTAATCTCAACAAAGAAGAATTTAATTGTAGGCACTACTTCAGATCGGTTTTTTAACAGAAATAACCATGTCGCCCGAGAATAGTCATCAATAAACAGAATAAAATATTTGTAGCCAGATAAACTAGGAATGTGACATGGACCCCACACATCGACATGTACTAAATCAAACACAGCAGTGCTAGCAATCTGAGATTTTTTAGGGAATACAGATCTAGTTTGCTTGCCCAATTGACAACCTTCATCAGAGTTAAATACAGGCATACGACCACCAGGAAACACATATTTTAACTTTGCTGCTGACGGGTGTCCAAGCCGAAAATGCCACTGTAATGCAGAAACAGATGCTGATAGAGCCAAAGCAGAAACAGAATTGCTGAGCAGTCGCAGATCATCCAGGTAATAGAGTCCATCTGGTCCTTCATGCCCCCCACCAATCTTTGTCCTCGTGCGAAGGTCTTGAAAAACACATTCACCCGGAGCAAATGTCAGACTGCAGTTAAGGCCGCGAACAAGTTTGCTGACAGATAACAGATTTAAAGGAAATTTTGGCACATATGAAGCAGAATGTAGAAGGATGCGGGCAAAGACACCCCTAATGCCAAAGACCGCAGTCTTGGACCCATCAGCAAGCATCACAGTAGACTTAGAGCGGGGTTTAAACATATTAGAAAAAAGAGAACGGTTGCCAGAAATATGAGACGAGGCGCTGGAGTCGATCACCCATTTTGTATTACTAGTAGAAGAAGAAGAGGCACTCAGAAAGGCAGAGTCACAACCCGAGTAGGTGGCTGCGTGAGCACCAGAAGTCCCAGCCGATGAGGATGAAGCAGTCCGCTCCTGTAGCAAACATTCCACCTCTGAGCGAATAAACTCAGCAGTGGCCTCAGTCGAAGTGGCAGTAGGAGCAGTCGGAGTAGTACCCTCCGTAGCAGCGTTTGCCCATGCAAGAGTGCCGTGTTTCTTCTAACACTTGTCTTCAGTGTGATTATTACAGCCACAGAAATCATAGTACCGCTGGGGAGTGGCTCCAGCAGATGAGTCAGTAGAAGAGCCACGACCAAAAGTACCGCGACCAGAACATCCTCAACCCCAACCAGGAGCAGTAGGTGGGCGGCCGCGACCGCGACCGCGACCACGACCCCTGCCACCCATGGCAGCAAGAGCAGTGGGGTCAGCTATATCAGTAGACAGATCAGTAGAAGAGGCCGATAGGCATTGAAGGCGCTGGAATGCACTCTCCAACGTGGGCAGTGGGTCGCCGACAAGGATCTGGTCAACCACTCCAGCATAGGAGTCAGGAAGACCACAAAGAAACTGGACCACCTGAAGTTCCTGTCTCTGGCGCTGCATGGTGGCCAAGTCCGTAGAAACATGATGCAACGTCTCAAGTTCAGCCCAAACACCTTTGAATGTAGAAAAGTAGTCTGCAATGTCCGACCCAGTAAACTGTAGGCGAGCCAGTTGTTTGTTCAGATCAAACAACTTCTTTGGATTCTTGCTGTGGGAGTAGGTGCTCGCAAGCTGATCCCACATCTCTTTCGCCGTCGGAAGGCACAGGAGAGTAACACTGATGCGAGTCTCGCTGTTGTTCAAAATCCAGGTCATCACAGTAGAGTCATCCTTGACCCAGGCATCATAGAGTTTTTTTTTCCTTGGACTCGACAGTGGCAGGTGGGGCAGGTGGTGGATTCTCGGTCAGATGCGAGTGCTTCCTTTGTGATTTTGTAAAAATCTCCATGGAACACACCCAGTGTTGATAGTTGCGGCCGTCGAGTTTCACGGTTGTCACTTGATGGCGGTAGTCCTCATGTGAAGAAGCCATAGATGCAGTAGCAAGTCGGGTCCAAGCACAAAGCAGAAAACAACATCAGCGGAAGACCGTCTAGATCCGCCAACTAGACGACAACAGACAGAGCAGAGATCCACAAAGGACCAACCTACATACGGGCTACGCCTAGGCACAGCAAAGAACCCGACGGCTCAAGGGCCTGCACGGGCAGATAGAGAGGGAGAAGCACGGAAGCCCGTCAACTCCCTAGACAGAAGCCAACTAAAGGATCTGCCGAAGATTCAACCAGCCAGTACGTGCACGGAAGAAGGAACCAACAGGACCGCGCAAAGACCAACTGGAGACGAACTACCGGTCCCTGGAGAGGAGTACGACGGCGGCCGATGGGGGTGCCGCGTGGGGGGGGGGCTAGGGTAGAGATAGGAGAGAGGAGGGGAAGGTGGTGGCTAGTGTGCCTGCACTGATACCATCTTGAGTGAGCGGTAAGTGTTGGGGTGCACAATGTGTGTACCCCATATATTTATAGAATAAACATTTACAGAAAGGTCCTTACAGAATATGTAAATAACAAGACAATATAACAAAGACATAAATAAAAATATTATCTAACAGGTCCAAATAGATCAATATGAAGAAGCTCAAGAGCCCTCTTAGTGCTAAGGACTCCTTTGGATTTGAAGGAGGACTTGGTTTGCTTTCCTTGTGTACAAGGTTGACATTCCTCATCATTTTCAAAATCCAATTTAGGAAGTCCCTTGACTAAGTCCTTTTTGCTCAACTTCTTTAATTGATGCATATTTACATGACCAAGCCGGCGGTGCCAAAGATAAACATCATTTGAATTGGCTACAAGACATCTACCAACCACAGGCTTAATAGAGTTAAGAACAATAACACAAAGATTACCACTTCTAGTTCCCTTATATATAACCTGGTAGGTTAGAGAATCTAGAATCAAACATTCAAAAGAAGTAAATAGAACAAGGTAGCCATTATCACAAAGTTGACTAACACTTATTAAATTGTGATGTAGGCCATCCACAAAAAGAATATTCTTGATGCATAAGGATTCACCTACATTGCCCTCACCTTTGACTTTACCTTTCTTGTTGTCTCCAAAGGTGACAGATCCTCCTTTCTTCTTTGTGAAATTGTTGAAATGGCTAACATCACTCGTCATGTGTTTTGTGCAACCACTATCAACAATCCATCTATCTTTTTCCTGCAAGAAAGGAGAATGTCGGTTCCCAACTCAAACTTTGGGATTCTGAGTTAGCTTGGATATTTTCTTTTTGTGGATACAATCCTATCACCTGGAAAAGCAAGAAGAGAATGTTGTCACTAGATCTAGTGCGGAGTCAAAATATAGAGGTACGACCCACACTACTAGTGAATTTGACTAGAATATAGGGAAGATCTTGGCTACCGTCATTACGAGGCAGTGGACTCGAGATGTTCTGATAACAAGCTGCAATACACATGGCCACAAACCTAGTCTTCCATGAGAGACAAAACACATTGAGGTCGGCTGTCACTTCATCCATGAGAAACTCCAAGCACAGTTGATTAAGCTTACTCCAATTAGGTTTAAGGATCAACTCACAAACCTATTCACCAAGTCCCTCAATGGGTGTCAGATCAAGTTTGTGTAACGAGCTTGGTACCTATGATATATATATATATATATATATATATATATATATAGAGAGAGAGAGAGAGAGAGAGAGAGAGAGAGTCAGGCTCAGTGTTTTCAAAATCGGCCGGTTAACCGTGGTGCGGGGCTGACTGATTTATTTTGCTGATAATTGCCGGTTAAGGCCTTTTGAATTAAGCGCCTGATTTTGGGCCGATTAGCTCGATTTTGGGCCAGTTAGCGATTAATTTTAAGCGGTCGGTTAGGCCCGCTTTTTGTTGGATCGGCCAAACTAATTGCTGATTGTGTTGTTTTGGATGTTTTATCATTTATGTTTTGATTTTGCTGTTTGGATGTCCTATCTTTCAATTATTTTTGTACTAGTGTTTTGATTTTCTATCTTTTGGATGTTCAAGTTGGCTTTTAGATTTCAGCAACATCATCAGGTGAAAAATTGTGAATATTACATCAATATTGTACTATTTGTTTCTTGTTTCATGTATTTTCATGTGGCCACATTACTTCCCTTGTCCAACTGGTTGTCGACTCGTATGATGTTGCTCATGCTCCATCCACAGGTAACCAACTAAATTCAATTTATATTTTGTTCATGTCTGAAATTGTTTACTGATACATACATTTATTTATGTTTAGCTGCTGAATCTATTAGCTCTTTAATTCTGTTACATTGTATTTCTTTTAAAGGAATAAATAGGTTTAGTTCTGTAAAATAGTCACAAATTTTAAATATGTCTATAAAATGTGAAAAATCATTAAAAAAAATCCGATTTTTGAAAAATCGCCCGATTAATCACCCGCCTGGCGATTAATCGGCTACAAGGTCTTGTCCGAACGATTCCCGGTTCGTTCTTTTTAATACATTGGTCAGGCTAGTGTACACTCGAGTGTACCGGACGCACCGTACACCTCAGTTGTAACATACTGAAATTTGGGACAAAATTCAAAATTTGAACTATGATTTGTAATCCTTCAAAAAAATTGAATTTCCTTTTCCTAAATTGCACTCACATTTGTTTCCCATTGGAAACATCTTGAAACTCAAGCTCTAGAATACAATTTATCCTCATTTGGCATAGTCATCCCTCTTGGGACTCACAAGTGAATAATTGAATTTTATTAGAATTTCTTCGCTTTGGAATCATTTAAAATGGTACTAAGAATTTTAGTATTTATTTGTAGAGTAAATAATTCCTTTTACTATTTTAGACTAGTAAACTAGAAAAGTAAATACTTTTAGTAATTAGACCAATTGCTATTAAACCACCATTCAAAATTTCATTAGAAACGGAGTAATAAATTAGGAGAAATGAATAGTTTTATTAACACCATTGCATAAGGCAATTTACTAGTATTTATTAGCAACCTAATTAAGGGACTTGATTAGGGCCCATTTAGAACAGGGCCTTCTGCCCTAATCGCACAACCATGCGGCTGGGATGCTGCTATTACCGTTACAACACAAAAACCAGCGGGGAACAACCCCGAGTCCTGTCCCTCGCCTCCCTTTTCCTACTCCCTTACCCTCGGTTTCCCTTTCTCTCACAACCGCCGACACCTCAATTCCTGAGGCAGAGACTCGAAACACCCAAAACCATGAATGGCTGGGTGAATGTAGCAGAAACGGCTGATGAGCCGTCTGCAACGCCTCGCGCAGCCTCCGGCAACTAGGAGCCTCAAGAGACCTTCCAAACCAAAACCCTAGCATCTTAAATCACGTGTATATATACTCCCTAACCCTGCGACAGACCTGAACTCCCACCTTCAGCCAACATCGGCTCCCTCGTAGATCAGCCTCTTCCCCTTCGGCCTGCAACTGTTCTGAACCTTGACCAACGATGGCACCAGAGCCCCGTCACCACACCACCAACCTGCACACAACTCTGACAGCCAACGCCTGGGAATACCCTGACGCCACCTGCACCTGGATAAGCCGACATCTGCAGACATCAAACCGTCAGGGCCACCTGAAGATAGATCTACAAAATCCTGTCACCCTTGCTGCGTCACCAGGCACCACGACAACCTGGCGCTGCCACCACCACAGCAACACCATCCGCCACCACCACCACCACTCTTGCAATAACGGCGGTAGACCTCTCCACCCATAAACACCATCCGCCGTTGGGCATCAGCAACGGCAGACCCTTCCTCGATCCCCCTTTGCCGCCGTCAACACCGGGGCGCCTGCTCCGATCTCGGCCGCCCTCACTTGCAGCACCGCCGGTCTGGGCAGGACCGCAGAATGAACGACAACCACCGCTCCTCCTCCTAATCCCTGGGCTTCCCTAATACCCGAACGCCACCAACCACGCCGCAGCCTCCATCTCCGGCCGTAACCCCGACGGCCTACATCTATGCGTCACAACACCTCGACGCCATCGAGACAACTGCTGCAAGTGGACGGCCTCGTTCTCTAACTGATCCAGCACACCGTGCTTGATTGTGATACCAGCGTCGACCTTGTGGCCACCAGTGACAGCGGCCAAGACTGTGATGAGGCCAGTCCGTCAAATAAGTACACCACCGAAGACAGCGGCACCCTATGAGGTAACTGCGTTGACCTTCTATTAGCTGATCGTAACTATGAAACTAATGGAGCCAGCCCACACGACCTTGTTAGATGTATGAAGAGCAGGGAGTCACCTTCAGTCGACTCCAGAATCTCAGGAAGTGTTCGATAAGTTGAGGGTCATGATGAATTCTAACTTGTAGATTTATCTGCATTGTTCCCCGTGACTATAGGTCAGTCCCTCTTTCCTCCATTTCATTTCATATTTAAAGCCTAGTTTTAAGCACTAATAAGATATACAAATAACTATCATCTATAAAGATAAACTCAATTATGCAAATCAGATAGTACACATGATTTAGATTAGAATCTAATAGTCATTTATACATGGTATACTTATGAACATGGTGATAATGACAACCAATCCTAGTTGATATCATAACTTGATGCAAATCCTATTAGTATTAACATATACATGAGTTTATGAATAAATAATAATTTACCATATGGAATTAGTAAAAAAATCTTAGGGTTGTAATCTCATTATCTCTAGGAATTATAACTAGTTCGTTCACATAAATTTAATAATGTAAGGAAGTGCACTCATCTATATACCTTTGATTATAGGACATAAAAGAGAAGGAATATATAACAAAAGTATTTCTATAAACAGTTTGGCATTCACATTAGATTATATGGTAGTTCGGACTAAACATCAATATATCTTCTTTTCATAAAGATATTGGTGTTCACATACATAACTTAATTATAAGTATTAGTTCATGACTAATGTATATGGTGGTATGTTGACTCTAAACCCTAGATATTCCTATTGAGACCATACCAGTCAATGGACACCTTTGATCCCTAGTGACCACATAGAAGTATATTATAAATAAAAGAGAACATCATTTAGGATCTAATCTAGAGATAATATGATCAAATAAATGAGTATGTAACAATGACTATATATATAACAAGATGGAAACCTAGAAATGACATTGAGGGGAAAATATGTCATAGAAACCTAGAAGGAAAAATCTAATCATAAATAAGACATATTGAGAAACATTGATTCCAAGCCAAATGGTCACCAAATTGTATCCTACTTTGTAGATGTTCTCTCTTGGAGCCAACTTGTGATTATGCAATCCTTGGAGCCCTAAATAATTCAGGTACTAGATCTTCTATTTCATTGTTGAACTATTTTCCCTCTTGATGGACATATATATATCTTGATTTGTGATGAATTCCATATAGCTTTGAAACCTTTATTTATTCTTGAAAGTTCATCACTCTCATTTTGCAATTGATGAAATATTGTTGATGATATTTGGCACTGGACTTGATCTATTTGGAGTTTTGACTCCCTGTGGACTTTGGTCCCTTGGGCTTTGGCCCTATAGAGCTTTGGCTCACTTGAGTGGGCCAAGTACCCCACAACCCTGCGCAGTGGATAGGGATTAGTTGTCCCCCAGTTAACTGGAATAGCTAATAAGGCACTAGTGTCGTTCTCTCCTAGAGTGTGAGAACACAAGGCACTTAGCCCTAGAAAAGATATGATAGAAAGGTGCCAAAACTTGCCAAATAGAATATCTTGAAACTGATATACCTTGTGAATAGCTTGGATAAATTTCGCATACTTGAATTATTGAATCTTGCTTAATGATATTCTTGTGAAAGATTTGCTATCTTGAAGTTGATATTGGAATTTCTTTTTGTAAGCCTTTAGTCCACCAAATAGTCCTTTCCTACTTTTATTATACATCTAAACCTATTTCGTACATAGTTCAATGATTGAATTTAGTACCAGCTTTGCTGACCCTTTATTTTCCCTTCAATGGGGTCCATGTGTGGTTTCGTTCCCTTTGGGAACTCATGGGCAGGTGATAGATGGAAGAGTTTGAAGAGGCATGCACTGGGTAGTCCTCCGTTGAAGACTAGATAGGAATGAATTTTATTTCTTAAACTTGTAATCATATTTGTAAGCTTCCGCGACTCTGATGTACAAGCATGATTGTAATAAAGATTGTTTATATTTTTGATATCATTTTGTAAATATTCGACCGTAAAGATCGAGTCTTTACATCAGTCATTTTTAAAGATGTAGTAACTTTTTAAAAATTCTAAACCATTGATCTTCTTAAATATCTTAAGAACATAATATATAATAAATTTTAGCTCATTTTGATACTTATAGGTCGTGCATCTAAAGGAGGCAAGAATCATGCATTTCAAATTAGTTTTGTGCGTCGATTTTGTTGTTTTTGGATGAGTGACTTACACATCCAAATGAGCTCAAATTTTGTATGTGGCCTGTTATTATTGTAATCATGAAGATCAATGGATTGGATTTTGGAAAGATAAGGTCTAGATAGGCAAACACCATTGAGGTGTATGGCGTAATCTGTACACTCGAGTGTATTCTAGCCTGACTCTCTCTTTCTATATATATACATATATATACATATATATATATATATATATATATATATATATATCTATATATATACATATATATATACACACACGCCAACTTGAGGGGGAGTGTTAGAACGTGTAATTGATGTATTATTTGTACCTGTACATGTTTAACTTTACATGTCTATGAATGGTCTTAGGATTGGTTCACATTGTGTAACTGGCTTATTAGCCAATTTCGAGGTCTATATAAATAAGCATGCCCTTGTCTATAATGAATTGGATCTTACCTTCTTATCACTCTATCTATATAAATCCCAACTAATGAACAACATGACAGCATCATTAAAGGGTGTTCCAGAGCTTATTTTTTTATGCTTTGTTATGCTCCCTCTTAAGTAGGGAACTAGTTGATGGATTGAACATGGCTGGCTCTGTCTGCTAGGTTTCGAGGTGTGTCCATGTCTAAATTCTAATACATCTCTGATACAGACATAGGAGCTATTTATAGTACAAGTTATGGAAAACCTCAACAGAATTCTGTATGATTGGGAGTAAGCCTCTAGCAGAATTCTGTTGAGGTTTTCCATAACTTGTACTATAAATAGCTCCTATGTCTGTATGATTACTTGGGACTATCCAATATTCTTATACATTTCATTGATAGAGTAGTTCTTGGCCAGACAAGCAATATATGTAGCAACACATATTTCCATTGATTGTGCATTTTATTTTGTAACGATGGTTGCACACCGTTTCAAAACACGAGCTTTTGCCCTGGCTTTTCTGCTAACCTAGTATAACTCTACATAAACATCATATGATCGGGTACGGGGATCGATTTTTAGGAGTATATTTACATCTACTGAATTTTATGCAGCATAAATTCCATCCTTATGAAACTTGTTATTCGAAAGTAGTAGTAGTACATCTTTCAATAAAAGATTCTACTGTACTCCTTATATTATGGTTAAGGATATCATGTCCTGTGTAGCTAAATCTGAGAATTTAATACAGTAAGAGGAACCCAAAGAATGGTCATCTGATTTTCCAAAATTTCTACCAGTGGGAGAATTATTGACATCTATTTGATTTTCTGTGTTCGCACTTAACTGATGTCTCTGACAGGCTGGTGATGCTTGGTTTCTTAACCCACCGGAAGATTCATTGGGGTATATTCTTGCTGATCGCGGGTTTGATGTATGGGTTGGAAATGTTCGTGCCACTCATTGGAGCTACGGGCATACCTCTTTGTCAAAGAAAGATGCAGTATGCTAGTCATGTAATTAGACTGTTATCTATCCACTTTTGCAATCAGGTTATATGTGCTCTTTTACAGGATTTCTGGGACTGGAGTTGGGAGGATCTTGCACAATATGATTTAATGGCTATGCTTAAATATATCTACTCAATAACTAACTCCAAGCTTCTATATGTTGGTCATTCTCAGGTTGAGTAATGTATAGACACCAAACACTTGCAAATTTGACTTTCATGTGGAGTAATCGTAAACAAATAATATCACATTTTATCATGTCAGGGTACAATTATGGGCTTGGCTGCCTTGACTAGACCTGTCATCTCGGAAATGATAGCAGCTTCGGCATTTCTTTGTCCAATATCATATTTGAATCATATTACTTCTCCTTTTGTACTGGGAGCAGTCACCTTACACCTGGATCAAGTATTAGTTTTTCTTTTAGTCTATGATAGCTCAGCAGAATGATGTCACTAATGCCCCCTTTATTGTATAACAGATTCTACTTGGTTTGGGGGTCCACCAGCTCAATTTTAGGAGGTTTATCTATATCTTTTACTGCTTTTAATATTGGAAATTTTGTTTTTAGTTAATACTTACCGGTGTCAATTAATATGACATGTAATAAAGTTGTAATTATTTTTGCAGTGCCATAGGTGTCCAGGTAATGGATTCTGTATGCAGCCGTGAACTGGACTGTAGTAACTTATTATCATCTATAACTGGTGTGTTGTAAAATTCTCCTTGAAAAATATAATGATTTAAAACTCTTTTCTTCAGACAATTCTTGTGGCAAATTGTAGCTTTTGACAAATGAATATGGAAGTTTAACATTAATCATGGTTCACCTTCTTTGATCTTCTATTTACATTTAGTTTACAGCCTAGAAAATGCGGTCTTGCACAATTCTAACACGCGAAAACAGACACCGTAAAACATAGAAATAGGATAACTTCTAGAGATTTAGAGCTGCTAAACCCAGAGGTCTCTCCCAGGAGCCGTATCCCTATGTAGAGCCATGAGAGAGAGCATCGATCTCCTCACTTCAGCAAGGCAGTCCTGCCTCTCTTGCTCTCCCTGGTGTACATGTGCCATCGTACGCTACTACAATACTGCCACAGCACGACATCATTTACCATACCGTTGCGACAATATATGCTACCACAGAGTTGTTGCTACAATATGCTGCTACAGTATGACAGTACAGTGTGTGGCTATAATTTGTTGCAATGCCATTTACTACAATACACTGCTATAGCCTGCTGCTTTCCGGGATTCATCAGTCTTTTAGTCGCCATGTGGTTATTACGCAATGCCGTGCTTACATGTCCTTCTATGGGGATTGTTGTAGTTGTTTCTCTATGGTTTTGTAGTAATAGAAGTCAGTTGACACCATGGATGATGAGAAGGAAATGCAGATTACCGGTCAACAATCAACTCTACATCAACTCATTTCTACACCAAATCACGGCGCCAAAGCAGAATATATCCAGTTAATTCAATTTTGTGCTCACAACAAGCCCTGTGAAATGCTTCTCTTGTCTAGAGCACATGATAATAAACTTGATGTCCCATGCCTCTAAAGGAACAACACCATCCTGTCTTCTTGATTCAGGTGAACAAATCATATCACTGGTACATCTTGTTTAATTTTCACCCACGACGTCGAAAGGCCTTTACGCAATTTCACTCCTGATGGTTCCACAGTTGTTTGTTGTCCAGGATACCAAAATAATCAAGACCCTTATTGAGTATTTCTCTTGTTTCTGCCTTGTATATCCTAAAATATCCTTTTGTCTAGTATCCATAAGTCAACTCATTCGTTCACCTAATGTTGTCACTTTTTTGCCTAATTCTTGTGTCATACTTAGTTTGAAGACAAAGAAGATGATTGGTGTCGGGTATCAACATGTTGGTCTTTACTACCTTGGCGAGTCTCCCAAGGCATGTGTAGTTATGTCTCCTCTACATGTCCCCATTTATCTCAACATGTGTCTATGGATGAATGTAATGTATTGGTTCCTAACTTATCTAGTTTGGAAAAGTTAAACTGCTAGTCTCGCTATTAATGCAAAAAGCCAATGATCCCCACTCAGGTATCGGACCCAAGATAGAGTTGAGTCACCTTTTCACAACATTCATTCAGATGTATGGGGTCCTAGTCTCGTTCCATCAACACTTGGATATTACTACTTTGTCACCTCAAAGATGATTACTCACAGGTCACATGTTGTTTTTGACAAAGGATAGGTTTCACCCTTTTCCGTTAATTTAACCTAGAATTTAAAATCCTTTTGGCAAGCACATTTATATCCTTTACATGATAATTCCTGAGACTATTTTAGTCACAATTTTACCCACTTCTTTTCACCTCGAGATCATCCACCAATCATCATTCGCATATACTCTATGATAGAATGTAGTCACAAAGAACTGTCACATTATTGAAACAACCCGTATGCTGTTTCTCCACATGAAAGTACCAAAAGGCTTTTAGGGAGATGCAATGCTTACCTTTACCTATTTTATTAATCGTATGCCATCATTTGTCCTCCAAAACTAAATTTCCTTCACCGTGCTTCATCTGAGACAACCATTGTACCATGTAACACCCAAATTCTTTAGGGGTGTGTGTTTCATCTACATCTAGGGTGTGGGTTAGAATAGGTTAAGCCCAAGTCCAACAATGCATAATTTTGAGATATTCTAGAGGTTAAATAGGGTGTATACGTTTTAGTCCTTTAAATGGTCTTTTCTTTGTCTCAGTTGATGTCCATGGACATGCTTTTAGCATAGACACATACAGATTCAAACATGGGACACGCCAATTTTCTATAACATAGGACAGAGACACAACACTAAATGAGGCAATAATATTTTTGAATAGAAAAAATATGTGTATGTTGTATGAATAGGAATTATTTCATAAAATAATTGGAATTATGTATGTATGTATGTATGTATTATATTTTATAAATGGGGGTGTTTGTGAGTGTAGTGGAGATATAATGAAAACCTAAACATGTTGCATTTTTCAGTAAAAAAAGCAAATTTTTAGAGTATATGCATGGGCTCTCATTACTCAACCAACCAAGCTATAATGTGATTCACAATACCTAATCTGGCATAGAGTTTGCATGTTGGTTCTTTTATAACAGATCTATTTGCAACTTTGATTAGATCTCAGCTTTGTGCTACATTTCTTCAATGGCAAACCATAGATAATGACTGCCATAAAAAAAGAAGACATAAACAATGGCTGTATATTCAGAGTATGCACATTGAATAAAAGGATATTGCAGCAGCAGTTGCTTGACTAGTGTTCAGGGAGTGTCTGGGCAGTGTCCAACTCTGTCCGGGCTAAATAGAATGACCAAAATGGATATGAAAAGTCATGGCCGTGTCCGGGATGTGTTCGTGTCCAAAACGTGTCCGACACGGACATGGGGGCTTCCTAGAAGTGTTTGTGCTTTCTAGATGTCGCCACTTTTGAGGATACACCATATTTTAGTGATTCCCAAACTCTTAGAAAGGTTGAGTCTTTGCCTCTCCTAGTAGTCATTGAATCTGTTTTGCCATCAATATTTGTAGTTTTAGAGGCTCGTACTCCCAGTCATCCATCGATTTAATCAGCATCATTACATATTCATTGTTGAGGTCACCTAGTTGTTCACCCATCACATAGGTTTACAATTGAAAGGAGACTCATGCTATATGTGTGGTGGAGGACAATGCATGTCTCAACCCTCGTACAATCATCACTTAGTCTAGAAACAAGCAATTGTGGTGACTGGTCTATCGCTTTGAGGAAATGCAAGCGATCTTGTACTCACATTATTTCAATTTCGTATCATATGATCACCTATCTCCCTAGTTTGTTTTCTTGTCTCTGTCTGTGGTTACCCTTCATGCTTCAGCTGTAGAGGCCTAGTGTCACCTAGGTCGAGAAGTGCAATATGGGAGGAGATCGTTGCTCTGAAATACAATTAAGGGGGATCTCTTGTATCATGCCCACCTAGGAAGTTAATCGTTAGTTGCAGATAGTTTTTTTCTATGAAGGTTGGTCGGTTGGTCTCAATGGCTTGGTTGATTTGCTCATGGTAAGGTTAGTTGTGAATGGCTACATAGGTCTATGGTGAAGACTATTTGATTCTCACACGTAGCAAAGATGACTTCAATGCTATATTTCTTGTCTATAACTGTTACTGTTACATGGCTTCTCAACCATCTTGATGTCAAGAATGTGTTTCTATAGGAAGATCTCTCTTAAAAGATGTATATGGAGAAACCACACACATCTGTTGCTCTTAGGGGTCTCGTGTTGTCTACAAGCTGCATAAGTCCTTATATGGTATGGAACAATCTTTCAAGGCTTAGTTTAGTCAGTTCAGTCAGACCCTTGTTGAGTTTAATCTATAGAGATGCAATGTAGATTATTATGCTTTCTACAGGTGGAACTCCTCTAGATGTATTCTTTTGATTGTATATGTAGATGTCATTGTCATATTAGTGACAATCTGCACAACATTTTACAGTTAAAGTTTTTCTTCAACGGAGTTTCCAAACAATGGACTTAGGCAAGACCAAACACTTCTTAGGTATCGAATTCAGGTCCAAGGAAGGGATTGTTATTTTACAAGGAAATATGCTCTAGATTTTCTTGAAGGACTACAATGCTAGGAACCAAATCAGAAGGTGCTACTAAGGATCTTAAAGCCGAATTGCCCATGGAATAGGGAGATCCACTCGACGATCCATGGAGATACAAATATCCTTAAGGAAAATCGCACTAACGGTGACGAAGCGATTCATTGTTTTTGCTACTAGTGTGCTCAATCATATTGTGGAGAAGCCTTATTTTGAACATCTTAATTATGGTCATGCACAATTTGAGGTATATGTAAAGAACTCCTTGGAAAGGTATTTTTATCATAGTCATCTAAAGTTTTGGGGGTTCTCTAAGCAAATTAGGCAGGTTCCAATATCGAAAAGCACTGTCACTGGTCATTATGTATTTCCGGGTGGAAACCTAGTGTCTTGGGGAAGCAAGAAACAAACAATTATGGTAAGATATTTTGAAAAATGGAAATATAGTGCCATATCACATTTGACCTGTGAGTTGTTGTGGATCAAGCATCTCCTAGAAGAACTAGGTTTTTTCTATATATTGATCTTATGAAGTTTAAGTGCGATCACTAGGCTACTATCCAAATTTTCTCCAACCCTGTCTTTCATGAGAGGACAAAGCATAGAGGTTGAATATCACTTTCTCAAACAAAAGCTTCAAGACAGGGAGAACTTATTCTAGATGATCTAAAAACCAATTAGCGATCTTTTCACGAAATCTTTGAATGGTTGTTGGTCAGATTCTTATATAGTAAGCTGGGCGTATATGACATGTATGCTCTTTCTTGAGGGGGATTATTATGCATACATTACAAAGGGTATGCACACGATCGTGTATATGTGTGAGGGTCTCTATGCAAACTTCCCCCTTGTATTCTGTCTATATAAAGCAATACACATAGTCAATCTGAGTCAACTCCCCCTAGCTTGTGTGCCGTGCAACATGTATAATAAGATATTTAAAGTGTTGATCATTGTGTTGTAGTATTGAACTTTGGTTATTCCAAAAGGTATAGGAAATTACAAAAACTATGTTCGGGTTTGGTTACCCTTAACATCCTATATAGTCGTGGGTTGATCACATGGTTAATAATCAAAATCTAAATTAGCTCTAGACCAGTCTGGTTCAACATAAAATATGATGTTTGTCCAACTTGAAACCATCCTAGCTTTTTACGTGTCCAATATGAATTCCAAGATCATCCACAATCCTGCTAAGGTAGTGCTTGAGTTTATCACATTCTCTTGTTATGAAGGTTTTATACTAAAGCATGGGCTTTATAATGCCTTTAGCATGGCTACTAATTATAATATCATTGGCATAAGTAAACTAGAATAATGTGTCCTATAAAGTCTGGAAAGATCCACCATCTATAAAGATAAACTAAAAAAGAAGCCAATACACAATCAAATAAATTATCCCCCATCTATAAAGATAAACTAAAAAAGAAGCCAATACACAATCAAATAAATTATGTAATACAAGATTAGCCATAAGAAAAAAATTGTAATTTGTAGATCAAATTCATGAATGTTGAGGCCACTCAATATTTCTTTTAGACAAGTCTCTATATTGAGTAGCTATTTGTGTTCTTGATATCAAATCAATATAAGAGATAGAGATAGGATAATGCACACTTAAATAATTTATAGCTAGAGTCGCTTTTCTTTTTGTTAGTAACAAACTCTACAATCTATTATTAATACCAATAGTGGCAACTCCCGTAATAAACACTCATATATGCACAATAGTAGACTTGGATAGAAGGGAACCAATAAAAAATGACACTTTGATCATGAGCAAATATGCCTCCCGTAGATTCTTTTGGTTGTGAATGGTTAAATGCTATTCAGACAAAGTACATTTCGATACAACAAACATAATTGGTGTGAGAAAGTTTTAAAAATATAAAAATAGTCCACCATCAAATGAAGGGCATACAATACATGGTTTATATTTTATCTGGCAACTAATAAGTCTATTATCAACTAGATTAGTAAATTGACGTAATTTGGGTTGTCTGGCTTTGATTATTAAGCCCTAGCCATGGAATACTAGTGTTTGTATAAACAAATTGGGTGACGTAAAAACATGCGTTGGAAGGATGGGACCTAAAGATGACTTAATCCAAATATAAATTAGGGATTTTGGACTTTCTAGCACAATTAAGAAATCACAATAGTGATTAATAGGCAACTAAGCGTCTCCGCTATTTTATTGAAGATCAAGGCTGTCATTGGAGTGGAATATTATCATAAAAATTCTTAGATAACATCAAGCAAAGTCAAAAGTGAATGGAGTGATAAATAGCAACTTTAGATTACAAAAATCTTAAGAGTCCTTGTGAAAAACACTCTAGGGACTTTGGATTGTAGTTGTCATAAGCAATGCCTAACCGATGAACAAAATAGATACACCACAAAAGGTTGTAACCGTGTAGAGAAACAACGAGACAACATATGCTACTTTCTCAGGATTCTAGCCCCTCTTTCGCCTGTAAAGAACATGTGAGGAGATGAGGACTGGGTTGGAGTGGCAGTGACAAAGCCATCTTTGTCTGGTGAAGAAGTCACAATAATGGTGGCAATTGCTATGTAGGGTGGCTGTGGATTTGTGGCTAGAGCTTGGACTCAAAGGGAGGAAATTGATTAGTTTTATCCCTAATGTCAACTTTTTTGGGCAATTTAATGTTAGTTCATGACTTGATGGTGTCACAATATGAATAAACTTATTAAACATTATTGTACTTTTCACATGTGAAGTGTCAAATAATATTGTATTGAACGGAATGCAATGGGATGAATACAAGACTGGACGCCCTCTCCTTTATACAGGAGAGGGGAGACACCCTAAGATTTAGGACACAAGTAATCTAAACGGGCTATAATAGAAAATCCCACTAACTAATTAACCTATTGACTAAATAGGCTAATATATATTCTTTAACACTCCCCCTCAAGCTGGATCATGGGTGAAACACGTCCAAGCTTGGAGTTACAGGACTCGATAAAAGAAATGATAAATGAAAGATAGAAAAGATAAATATCACTCCCCATACAAAATAATCACTCCCATTTAAACAATACTCCCCCTGAATCATATGACGACGATGCCTCTCTTCTTTGAAATTGTATTCTGCAGCGTGGAGATCCTCGAGCTTTGATGAAGGTCTTTTGGAGTGCATCTGGAATGAAGAACATCTTAAATGGGACCTGAATACTGTAGCAGTAATTTGCCACTTGGAGTAGACGATCCTCAATACCATGACTACGTCATCTTCACTGGAATACGTACTTAACGTGGCACGAGCGCTGGTCTCCAATGATGATGTAGCAGTAGTGGTGTCTTCAAAGCGTCTGAGAAGACGTGCATAACGTGGCACGAACACGAACGGACGATATGCTGGTGATACGATGCAGACACCATAACTCTATCCCATGAACCTTGGGGGCTTGACAGGAAAGGAGATATCATCCATCAAGGAAAGTCCCAAGAAGATCAACGGAAGGCGATGCTAATACACCAGATGCATCTCGGAGAAGACGCGATAAAGCAGCTCGGAGAAGATAAATCTGGATGAATCAACCTTGCAGAAGTAGATTGGCAGGGCTTGCTAAGCTTTTGAAAATCTGAAGAAGCACCCATCTGTCTCATGTGAATGCAGCTGAAGCACACCATCAACACATGATGTACATAACGCGGTACGAACACGGATAGCTCGGTGTTGATGTTGAATGAAGATCCTTCATTATTGTCCGGAAGTAGAGAACGGATGTGTAGAACAATGCAAAGCTCCATGAAGATAATAGCCTGGAACATATATAGCCTGAATACATATATCATCTCTTCTCATACTCTCTCTCTCATACATATTCTCTCACTCTCTCTCTCTTCCTCTCCTCTCCCTCACACCAAATACGACGAGAGTGAGTGTTTGGTGTGGAGAAATAGATATATGACCCCCCGCACAGTGGAAAGGGATACACACATGATATGGGTGGGTGGGAAAGGAATCGGTGGATTTTGTGATATGGAGATGTGTAATATGTGGAGAATGAAACCGATAACCGGAGAGAATATGCTAAATGAGTCAATGTAAGATCCGGGTAGAAAATTAAATGGAAAAATCCGATTAGGCTAAAACTTGGATTCGATTAGCAAAGATATGACCGATTAAGGATCCGAATAGGCATAATGAATATGGGGGCATTAATAACTGGGAGTAAATATAGATGGGAGGTGATCGTTGAGTGATGAAGATAGCCGGGAAGGTGATGAAGAGCAACAACTTGCGGGATGTAGGAAAAAAGAAAATGGCCGGATTATGTCACTCAGTTGATGTAGCACTTGGTCGCAACGGAGGAGATGACAAAGGGTTTCCTGCACGGCTCCAGAGATATTGCATGCCAAGAGGATGCATGCGGAGCCAAGGGCGGAGCCTCTCCACGAGCGACGATGAAGGCTGATCACGAGGACGTCAGGAGATGGCCTGCGCAGAACTCGGTACTACCGAGTTGATGTCGGTAGTACTGAGATCTTTCTGGATGGTGGGTACCAGGTTGGCGGCGGCTGATTGCTGCTTGATGGCGATGATGGCTGTTGCTTGATGGTGATAGTGGCGTCGATAAGCGGTGAAGGCGCGTAGTTGGCTGCTTGGAGATTGGTAGTTATGGCTGTTGGCCGACGACATGATTGCTGCTGGACGGATGCCGATCGGAGGTGCTGGGAATATAGCGACACTACTGCTGTTCGTAGAATACGGGCAGAAGAGGTGGAAGGCGGTGGGTAATGATGCAGCGATGGCAGTGGATATGTGACGGCGGGAAAGGAGATCACCAGCGGTAAGGTTTGGATTTGGAAAACATAGATCGCATGCCAGGAATTAGCACCGACGTACTGATCTATGTGAAAGTGGAAGGAGAGCCATGGAGGCCGGAATTGCCTAGCTGGCAGCCGGCCTAAGCCATGGCAATGGCAGCGGCCGCCCACAGGCGGGGGTTCTCCCCTCGGTTGCTCTCTGGAAAAGACGAGCGACGACGGCTAGGGCTGCGTGCGCGCCGGAAAGGAGAGGGAGGAGGGGCGGCGGCTAGGTTTCCCTATAGAGCGAACACTCTCTGTTCACGCAGGAATTACTGTTCACGACGCGTACTGTTCACGCAGGAGTACTGTTCACCGCCCGAGCAACTGTTCACGCCGCCGTTACTGTTCGCCGCTCTGATACCATGTTAAATAATATTGTATTGAATGGAATGCAATGGGATGAATACAAGACTGGACGCCCTCTCCTTTATATAGGAGAGGGGGGACGCCCTAAGACTTAGGACGCAAGTAATCTAAATGGGCTGAAATACAAAAGTCAAATAACTAATTAACCTATTAACTAAATAGGCTAATATATACTCTTTAACATGAAGCTTTGTGATAAAATTGTTATTACAAGTAAATATTTGACATTTTATGTAGAGAATACATAAATACTTGTAAAATTGTTTTATTCCACGTTCAAATCATCACTTTTCCTTTCTCATGTTTTGATTCATTTTATAAGTTTTAGGAGTTCTGTGTTTCTGTCTTCCATTGTCTGCCTCCGTGTTGTGGAGACTCTTATCAATGTTCATTTTCAGCAGCGGGTATCTTACAAGAAATTCTACCATTTGAAGCTTAAATTTTGCTTAATTATTTCTTTAATCATATAGTTATTTCTTCTGAATTTGGCATTTGTTTTTATCTTTTTTGTCACATACAACTACAATTTTAAAAACTATTTGTATACAGGAGAAAACTGTTGTGTTAATGGATCGCGCATTGACTTATATCTGGAGTATGAACCACACCCATCATCAACAAAAAATTTGGTTCACCTTTTTCAAAGTATGTGAGGATATCATATTCTATTTTTTTAAATTTGGATTTTCCTATTCCCCCCTGAAGAATAATGATAAATACACAAATAGTATGTGCTTGAGAGATTTTAATGTGTTTATATTGTTGTTGTAGCAAGAAAAAGGTCTGATGTGTTCTATTGATAAGACACTATTTATAGATGAATAGGGAAGCATGTAAACCCTAATTAGTCATACATCAGGTAATTAGAATACAATATATGTGCAAACAATAGTGTATTGCGATTGGTCGCTAATATTCTTCTTTTCCCCGTTTTCTTCTTATGGTAGCTGATGAGGACGTTGGGGGGGGGAATTGGGGGAGAGGGAGGAGGGGTAGGGGCCACACCTTTGAAGGATTGTGTATAGCATCAACAAGACTGTGGGGGTGGTAACAACATGTCGAGCTTTCACAGACAACTCTAACAACGTAGTTTCTGCCTGGGGATTCTTGGTTGCCACAATAATAAGCTAATCTTCTTGGCTCCTTTACATACCCTAAACCCCAGATTCAAAAAAGTTATATTCGTTCACTTGGACCATTATTTTGATCCATGCATGTTATGCAATATTTTCTTGTATATGTTCTGACCAGGATGCAACTACATCTTCTATTTGAACATTGAACTTTTTCTGTATTGCTACCCTTATTTGACAAATCTTTTTACTATTCATCTCCTATGTTGATTCATAGTGATTTATTGATTAATATGAAATGTTTTGTTCAGCACAACCTTTTTTGTGTTGACTTTTGTCTTGGTCATTGTTTTTTCTTCTTCATATTTTTCTTTCATTATATTGTCTATGATGAATGATCTTATACATATTTTAAATCTGCTAATTGTATCAATCCCTTGAAGCGAATAGTCCTCAGTTTGGTCTTGATTTTGGCAGCTTCGGCAATGTTACTTTTTACGTTAGATATGGTGGCTTAATTGGGTTTAATTTGAGGAAGGACACTACCGTTATTAAGTGGTAGTAAGACTATATTGGAAAATGATCTTGTATGTGACAAGGGTATGATAGGCATTCCGAGCAGTCGAATGGTCTACTGTACCCTGTTTATAATGTTATTGATGACTTGCAAGTAAAATTGAATAAGAAAAGTAAACATTCATTTAAAGGTGTGGATGCCCAGCTATGATATGTTTCACATTAGACAAGTCTTCTAATTGAATCATTGCTACCTTTGTTAAAGATCATATCATGTTTCGTTAATGCAAACCAATTGAGTTACTTGAGATGCAAAACACCTCTTTTTACAGAGTCTATAAAACATGGATGCTGCTATGAGTGATGTGAAGATTCCTTTGTATAAGCACGTGGCACTAATTTATATTAGCAGAGATGTTGACAAGTATTTTTAGAACATAAAGGCTCAAGTTTTTTAGTATTGATGTTTATTGAACAATTAAAAATGTTTTATTGTGATTTTCTTAAAGCTATTTACCAATTTTGTAAATTGTGTTTTGATGCCTTCATTTATGCCTTGATTCTATTCTATTTATGACGCCCTTTCTTTGGAGATGTTATTACATTTGACACTAACTATACTAAATAGTATCTATGGCGTGTGGTAGGTGTTCTGGTTTTGATCATCATCACTCGACAATATTATTTGCTTTGTTTTCTTAAAATGTGGCTAGTATTGAGTCCTTTGTTCAGCTCATGAAGAAATATGTGGCTTCTCTTGGACATGGGCCATTTTCCATTATCACTAATCAATATTTTGATCTCGATGCTTCTATTTCTATTGTTTCCCTGCCTGAAACATCACATTTCTACTTGGCACATTATGTAGAAGGTTTAGAAAGCTTGATTGTCACTCTAATAAGGAGCAAAAACAATATTTTGAACACACTAGAAGTTGTGGCTAATAATTCTATTATTGAGATGATAAAATAAGGAGTACAAGGTTCTCTTTTATAAGACAAGAGAAGACCACAGGATTTAGAGATAACCCATGTGGGATAAAACTAAACACAAGAATAACATAGTAAAGAGAAAAATAGACTAAGTAAAAAACCACAGGAAAGTCTATATACTAATACTCCCCCTCAAGCTGGAGCGTAGATGTCTATCATGCCCAGCTTGGATGTCATAGCAGTGAACCTTGTCTTTGTGAAGATGTCAGCCACCTGATCAGTCGTATGAATGTAGGGAGTAGAGACCTGGCCAGAGAGAACAGCTTCGCGGACAAAATGACAATCCACCTCAATGTGCTTGGTCCGCTCGTGGAAAGTAGGGTTACTGGCAATGGATGTAGCTGCTTTGTTGTCACAATACATTGGAACAGGAGACGAGTCATGGATACCAAAGTCCTTCAGTAAGCTCCTAATCCAGAATAGTTCACAGGTAGTGTGCGCCATGGCACGATATTCAGCTTCAACACTTGAGCGAGCAACTACAGACTGCTTCTTGCTTCGCCAAGTGACAAGGTTGCCTCCCACAAACGTGCAGTAGCCAGAAGTCGAGTGACGGTCAACCTTGCTGCCAGCGTAATCGGAATCAGAATAGCCAAGAAGTTTGCAGTGTCCATGTTTCTTGTAAAGTAGGCCTTTTCCAGGAGAACTTTTCAGATATTTCAGAATATGATAGACAGAGTCCCAATGACATTGTCGAGGCTTATCTAGGTAACGACTAACCAATCCAACAGTAGCAGTAATACGGCCCGTGTAACAGTAAGATAGATGAGTTTACCGACCATTCTTCGATATTGATGATTGTCAGGATAGACAGGAGAATTCTCATCATCCCAGTCGGTGTTCGGATCCAGAGGTGTGCTAGCAGGCTTAGAGGTGTGCTAGCAGGCTTACGATGGTGCTGGGGCAGTAGTTGATCGAGAACTCTCAATAGGATCGACCTTAGAGTCGGTTTTACCAATGAGGTCACAGGCTGCAACCATCGAGGGAGTCAGTAGTATCGACATCCTATCGGTAGTACCGACCTGGCGGTGCTGCGGTAGAGGTGATGGCTGTTGTTGATGGCGCTGATTGGCGACGACGTCTGCTGTGCGACAGGATGACGACGACTGCTATAGGAGATGGTGGCGCTGCTTGCTGCTGGCTGTGATGGCTGCTGCCACTACTGACCGACTGCTGTCTTGGCCGACGCCGGCTGTGGCTGGTAGCCGAGGATCGACAACTATGACTGCTCTACGGCTGGATGTGGCGTGATGGAGATGACGACGGATGGAGATCGCTGGGAAGAAAGAAGATCGCTGTTATGAATTGAGAATAGAGATGACCATGGAGGCCGGGATATGCCTAGCGGCCGGCCGACCTAAACCATGGAGATGGCGGAAGCCGCCCGTAGGCGGAGGCACTCCCCCTTGGTCGCTCTCTCGACAAGAGAGGCGGCGGCGGCTGCTGTTGCGTGTGCGCCGGAGAGAAAAGGGAAGAGGGGCGGCGGCTAGATTAGGGTTCCCTAGGACGGAACACGCTCGGATACCATGTAAGAAATAATGATGAATGTTTGAATTGATTCGATGAATAAAACACGTACAACCATGTCCTATATATAGGAGCAAGGGAGAAACGCTGAGACTTGGGACTCAAGTAATCTAAACGGGCCGAGACACTAAAGGCCCACTAACTAATTAACCTATTAACTAAATAGGCTAATATATACTCTCTAACAATATACATTGGTTGTGAAGCTGCAAGGATGGCATTCATATTGTGATCCAAAATTGGACTATCACATGTATTGTCAGACATCATAATTGCACAAGATAAGCAAAAACATTATGCATCTATGATAACTTTGTTCTGGAAAAATACAACGCCATGTTCCAACAAAATCGAAATGGATAGAAAATATGAGAGTAAAGCGGTGCTCAAAAAGGGAAAACCTCACACAAAATGGGACTTGGCAATTTTTGCAGTAGAGGAACAAACACAACCTTTGGACCCGTTGCAAGTGTACCTAATCTACACCAAATAAGCAAAAAGCATGGTAAACGAAGGAAAGATCCTACTCAGATTGAAGCTGATTTGATTGCCTCCTTGAATTTGATGCATTTGAAGGTGGTGTCTCCCGTGGAAGTGTGATACATGCCTCTCAATCCATGGATCCAACTAGCTAGGGGTTGCTTACTAGCTGCTGTAGCTGTGGCTGCTAGTCGCTACTGATGGTTACGACAGACTACAATGTTTGGCGGTGGGTGGCGACTAGTTATGGCATGGAAGCGTGGCAAATAGGTATGGCAAGTGCGGGTGACAGCTAGGTGTAGAGGGCAGGAGAAAAACCCTAAGTGAGGTTGGGGTTAGGCTCTGATACCAACTAATGTAAACCCTACTGGACAAATAATAATAAACACAACTAGTGGCAAAAGGGAATAATTCATATTCTTCAAGTGTGTTTAAATAATGATGCAATAGAGTCTTTATATAGGAACCCAAAACAAAGACTATACGGGAAGCAACCAATGTGGGACTAAACCAGTTGAATTTACAAGAGCCCAATAAAAGGGGGAAAACATAATAAAATTGTGACAGAGTCAGGAATTCCAGAAAGCTCAGGGTTGCACAATGTGTGCACCCTCATATATATAATACTGAGAGAATTACAGAGAGGTCCATATATAAAGGAAAATAACAAAACAAATAACAGGCTACATAAAACAAGAAATATATAATGTAACACTCCCCCTCAAGTTGGAGCATAGATGTCAATCATGCCTAACTTGTCCAACAGCGTGCAAAACTGTTTCTTTGCCAAGAGCTTGGTGAAGATATCAGCAACTTGATCTTCAGATCTTGTGAATGGAGTGCATATCTTGCCAGCAAGAATAGATTCTCTGATGAAGTGGCAATCAACTTCAATGTGTTTGGTGCACTCATGATAGACAGGATTATTTGCAATGAAGATGGCAGCTCTGTTATCACAATGCATAGGAATGGCCGACGAAGACTCAATCCCAAACTCTTTCAGAAGAGAACGCACCCACAACAACTCACAGGAAGTATGGGCCATGGCCCTGTACTCAGCTTCAGCACTAGATCTGGCCACAACATTCGGTTTCTTGCTTCTCCAGGTGACAAGATTGCCTCCTACAAAGGTACAGTAACCAGAAGTAGATTTTCTATCAACTTTGCTGCCTGCATAATCAGAATCAGAATCAGAATACCCTTCAAGAACACAGTGCCCATTATTTTTATAATGAAGTCCCTTGCCAGGCGACTTTTTTAAATATCTCAAAACTTGACATGCAACATCCCAGTGACACTGTTTGGGTTTGTCGAGGTACCTGCTAAGAAGACCTACTGTAGTAGCAATATCAGGACGAGTAACAGTCAAATAGATCAATTTACCAATCAACCTCCTGAATTTTTTATGATCGGCAAACGCAGCAGAGGAATCATCATCCCAGTTGACATTGGGATCAAGAGGAGTATCCGCAGGTCTTGCTCCAAGCATACCAGTCTCCTGTAGAATATCAAGAACATACTTTCTCTGCGAAAGAACCAAGGCATTAGAGTTTCTAGAGAACTCTATGCCAAGAAAGTACCGAAGTCTGCCTAAATCTTTGGTAGCAAAGTGCTTGCCCAGATGATCTTTTGTAGCTTGAATACCAAGAGTGTCGCTGCCAGAAATAATAATATCATCAACATATACAATCAGAACAGTAATACCTGGTGAAGTCTTTTTTGTGAAAACAGAATGGTCAAGTTGTGACCGCAGAAAGCCAAAATCAATCATTATCCTGCTCAACTTATCAAACCAGGTACGAGGACTCTGCTTGAGCCCATAGATAGATTTCTTAAGTCTGCAGACTTTGTGAGACTCCCCCTGAGCAACAAACCCAAGAGGTTGCTCCATATACACCTCTTCCTGTAAGTCACCATATAGAAAGACATTTTTCACATCAAGTTGTAGTAGAGGCCAGTTTAAATTCACAACAACAGATAAAAGAATCCTGACAGAGTTAAGGCGAGCAACAGGAGAAAAGGTTTCGAAGTAATCAATGCCATAAGTTTGAGTATAGCCTTTTGCAACTAACCGTGCCTTCAACCTTTCAACCGTACCATTAGGTTGATATTTGACGGCATATACCCACCTGCATCCTACCGGCTTACACTGAGGAGGTGGATCCACCAGCTCCCAAGTGTCTCTGTCAGTAAGAGCAACCATCTCTTCATTCATAGCAGATGTCCACGCCGTACTTTTTAAAGCATCCTGAATATTTTTAGGTACAACCACAACAGATAAAGCAGATACAAAATTGCTAGAATGAGTATGCAAATGAGTAGTTGACACACATTGAGCAATGCTATGAGAAGTGCAAGACCGAGTACCCTTTCGGAGTGCAATAGGTATGTTAAGATCAGAGTGTACCTCAGGTGCAGCAGAACCTTCTGGAGGAGAAGATTGGTTGTCTTGGGGGGTTACTTGTGTAGAAGGTGCTTTATTCCTGCGTTGATAAACAATAAGAGGAGGATCTTGCTTTTCAGTAATTGCAGTATCTGTATTGTCAGGCATGCAGTCAGAAATAACAGGTAAAGGAGGAGCCAGAATGTCCGTCTGCAAACTATCTCCTGCTGAAGAATAATACGGTGTATCTTCAAAAAAAAAACCTCATCACTACTAGTAAACCATTTCTGGGTGCTGGGATTATAACATCTGTAACCCTTCTGAGTTCGAGAATAGCCCAGAAAAATGCATTTAGCAGCTCGAGGAGATAACTTATCACAAGTGGGTCCAAACAATTTGACAAAGCAAGTACACCCAAATATTCTAGGAGGCACAGTAAACAAAGAGGTGTCAGGTTGTAAAACCTGTATGGGAATCTTATTTCCAATAACAGACGATGGCATCCTATTAATCAGAAAACACGCAGTCAGGATAGCCTCAGGCCAATAAGAGCGGGGGACATGAGAGTGCATCATTATCGTCCTGGTAACTTCTAATAAGTGTCTATTCTTCCGCTCAGCGACACCGTTTTGTTGTGGGGTATAGGCACACGAAGTCTGGTGAATTGTACCCACAGATTAACAGAAAACAACCACATCTTGCTTAACAAACTCTAAAGCATTATCAGTGCGAAAAACTTTAATAGGCAAGCCAAATTGCGTTTTTATTTCAGCAAAGAAGTATTTGATAGTAGACATCACTTCAGACCTACTTTTTAGCAGAAACAACCAAGTAGTCCTAGAAAAATCATCAAAAAAAGAATGAAATACTTGTAACCAGACAAACTTGGTACATGGCATGGACCCCATACATCAGAGTGAACTAAGTCAAAAATGTTTTTACTGCTCACAGTACTACGTCTAGGATACACAGTACGAGTTTGCTTTCCTAGCTGACAGGATTCACACTGAAAATGACAACTGCCAATATCAGAAACTAAACTACGCAGCTTCTCTGACGAGGGATGGTCCAGCCTGTAGTGCCACTGTAGAGTAGAAACAGAAGCCGATAATGCAGATTTCACAACAGCTTTCTCTGTTCGAGGTAACTGGTCCAAGTAATACAGTCCATCAACACCTTCATACCCCCCACCAATCTTGGTCCTCGTGCGAAGGTCCTGAAAAACGCATGAACCAGGAACAAATGTCAGGCTACATTTTAAACTCCGTAAAATTTTGCTGACAGATAACAAGTTCAGAGGAAATCAAGGCACATATAGGGCAGATTTTAGGCCAAAGTGAGAAACAATATCACCGACTCCAAGAATCGAAGACTTGGGAGCCATCAGCAAGCATAACAGAAGAATGACGGGCAGGTGCAGATATATTTTTAAACAAAGATCTATTTCCAGAAATATGTGCAGATGCACCAGAATCTATCACCCATTTGGTATTACCAGACATAGAAGGTGAGGAGGAGCTCAGGAATGCAGTATCATAACCAGAAAAGGCAGCATGTGCTCCGCTAGTAGACGCAGCAGGAGAAGGTCCAACACGCTCAAGAAGAAGACGCTCCACCTCGGCACGAATGTAGTCTGCGGTAGCCCCCGCAGGCTCTGGTGCAGGTGTCTGAGTACCACCCTCAGACGCAGTAGAGGAGGAATCTGCAACAGCATTGGCCCATGCCGGCTTACCATATTTTTCCCAGTATTTTTCTTCAATATGGTTAGACCGGCCACAGAAAGTAGACACGCGCTGTCCTTGCTGAGGACGCGCAACAGCATAAGGTGGGGCGGTAGGAGGAGCTCCACGTCCAGCACCAGGTCCACGTCCCCTGCCTGCACCCAGGGGAGGACGACCATCATTGGAGCGACCACGACCACGACCACGATCACGCCCGCCCCAAGCGGCCAAAGCGGTAGAGTCTCCAGTATCAGAAGGCGGAGGCAGTGTCGATGACGGAAGGCGCTGGAGACGCTTGTAGGCACTCTACAAGGTAGGAAGTGGATCACTCGCCAAGATCTGATCCACCACACCAGTATAGGACTCGGGTAAACCACTGAGAAACTGAATCAGCTGAAGTTCCGCCCGCTGTTTTTTCATAGCCGCTAGATCAGTAGACAGTGGGTGGTAAGTCTCCAATTCACCCCACAGGCCAGTGAAGGTGGAGAAGTAGTCTGATATGTCAGACCCAAAACTGTAGTCGTCCCAGTTGCTTGGTGATATCAAAGACCTTCTTGGGATTCTCACTATGAGAGTAGGTACCAGCGAGCTGATCCCACATCTGCTTCGCCGTAGGCAGCTGAAGAAGAGTGACACTGATCTTCTCAACTGAGCTGTTGAGAATCCATGTCATAACAGTCGAGTCATCACGTACCCAATCATCAAAAGCTTTTATGTCCTTTGCATCCGCCTCTTCTGCAGGCTGAGGCGGACCAATCCGAATCAGGTGAGAGTACTTCCCTTGCGATTTGGCAAAGATCACAAAGGAGCACACCCAAAGCTGGTAGTTGCGCCCGTCAAGTTTAACAGTAGTGACTTGACGACGCGAGTCTCTCCAGATGTCATCTCCAGAAGACGCCATGAGGACAGGCAGGAAGGCAGGTACAGGCAAGAGTAGGCACAGGCAGAAGACGGACTACGTCGTCAGGCAAGCAGAAGCAGGCACAAGCAAATCACCGTGGACCTCTCACATACAAACTACGCCGAAGCGTAGCAGGAAACCCGGAGGCCGAAGCCTACACGGGCAGGCAGGCACAAACAAACACAAACCGAGGGTTGTCCTTTAGACGAACAACGCGCCGATCTCCCCCTGAAGATGGAACTAATCCAGATCTACACGCGGCTCAGTGGTCCCGTAGATGACGGCCACCCGGCAGCGCACCTGCTGTGCGAACAACAACCAAGGTTGCTCAAGCACTAGCGGTGCACCAAGCCAGGAGGCTAGATGGAACCACAAGCGACGAACAACCGGTAGAAAGCCCCTACGTGGACGGCAGCCCTGCTGCCCCGGGCGGCCTGACCGGCGGCGGCCAGCCGAGCAGCCGGCGGCTGCTACTGTGCCGCACGGGCGCGGCGCGGCGCACGGGAGGGGAGGGAGGGGCCGCCGGCGGCGGCGGGGGGGGGGGGGGCGGATGAGAGAGAGAGACCGGGAAGGGAGGGAGGCAAAGGCGGCTAGGGCTGAACCTACTCTGGTACCATGTGACAGAGTCAGGAATTTCGGAAAGCTCAGGGTTGCACAATGTGTGCACCCTCATATATATAATACTGAGAGAATTACAGAGAGGTCCATATATAAAGGAAAATAACAAAACAAATAACATGCTACATAAAACATGAAATATATAATGTAACAAAAATGAAGCAAACTAATAAAGCCTAAATAACAACATAGTAACAAGGTCTCTGAATTTTACAAAAAATTGGCAAAAGTTTCACGATTTTATAGGCTTTCGAATGTTTAACACGATTAATACGTAGCTCGGTTGATTTTTCACATCTTTTTCACGAATTTTCCGCTTGTTCGGGATTTATATTATTTTTCACGAATCTCCATGACCTTTTACGATTTTTCTCTTTTAAGTCACTTGCTCTTTTTTTACCAAACCTTGTACACATGACTCCTGAGATACACTAAACCTCCAACCTCCACTCTCTCGATAGTCCATTGTTGTTGAACTATTTTTTAATTCTTTTCCTACTTTTTGCGACTCAATTAAATTGTATGTCTACTAACTTTAATAGTTACATGTGCATCTGATATGTTTGTATATATACATATGCATACATACACACATGCATGTATAACATACACATACATATATATGTCACACATACATATATATGTATATACATAGCCGACTTGACCGAACTTTGACAGAAATATATGGATATTTTACGATTTCTTTTTGAGTTTCTCCAAATTCTGATTTTTTTCGGCCAGCTAAAAAATTGCCAAATCCCAAACTTGTCACTATGAATAACAGTGCAACGACGTTTGCACTCGTAAGTGCATGGAGACATGACCTGTCATACATCACCAAATTTTTGTAACAAATTGTTGCACCCGATATGCCTTTGTATTAGCAATCCTAAACGTTAGCATAAGTGGTTAATTAGTTATTAGGCTTGGCATATTTATTTATGCTTATGTTTAGTTGTTATTTAAGTGATATGTTTATCACTTAAGAAGATCCATGTAACCCTCCCTCTCCTATATATAAGAGATTTATTCTTAAATCTATTCAACTCGGATTATTATATCCTAATCCCGATGTCTATATGGTATTAGAGAAAAAGAGCTCTGAGGTTGCAAACTAAGTAGCTAGATGTCACCTCCACCTCCCCCTACTAGTGCCATCACCCCCTTTCGATTCAACGTTGGTCACACCAACAACCCCAGGAGAACGTGCCAACAACTTCAGCCCCGACTGTAGGAAGTGGCAACACCAACCTTAGCATCGACCACCATCCCCACCTTCAGTCGCATGGCTTGCCGAATCTCCCAACCTATCGATTGGCATGCAAGGTCTTAAAATGTGTGAGGCATAACGAGGCATTTTTGTCTCAATGAGGAGAGGCCTAAGCCTCATGGTGTAAGCCTTAAAATATACATGAGGCTGTTCTAAATAAATGATGTATATATATAATACATACATACATATTAATATGTCTGTATATGTGTGCATATATATAATGTATGTGTATGCATATGTGTGTATATATAAGTGTGTATATGTAAAATATAAATGTGTATGTAAGGAAACAAAATGATAGAAAGGTCTTATCTAGTCTATAAAGAGAAATTGGATGAAGAGCAATGTTATTAATAGAGAGCACAAAATCAATGAGATATCAATATTTTTTACAATTAGATCCAATTTAGTAACTCAACAAAGAATCTTGGACATACATAATTTGGAATTAGTAAAAATCAAGATAGATATATATGAGATTTGAAAATCACCAACATAATAAATAATAGATGTAGCGCAAAAGTAGATATAGCTATTAAGTGTAAAAAATCTCAATCAAAAGTAACTTTGTGTTTTGAGTCTTGCGAAGTCTCGATCATTTACATGGACCCACTTCTCATAGAATTTGTGGGAATTTGAACAAACAAAAATTTATGCAAATTTATCGCTAAGAGAACGATAATCAACGTTGAATAGTGCATATAATTATCTCAAAAGAAAAAAAAAATCTTGATGATTAACATAAGACAATTAACATAAAACTTTATCATTTGGATTTGAGGCTTGTGCCTTAGCTATGCCTTAGAGCCTTAGTAATCTGAGGAAGCCTCAAAAATTTTGAGGGCGTACGTCTCAGTTCAGGATGAGGCATAATCATTGAGGCACAAATAGGATAGCTTTGGCTTGATGCCTAAGCCTCTAAGTCTTCTAGGTGGGTTCTATAATACCATGTTGGCAACTTGCAGTGCCGGATGTAAGCCGGCTACAACTACATGCAACTATCGCCGCCGCCACTAAGCAACCGACTGTGGTGCCAACGCCGTTGCCAAGTCCAGGCAGTGGTCGCCGACCCTGTTAGTCGCTGTAGGGTCCCTATCAGGGAAACAAGCGCCATCTAGTTTAGCTTCTCTAAGAGTGGCTCCCAACTAAGGAATGAAGTTTTGACAAAATTGGCAAAATGTTGCTAAATTTTTTGATTGTGGTGGCATCTGCTACCGAAACCTACAACTATGTCGATTTCCATGGCATTTGCAACCAAGATTGCATTTATCAATATTTCTATGAAAAATTTGACGATTTTGCTGCACTTCACCAATTTTGTTGGATTTCGAGGTTTTTTGTGCACAAATAAAAAATTCTAATGGAAATTTGGATAATTGTAATCCTTGGTGTTGTTGTTTCTGTTTGAAGAGAAGAAATTTGGGGCTTGCGGTGATTTCACCATTTAGTACTCATACCTAGTATATACTTATAATATATCAATATTGTGTTGCCTTCCCTAATATTTTCTATTCAACATATTTAATACTAATGCAATGCATGCTTTATGTTGTTTTAATCTTCTTCACTGTGGACGACATGTATTCAGGTGGTGGTTTATCAGATAATGAGGGTGCGAGGAAGCCAACCACACCAAAATATAATGAGTTTGCTCGAAAACATTGCTCTTTTATTCCTAGGGCCAAAGAAATGGTTGACTGTTGATTAATATCAATGAAAAACTATTAACCCAAGTAAACTATTAAGGGGAATACCCTACATATCCTATATATTATTTTATAGCACAAATACATACATGCATGCATATAGAAAATGCTTGCAAAATTGCATAACTTAAATCCTAAATTTTGTCATCAAAATCCCTAGGAAACACGATAGTTTCTACCTCCCACATCAAGGACCCCCACACCTACCCCCATATAAAATTTTGCTGCATAAAATGATGCATTTAGATGTAGAGATCATAGTTGCAAAATTTCATGGCTTAATTTATTCATTATGGGGTCAAAACGGACACAATTGCATTTATTGGATCTCCATTTCCACGCTGTCAAACCGACATCGAAACGCATACCTCATTCCTTGCCCGCAACCATGACCCGAGTCTATGGTAATCAAACTCTTTCCTTCTATACTTATTTTGTTCGAGTATATATCTATATATATGGAGAGAGAGAGAAAGAGAGATAAGAAAGCGAGATAAAAACCCTAATTTTTAAACAATTACATGTAGATCCCCTAAACTGTATGGGTAGTTACAAGTTCTTTTTGATGATAAACATTGACAATGCTACAAACTTGTGATTGTTTTCCTACCACTGTGCACTTTTATAGCGCTTTCTCTCTTTTGTACACCTCTATCTACCATGCTCAATACGATAGTATTATTTGTTTGTTTACCGACGTTTCTAACCGCTAATCCTTCATTCTAAGTGTCGTGCTTAAACTTTAGTACATCATAGCTATCGACAAAATAAAGATGACCTCTATGGTCATTTACAATGACATGCTACATTTTCCATCATCAAGGTGAATGACACAACTACATGGTTTTTGATGAATGTCATGTTCACCTTCCTGGAGTTCCACAACAAATTGAATTATATTTTACTAAAGCCTCTCCAATCAAACCTCAAGATAATCCCATGCGGGTAACAGAAAATAGTCAAATACTCCATCGGCTATGGTGTAGCATGGAAACCCATATTGCCGTCAAATACACGTGGCACCTAAATGCCAAAACTATGTGGGTAGGGGTGTAAATGGTGCGGGTACGATGTAGGTCTGGCCATACCCATACCCATACCCATACCCATACCCATACCCATACCCATACCCATACCCATACTCATTTAATTTAGCGGGTCCGGTTCCGGTTCTGGACCCGCATAATAAAAATCTAGACCCGCACCATGCGGGTATGCGGTTCTATATAAAATATCATATTGTTTATGTAAGAAAAGTTACGACTATGTTCTATATATTTTTATACAACGAGATATTTTTATTACATAGGATATTAACATGCAATAGTTATATTAAATAATACAATACTTGGTAGATTGAAGATTAAATGATTTAGTTTTTTACATATTTGTAGTCATCGCCATAGTATTTTATTATCTAGCATATCCTGTACCTATTTTGATTTTGAGTTTACATATGTTACTTATTATTGTAATTAGAATAGTTAATTCTCAATTAGATAACTAATCTCAACCTTATTATTATTAGAGTAGGATATAATCTCTAGTATTATATTAGCTAGACTAGAAAAATATGATAAAAATAACATATTATCTAACTAGTTATATATATAGCATGTACACGGGTCTAGCAGGTCTAGGTCCAAGTATACCTATTAGTGGACCCGCTTATATGCCGGTCTAAGGGTATACCGGTCTAAGGGTATGCGGGTACAAGAATTTAAACCCGTGATGGGTTTTTAAAGGGTCCAGATTTACGGGTTTGCGGGTCTACCCGTATCCATTTACAACACTATATGTGGGATGAGATTAAGTAATTTGATACCTAGGAGAAGAACAACCTGCGCCTCTACAACTTTGTGAATTTTTTTTTCTCTGAATATGAGGGAGATAACACTGTGAAGGTATATTATAATGAGATAAAAGCACTCGTCAATCAACTCAATGACTTCTCTCTCACCACATCAGTAGACGTCTCCAAAGAATGAGTCCATAATGTCCGGTTGGTTCCTAAATGATCTCCATCCCTGCTACGCAACCATCCGTCGGCTACTTATAGGCACTGATTCTCTTGCCTCGAATAGGCTCATGGGAGATTGTCTCAATTTGACATGCCCCATACCTCCACCTGCTCCACCTCATCTGTAGCTTGTAAGACTCATGTGCAACTAGAGGCTATGGTAGAGGCAGGGGGCTGTCCAAAATGCACATATTGCCGCAAGATTGGTTGCACCAAAGATGCATGGCACTCTAAACATGGCTACCCACTCACTTATATGGCTCAGGCCCCACGAATCTCATTAACTACTGCTATTGAAGCAACATCTGCATGCTCCACTTTTGTAGCTCTCACCATTAAGGACTATGCCCAGCTCATCCGAGCCTCACAACAAGTTGGTGATTTTCCTCTGCATGCTTAGCTAGGGCCTCCATTTGCGTACCTTGCACAATCAAATAGGTAGATTGACGACTCTTCCGTGTATCCTCCCCAAGCCAATCTGCTCACCTTGTAATCGCACACCAAGGTAACTCTGGGTCCACCATGCTCGCTTCACACTCCAACTGGATTGTGGACTTGCGTGCAAGTCAACTTATAATTTGATGCCACATCTCCTTCAAACATGTTACTCCCATATTCCTCACTCGTCTGTCACACTGGTAGACAGTTCTACTAGAACAGTTAAATAGTGCGGCTCCATCCCACTCACTTCCTCCACTAAACTATATTTTGTCCTCTATATTCCAATTTTCCATATAAATTTTTTTTTGCCTAACTTGTTGATTCATTGAAATGCACAAAATCTTTAGACCTACATGTTTTGTTTTACATGATTTGAGGAATATGGTGATGAGTGGACAGGGAGCCCGCTCTAGCAATCTTTGACTCCTTGCTCATACATCATCTTCTGCCACCTTCATTACGCGTTCCCGCTGCAGTTTGGTCATTTCCCTCAAAAAGAATTGGAATTGTTAACCTCTCTGTATCTTCCCTTACTTCGCTACCTTGTGAAGCATGTCATTTGGGCAAACTCCATCGATTGTCTTTTCCTACCTGTAGTAAAAAACAATTTGTGAAACCTTTAAAACTTATTCATAGTGATGTCTGTGGATAACTTTGTACTACTAGTTTCGATGGATATCAATGTTTCTTGACCTTCATTGATGATTTTCTCAGATGACTGGCTTTTCTTAAGAATCATGGAGAAGTTTTTGCCAAACCGTGATTCTTGTTCAATTTAAATCTGCCACTAAAATCCTTAGAATCGAAAATGCTTTGAGTAAGTTCAATATATGGGTTCCTGTTTTTACTGTGATGTTAGTTTGATTCACCAACACTCTTTTTTGCCCGTACCCCACAATAAAACAGAATGTAGAATGCAAGAACCACCACTCGCTTGACACCACACGGTCCTAAGCAATTCATGCTAACTTACCAAAATGTGTTTGGTCCAAGGCCATGTTAACATCATGTTTTTAATCAACCATCAACCAATCCTCTATCCTAAAAGGAAAATGTCATGTTCTTCCATTTACCCCCAGAAATAATGCTTCTCTCTTCCTGCTTGGATTTTAGAATATGTCGCTATTGCACACAACTTTAATCCAGACCTGAGAAACTATTCCCCGAGCTATCAAGATTATCTTCTTGGGACATTCTCAAATTCAAAAGGGCTATAATTGCTTTGATCTTGTTACACAACATATGCACTTTTCTGTTGTTGTCACTTTCTACGAAGGCCAACCCTTTATCTCCACCATCACTACCCCGCTCTCATGAAGACCTGATTTTGTATCTTTCCATTAGACTGTGATCCTGCTCCATATTGTGCTCAACATACCCCACCTGCATTCCCTCGACCACCTCCATAAATCTTTCCCAACATGATAATCGACTTAGAATAGGTTCCTCCGCCATCATTATCTACTCCCAACAAAATTCAATAAACCAGTAGCTCTTCAAAAAGGTACCTGCTTCGGCACCATCAAACATCATATTTCTCATACTCGTTGCCTTACTCATTTATCTTCCTTTTCCTAATCCTTTTCCTCTACTGTTGACTCTACCTCTATTCATAAAATTCACTTGGCCGCCCTTAGTCATCTTGGTTGGAGCTACGTGGTTGATGAGATGGAGGCTCTACGAGCAAATAACGCCTACGAGTTAGTTGATCCTCCTCCCGGTAAAAACGTTGTTGGATGTCGTTGGGTTTTCTCCAATCACACACTACTTCCATGGGACAACTTAGCGCTTAAAGGCACATCTTGTAGCCAAAGAATAAACTCAGACCTTAGGGTGAGCGTCTTTGAAAGTTTCTTGCCAATGACTGAAATTGCCTATGTATTCATTTTTATCTCCCTTGGTGCCAACTTTGATTGGTCCCTAGACCAGCTTTAGATCAAGAATATCTTTACACCAGTTGAACATGAAGAATGCCTTTCTCTACGGCAATGTTTATTAAAGAAGTATACATGCATCAACCTTGTGGATTTGTTGTTAAGAGGGAGTATGCTACCAAAGTGTGTCATCTCCACCGATCCCCATATGGCCTAAAACAATCTCCTCGGGCCTGGTTCAAGAAACTCAGTACAATTCTTGAACGAATGGGATTGAGGCGGTCTGCCAATGATCACTCACTTTTTTCTTTTTATTCCCAACGAGGACACATTATTTGATGTCTATGTTGATGATATTGTGATCACTGGTAATGATGCACCAGGAAAATCTGATCCAAAGTTGGCTTTCCCACTCAATTTTTATACTAATGATCATGGGAATCTTCGGTATTTTTTTGGCATTGAAGTTCTTCCATCAAGCAATGGATCAATCTCTCTTAAAGAATATACATGTCACAACCTATTAACAAAGAGACACATGACTGATGCAAAACTTATTGCCATTCCAAGGGACTATCACTTGAAGACTTTGAATGGAGGGGAGCCATTCCCAGGCCCAGTATCATGTAATAGTTAGGAAACTAATCTACTTAACATAACATGCCCCAATATTTCCAATGTGATTGAGGTTGTTTGTCAACACATGTGCACACCTCTTCAAACACAATGGACCAATATACAACGAATCTTGAGATGCTTAGAAAGCATCCCAGGGAAAGATCTGTTTTATGAGTGATCTCAACAAAAAGTCCTTGATTATCACGGGATACACAGATGCAGATTGTGTTGGAGACCGGCAAGATAGGATATCGACATCCAAATGTTGCATCCTACAAGGAAATCACCATGTTGCTTGGAGGAGCAAGAAACAAACTGTAGTCGCCCACTCAAGCAACCAAAGCTGTATATTTCACCAAGGCACATGCTTGTGATTTGCAGTGGGTCCAGTCCATCCTAACTGAGCTCAAGATTCATGTCCAACAACTAGCCTCATTATATTGTGATAATCAAGCTGCTAGCCACATTGCAAACAACTCGCTTGTCCATGTGTGCACCAGAGCATATTGAGGTTGACTGCCACTTTGTACGTTACTCGTCCATACGTGAAGACCGATGATCAAGTGGTGAACATCCTTGCCAAACCACTACTTCCTGCTCTTTTTCAATATATGAATAACAAGTTGAGATCAGACCATACATGCTCTACATCTTGAGGGGGAAACTTAGCATAAGTGGCTTGTTAATTAGTGGGGACCCATTTATGTTTGCTTGGGTTTAGTTGTACACTTACGTGATCCGTTTCTCACGTCAAAAGATTCATGTAACTCTCTCTCTCCTAGAATTGGGATATTTATTCTTGTGATTTGCAGTGGGTCCAGTCCATCCTAACTGAGCTCAAGATTCATGTCCAACAACTAGCCTCATTATATTGTGATAATCAAGCTGCTAGCCACATTGCAAACAACTCGCTTGTCCATGTGCGCACCAGAGCATATTGAGGTTGACTGCCACTTTGTACGTTACTCGTCCATACGTGAAGACCGATGATCAAGTGGTGAACATCCTTGCCAAACCACTACTTCCTGCTCTTTTTCAATATATGAATAACAAGTTGAGATCAGACCATACATGCTCTACATCTTGAGGGGGAAACTTAGCATAAGTGGCTTGTTAATTAGTGGGGACCCATTTATGTTTGCTTGGGTTTAGTTGTACACTTACGTGATCCGTTTCTCACGTCAAAAGATTCATGTAACTCTCTCTCTCCTAGAATTGGGATATTTATTCTTAAATCTAATCAACTTGGATTATTAATCCTAATTCCTGTCTACACTACAGATAACAATTTTGCATTAGATATAACTTTGTATTAATAATACTAAAAGAGTCACTGCCTGCTAAGATATCATCATTAATTTTTACATAAACAAAATGATCTCAGTGGGATCTCAAAACCCCCACAATTACAGAGCACTTGAAATAGTTGTTAAACTAGGCTTGAGGCCTTTGTTTAAGGTCATGCATTGCCTCCATCAGTTTGCATACTTTGCCTGAGAACTCGTGGGCAACAAACTAGGGTGTTTTGTCTGTGTAATCAGTTTCTTGTAGGACCTCATAGAAAAAGACATTTTGTATCTAAATGGTAAAAGATCATTTATTATTCATAACCAGAAGGCTCAGAATATGCACAGAATTCAATTGAACAAATGCAGAAAAAGTTTCAAATTTGTAAACTCCAAACTCGAGTATATTCTCTTGCAACTCAGCAAGCCTTTGGCCGCTCAATTGGTCCATCAGGAAGGTAGCAATAAGGATACCCAGCGGAAAGCTACAGTTTCGCAGTCCAAAGGAAGGGAAAGAAGATTCCATGCGCCCTAAGAGATTAAGGAACATATTTCCTTCTGGATGGCATCGTCTACACAAAATAAAAAGGAGCTTATGTAATAGTCTCTGGAATAAAAACATAGGCCAAAGTAACAATAAGTTGTTTCATTTGTTTACTTAGGTGATCAGTGAAGATACACCAACATATACAATATCTTATGAAAGAATAGGGTTTTTTGCTGAAAGCAATAGGTAAAATCAAAGTAAACTCATACAAAGGATGGAGTAGGAATGGTACTGTTATAGAAATCTCCAAACCGATCTTGGGGCAAAGCAAGATCCATGCCATGAGATATTTCAGGTAGATATCCTTGCTTCCTGCATTCATAAGCCTTAACAACAAGAGGTGGCATGTTATCAAATGTATCGGAAGGAGAAGACATGATACAGACAGGAAGATGTACACCTGAAGAAGAATTATTGCATTGGATAAAGAATGGCATACCTTAAGAAAAAGGGACAATGCACCGACATATATTTGTTTCACAATATGATCACAACAAAAATACATCTTTTGTCTGTGAGGACATCAAGAAAATGACAAATGGGTAGGAGTAAAAGTTTGTCTTGGCTAGGGTGGGAATTTTGAACAAAGCAAAAACAACCAAATATATTAGGTGGTAGTGCAAAAAATGCTCGTGGGTTTAAAAGTTCGAATGTGATATCGTTATTGAGTACATAAGATGGCATGTGCTCAATTAGGTAGTTGGTACTTAGAACATTTGGTGGGATACATCTAATAGGTGGCGGTTTTTACCTTTGATAACTGCCTTTCGTTGTGGAATACATCAGAAGTTCGGTAAATAATTCCGTGAGAGGTGCACAATTTTTTAAATCTATGTTGCTTCAATTTCAGAGCATTACCAGTGAGAATATGTTTAAAAGAAGCAGGAAACTGATATTAGATTTCATTATTTGAATAATCTAATAATAGATTGATCTATTCGTAGGTAGACCGAAGTGGCTCCAGAGTCCATACTAGTCATCTTAAAGATGGAAAATGATCAAACTCCAGTCTAAGCAGAAACCTCACATGGACCACATTCGTTAGTGTGGGTGAATGAAAATATATTGACTCATTTTATTGGCTTGCTTAGGCATAGTGACAAAGTTGAGTTTCGACAAAGTTTTTGCTTGCTTGAACAAGTCCTAATTTGAGAAATTAGGGGAAAATTGTTATAATTCGGTCAACGATTCAGGAAAAACTTGGAACACGTTAGATCTGTAAATTATGTGTAGGTACTTACGGATGTTTATGCACAGGTATGTATATGTATATCAGTATATGATATATATGTATGCACATATATATATCTGGATGTAAATGTATATGTACAACATAAAAGATCCCATAAATATGGAAGAGATTACTATTTTGCAAGATATAGAGAAGCAGCCTTTACAGTTGTAGTGTACAAAAGGGAGAGGGGATGTGTGATGTTGGAATCAATTAGGATGCATTATAAGAGGACCACCAAACTTGTTAAAAAAAAGCTTAATATGAATAACTTTGAAAATCTTTTATAAAGTATCTAAAAAATCATGAAATTTAAAATCGTGAAAAGTTGCTGACCGAGTTTTGTTCCAGAAGAATATTATGCTAAACAAAAAATCATGAGAAGTTGTGACTTTATCTAAAAAGTCGGAGACTTTTGTTACTAGGCGCTTAGCAAAAACAAATCAATAATGTTTCCTAGGTTGACAACTGTCATAAGATTGGGCAGGAAGACTCGGGGACAAAATAGTCAGCTTCGATGGAGATGGATAACCCAAAAAAGATGCTAGTGTTGTAGGTAGGTTGAGGTAGGCTGGAGCTAGAGCAACAACAAGACTTGCCCTCTTGGTTTATAAGTAATATAGACAACATCCACCTTTATTTCCCCCTCCAGTTATTTTTCTTGTCATTAGATTTTGCAAGATGAACAAGGAAGGTCATAGTAATATCTACGAATTTGGTGAATTTACTAATAGTTACAAAATTTAGGGGAATTTGGGGAAATCAAAGAACACTATGGCACAGGATGGCTAGTCTATCACGTACACCTATTACCAAAGGAGTAGATTCATCTGCTAATATCACAGGTTGATGGGCAGAGTCAGTAGTGGTAAAAAGGCGGCAACTACCAGAGATAATGAGAAGATGCACTAAAATCCAAGATATGACTAGATGACTCAGATGAGCGAGTTTGAAGGCAAGTAAAAGGAGTGTTTCAATAAGTGTTTTATGCGGGGCATATGCGGCTGCATATGTTGTGCGGCCCTCTTGCCAGACTACATATGCATAAGCGGCCCAAAATGCGGTCATGGCCACATATGCAGTCCTGTGCGGGGCATAAGCAGGGTATATGCACCCAATTTTTATTAGAAGTTTTGCAGACTTTTTTTTTTAATTTCATTTGTTTCAATTTAATTTGAACTACTTATTTACCCACACACCCACATGTACATATGTATATATATGTATATCTATTAATACCTTTCAATATCTATCTATATCTATTTTTTTGTAGTAATACATCAATGGCATACTTACATATAATACACACATCGTCAAATGTGTAATATTCTATTTTATTTACATGCATATAGTATATATATTGGCATCTACTTACACACATTTCCACATATATAGATATGTTGTATATACATTTACATGTCAATGTGTATAGATCTACATATAACACACATACATGTTTCACATATGCTATTTATGTGTACACATATATGAATAGTTAAATATATTATACATCTATATTTGTATGGAGACTTATAAATATACATAATTTTGTGTTTTACAAATGAAACATATAATTTCTATGCTTAATATATATACATTTATGCTATTCAAAATTATTTTTTTAAAACAATCTAAAAACGCATATACTTCCACATACCACATATACTCTATAAGGTGACCTCTCCGCACACATAAATACCACTTTTTAAAACTATGAACCACCTGGCTGCCGAGCAAGATTGCTCGACAATCAGAAGTAGAAGCTGAGATATGTGTATGAAAAATGGATCAAGGTCTTCATAAACAATCACCATCCTTGATGAAATTGGTAGTGTAGGAGCAGATAATGCGAACACACAAGCCCCTAAAGTAGATGAAACCTGATTAAAAGTAGATGAAACCTGATTACCCACTCAGGTCTCGTGTGTTTCTCCCAATATTTTTCATCAACATGATTTGTGTGGCAACAATAAGAGCAATAGCACTCTGCTCCAAAGGTATAGCAACAAAGCTTTTACGTCTAGTAGGAGGAGCTTGTTGACGACCTCAACTGTAGCCTGAAGATATTGCTAAATCAGAAAGCGTTAGGTGATGATACAGTAGTTATTGTGTTGGTGATACAACTGAGCATACACCTCTTCGATAGATGACATATATTTTTGGATGAAATTTCAAAGATTGGTGCTTATAGATGAAAATAGTCATGAAGGAAATCTGAAGACCATTTTCCAATTATGCAGAAGCCATCACTCAAGTTCTAAGGTTAGAGGTTGGCTGTTCACAACCCTTGCATCCCTTATACGCTGGACGATTTGGAAATGCAGGTGTACAACAAGTTGGAAGGCAACAAGGGATCTCTTCAGAAAGAATGGGACAATTTCACCTCTATTGTTAACCACAGCCTTTCTAAACTTTATTTCAGGCACAATGAGGCATCAGAATTCTATAGATCCATGGAGGAATATGGTATTTGAACATCCGATTAGACTCAAACGCATCAAGATGTATAAGGGGCACCAGGGGGACCTTATAAATCTGAAACTAAATCTGACCGTCTGATGGATCTAGAAGGTGGACTGCTGGCATCACAAGAAATAATTATGTTTATATGAGGCTAGCCTTCAGATATCGGCTTAATGGGGCTACCTATACAGAAGCCTTAATACAGGGATTCATAGTGGCCTTCAAGATGAGCATAATCTGAATATTTTGATTGTGGATTTGGATGATAAGATGGTTACCAACATGATTTGGAGTGACAGCCCTAGTCCATGAAATCTTGTCCCTTATGTGAGAGAGATTAGAAAGACAGTTGGACTTTCTCTATTATTGGTTATTACATCCCTAAGGTAGTTAATACTCTTACAAGGGAGATTGGCAAATGGGAAGTTGCTTTGGAAGATGAATTGGTGTATTTAGAACCAAGGCATCTTCCAATGAGGATCGGGAGCCTTATGGTTCTGGATAGCAGAGGTATCATCATCGTCATCATCATCTAAGACTCAATCCCAACTATTTTGGGGCCGGCTACATGGATCCTTAGTTTCCATTCAGCCAGCTCTATCATGAGTCATATTCTTGTTGAGATGTAGAGATTCAAAATCTCTCTTTATAAGCTCTTCTCATGTTACTTGAGGCCTTCATCTTCTTCTATTAATTGTGCTTGGCTCAATAACATTGCTTTGTATAGGCACATTAGTCGTCTGCGTTGCACATGTCCATACCATCGGTGAGGAAGGCCGGCTTGCACGCCTTATAGCTGGAAGGAGCCAACGACTTTTCTTGTACCTGGAGGGGAGGCCAACAGTGTTCCCATTTCTGGGGAGAGGCTGCTGATCTCCCTATGACTGTAGGACAGGACAACGACCCCCTTTTACGGAAGGACGAAGTGACAACCTCCCTCCAGTCAACAATGTCGAGCAGCGCAGAAGAGAGAGAGAGAGAGAGAGAGAGAGAGAGAGAGAGAGAGAGAGAGAATGATCAACCCTTTTATAGTTCCTTCTATGATACCATGTAAAGAGCAAAAAACTTATTAATTCTATTGATATGATGCTATTTATTGATGAAATGGGGTTGCATTTAAACCCTGCATATACTAGGAGTATAAATATAAATGGTAAGAAGCGCACACATTCATCTATACCAACTGGGGGATTTTCATTTCTTTTTATAATAGTAATCATATGAAATATGTAATACGAGAATTGCTCTTTTGTGGCGTACTTGATCTCATGCACTTCATTTCATTATATGCCCTTGTATCATGTACTTTCTCTGTCTATTCGACCCATTAACTTTGACACACATGCAGTGATACGAAAGGGTACATTTGCCAAATACGACTACGGATATTGGGGAAACCTGAAAAAGTATGGAAGCTTGCGTCCTCCATCTTATGATCTCACTAGCATTCCATCGTCAATACCCTTGTGGATGGGTTATGGTGGCACTGATGCTCTGGCAGATATTACTGATGTAGAGAGGACCATCAGCGAGTTAGGTGTCCGGCCGCAGTTGCTGTATCTTGAGTCATACGGTCATATGGATTTTATCATGGGCACATACGCAAGGACTGATGTTTATGGTGAATTAACCAAATTCCTTCTGTCATTTTGCAGCCTGCGGTCTGCCTCTTGAATTGTAAGGTATGTTTCATAATAGATAAACTAAAATGTAAATATGGAAGGTATGAAATTTGTCATGCTGATCGTGGGAGTATGAGCCTACCATCCTCTTGTAACTGTGACAATATGAGCATTACATCTATATCTGGAGGGAGGATGTTTGCCAAAGTCTTGTTCTTGCCAATTGGATGATCCTGCTGGGTTCTGATTAAGTTTCGGAAGAATTACGAATCAGATGTTAATATTATTATTAATCGCACATCAAGAGTTGAGATGACAAATGTTACTAAACTAAGTATATTACTCACATATTTGTAATATTATTTGTTTGTCAAACGAATATTGGCATAAAAAAAAAACAGATGTAATGCTTCTTGGATCTGTTAGTCCGTACTTGAAGTTTGCGTATTTCCGCTTGAAATGGTTGAGAAGTCGCTTCTATATTTGATCGATAATTTTCAGCCATGACTATAGTGAGAATGAATCGTCATGGAGCAACAATTTTTTAACCCACTAAAACGGTCCCCTTCCCTGAATTGTCATTGCTACTTTCAACCTGTTCAAAAGAAATTGCTCTCAATATAACGACAGAGAGAACTCGGAGGAACGAATTGCCAGGGAACAAGGGTTTCTTAACCTGCCAAACACGGACCCCTTCCCACAGAAAAACATATACACAGACACTGTTACAACCCCAATTTTTGGGTTTATATTGATTGAAATACAAAATTTTCAATAAAAGGTACATGTACGAAAATTGTATGATTATGTTCAATGAATGGGTTTCTTTTGCAATTTTTCCTTTGAAGGTGTGATTTCGTGGATCCTAATGTATTAGTGAGTCCAACATGATAAAAGAGAAAGAAAGTTGAAAGAAAACAAATAATGCATGAATAAGAAAAGAAATTGAGATAATGATCAAAATATGAGAAAAATGTATAAAAGTTGTATGATTGATCATCATGAATGGTATTTCAAATCCACATGGTTTCTAATGATAAAAGGAATCCAAATAAAGGAAAATAAGAGAGTAGGTGAGAGAAAATAAGAATAAAATATGCTTTATTAAGTGATAACTTGCACATGAAGAAAAGTCACTTTCACTTTCGAATTATGACTCCAAACTTGGCACGTAAGAAGATTAAGCCATTCATGAGTTCCCCTCAAAATTTGAGATTAAGAGGAGGTTTGGTTTGAGAGTTATGATTTTTCAAAGAAATTCTAAAGTGAGAGGGATAATCATGTGTCACATTTATTTTCCTGATTTAAGTCGATTTTCAAATCGTGAATTTAGTTGGATGCGTGGCACGTCAGCAGTTGGATGAAATCCAAGGGCTATGGCATTGTCACCTACCTCGTGTCAGATCGGGAGGACTGGGAGATCTTTCCCTTTGATTTGCTCGTGACTCCGGGCATGGGAGCACCTAGGAATAGGTCCTCTGGCTTCAGGAGGTCCTAGGGATCCCATCCATACTAGGATTTGAGACCTGTCATGGTATGTATGTGATTTCCCTAAATCGAGGAGGTCCATCGATGACCCTGCCCTATAAATAGTGGGCCACACACCCTCTTCGAAGACCCAGAGCACGTTGTTTTGTTCGAGCAGAGTGAGCGAGTTGATGTGAGCATCCAATTGCTACGAAGAACGCGATCTTCACCTTAGTCTAGTGGCTTCTTCTCATTGGAGAAGAGCAACTCTGTCCCGATGATCCAGTTGAGCCACGAAGCAACTGAAGAGTACTTTGAGTCTGGGAGGCCGAGACGAAGGTGAAAGTAGTCTTGCCTTGCGCCTAGGAGAAGCGTAGCACTAAGTCAAGAATCGAGTTGATTGTCGGCTCGTGTGAGAGGAGGAATGCGAGGAGGAAAGATGACTTGTAGAAGACCATCCTGCCCTTGAGCGCGCGTGAAAGAGGTAAGGGAATTTTGGTCTTTTTGCACCGTCTGTTTATTCGAGCGGGCGAGTTGTCTCGCCGGACCGGGTGCCGAGGTGGCACAAGTCGATTGGCTCAAGCTTGGCCCCGCTGGCGCGGCTCAAGTGAGTCGAATAGGCATACATGACAATCTCTGATTGGCCAAAAAAGAGTTTTATTTATAAAATCATAACTAATTATGAGTTTATCCGATGATGACATGTTATATATGAAAGTTGATCTAAAAAATGTAGAATTCAATATAAATGTAATTAAAGCCTGATTCAGCTTGCAACTCGAAAAGTTTATACCTTTAATGGTTCTAGTAATGAAAACCCTAAGATTTGATGATAATTGGATTTAATGATTTTCTTTGAATAGTTTAAGCTAATATTAACATGTTGTCAATAAAAGGAATATTTAGAACTAAAAAGATGATCTTTGTGCATAATTGACTTAATTTAGGGTTTCATGTATATGGAAGTGCATAAATGAGCCTAGAAACCCTAATTGGTAATTATGACTTTTAATGGTTTTAATTACGAAAATCCATAAGTGAGACGGAGATATGATGTTCTAAAGACAATTTGAGATTAAAGACCCTTAATGTGGATAATTTGAGTAATTAGGGTTTTTATGAGTAGAAAAGTTGTTTTAGGGTTTGTTGACCTAAAAAGGATAAAGATTGAGAAATTAATCAAAAAAACCCTAATGAATCCTAATGAGGCTTAGAAACCTTAGAAAGGTGTCCCAAGTCAATAAGGAGTTGTTTGGGATGTGATGGTAACAATTAGGTATTATACATATTTTCAGGATCAAGGGTTGCTTGATTGATTGCTTGGCTTGCTTGATTGGACATCTAGTTGGATTTGGATATATTACTTCTTTTGAGACTTCAAATCAGGTATGTGGTTACTATTATGGTTAATCGCTTTAGTTTTACGGTGATTTTTGAGGTTTTATCGATTGCTTGAAATTAAATGTTTGGATGACTTTATATCTTGCAATCTATAAAGTGATTATGATTATCACCATATATTGCTTATGACTTGCCCGAACCTGCATACCACCTCTGGATTTATGATCTATGATTTATGATGATCAAGCCCTGGAGCTGGATGGGAAGACTACATGACACCTAGAGAGGTGGCCCACAAGGTAATAAGCTCAGGATGAAGAAGGTAGCCTAAATTCCATTGCAAGGACTAAACCCTAAGAGAGGGTATACCAGAGGATGGGTACAATGGTTGGGAAGTCATAATGAAAACGTAAATTTTGATTGGCAATAAATATTTGATGTGGATACGTTGTTACAATATATGTGCAAGATTTTGGTTCCCCCACATACCAGTATTATATGTTATATAGATCGACGTTTTATTTGTCCGTGTTTTGGGAATACATGAAAGTGGATGAACATTAAAAGTGGCATTTGGAGAATAAAGCTAATTAAAGATCATAGGATTTAGCTAGATAGAACTCCACTATGGGTAAAGTCCCAAACTCCTAATTTTTTGAAAGGTATGTGAAAAGATTTTTTTATCCTACTTTAAGCTTAGTTGTAGTTGAATTTATTAATTATTTTTGATTATTTGTGAAACTAGTTGATCCTGTTTTGGGATAACGACACCAACCTCTTAGCCTTCCTTAAATGGGGGTTGCTGAGGGGTGGGGTCGTTACATTTGGTATTAGAGAATGGTTTTCCATCCAATCTCTAATAATTATTAAAATTTACATACTCTTTAGAGCCCAAGGGAGTTATTAGAGGATTTTCTAAAGATGGAGGTGTCTAGAAAATGATCATGATCTGGAGACTGACAAGATTTTCTTCCGCCTCTGTAGTCAGTTTATGAGGACCCGTTGAATCTGTGTGACTGCCTAGCCAAGTTCTGAGGATTTGAATCGAAATAAGATACCTCTAGGTCTTCCCATATGCTTTCATCCCTTCTCTATCTTTTTCACAAAGAAATTATAAGTGCTTAGGGTTTTCTCTCTCTCTCTTCACCTCCGCTTGAGCTTGAGGGTTAAGAGTGCTAAGGATTCAAGAATCCTCCACCAAATAATAAAAAGCATGTAAACAAGATGTCATGGACATAAGTTTTAATGATGGAACTTAGATTGAGGTTAGTTACATTGGCATGGCCATGTTGTTGTGCCTTTGGATACCCTTCAGGAGAACGTTTGGTTTAAACCATCTCGTAGGAGAGGGAGAAGCCTCCAGGGAGAGGAAGAGACCTGATGCATCCTCTGAGGATGATGCTCAACCCAAAACCTTAAGAAGTGGATAGAGAAAGAGAAGACACGATGAGTTGGATATCATAGTTGACCACACATGCAATTATGTGGGTTAGACATGCATGCTTTACATAGAGGTTTTGAGTACACATGAGAAGTATAGATTGTGAGTGGTTGCTTGATCCGTAGTGCCTTTTGCTGACCTGACCTTGGGTGGGACATGCCTGTTAAGGGTGAGGGATAACTCCCTCATTGAGAAGGTTAGTGATGACCATATAGGAACCCTAACAAACATATATGAGTGGAAAAGAGGCATGCACCTACATAGAAGTGAGTGGCAACAATGCTGGCAGTAGGTTTTAGGCCTAAGCCCGAAGGGTTATGCTTGATAGTTTATGAGATAGGCATGCAGAGGTTTGAATGATGTTGGCTAGACATAAGTTTTGATAGTGCATTTCATCTAGGTAGGGATAGATGTGTATCCTTAAGATCTTAACCCATCTTCTGAGAGAGAACCTCTAGTGGTAGGACTAGTTATAGGGTTAGCTCTAGAGAGAGAGAGCGAGACCCCAATGAAGAAGGTTGGAGACCTAGAATCTGAGACATGAGGAATCATGGGAAGTTTGGTATGATGTGGCTTAGAATAGACGACCCTGAGTAGATGTATGTGGTTGCCTCATGCATGATCCTTAGATGCTTGTCATACCTTGGATGCCTTTAGAGGAACTAAACCCTAGAAAAGAGAAATAGGCTTTCTGAACAAGGGTATAGATGATATGTGTGCCTACCTTTTAGGTGTAGGAAAGAGAGTTCCTAAGACCCTGAGGAGGTATGGTATGATAGCAAGTTGTGAGGCCCCACACCCAATTTCTTGTCCTTGTGTAGGACTTTGAGGGTTTTTCATGTGGGAGAGTGTTAGGAAGTATATGCCATATCTTGTATAGGTCTGGTTCATGTTTGAGCAGCTGAGCATGCAGTTGAGATATAGCTGATGCATAAGAGGTGAACCTGGGGTTCCTAGACTAAAGAGGGGAAGTAGTAGTACCTGGTGCACATAATGCTCACGAGGCTGAGTGAGCTCATAGGAATTAAGCGTGGCACCCCTCCATATATTGGAACAAAAGGAAACCCCACTTGAATTGAGATATATGATTGATGAGCCACTCACACAAGTTAGTGACATATGTATGTATGATATGGGTCCAACCTTGAGGAATGATGAACATGTATGATATGCCAAGGGACTTAAAAATGGTTTAATAGGTGTCTGCTTGCTAGCTACATGCATAGGTAGCATGATAGGAGCTAGGCTTATACATAGTGGTATAAACCTTAGATGCAAGAACGTTTTGTGAACTCTTTTACTATCAAGTGATAGCTTTCTCCTGTCCTGGGAAGAGACCCTTCTTGTAGGAGTGAGCACCAACTCTTGTTTAGGTTTGAGGTAACCTTAAGAGGTCACTTATAAGAGCTTGAGAGGCTAAGTGGAAGAGCACATAGCATGAGTATGAATCTATAGACCCATCTATAGCCATCTCAAAGGGGCATACATGTAAGCGTCATGTAGGTAGCCTGTATGGGGCCAGACCGAGATTGGTAGGTCACCATGATTCCCATGAAGGGATGTAAGGTTAACCATGAGTGCCCAAAGAGATGATGGAGATTCGGGTGAGGATTCAATAATGAAATGTGCTTGAGTATCAACAAAGGAACCATGAGCTATAATAGAATCTTAAGTCAATGCTAAGGTCAAGTAGGGATAAGACCGATGGAAGTAGGAGTTGTCTATTCCCTGAATGCACAAGACCATAGGGTCGGGAGGTAACAAATACCTTTTCCCAAGGCCCATGGGTTAGGAGGTTGGCCACCTTCATGAGTTCATGAGGCCTAAGGGGTAAATGTGAAAGGCACTCCCTAGACGCATGAGGGTAAGGTCAACCCAAAAGTATCGACACCCTAGAGACCTTGAAGTAATGACTAAGGATTGTATATATGAGTAATATTAAGACTCAAAAGTGATGGGAAAAAGTCTTCCCATGGCTGTAAACATAGAATTGAGAAATTCATGGTGTGGAGTGATGAGAAGTTTGTTTCAACTTAGACTGGAAAGTGTAATGACGATGTGTGATGCACCATTTCTACTCTTAGAATGGGATGAACTCTGTATTTGGACTGCATCCAAATGCTTATTTCATTCTGGTTATGGGTGTGAGAGACAGGACAAAACACATGCCATACTAAGGATAAAGGTGATATGAGTTGAAACCTTTCTATGATAATTGAGGATGGAAGAAGTACCACACCCTTTTGGAAGTATATTGGATAGATGATATGGAACCATAGATGAACTAAGGTAATCATAATATTAGGACATACTTGTCAAAAGCAGTTCAGATTTTATGAGTTAAAGATTGGGTTTGATAACCGAGATGATGGATGCAAGAGATTGAAGTTTACCTAACTCAAACAGACCTAAACCCCAGAACAAGGACGATGAGTGGAGTATATGGAAGAGTATGTCGTCACAATAATCTAGCACACAAGGAAGCTAATGTGGTAACATGTGCTCTTAGCCAAAACACAGTGCAGATGTACAACTGTCTTGCTTAGCCAGTGGAGAGGTTGGAAGAGGTTGCTAGGTGGACCCTACGATCGTGGGAAGACTAGATTGGTGTGTCTAACATACAGATACAAGCAGACCTATTGGTCAAGTTAGTGGTTTCTTGGTTAGCCTAGAGCTTGATGAGATGAAATGTTTGTTAGGGGAACCTCAAATGCACCTATCAGGAAAAGTAGGTGGAGAAATTCATTACTAGAGTGTTTTAGGGTTTCTGAGGATTCACCCTTAAAGAATCATGTCACGCAAGAATCTCTTGATTCTAAGTATACCGTACCCCCTGGTACTACCAAGATGGTTAAGGTTTGTAGCAATACTTTTATGGCCTGGAATGAAGAAGGATATAGAGGCATATATGCGGCCAAATGTCATTGTTGGATCTAGGGCTCTAGAGGGGGATGAATAGAGCTTCAAAAATTCTCACAAGATAGATTATACCTTCAAATTATATCAATAAAAACCAATAACTTAAGTGCAATTTGAAGTCCTAACTAACAAGCATAGAAAGGATGAGAGAAAATGGAACAAGCACTTGACAAGGTCGTTTAGAATGGTTCCACTCTCCAAACTAGGAGAGAGTCAGCCCACTACCTAGAGAGGTCAACCTATAGTACTTTGCAAGTGCTTTACTCTATATATTCACCAATAAGAGTTACAACACAAGACCACCAAAGGACTTACCTATCCAATACATAGAGTCTTCCACCTTACCAAGTACTTACCCATTTTGCAAGAGTCTTTCGCCTTCTTCCAAGGACTTACCTACTCTTGCATAAGTCTTCAGCCTTCAAGGGATTATTCACTCTTCTTAGATATTCAGCCTTTGTCTTCTCCTTCACCTAGAGAACATCTTCACCTCTTATTCAACCTTGAAGAAAAAAAGCAACAACTCTACCTTCACTCGGAGTAGCTTGCTTCACCTTTGCTTCATTGAGGAAAGGAGTAGGGAAGATGGAATGAAATGAGAGCTTTACAAGCACAAAGAAGTAGCTCTCTTACAACTAGCCTATCTCACTCATACTCATGAAATGAAGTGTAAACTAGAGAGAGAAAGTGGCTCAAGGAGTTGAAATACACTCAACTATAGCAATGACTTAGAATAGCATGAATGAACAAACTTGGAATGAACTCCAAGGGGTCCTATTTATAACTGGGGGTGTTCCCTTGAGTGTGTGATCACTTAAGGGCGAAATATAGATGTTTTCCAAGTTGCAACAGATTTATTCTCGCTCAAAACAACTCACCAACGATTATAATCACTTTTTCTACATTTTCTGTACAATACATTCGGTCGAGTTTCAATAAAGGTAACTCGACCGATCCACTAAATGACAAAGCCAATTTTCAAACTATCGGTTGAGTTTGTTCTGGGAAACTCGACCGATGAGCTAAAATCAATTTTGCTTAGTGAGTTGGTCGGTCAAGTTTTGTACGTGTGCAACTTGACCGATGGGTCATCTTCAGAAAATCCATCACTGGATCAGTCGAGTTTCCAACTCGATCAATAAACAACCTATGACAAATTTTCCAAATTGACATTTGAGTGATTAAACCTTGGAATTAAGTGTCCCTAATTTTGTCTCATCTTAGTTGCAAGTCATATCATCAATATAAGTGATTAAAAAACCCATCTAAGGTCATTTGAAGTGATTTTCCAAAACGCACACTTGCATTGCTTTTGACTTGAACTTGAACAAGATAGGGCTTGTATAATTTGATCATTTTCATGTACCTAAAGCTCAAAATCAATCTTAAATAAACATATTAGATACATAGGAATGGAATGGTTAAGTCATTATCAAAATATGGACAATGTAGAACTCTCAAGTCAACATTCTCCCCCTTTTGACAATGACAAACCATTCCTCAATCATATTGAAAAGGATATTTAAGTTATACCTTTGCCTTGTGAATTGTAAGGGGATTCAGGATTTGAACAATGTGAATTGCTCCCCCTCAATCTATGCTTAATCTAACCTACATAGTTAGTTTATCTACACAAAGCAACATGACATATATATACTATATGGTCCTTTAGCAAGTAACATGATAAAGCATATAATGAACAAGAAAAGGATCACATAGGCAATACAAACAATATGGTTGAGCTTCAAAAAATTTGAGCTTCTCTCCCCCTTTTGACATTATAAAAAAGGAAGGGGGGTAGAATAGCACAAAGACATGTCTTCTCCAAGCACAACCAAGCATACATGCACAACATGCAATTTCAACGCATACACCAAACAGAGATAAGAGAAACAAACAATCTAAGTCATAACCAAAATATGGTTAAACATGGCACCAACTCATGAGATATAGTAAATCAAAGAGTAAGTGTACAAAGGATTAAGATTACAACCCAGAAAGAAAGTTCTCAGAAAACAACTACAAGCCAAAACGATGAAAGCTAGATGATAAAATACTAAAACTCAGAACATGTACCCAGATGTTTGTAATACAAAATAGCCTAGAAAGATATATATGATCAACATCTAGACTAAAAACTAGAACAACTAAACACACTACTACAAAACACGTCTTTGGCGTCGGTTGTTTAACCCCTTTTAGCGACGGTTCTCAAACGACGTCTATGTGGGCGCCGCTAAAGGTCAAACTCTTCGGCGTCAGTTTTACAACTGACGCCAAAAGACTTTACGCCACCAAAAATGCGCCAGCAAGGCAACTATAGGCGTCGGTTAGGTCGTAAGCCGACGCCAAAAGGGTTCGCGCCACAAAAAGGACGAAATCTACGACACTTTCAGCGTCGATTTACCAATCAAAATCGACGCCATATTCCCAGACGTCACGACCGTTCTTCCCTACACAGCCGTGTTTAGTACTATCAGTGTCGGTTTTATATGAATAACCGATGCCATTTTCCACCACGGCCGTGCTTTCCTACATGGTTGGGTTGTTTGTCACATTAGGCGGCGGTTTTATACATTAACCGACGTTGTAAGCCTTTGATGACGGTTTTCTATAAATAACCGACACCTTTGTTTTAATTTTTTTTCTTATCAGTTTACAGGCCTATTGTGGCTGGTCAGTAGGATGAGAACCTGCAGTTCAATTTTTCTGAACTGCAAGTTTACGACATCCATTGATATCAGCCAACAAACAGGCCACAAACCTGCAAAATCAAAAAAATATACTTTTCACACAAGTAGATACATTGATACATTCAGACATCAATTCAATTCTCACATTCACACATGTAAAAATATTCAAATACATCTATAAACATTCAAAAATATATAAACATTCAGATTCCTATAACAAAATACATCTATATTCATTTACAAAATACATAAAGTGCAGCACACACAAGTGCTTCAGATTCATATAACAACATGACAGACTAACACATATATAGTGCATAACAACAGCAACGCCGAATTTACATACAACACTAGCTTAGTACATATATAGTGGGACAAAGGTGACGATCCCACCTGCTAAAATAGGTTACCGACAACTACATGTTACGACTGGGGGGTCGTGATTCAGCAACCGTATGCATTAGCAGGAGGACAAACAGATTTCACCGTGGTGAAATCTATTTTTCCTCCTGCTAATGCATACGGTTGCTGAATCACGACCCCCCAGTCGTAACATGTAGTTGTCGGTAACCTATTTTAGCAGGTGGGATCGTCACCTTAGTCCCACTATATATGTACTAAGCTAGTGTTGTATGTAAATTCGGCACTGTTGTTGTTATGCACTATATATGTGTTAGTCTGTCATGTTGTTATATGAATTTGAAGCACTTGTGCGTGCTGCACTTTATGTATTGTATCTGTATCATGCTTCTCTTCATTGTGGCTTCTTTTGTTGTTTCATGCATGGCTTGCTGCCTATATATCTATATAACCTTTGGACCCATTGTGTGGTCGTAACATGTAGTCTTTGGCGAACGCCTGCATATCCTCTTGGACCCATTGTGTGGTCGTAACATGCAGTTGTCGTTGAGCATCGCTGATAGCCTAGTTAGTTAGCACATTCATTTGGTTAGTAACAATAAAGGTTAATCTTGAATAGGTGAATACATAAAAATGTATATTAATTAAATTGGGAGTGGCCCTTAATACCTTGAATTCATCTATTTTTCTTTGGGTAACAAACTCCTCCCAGTCTTTGGGGTCCAAGTAGTTCCATTGCTGTGTGGCTTCCTTCTTCCTATATTTATTTTTCAAAGAGAATACAAACAAAAATTATTAGTGTAGAGTTAGTGAAATACTGATCAATGTCTAGAATTGGAATCAATCAAGAACCTATTCTCAGCATCGCGTATGTAATCTCGGGTGAGATTTGTTCTATAGTTCTTTAGCACCCTCCCACAATGTTTCATTTGTATTAACTAGAAGATAATGAAACATCAAATCTAAAAATGATATTGATATTAAAAAAGCAAACATTTAGCTTCAATAAAAAATATAAACATGCATGCCTCTAAAATTGTGATCTTTTATCAATTAACAATCCTTCATTGTGATCTCCGCGCACATATAAGTCATCATTAGCTTCAATATTTTGTGGAGTTGGAAACCCAACTGATAATGGACTGGAGTCATCATATTTATCATAGTACTCTTCTTCATCTATAGGATCTTCAATGAACTGTCTTTTACCATGAAGAACAACCGACCATTTATCATTTGCAGGATCATCAATATAGAATATTTGTTTCGCCTGTGATGCCAATATGAATGGTTCACCCTTCTCGCCAATCTTTTCAAAGTTCACTAAAGTGAAACCCAATTCATCCACTATAACTCCTTTGGTGTTATCAACCCAATTACATTTAAAGAGCGGAATTCTGAAATCTATGTAGTCAAATTCCCATATGTCTTCAATGACACCGTAATATGACATTTTAGCTTCACGTGGACTCTTATCCTTTGCACTTGTAAAATACATAGTCTACGCTTGAAGAGTGACCCCACTGTTTTGGACGAAACTCTTATCATCTTGGCGCTTTGTGTAATATGTGAACCCATTAATTTCAAACCCTTCATAAGACATAACATTCGGTTTTGGTTTAAAGGCGAGGCATTTGATAGTTTCCGTAATATCATTTGGTGTTTGAGATAGTTGATTTAAGACTTTATCTTCAAACCACTTAGTAAAAGTCTTGTTATGTTCTCTAGCAAGCCACATTGAACTTGCTCGAGGATGTTGTCTCTTGATGAAATTGGTATGTTCCTCGATATAAACACTCACTTCGTCCATGTTGTGTAAAATATACAAGTGACCTTGTTCCAACTGCTCATGGCTGATTACTTTCACCTGTGATCCCAAAATTCCTTTACCCTCCTCAATATTATTGTCATTAACAAGAGTGTTATTACCACTTACAAAGTCATTGCAAAAATCCATAACCTCTCTCACCACATAACCTTCAATAATACTCCCTTCAGACCGATAACGGTTTCGAACATCACCTTTAAAAATGCTCATGTATCGTTCAAAGGGATACATTCAATGCAAGAAAACTGGTCCCAACATTTTCACTTCCCTAGTCAAGTGGACAACAAGATGTACCATGATATCAAAGAACGAAGGAGGGAAATACATCTCAAGCTGACATAGGGTAACAACCACTTCTCTTTGCAAATTATCGAGAGTATCATGGTCAATAACTTTGCTGCATAGACTGTTGAAAAAGAAACAAAGTCTGGTGATTGCAAATCTTACATGCTTCGGAAATATAGATCGAATTACCACATGCAATATTTGTTGCATTAGAGTGTGATAATCATGAGATTTAAGACCTATCAACTTCAGATCTTTCATTGATATCAATCTACAGATGTTAGATGAGTAACCCTGTGGCACCTTAACATTTACCAAGCATTCACAAAAAGCTTTCTTCTCCTTTCTAGACAACGTGTAACAAGCGGGAGGTAAGTATATTCTTTTATTACCCATTTCACGTAATTCTGTTAATTCTGACCTTATTCCCATTTCACGTAGGTCCAATCTGGATTTTATCCCATCTTTAGTCTTACCTGGTATATTTAACAGAGTACCAATGATGCTATCACAGACATTTTTCTCAATGTGCATTACATCGATACAATGTCTAATTGTCAAAGAACTCCAATAAAGAAGATCCCAAAATATTGACTTCTTCTTGAATGAAGAATTGTCACTCCGTGTGGCCATACTACATTGTGATTTCTTACCAAATTCATTGACAATGTCTTTTACTCTTTCATAAACAACATCCACGGGTATAGGTTTAGGTGCACTCCGTTCATCATTCCATCCATTGAATGATTTGCGCTTCCTACGATATGGATGGAATTTTGAAAGAAACCTTCGATGACCAAGATATACAGTCTTGCCGCCATGTTTTAGTCTTATTGAATCAATGTTTTCTTCACATATAGGACACACTTTAGCTCCTTTGATACTATATCCAGACAAATTCCCGTATGCTGGAAAGTCATTAATAGTGCAAAACAACATAGCGTGCAAACGAAATGTCTCTCTTCTTGAAGCATCATAGGTCATCACACCTTCAACCCAAAGTTTCTTTAAGTCATCAATCAGAGGTTCAAGATAAACATCGATATCATTTCCAGGTTGTTTAGGGCCCGATATCAACAACGACAGCATAACGTACTTATTTTTCATACACAACCAGGGAGGAAGATTGTATATAACAAGTATGACTGGCCAAGTGCTATGTTGGCTGCTCAATGTCCCGTACGGATTCATCCCATCTGTACAAAGCCCAAGTCTTAGATTCCTATCTTCTTCACCAAATTTGGGGTACAATAGATCAATCTTCTTCCATTGTGGGGAATCAGATGCATGTCGTAGGATCCCATCATTATTTTTCTTAACATCTACATGCCACCTCAAATTCTTCGCATCTTTCAGATTTGCAAACAAGCATTGAAACCATGATATTATAGGTAGATACCACATCACCTTGGCAGGAGAACCAGTTTTGGACTCCCCCGAAGTCGTCAATTTATACCGCGACACACCACATTTTGGACAATCTTTAAAATCCACATAGTCCTTTTGAAATAATACACAATCATTCGGGCATGCGTGTATCTTCTTGGCCTGCATTCCCATTGGGCACAACAATTTATTTACCCGGTATGTTAAGATTGGCAGCTCATTTCCTTCAGGAAGCATTTCTTTCAACAAAGTCAACAATGAAGTGAAGCTTTTGTCGCTCCATCTATTATTAGCTTTCAACTTATACAATCTCAACACAGTGCTAAGCTTTGTAAACTTAGCATAGCCTGTGTATAACGGTATCTTAGCATCATGCACAATGTTTGTAAAGATAGGAGGTGGATCGATGTTCTCTACCCTACAACTATCCAGCATCGCATCAACGATGTCTACTGGAACTGGTTCGTTCACATCTACGTCATCGGAGGCAATTTCTTCTTCCACCCAAGCACTGCTATCGACATCCACTGATTTTGAGTTTGAAATCTCTCCATGCCAGTGCCATTCTATATAGCCTTGTACAATCCCGTTGCACATGACATGACTTTTGATTTCGTCACCAGTGCTGACTTTCAAGTTGTTACCACAATGCCTACATGGACAGTACAACCTATCTCCAGGTTCTTTCCTATGTTCCTCAGCAAATCTAATAAACTGATCAAGACCAGATATAAACTCTAGGGTGCAACGATTGTGAATGGACATCCATGATCTATCCATTCTATGATCAAAGAGAAAATAAGTATATATTAGGACAAGATTAGGGTCTACGGTTAACAAATACATGTGATGTCATTCTTATATATAATAAATGTGTACCACCTATCCCATCCTTGAACACCTAATCTAACTAGTAAGTGTATAATGTGTATTGGGGTTTTGAGAAAATTTTGGCAGCATTTCCCCACTGTTCTCTAAGTACATATGTACTTAGAGAAAAAATGGGGAAATGCTGCCGAAATTTTCTCGAAAACCCAATACACATTATACACTTACATCCTAAGTGAGATTAGGTGTTCAAGAATAGTCCCAAACCGGGGACTATCCAAGATTTACTCCTAATGAGTAAATATTGGACGGGTTTCTAGGTCAACAAAATGATATCATTAAGAGCATGGTTTCATGTTAGGTCATCATAGGTCATAATAATCCACTAGAATGGGCATAAGAGTATTAGATCTTGATTCTAGAGTGTACAAGACATAATAGTGACTACTGATTTTGTGGAGTGATATCATTTCATAGGATTTATAAATTCAAATTTAACAAGTGTACAAGTTGCATCTTTTTAATACTCTAAAGGTGACTAGTGGGTCATAGCACATAAAAGATGGCATTACAAGGAATGTAAGCAAGCTAGATCAATTAACACTCATCTTAAGAAAACATTATTAACTGAGGGGACCAGAAAAGAGTGCTTTTACATCTGTTTGAGCCCAGTCGGGCGTCAGCAGGGAGAGAGGGCGAGACGGAGGGTAGGCGAGTAGGCAGGCAAGAAGGTAGGTGAGCAGGCGACGGGCAGGGAGACGGCAGGCAACAGTAGATGATCAATTAATTCCTGAAACATAGTATAGAATATGCATTATACAGTAGTAGGCAGTACATGATATGTACATTATACCGTTATATGTATTGCAAACTACAAAGTACATCTACATAGATAATACATTAGTTGAACGCATAACAATACATAAATGTATGTACAAATGATAAATATGTAATGTAGGTGCAATAGTTCATACATAAAGCAGTTCATACATAAAGACGTAAATGGGTGCAACAGTACATACGTACAGAGCTTATATGAAGTAGGAACGATTTTGATGCATGTACAACTCAATTAAAAATGAGAAGAGGAGGAAGAAGCAGGAAGAGGGGTAGGGGGCCAGGAGAAGGAGCAAGGAGCAAACCGAAGAAACCCTATTGTCAAAGTAGGAAGAGGAAGAAGAAGGATACCAGGTGAGCGGGTGACCAGGAGCAGAGCGCCGACGAGGAGACAGCAGCGACGGTGAGGAGAGGAGCGTCGGCGGTGAGCGGCCGGGTGACCAGGAGGCAGTGTTGGCGGCGACCAGGAGACAGTGTCAGCGGCGAGCAAGTAGTCAGACGTTGCAGTAGGAGCGCCAGGTGGTGGCGCGCAAGCAGGGGGAGGAGCGGCGACGACGGCGGGTGCTTGCTCACCGGAATCGCCAGACCTAAAATCGAAGCTCGATTGCAGTGAAACAGAGAAAGGGGAAGAGTCTGCTTCGCGCGGGTGCTAATAAGTAACCTATCGACGTCGGTCATTACACAAAACCGACGCCAAAGAAAACTGTGTCGGTTGTTCTGTAGATAACCGACGCCGATTATTTGGCGGGAACTATTATCAACATTGGTTATGAAAGGATAGACCGACACTGAAAGTGGAACTTTTCGTGGAAATATCCTTCTTGAATAGGCGTCAGTGATTATTGCAAAAACCAACGCTGTTTGTGACGCAAATTTTTTTCGCTCGAAATTTGGATTTCGCGGGCGATTTTAGGTGTTGGTTTGTTATATCCAGCCGACGCTGAATACAAAGCGGTACCCGTGTCTAGCTGGTCTTCGATGATAGACGTCAGTTTGCCTAAATATCCAACGTTGACTAATATAGGCGTCGGTTTACCTTAATAACCGACGCCCAGAAAAGCGACACTGAATGTTGTTTCTGTAGTAGTGACATCTATGTCATCTATGCCCACATCACCATATCATCACCATCAGAAGCATCAGGCTCATAGTCATCATCTCCGTATGAAGGTGCAATAGAGAGAACAATATCTCCTTCATCATCAGAGGCACCATCAAAACCATCAGAGCCATCATCAAAAGCATCATCATCATCATTAACAACCTCATCGTCAACAACAACCTCCTCATCAGTTTGGTCAGGCATCTCCTCATCGGTAAGAGAACCAAAATCTTGACCGGGCTAACGTGCATTCTAGTCATCTCGAGACATACCAAGAGAATGGAGCTCATTGGCCTATGGGAATGAAGGAGCAGAACCATCGAGGCTAGCAAGCAGAGTGGTCAAGGGGCTAGTTGTCAGAGACGGTACACCAGGGGTAGATCCACAGCAGCAGAGGATGTAACAGTGGAAGATGCAAGTAGAGGGGCATGGTAAAAGTGATCATATGCATAGGATGCATAGTCACCTCCTGGGTAGGGCTGGTAGGTAGGGTAGGGATGTGCACAAGACATCTTCATGTTGGACATGATGGAACATAGGTCCTAATGCAGGTGCTCCTAATCTTGAAGGTTGTATGCCTATTGATGCATCATGTAGCCCATAAGGATTTCATTAGATACATAAAACGAGGCACAGGCAGGTCAGGTAGGCTGAGGTGGTGGAGGTTCTCAGATAGAAGTAGAGGTAGAGGCACCATGTGTGGTGGAGGATAGGATAGACACTGACTTTTGAAGAGTGGTCTCATTGATGCAAGCTCCTTTCCGGGCAAGTTTGTAGTGAAGGTCATGGAAAAGATATTTGCCAATGCCAAGCTGGAATAGACCACAAATCAGGGCTGGGTAGGGTGGGTGGGTGCCACGCGTGTTCTTGCCTGAGTCAAAGTAGGTCATATGATGGAGAACATATCTCACCCACTTGACTCCGATGTTCTTCAAGAGACAATATATGATTGCCACAATGTTTTCTGCAATTTCAATATGATTCTTCTTTGGGTGAATATTGCAGTTAACGACTAGGGAAAGGATGCGTCTCTTGAGGTCCAAGGCAGAGGAGGGAAGGGTGCACTTCTTCCTATAACGGAATTGAGGCTTCTTTAAGAACTTATGAATATCTGGGAGAGTAAGAGCATATTGCTTGTAGAAGGCCTCAGGCTCAACTACGTCAAAATACTCGGGATAGTCCTTACGCCAGGTGTTAGTCACTTCAATACCCGAAAAGAAGATGTTCAGGGTATCCTCAGAGACTTGGAATTTCTTCCCAGCTATCATAGATGTAAGGACTACTTGAGTATTAGGCGGGGGTATGAGGGTGTCGTAATTTTAATGCAAATTTGAGTAGAATTTGTGAACTGCTTCAGTTCTTGTGATGGAATTATTATAGCATGCACATTTAACACTCAAGGCTGAGAGATGGTGGTCATAAAGGAACTCCACTACTTGATCTATGACCTATTATCTCCGTGGTCTTAGCTCAAATAGGGCACAAAAAGGGAAAGGGTTCCTAGGAAGGAGCTCCTTGTACCTATTTAGAGCCTCATTTGAGATGAAGAAAGTGTCATCAAAGGGAATCAGGTGAGAGTTGGATGAAGATGAAGATGCATTAGCTGGGGTGGCCCTCTTCCTCCTATTGGATGCCATGGAGATGAAAGGAGAGGAAGGAGAGAGAAAAATATAAAGAACCACCGCTAAAACTTGTCCACATACCTAGGTTAGCAAGGGGGAAGGTCAAGGGAGGTCGATCTAGGTCGAACTAGGGCTAGGAGAGGAAGGTCAAGGCTAGGGTTGAGAGCTTGGGGGAGTTGGAGGTTGGATAGGTCAACTTTTTTCTAGTTGAGAGGGAGAATAGTCAGACAAACCTATCTTAAATTTGCTCTAGCCCAGCCATCAGTCGAGTTCTGACTCATAAACTCGACCAAAAGGCTCTTTAAAAAAGATATCAACCTCTAATCAGTCGAGTTGGCAACTCGACCGATGGTCAAACTGACCTACATTTAGAAATCCTAATTTCTAGCCATTAAAGTGCTAATTAAATTTATTTTTCAAGTCCATTATGTATTTTAAACATACTTAGACACATATCACTCATCATTGGGTACTATTTTATGGTAAAACAAGCCTTTGCAAAAAAGATCCAAAAATAAGAGAAAAACAAGGTAAAATGAACATGAAAAACTTATTTTAAGCATATTAGCAAGCAAGGGTGATCAAAACATATGCAAAGCATATGGGATAGATGACAACTAGCTAGAAGGCATATCAGATTCACTCAAATTAGTTATGAGCAGTTTAGATCTAATAAGGTTAAATTGCTCTCTAGCTAGAGGCTTAGTGAAAATGTCCGTCAACTGATTTTCTGTGTCCACATGCGTGATATAGATATCCTTCTTAGCAATGTGATCACAGAGAAAATGATGGTGAACATCTATATGCTTAGCTCTACTATGCAAGATAGGATTATAAGATAATTTAATTGCACTAGTATTATGACAATAGATAGGAGAAGTGTGACGTCCGCGAATTTTCCAAAACTTAATCTGATGTGTGATGTCCAAATTGAAACCTCACCTCAGTGAGAATTCCAATTTAAACATCTCAAACTAGGCTAAGAAGAAGAAAATCAAGGAAGTCAGAAGGAAACAATCAGTAGCACATGCACATGAACAATAATAAAACCACAACATAAGTTCACCATTCAACATATATTTACAACATGAATTATTACAACATTTGATATTACATATTGAACAACAAACTTATACATATACATGTACTACCACTAAACTACTGGATCTTAAGACAACAGCTCCACCTATATATCAGCTCGCCACACAACTCTCAACTATCTTGGATCTTTAAGAGCATAACCACAACCTAAACAAAAGATTACATGTGGTACACATCAGCACAATATTCAAGAATATTGTACAGAGTACGCCTATGTGTCTTTTAAATACCTCTCATCATATCTTGGAAATAAGATAAAACTAATACTTGGCAGTTATAAAGAAATATAAGAAAATCATATACTTGCATAAAGATGTTCATTAACAAAAGAGAACACATATTTCAAGCACATTTTCATCATACATCTCGTGCGTCTGCCACCAAGTGGCTTTGACGTCTTTAAGCCTTATGATCTACCACCAAGTGGTTTGTGATCATTATACAAACATCATATGATCTACCACCAAGTGATTTGTGATCATTATGCATGCGCTCTACCACCAAGTGGTTTATGAGCTATCTTATGATGGAACATCTATATTATGTTTGCAGGTGTTCATAGCCATAAGTATGGAAATTCAAGCAACATATCATACAAGAAAATCATTTCAATCAATACCATATGCCACGTCTTTACTACCATATAACATAAGCATAATGTATAATAAGCCAAGCAAGAGGTAATGGCGTACCCTGATCATAGATAAACCTAATCACATATTCCTCATGTCATCTATATCCTTGGTCAACCCTGATTAAGACAAGATTATGTACTATCATCAGATTCTCATCATCATACATCTCATCTTAATCCTAATCGTGTTCATTAGGGTTTCCATTAGTTCATTAAGATATGTGCATCATTAATTGACTTATCTTCTTATAATTAGGTTACAGATCTTATAATCCAGATTAGGATACATAATTTGATTACTTGGTTACATAGGATTATGTGCACAAGTTAACCCTATGTTACACGTATTAATCATATTAGCGTTTATATCACATTAAGAGAAAACATCATCGTATAACATGGATTATGTGTATCATACTGATCTCATATTTAGATATTAGGTTCCAGATACTTATATGAGCTTACTTTGTAATTTTTATCATTTATCGAGCATGCATGCATTTATTGCATATTAATTAGGGTTATTAGCTATAATTAGCCATATTAAGATAAATTACATGATTTCGTACATCAACATGACCATGTATAAAATCATATGCATTGTAGACATGGTTATGGACTTACTGACATTTTTCCATAATTTTATATCATCATTTAAAATTTATTATCCACAAACTAAGCATTACATATCTTACATGATATTACTGTTATTAATGAATCAAAAGCCTGATATTATCATTCTAATGTGTTATACTCATTTTTCTGAGAATTTTGGTATATTATTTGTATTTTTCTGATGCTCGAGCTAATTATTGTGAATATTGTAAGATTTGAACATTTTTGAAGAAATTACCTTTTCGGTCAATCATAAGCCGACACGTGGCCCGACGCGCCTCAATTTGGTCTAGCATGATCTGGATCTTTCTCAGCATCTGTGGATCTGAAGATTTGATAACCCGATCGATCCTTTCTCTGGTCCTCGAGTTCAGCGCAGACAACGCAAACTTTGTTTCCGTAGGGCACCGCCACACGGGGGCAATTCGGTGAGCAAAAGGCTGATGATCGCTTCCCCTAATAGACCATTAAGGCCTCCCTAAGCTTCATGCTCCATACCTCTATGCCGCCGGCTTGGTGCCTCGACGCCAGAGCCTTCCCTCGGCTGCCATGGTTAGCACACCGTCGCCTACTTCTGGTGTGACGGCGGGGGGAAAGGGGGAAAACCCCTTTTACTCATCTCCTTCCATACGTTGGGCTTACCGGAGCTTCGGTCTTCCTCCAATAACTCATCTCTAGGCTTCCATGATGACAAGAATAGCTGTGGAGGGCCCTCGATTGTGGTCTTCTTCTCCGACAAGGTCTACTTCTTCCACCATTAAAACCACCCCGTCAGTCCACAGTTGCGAATGGGATGAGAGATCCTCAACTCAAACTTTCTTTGACCACTCCTTCCTTTCTCATTTCTCTCCAACATCTCCCACTACTCCTCCTCTGCGCCACCTAAATTTTATGGTGGAGAAGACAACCAAAGGGTGGACTCGTTCTCTCTTATTTCTTATTCACTAACCTGTTGTAAGGGGGTCATTGGGTCCGTTTCAGGGTTGTAAAGACAATTGGCCACATCATTTTCCCTTCTAGACCACGATCACCCATCGTGGGGGAGCTCAAGACATGGCACAACTGAATGCCCCACGATCTCCAGTCTAACCTGAGGTAGGGGATGAGGATCTAACCATCCAAAGTACATCCAACGACTACCAAGGAACTCGCCCAAAGCAGGATCCGGGGCTCACTTGAGTTGAAGGCCTCAACCATCCATGAATGGCCAGGATTCAGCTATGAAATCTTCTCTCAAATAATGGGGTGCGTGACCCTGATTACACACAACTTAGGTCTATAAATCCTCAAATATACACATTATTGTACAACATTCAAACCTACATAACTTCTTCTAGGGATACCCAATCATCACCAAATTTTAAACATAGCTTCCAAACCACTCAAGATACCTTGTATACAAATTTGGTGTCAAAACTCAACTTTTTGATCATCCAATAAAATTCCTCAAAAGACATTAAAGAGGGATCTTAATCATGATATAAACATCAATCCCCATCCAAACCTTACTAAAGCACTTGTAACACTTAAGATAACTCAACATGGAATAAGTTCACTTATGTCATTGAACATATAGGGATTCCAAAAGTCCACTCCATCACATCCTACACACCTTAAAAGAAATTTCGTCCTCAGAAATAAGCTAAAAACCACTTTGTCACATCATATACATCTTAAAAGAAATTTCATCCTCGAAATTAAGCAATTGTCGTACTCCAAGGAAAAACCAAAAGGTCTTCAAACATATGTACAAATCCACTTTAGGTGTAACATATCCACCACCAAAACCTTTAAAACTATATCCAAACCACAATTAGGAGGTTTTAAAACATCTACGGTGAAACACCCCTTTCATAGAAGGCTTCTACAAGGGTTTAGAAACTCTTATTAGGTCATAACATATCTCATATGTTAGAGTTGCTTCCTTATCTTAACTCATGTAATATTCAACATCATACTATCACGTTCTAGAGAAGTTAACTAAAGTTAACCGATTATGTCAAGGTGTCATCAAAATTTATTGAGTTCATTGTTAGGACATGTTCAAGATTAACATATGTCTTTAAAGGGGGTTTTACTAAAGTTAACCCATTTTATCAATCTAGATCATATCAAGGTGTCATAATTGTTATGTTGTGCTAACTGACAAACTATATTTTTCCTCTTTATTAAGCAATAAGATTAACACCTCATGTAACATATTTCATTCATAGGATCTTATTTCATTTCTCATAATTAAACTGAGACATTTACTAGTGATTTCATCACAAGGTTAACCAACATTTTCACATTATCATCATTATTCATGTATATGGTTAACCATTTATGCATTGATATCTATTAAACCGTTTCTCAATTTCCATTATATCATGTCTATATATCACATCTCGAGATTAGATCACATCTTCACATATATATAATATCATGGTTGTGCTAAACAAACATATATCAAAAACTTTATCTAGTCTAACTGAGGTTCTCCTGACCCATATCATGAGGGTAGAGTCATGCTCAGTCTCTCTGAGCTCACTTATTTCTATGAATATCTCATATACATACTTTATGTTTCCTCTCTTAGTCTAGGGTCATCAGGTATACCTTATTGGCACCATAGATAGCCTTACAAGTTCTAGCCACATAAGCACAACCAAAACATGCTATGACATACTCTTATCAACTCTATACCCATGAAAACTATTTCTCAACTCTCTTTCTCTTATATACACACCACTAGATTCCTATATGGGAAATCACCAACCCGAGCATGAGACTTCACAGAAACTAACATAGCTACCTCCTCCAGGGTCTTGGGCTCTCTCCCTCACCCAGATGGTAGGCACTCATATTAATGTTCATATATACACATATATAACGAGCCTCTCTCTATCTCTAGTGTTTGGTCCTCCCAAGGACATCTAGGGTTCAAGAAAACTATAGGAATCATACATAGAGCGGCTCAACTCAATCACTCAGGAGTAGTCTAGTTTAGGACACATCATATCACATATTTTACATTATTCTCATATCTTGGAGTTTAGGTTCTCTGACCTTTTCCCAATGGGTCTCGCTCTCTCTGGAGTTAACCCTATAATTGGTCCCAACACTATAGGTCCTCCTTTATGAAAGAGCTTGAGGCTCATGTTGATCCTCACAACTTGTCTTAACTTAACATATCTTATCTCATAAAAGCCGATTTACTTGCATCATCAAAACTTATCTCAAAACCTTAAAACTGAACTCATGTCCTCAAAGACAAACATAGATCATCGTAACCATCTTATGTCATTCATATAAGACCTACATCATATCATTAAAACTTATTTCATCTATTCCATCTATCATATATTCCAAACAAGACTCTAGACTTCTAATCTAGAACTACTCTCTCTTCTAGACTGATGTCATTCACTTTCACTTAGGTTGCATGACCACCTCCTACTTATAAATGTGTGGGGACACATTTTTGTAATACATATACATAATAAAAATATTATATAGTTTTCCTCTGATAAAACAAGCATCATAGAAAACTATTGAGGTTCGATATGATTGGAATAAAAAACCAAATCCTGAAAACGAGTGTCAAACACATAGTTGAGAGTACAGTGTCATGAAAAATAGTGAAAAGGGTGATAACAAGGGGTAGACTAGTATAGCTACTCTAGACAACGTGCGCAATATGTCTAGGGTTTCTCTTCCCTTGATGCACATCATTTCCAAATAGTGCAACGTCCCATACCGCTACACTACATGGAAAGAATGACATCTAAGGACTTGCTACTCAACAAGCATCAGTCTAGACCTAGTTCTCAGACATTTGGGTGCTAACCTAGAGGCTAGGTCAGATCTTGTCTCTAAAAGACAACTAATCTAACCCTAAATATTATTAAGTTCAGGGTTCTTCAGTTTTGTGTTGCCTAATGAGAAAATGTTAGGCTTTGCTATTGTTCATGCTCTGATACCACCTGTGACATCCCCATATTTTCTAAAACTTAATCTGATGTATGACGTCCAAATTGAAACCTCACCTCAGTGAGAATCCCAATTTAAACATCCCACAGTAGGCTAAGAAGAAGAAAATCAAGGGAGTTAGAAGGAAACAATCAGTAGCACATACACATGAACAATAATAAAACCACAACACAAGTTCACCATTCAACATATATTTACAACATGAATTATTACAACATTTGATATTACATATTGAACAGAAAACTTATACATATACATGTACTACCACTAAAATATAGGATCTTAAGACAACAGGTCCACCTGTACATCAGCTTGCCATACAACTCTCAACTATCTTGGATCTTCAAGAGCATAACCACAACCTAAACAAAAGATTACATGTGGTACAAGTCAACACAATATTTAAGAATATTGTACTGAGTACGCCTACGTGTCTTTTACATACCTCTCATTATATCTTGGCAATAAGATAAAACTAATACTAGGTAGTTATAAAGAAATATAAGAAAATCATATACTTGCACAAATATGTTCATTAACAAAAGAGAACACATATTGCAAGCACATTTCCATCATACATCTCTTGCGTCTACCTCCAAGTGGCTTTGACATCTTTAGGCCTTATGATCTACCACCAAGTGGTTTGTGATCATTATACAAACATCATATGATCTACCACCAAGTGGTTTGTGATCATTATGCATGCGTCAAGTGGTTTATGAGCTATCTTATGATGGAACATCTATATTATGTTTGCAGGTGTTCATAGCCATAAGTATGGAAATTCAAGCAACATATCATACAAGACAATCATTTCAATCAATACCATATGCCAAGTCTTTACTACCATATAACACAAGCATAATGTATAATAAGCCAAGCAAGAGGTAATGGCGTACCTTGATCACAGATAAACCTAATCACATATTCCTCATGTCATCTATATCCTTGATCAACCCTGATTAAGACAAGATCATGTTCTATCATCAGATTCTCATCATCATACATCTCATCTTAACCCTAATCGTGTTCATTAGGGTTTCCCTTAGTTCATTAAGATATGTGCATCATTAATTGACTTATATTCTTATAATTAGGTTACAGATCCTATATTCCAGATTGGGATACATAATCTGATTACTTGGTTACATATGATTATGTGCACAAGTTAACCCTATGTTACACGTATTAATCATATTAGGGTTTATATCACATTAAGAGAAAACATCATCGTATAACATGGATTATGTGTATCATACTGATCTCATATTTAGATATTAGGTTCCAGATACTTATATGAGCTTACTCTGTAATTTTATCATTTATCGAGCATGCATGCATTTATTGCATATTAATTAGGGTTATTAGCCCTAATTAGCCATATTAAGATAAATTACATGATTTCGTACATCAACATGACCATGTCTGAAATCATATGCATTGTAGACATGGTTATGGACTTACTGACATTTTTCCATAATTTTATTTCATCATTTAATATTTATTATCCACAAACTAAGCATTACATATCTTACATGATATCACCATTATTAATACATCAAAAGCCTGATATGATCATTCTACATTGTTCTACTCATTTTTATGAGAATTTTGGTATAATATTTGTATTTTTCTGATGCTCGAACTAATTATTGTGAATATTGTAAGATTTGAACATTTTTGAAGAAATTACCTTTTCAGTCAATCATAAGCCGACACGTGGCTCGGCGCGCCTCTCTTTGGTCCAGCCTGATTCAGATCTTTCTCAACATTTGTGGATCTGAAGATTCGATAACTCGATCGATCCTTTATCTGGTCCTCGCGTTCAGCGCAGACAACGCGAACTCTGTTTCCGTAGGGCGCCCCCGCGTAGGGGCACTCCAGTGAGCAAAAGGCTGATGATCGCTTCTCCTAATAGACCATTAAGGCCACCCTCAGCTTCATGCTCCATCCCTCTGTGCTTCCGGCCTGGCGCCTCAACGCCAGAGCCTTCCCTCGGCTGCCATGGTTAGCACGCCGTCGCCTACTTCTGGTGCGGCGGTGGGAAAGGGGGAAAACCCCTTTTACTCATCTCCTTCCATACGTTGGGCTTACCGGAGCTTCAGTCTTCTTCCAAGAACTCATCTCCAGGCTTCCATGATGACAAGAATAGTTGTGGAGGGCCCTCGATTGTGGTCTTCTTTTCCGACAAGGTCTACTTCTTCCACCATTAAAACCACCCCGGCAGTCCACAGTTACAAATGGGATGAGAGATCCTCAACTCAAGCTTGCTTTGGCCACTCCTTCCTTCCTCATTTCTCTCCAACATCTCCCACTACTCCTCCTCTGTGCCACCTACATTTTACGATGGAGAAGACAACCGAAGGGTGGACTCGTTCTCTCTTATTTCTTATTCATGAACCTGTTGTAAGGGGGTCATTGGGTCCGTTTCAGGGTTGTAAAGACAACTATCCACTTCATTTTCCCTTCTAGACCACGATTGCCCATCGTGGGGGAGCTCAAGACATGGCACAGCTGACTGCCCCACGATCTCCAGTCTGACCGGAGGTAGGGATGAGGATCTAACCATCCAAAGTACATCCAACGACTACCAAGGAACTCGCCCAAACCAGGATCCGAGGCTCACTTGACTTGAAGGACTCAACCATCCGATTAGTAATGAATGGCTTGTATTCAGTTGTGAAATCTTATCTCAAACAATGGGGTGTGTGACACCAGATTACACACAACTTAGGTCTATAAATCCTCAAATATACACATTATTGTACAACATTCAAACCTACATAACTTCTTCTAGGGATACCCAATGATCACCAAATTTTAAACATAGCTTCCACACCACTCAAGATACCTTGTATACAAATTTGGTGTCAAAAATAAACTTTTGATTATCCAATAAAATTTCTCAAAAGACATTAAAGAGGGATCTTAATCATGATATAAACATCAATCCCCATCCAAACCTTACTAAAGCACTTGTAACACTTAAGATAACTCAACATGGAATAAGTTCACTTATGTCATTGAACATCTAGGGATTCCAAAAGTCCACTCCATCACATCCTACACACCTTAAAAGAAATTCCATCCTCAGAATTAAGCCAAAAACCACTTTGTCACATCATATACATCTTAAAAGAAATTTCGTCCTCGAAATTAAGCAATTGTCGTACTCCAAGGAAAAACCAAAAGGTCTTCAAACATATGTACAAATCCACTTTAGGTGTAACATGTCCACCACCAAAACCTTCAAAACTATATCCAAACCACTATTAGGAGGTTTTAAAAGATCTAAGGTGAAACACCCCTTTCATAGAAGGCTTATACAAGGGTTTAGAAACTCTTATTAGGTCATAACATATCTCATATGTTAGAGTTGCTTCCTTATCTTAACTCATGTATTAATATTCAACATCATACTATCACGTTCCAGAGAAGTTAACTAAAGTTAACCGATTATGTCAAGGTGTCATCAAAATTTATTGAGTTCATTGTTAGGACATGTTCAAGATTAACATATGTCTTTAAAGGGGTTTTTTACTAAAGTTAACCCATTTTATCCATCTAGATCATATCAAGGTGTCATAATTGTTATGTTGTGCTAACTGACAAACTATATTTTTCATCTTTATTAAGCACTAAGATTAACACCTGATGTAACATATTTCATTCATAGGATCTTATTTCATTTCTCATAATTAAACCGAGACATTTACTAGTGATTTCATCACAAGGTTAACCAACATTTTCACATTATCATCATTATTCATGTATATGATTAACCATTTATGCATTGATATCTATTACACCATTTCTCGATTTCCATTATATCATGTATATATATCACATCTCGAGATTAGATCACATTTTTACATATATATAATATCATGGTTATGCTAAACAAACATATATCAAAAACTTTATCTAGTCCAACTGAGGTCTCCTGACCCATATCATGAGGGTAGATTCATGCTCAGTCTCTCTGAGCTCACTCATCTCTATGAATATCTCATATACAAACTTTATGTTTCCTCTCTTAGTCTAGGGTCATCAGGTATACCTTATTGGCACTAGAGATAGCCTTACAAGCTCTAGCCACATAAGCACAACCAAAACATACTGTGACATACTATTATCAACTCTATACTCATGAAAAGTATTTCTCAACTCTCTTTCTCTTATATACACACCACTAGATTCCTATGTGGGAAACCACCAACCCGAGCATGAGAATTCACAGAAACTAACTTAGCTACCTCCTCTAGGGTCTTGGGCTCTCTCCCTCACCCAGATGGTAGGCACTCATATTCATGTTCACATTGAAAACCTCTAGAGGGGGGGTGAATAGAGTTTTATAGAGATTTTAAAATAATTTAAACTCAAACAACCAAAGTAAAGATTGAGAAGAGGAACACAGGTGTTTAGAGTGGTTCCACCTTAGCAAATACTAAGGAGTCAGTCCACTACCCGGTTGCTTACCCAACCGGGATTTTGAAAGTACTAAATTTTATTACCTCTCAAGGATGTTACATAAAATTTACAATACTTTCTAAACACCCTTTGGACAGCCTTCACCCTGAAGTAGTCTTGCCAACCTCGAAGCAGCCTTCCTTGAAGTAACTTCAAGCTCCCCCTTGAAGTAGCCTTCCTCCTGAAGTAGCTTCCCATCAAGACAGCCTTCCGAAGTAGTCCAAAGTCCTCCTCTTCACACGAAGAGCTTCAACCTCTCCAATCCGCAGCCTCCTACCTGGAGTAGCAAGGAGAGTACAAGTAATACAAAGGAACAAGAAAGGAATAAAAGAAAATACAACTTATCCTTGTAGCTCAAGGCTTGATTTCCCTAGATCAAGCGTTTGGATTTTCCTAGCCAATATGATGGACTTGTGATTGCTAGGGTTAGGAAAATCTAGCCTATAGGACGAGCTTGAGCTAAGGAGAAAAATGGCCAATTGATCACAAAGCTCAGTTCACACAGATTGCACAAGAGGGCTCAAGTATTTTCTCAAGTATAGCAAGTGTAAGAAGTGAGTTCTAGTGTCCTATGGCTTGTCCTATTTATAAGAATAGCCTAAGTATGCTTAAGGACATTCTAGATAACTTCTAGGGGGTTCCTAGTGCTTAACTAGCCGTTAGGAATAAGTTAGGCGCATTAGCAACGGCTAGTTAATTAATTCTGCAGTTGCTGTCAGAGACCATCTCGGTCGAGGACTTGTCGACCGAGATGCCCGGTCGGTCGAGGAATTGTCGACCGACAGGCTCTCTGGATTAACGTTTATTTGCAACTGTCAACTGCTGTGTCTAACGGCTACTTTTGGTCAATCTCGGTCGAGAAGTGTGTCGACCGAGAGTGTCTCGGTCGAGGGATGTGGTCGACCGAGATTGACTCTGTTTTCAATCTTTCAATTGAGATACTAAGTGTGTGCATGAGTGTGCATTATGTGATCCTATTAGAATGGAATGACTTATCTAAGTGAGTGTTCAGCTAGGGAAGATCTAACGCTTGATTTACATGCAATCTAAGTACTTGTACATTATATAACTGTACAAGTTTTTACAATAGTGATTACATTGCATGAAAATAAATATGTAAGCTCGTGATTTCCCTAGTTGCTTTGTCATCCACCATAATCCTGCACACTCAAGTAGCTCATTAGAATAATAAGAATGAAATGTTTGTCATCATCGAAACAAAGGGATTTATTATAATGTCCAATTTATCCAACAATCTCCCCCTTTTTGAAGATGACAAACATTTCCTAAATATAAAATAGGAAATATAAAGCATGTGAGTTTCATACCTGAAGATTACCTTTTGTAGCCTTTCTTGTATTGCAAGTGAGTGCTGGCCATGATGAAACTCATGTATATTCATTTATATTGTGATTTTATATTCTTATTCTTTCTCCCCCTTTGTCATTTCAAAAAGATATCCAATATGAACATTTTATTTTTCGTCTCCCCCTTAATTTTATATTATGCTCCCCCTTAAATAGATATCCTATTACGAACCTGGATTTTATATAATTTTTGTCCAATTTAGCCACAATTTATTTCTCAATCATTTGCAAAGGATGTTAAGCCTTGAAATGATATGAGATCATGTTAGGTTCATGGCATATGTATATTGATTTCTCACCCATTTTACAAGGGATGTTAAGCCCTGAAAATGATATGAGATTCCCTTAAGCTCATAATACAAGTTGATTTCTCATCCATTTTGAAAAGGATGTTAAGCCCCCAAAATGAAATGAGAGTCCTTTTAATCTTAGAATGTATTGAAGATGTCTCTAACCAAATACAAGGGATGTTAAGCCCTGATTTGTTTAGAGAATTCTTTTAAGAGCAAAATACCAATTTCAATAAATTCATAACTTTCTTGAAAATATTCAGTTACACATAGTGATTACAAAGTTTTTGTAAGCTTCTTTTAAACAATGATCAAAGTTTTAATGATCTCCCCCTTTTTTTTATGCTTTGCTCCCCCTTCGATAGATATCTCAAATGAAAGTTTGAGTACTGAGCAAATATATAAAATGTCCAAGATTTAACAAAGATGTATGCAATTTATGTCAATCTGAAGAAAAAAAAAGAAACAGAAACCCAGTCGGTCGACAGTTGCTCGACCGACAATGTTCTCGGTCGACTAGTCTCTCGACCGAGAATGTTGCTGGAGAACTGTTTTGTTATTTGAAAATTTAATTTTAATTGTAATAGTTGCCTGTTTTAATTATTATTCCCTTATTTGTTATGCTCTACAATAATGAACTGATAATCCATATTTTGAAGATGTCATCATAAGCCAAACAAATAACCATGTGAATCAAAAAGAATGGCAAATTGCATTCAGTATCATGAAGAAGATTACAATCATATAGAATTTGACTATTTGTATTACAACTATTACAACTCCAACACTTCACAGGAAAGATTTAAGAATTACATCGATGTCCGGATCTTTCCCAAGAAATGGCTCGGCTCCATAGTATTGGACCAGAGTTTTCCAATCCAAAGCACCAGTTGTAGTCAACGCATATGCTTCCAGGAAAGTGGGAACTCGGTCAAAACGGAAGTGAGCAGCTATGTCTTGCAATTGTATGGAAGAAAATTGAGTATGTGCAAGATCCATTGATGGTGAAGGTGGAGGTTGATAGTAGTTGTATGAGGGATTAAATGGGTTGAGCATGCCAGGGTTTAAAGAATGCGGATATTCATCGGTTTGGCCAGGAGAAAGGTTTTGCATTCTTTGATTTAAGTATGTCATGGCATGGTGATTGTAGTTTAATTGTCTACTAAGATGATATTGGGAACCAGCAATATAAGTAAGGGTATTTTGGATGGGATCAATGGAAAGGTTAGTAGGAGGAGGGGGTGTTATATCCTGATGTGATGACTCTCCTTCTACTCTTGCCCTTTTATGGCCAAAGTCAATTCCCATCTTCTCTACGGTGTTCTTACTTATCTTTGGTGGTCTACGCTCCCATATGTATCCCATATCTTCAATGTTTGATTTAAGAAAATGTTGAGTAATCTGGCATACAAAATCGGCATATGGTGGATTGCCAGAAAACTCAAGCATATTTTTAAGTATTATGCGAATGAAGTTTATGGGAATTTCTTTTATGATAGCATAAATTAGACACATACGGAAAATAGGAACCTCGGATTTATTGGCTCGTGGATGTATGTTGGTGGAAACAATGAGGTTTACTATCCTACATGCCGGTTTTAGGTTTATTGCATAATAGGTTCCCCGATCTTCATGACAAGTGGTATTGGCTTGAAAGATGACTCTTTTGATATTACTAAGGTTAGTGGAATGGTCATCTTGGGATAATAAATTTAATGGATTGCCAGTGGAAAGGTCAAGAAAATCTTGATATTCATCTATATCAATTTCAAGCATGTCAAGAATATCCCCTTCGGAAAATTTAAAACTATGCCCATTGACCATGGTGTAGAAGAAAGTGGTGTCATTTTCGGTGTGAGATAGAAGATTGGCATAGAATTCGTTTACTACCTTAATGGAGTAGGAAGGAAAGGATGGATTGATGAAGTCCTTCAGCTTTTGTACTCCAAAGAGATGCTCCAGGTCGACTATGTTGATGAAGTCCATCACTTCGACCGGACGTCGGGGAAGAGGAGCTTTAGAGGAAAGCCGAAAGTATCTATCTCCAGCATCTCCGTCGACGAAAGCTATGTCATTGATGATCGTCAGTGGCGGAGTGGCTTCCCTCTCTTCTCTTCGTTTTCTTCCAGCAACTTTCTTCTTCCCTCGGACAGTTGATGATGAGGCCATTGTGTTTCTTGAGAGCGGAGAAGAAGCAAGGAAGATTTGAGAGTAAGAGTGCTGAAGGATTGCACGAAATTGCACTAGAGATGGATTATGGAAGCAAGGAAATGCAAGTGTGAGTAAGTGACTCGTTTTTGCACTTATTTATAGAATTCCAGCGACCCGGTCGGTCGACGGCTCGTCGACCGAGCGTCCGCAACGGTCGAGTTGCAGACGCGCCACTTGGTCCTCCAACGGTAAAGAAAACGGTCATAACGGTCGGGTCGCAACGGTCATATCCAACGGCTATTTCTCGGTCGAGTGCTTGTCGACCGACATTGTCTCGGTCGAGCACTCGTCGACCGACAGTTTATCTGATACTGAGTCTGTTTAGAATTTGTCGGTCGAGTGAGACGAGCTGACCGAGTGGTTCTCGGTCGAGCATTTGTCGACCGACTAACTTTCTGAGTTCAATTTTTTTTTTTTTTGGCTGAATCTTAATGCAAATCATAGAATATTTTTGTAGAGCATATGTATATTCAAGGGAGTAATAATATTTAAGGCTTCTAATTACCACAAATGATTTGACGTTTTGATTTTAAAAATATGCTAAGATAAAGTTCAAAATAATGTTCAAATAAACAATTTTATCAAAGTTTATTTTAGGTCGCCCTTGATTACGACCATAGCGCCCCTTGGTCAAATTTTATTTTAACCAAGAGGCATATTTTGCAGGTTTCCAGTATAAATCATTATGCGAAGTATGAGTTCTGCAGATAGCTTGCAAATATTAATTTGAGACACATTAAAGTGTACTAATTATGAGTGCTTAAAAAGGACATCAAATATGGTGAAGCATATTCAAGAATAATATCCATTCATGAATTTAAGATTACTTTGGATAGACTAAGGCATACACAAAAATTTATTTGAAAACATTTTATTCATTGCAAGTATTTCTGAAAAAGAATTAAATGGAATCTTTCAAGAATAATTTTCACATACAATGTAAAGATTTTTGTTATCCCTAAATGTTAAGTTGAGATAGACATAAGGATATACAAATTAAGGTCTATGGTCATATCTCAACTTAGTCGAACCTATTTAATTTGGGGTTTTTGGAACCCATACCATTTCGACATGCTTTTTCTTGTATGGGCATGAAAAAGAATAATGTCCAAGGCGTGAGCAATAATGACAACAAATTGAATCAACCTCAAGCCTTTTTCTATAGTTTTGATCTAGGTTATTCTTGGGTATATACATTTTTGTGCCTCTAGGTATATAAGCGGATTGACTCGCTTGTGTTCTTCTAGGTTGTTTATGGGATTTCTCATTAGGCTTATAACCTAGTCCTCTTCTCCCTATTTGATGATAGGAATTTTCTAATATTCTATCAAGGATTCCATTGTTGCTTAACTTACTAACTTCTTGTTGCAATTTAGCAATCTCATCCATTCTTTTCTTGATATCTAATTTTGCTTGGTCTAGATTGGATGATAGCATATTTCTTTCTTTCACTATATTGTCATAATCTACATGGGTGCACAATATAGGTTGTTTTTGAAAATCATTTAATTTTGTAAGCAATTCAGCTTTTTCTTGACATAGAAGATCATAGTTTGTTTCTAGAGTAAAGATCTTTACTTCACTGTTACTTAGAGATGATTTCAAGGTACGATTATCAGACATAATGCTATCTTTTTCAAAACCAAGAGTATTCAATTTAGCATATAAATCGTCATTTTCGGATGTAAGATCAAGAAGTCTAGCATTTAGATCATCATTTTCTTTACTGGATTTCTTTAACTTCTTTTTGCATTCAACATATTTATTATATGTTTCTTCTATAATAGCAACTAACTCCTCCTTGGGTAAATCAAGCAAGCTTACCTCTTCTTCTTCTTCCTCACTTATTGTAGCAACGAAACACTCTTTATGTGCATCTCCTTTCTTTGACCTCCATGGACATTTCGACGTAGAGTGCTTTGTTCCTAAGCACCAATTGCAACTTGTCGAACTTTGGTCCATGCTCCTTTTCTTGTGGTTGTAGTTACCTCCTCCCTTTATCTCTTCAAGACCTTGTTAGGGCTCCTTGAAGCCTGCTCTGATACCAATTGAAAACCTCTAGAGGGGGGGTGAATAGAGTTTTATAGAGATTTTAAAATAATTTAAACTCAAACAACCAAAGTAAAGATTGAGAAGAGGAACACAGGTGTTTAGAGTGGTTCCACCTTAGCAAATACTAAGGAGTCAGTCCACTACCCGGTTGCTTACCCAACCGGGATTTTGAAAGTACTAAATTTTATTACCTCTCAAGGATGTTACATAAAATTTACAATACTTTCTAAACACCCTTTGGACAGCCTTCACCCTGAAGTAGTCTTGCCAACCTCGAAGCAGCCTTCCTTGAAGTAACTTCAAGCTCCCCCTTGAAGTAGCCTTCCTCCTGAAGTAGCTTCCCGTCAAGACAGCCTTCCGAAGTAGTCCAAAGTCCTCCTCTTCACACGAAGAGCTTCAACCTCTCCAATCCACAGCCTCCTACCTGGAGTAGCAAGGAGAGTACAAGTAATACAAAGGAACAAGAAAGGAATAAAAGAAAATACAACTTATCCTTGTAGCTCAAGGCTTGATTTCCCTAGATCAAGCGTTTGGATTTTCCTAGCCAATATGATGGACTTGTGATTGCTAGGGTTAGGAAAATCTAGCCTATAGGACGAGCTTGAGCTAAGGAGAAAAATGGCCAATTGATCACAAAGCTCAGTTCACACAGATTGCACAAGAGGGCTCAAGTATTTTCTCAAGTATAGCAAGTGTAAGAAGTGAGTTCTAGTGTCCTATGGCTTGTCCTATTTATAAGAATAGCCTAAGTATGCTTAAGGACATTCTAGATAACTTCTAGGGGGTTCCTAGTGCTTAACTAGCCGTTAGGAATAAGTTAGGCGCATTAGCAACGGCTAGTTAATTAATTCTGCAGTTGCTGTCAGAGACCATCTCGGTCGAGGACTTGTCGACCGAGATGCCCGGTCGGTCGAGGAATTGTCGACCGACAGGCTCTCTGGATTAACGTTTATTTGCAACTGTCAACTGCTGTGTCTAACGGCTACTTTTGGTCAATCTCGGTCGAGAAGTGTGTCGACCGAGAGTGTCTCGGTCGAGGGATGTGGTCGACCGAGATTGACTCTGTTTTCAATCTTTCAATTGAGATACTAAGTGTGTGCATGAGTGTGCATTATGTGATCCTATTAGAATGGAATGACTTATCTAAGTGAGTGTTCAGCTAGGGAAGATCTAACGCTTGATTTACATGCAATCTAAGTACTTGTACATTATATAACTGTACAAGTTTTTACAATAGTGATTACATTGCATGAAAATAAATATGTAAGCTCGTGATTTCCCTAGTTGCTTTGTCATCCACCATAATCCTGCACACTCAAGTAGCTCATTAGAATAATAAGAATGAAATGTTTGTCATCATCGAAACAAAGGGATTTATTATAATGTCCAATTTATCCAACACACATATGCACATATCTAACGAGCCTCTCTCTATCTCTAGGATTTGATCCTCCCAAGGACATCTAGGGTTCAAGAAAACTATAGGAATCATACATAGAGCAGCTCAACTCAATCACTCAGGAGTAGTCTAGTTTAGGACACATCATATCACATATTTTTCATTATTCTCATATCTTGGAGTTTAGGTTCTCTGACCTTCTCCCAATGGGTCTCGCCCTCTCTGGAGTTAACCCTATAATTGGTCCCAACACTAGAGGTCCTCCTTTGTGAATGAGCTTGAGGCTCATATTGATCCTCACAACTTGTCTTAACTTAACATATCTCATCTCATAAAAGCCAATTTACTTGCATCATCAAAACTTATCTCAAAACCTCAAAAATGAACTCATGTCCTCAAAGACAAACATAGATCACTGTAACCATCTTATGTCATTCATATAAGTCCTACATCATATCATTAAAACTTATTTCGTGTATTCCATCTATCATATATTCCAAACAAGGCTCTAGACATCTAATCTAGAACTACTCTCCCTTCTAGACTGATGTCAATCACTTTCACTTAGGTTGCATGACCACCTCCTACTCGTAAATATGTGGGGACACATTTTTGTAATACATATACAAAATATATATATTATATAGTTTTTCTCTGATAAAACAAGCATCAGAGAAAACAATTGAGGTTCGATCTGATTAGAATCAAAAACCAAATCTTGAAAATGAGTGTCCCACACATAGTAGAGAGTACAGTGTCATGAAAACTAGTGAAAAGGGTGAGAACAAGGGGTAGACTAGTGTATCTACTCTAGACAACGTGCACAATATGTATAGGGTTTCTCTTCCCTTGATGCACGTCATTTCCAAATAGTGTAATGTCCCATACTACTGCACTACAAGGAAAGAACGACATATAAGGACTTGCTACTCAACAAGCACTAGTCTAGACCTAGTTCTCAGACATCTGGGTGCTAACTTAGAGGCTAGGTTAGATCTAGCCTCTAAAAGACAACTAATCTAACCCTAAATATTATTAAGTTTAAGGTTCTTTAGTTTTGTGTTTCCTAATGAGAAAATGTTAGGCTTTTCTATTGTTCATGCTCTGATACCACCTGTGACATCCCCAGATTTTCTACAACTTAATCTGATGTGTGACGTCCAAATTGAAACCTCACCTCAGCGAGAATCCAAATTTAAACATCCCACACTAGGCTAAGAAGAAGAAAATCAAGGGAGTCAGAAGGAAACAATCAGTAGCACATGCACATGAGCAATAATAAAACCACAACACAAGTTCACCATTCAACATATATTTACAGCATGAATTATTACAACATTTGATATTACATATTGAACAACAAACTTATACATATACATGTACTACCACTAAACTACAGGATCTTAAGACAACAGGTCCACCTGTACATCAGCTTGCCACACAACTCTCAACTATCTTGGATCTTCAATAGCATAACCAAAACCTAAACAAAAGATTACATGTGGTACACGTCAGCACAATATTCAAGAATATTGTACTGAGTACGCCTACATGTCTTTTACATACCTCTCATCATATCTTGGCAATAAGATAAAACTAATACTTGGCAGTTATAAAGAAATATAAGAAAATCATATACTTTCAGAAAGATATTCATTAACAAAAGAGAACACATATTTCAAGCACATTTCCATCATACATCACGTGCGTCTGCCACCAAGTGGCTTTGACGTCTTTAGGCCTTATGATCTACCACCAAGTGGTTTGTGATCATTATACAAACATCATATGATCTACCACCAAGTGGTTTGTGATCATTATGCATGCACTCTACCACCAAGTGGTTTATGAGCTATCTTATGATGGAACATCTATATTATGTTTGCAGGTGTTCATAGCCATAAGTATGGAAATTCAAGCAACATATCATACAAAACAATCATTTCAATCAATACCATATGCCAAGTCTTTACTACCATATAACACAAACATAATGTATAATAAGACAAGCAAGAGGTAATGGCATACCTTGATCACAGATAAACCTAATCACATATTCCTCATGTCATCTATATCCTTGATCAACCCTGATTAAGACAAGATCATGTTCTATCATCAGATTCTCATCATCATACATCTCATCTTAACCCTAGTCGTGTTTATTAGGGTTTCCCTTAGTTCATTAAGATATGTGCATCATTAATTGACTTATCTTCTTATAATTAGGTTACAGATCTTATATTCTAGATTAGGATACACAATCTGATTACTTGGTTACATAGATTATGTGAACAAGTTAACCCTATGTTACACATATTAATCATATTAGGGTTTATATCACATTAAGAGAAAACATCATCGTATAATATGGATTATGTGTATCATACTGATCTCATATTTAGATATTAGGTTCCAGATACTTATATGAGCTTACTCTGTAATTTTATCATTTATCGAGCATGCATGCATTTATTGCATATTAATTAGGGTTATTAGCCCTAATTAGCCATATTAAGATAAATTACATGATTTCGTACATCAACATGACCATGTCTGAAATCATATGCAATGTAGACATGGTTATGGACTTACTGACATTTTTCCATAATTTAATATCATCATTTAATATTTATTATCCACGAACTAAGAATTACATATCTTACATGATATCACTATTATTAATGCATCAAAAGCCTAATATTATCATTCTAATGTGTTCTACTCACTTTTCTGAGAATTTTGATATATTATTTGTATTTTTTTGATGCTCGAGCTAATTATTGTGAATATTGTAAGATTTGGACATTTTTGAAGAAATTACCTTTTTGGTCAATCATAAGCCGACACGTGGCCCGACGTGCCTCTCTTTGGTCCAGCCTGATTGGATCATTCTCAGCATCCATGGATCTGAAGATTTGATAACCCGATCGATCCTTTCTCTGGTCCTCGTGTTCAGCACAGACAACACAGACTCTGTTTCCCCAGGGCGCCGCCGCGTAGGGGCACTCCGGTAAGTAAAAGGCTGATGATTGCTTCTCCTAATAGACCATTAAGGCCTCCCTCTACTTCATGCTCCATCCCTTTGTGCCGTCGGCCTGGCACCTTGACGCCAGAGCCTTCCCTCGGCTGCCATGGTTAGCACGCCGTCACCTACTTCTGGTGCAGTAGTGGGAAAGGGGGAAACCCCTTTTACCCATCTCCTTCCATACGTTGGGCTTACCGGAGCTTCGGTCTTCCTCCAAGAACTCATCTCCAGGCTTCCATGATGACAAGAACAGCTGTGGAGGGCCCTCTATTGTGGTCTTCTTCTCCGACAAGGTCTACTTCTTCCACCATTAAAACCACCCCGACAGTCCACAGTTACGAATGGGATGAGAGATCCTCAACTCAAACTTGCTTTGACCACTCCTTCCTTCCTCATTTCTCTCCAGAATCTCCCACTACTCCTCCTCTGTGCCACCTACATTTTACGGTGGAGAAGACAACCGAAGGGTGGACTCGTTCTCTCTTATTTCTTATTCACTAACCTGTTGTAAGGGGGTCATTGGGTCCGTTTTAGGGTTGTAAAGACAACTGTCCACTTCATTTTCCCTTCTAGACCACGATCACCCATCGTGGGGGAGCTCAAGACATGGCACAACTGAATTCCCCACGATCTCCAGTCTGACCGGAGGTAGGGGATGAGGATCTAACCATCCAAAGTACATCCAACAACTACCAAGGAACTCACCCAAAACAGGATCCAGGGCTCACTTGAGTTGAAGGCCTCAACCATCTGATTAGTCATGAATGGCTAGGTTCAGCTGTGAAATCTTCTCTCAAACAATGGGGTGCGTGACACCATATTACACACAACTTAGGTCTATAAATCCTCAAATATGCACATTATTGTACAACATTCAAACCTACATAACTTCTTCTAGGGATACCCAATCATCACCAAATTTTAAACATAGCTTCCACACCACTCAATATACCTTGTATACAAATTTGGTGTCAAAACTCAACTTTTTGATCATCCAATAAAATTCCTGAAAAGACATTAAAGAGGGATCTTAATCATGATATAAACATCAATCCCCATCCAAACCTTACTAAAGAACTTGTAACACTTAAGATAACTCAACATGGAATAAGTTCACTTATGTCATTGAACATCTAGGGATTCCAAAATTCCACTCCATTACATCCTACACACCTTAAAAGAAATTCTATCCTCAGAATTAAGCCAAAAACCACTTTGTCACATCATATACATCTTAAAAGAAATTTCATCCTTGAAATTAAGCAATTGTCGTACTCCAAGGAAAAACCAAAAGGTCTTCAAACATATGTACAAATCCACTTTAGGTGTAACATATCCACCACCAAAACCTTCAAAACTATATCCAAACCACTATTAGGAGGTTTTAAAACATCTAAGGTGAAACACCCCTTTCATAGAAGGCTTCTACAAGGGTTTAGAAACTCTTATTAGGTCATAACATATCTCATATGTTAGAGTTGCTTCCTTATCTTAAACCATGTATTAATATTCAACATCATACTATCACGTTCTAGAGAAGTTAACTAAAGTTAACCAATTATGTCAAGGTGTCATCAAAATTTATTGAGTTCATTGTTAGGACATGTTCATGATTAACATATGTCTTTAAAGGGGGTTTTACTAAAGTTAACCCATTTTATCCATATAGATCATATCAAGGTGTCATAATTGTTATGTTGTGCTAACTGACAGACTATATTTTTCATCTTTATTAAGCACTAAGATTAACACCTCATGTAACATATTTCATTCACATGATCTTATTTCATTTCTCATAATTAAACTGAGGCATTTACTAGTGATTTCATCACAAGGTTAACCAACATTTTCACATTATCATCATTATTCATGTATATGGTTAACCATTTATGCATTGATATATATTAAACCGTTTCTCGATTTCCATTATATCATGTCTATATATCACATCTCGAGATTATATCACATCTTTACATATATATATATAACATCATGGTTGTGCTAAACAAACATATATCAAAAGCTTTATCTAGTCCAACTGAGGTTCTCCTGACCCATATCATGAGGGTAGAGTCATGCTCAGTCTCTCTAAGCTCACTCATCTCTATGAATATCTCATATACAAACTTTATGTTTCCTCTCTTAGTTTAGGGTCATCAGGTATACCTTATTGGCACTAGAGATTGCCTTACAAGCTCTAGCCACATAAGCACAGCCAAAACATGCTATGACATACTCTTATCAGCTCTATACCCATGAAAACTATTTCTCAATTCTCTTTCTCTTATATAGACACCACTAGATTCCTATATGGGAAACCACCAACCCGAGCATGAGACTTCACAGAAACTAATATAGCTACCTCCTCCAGGGTCTTGGGCTCTCTCCCTCACCCAGATGGTAGACACTCATATTCATGTTAACATATGCACATATATAACGAGCCTCTCTCTATCTCTAGGGTTTGGTCCTCCCAAGGACATCTAGGGTTCAAGAAAACTATAGGAATCATACATAGAGCGGCTCAACTCAATCACTCATCCATAGATCCGCTTTCATAAATCTTGTTGTGGTAGACCCACTTGGTGCCAATGATCTTTCTATCACTTGGTCTTGGTACTAGGGTCCATACTTTGTTCTTTTCAAATTGCTCCAACTCTTCTTTCATAGGTAGGATCCACTCATCATCCCTAAGAGCTTTCTTGACATTCTTTGGCTCGAGTTGTGATATGAAGGCATTGTTGGCTTGTTCTTTGTTGAATGCAGCTCGTGTCTTCACTCTTTCAAATGGATCACCTAAAATAATCTTTTTTGGATGATTTTTTGCAAACTGGGGGGTTGGATGCTTCTTCTCTTCTTCTTGTGTGACCACCTCTTTTCCCTTTTGGGTGATGTTGAGCTCTTTTAGAATAGGAATTACTTCACCTATAACATCATCATTTGGAACAATATCTTTGGGAATAGAGGGGTTAGTCTCAATAAACGTAACATTTATGAATTCTTCTACTTTAGCAAGATCAACATTAAATACTCTATAAGCCTTGCTAGTAGTGCTATAGCTAAGAAAGAAAGCCTTGTAAGATTTCGAATCAAACTTGTTGAGAGAAACTTTAGTATTCAAAACAAAATAAGGAGATCCAAAAATGTGGAAATACTCGATAGAAGGCTTCCTACCACACCATAGCTCATAGGGGGCTTCTTCAAAGAAGGGTGTGTAAAACTCGATTTTGCACAAAACATGAGGTACTGAAAGCTTCGACCCAAAACTTCTTTGGAGTATCATACTCTAGAGGCATGGTCCTATCCATACCTATAGTGACCTATTCTTCCTCTCTACAACCCCAATTTGTTGAGGTGTTTGAGGTGAAGAGAAGTTATGTGCATAACCATATTCTTGACGGAAACGTTCAAAAAGATCATTTTCAAATTCTTCCCCATGATCACTATGGATGGAAATGATGCGGCAAGAGGCTTCATTCTCAATTCATTTGCAAAAGCACGAGAACATCAAACATATCACTCTTGGAAATGAGAAAGAAGGTCCAGGTTTATCTAGAGAAATCATCAACAATAACAAGGCAATACTCGGAACCACAAAGCGATTGAGTTCTCATTGGTCCAAATAGATCAATGTGAAGAAGTTCAAGAGATCTCTTGGTACTAAGGAATCCTTTGGATTTGAAGGAGGATTTAGTTTACTTTCCTTGGGTACAAGGTAGGCATTCCTCATCCTTTTCAAAATCCAATTTGGGAAGTCCCTTGACCAAGTCCCTTTTTCTCAACTTCTTCAACTGATGCATACTTACATGACCAAGATGATGATGCCAAAGATAAATATCATTTGAAATGACTACTAGGCATCTACCAACAATAAGATTAATAGAGTCAAGAACAATAACATAAATATTACCACTTCTAGTTCCCTTATATATAACTTGGTAGGTGAGGGAATCTAGAATCAAGCATTCAAAGGAAGTAAATAACACAAGGTAACCATTGTCACATAATTGACTAACACTAATTAAATTGTGATGTAGTCCATCCACAAAAATAACATTCTTGATACATAAGGATTCACCTACATCACCCTCACCTTTGACTTTACCTTTCTTGTTGTCCCCAAAGGTGACCAAACCTCCTTGCTTTTTCGTGAAGTTGTTGAAATGGCTTATATAACCTGTCATATGCTTAGTGCAGACAATATCAACAACCCATATTCTTTTTTCCTACAAGAAAGGAGAATATTGGTTCCCAACTCAAACTTTGGGATCCGAAGTTAGCTTGGGGACCCATTTCATCTTTGGGTTGGTCCCCTTAGGCTTGTAAGGACAATAAGTGGAGTAATGATCATCACACTTGCAATAAGAGCAAACCATAGGATTCTTAGTGATGAAAGACTCTCCTACAAAGAAAGGGGTTTCCTTGCTCTTTTTTTTTACCTTTGGCCTTGCTCTTACCTTTTGGTGCCCCCTACAAATCCCAAACCACTACTACCACTTTGTTTGGTAGAATGGTCAAGGATTTCATTTGGGGAGTTTTTCCTTTTGAGGAATTTTTGTAGAGAGACCCTTAGTATATGATTATCAACATTAAGAGATATGATAGTAGAATACAAACTAATAATATCACCTCTAACATGAAAAAGGTCGACCTCAAGACAGAGGGCTTTAGTCAAATAAGAATCTTTCTCAAGAGAAATAGAAGCAATATCATTACTAGGCAAGATAGGTCTAGAAGATAAAACATTAACTTGACCAAGCAACCTAACATTTTTAGATTTAAGTACTTGAATTTCCTTAAAATAAACATATCTTTCATCCCTACGAGCATCATCAAGAAGCTTAAATTCAACATTTTCAACTTTAAGAGTTTCAAGCTCCTTTAGACATTTTTGGTTATCTTCCTTAAGAGTTTCAATGTTCTTAAGATAGATACCATTCTCTACTTCAACTCCATTGTATTGGAGATCATGATCAAGATATTGTCCTTGCAAGTTATCAATGCTCTCAAGATGAGTTTTATCATTAAGTTCAAGAATTTCAAGTTTAGCATACACATTATCAATGATTTTTCCTAACCGTTTTCTTTTAGATTTACATTTAGCAAAAGATGAATGGGTAGAAACAAGCATGTCAATGATGGTTTCCTTAGATAACTCATGCAAGCTTACCTCACTTACCTCCTTACCTCACCGATTTCTTCACTAGTAGAGGTCATGAGTGCAAGGTGGCACTCTCCATCTTCTTCGGAGCTCGAGCTACTTGAGGATGAAGCTTCCCAAGCCGCATGAGCTGCATTTTTGTGTCATTTATCCTTCTTGTCCTTCCTCTTGTACTTTTTCTCCTTCTTGTACTCTTCCTCCTTCTTTTATCTGCCCTTGTGGTGTAACTTTCTTGACTTGGGACGTTCACTCTTGTAGTGCCCCTTTTGTCCACACTTGTAGCATCTAGGAGTAGAGGAGGAGGCTTGCTTTCCCTTGAAGTGTTTGCCCTTGATGTAGTTGGCTTCATGTGCACTTGGGCCATCATCTTCACTAGAGGAGGAAGGAGAAGTCCGACAAGAAAGTTGTTGTTGAAGGATGTCTGCCTCCACTTGTGATTTGAAAGCACTATCTTTAATCTTCTTAGCTTCCTTCTCTTCTTGCTTGGCTTCTTCTTCCTACTTGTCAAGCCTTGACTCATGAGCTTGGAGGTTTCCAATGAGATCTTTGGTTGGGATGTCACCAAGGATCCTCACTTATTAGATAGAGGTCACCTTTGACTCCCATCTCTTTGGTAGAGTCCTTAAGATCTCGGAGTTGATAACACCTCTATCCAAAGTGTTTCCCAAAGCAGCCAACCCATTGACGATGGCATTGAGTCCTGAGTACATCTCCACAATCCCTTCTTTCTTGCCCATCTTGAAGTTCTGTAGAAGGTTGTTCAACATGTATATCTTAGCCTTCTTGACTTGCTTTGTGCCCTCATAAGTGATGCACAATTTGTCCCAGATCTTATAGGCGGTGTCCCAAGATGATATCCGATTGAACTCCATTGGGGTAAGGGCTGCATAGCGAATGCTTCTGGCTTTGGCATTGAGCTGGACTTCTTTAAGTGTAGCTTCACTCCATGTTGCAACAGCTCCATTTGGCTCCTTGTATGGTGTGACCATCACCTTCCACATGTCAAAGTTCATGCTTTGAATGTAGAAGTACATGTGTCTCTTCCAATAGAGGAAGTTAGTGCTATCAAAGATCAGAGGACGCATGTAGAAGCCTCCCTCTAGGTTGAGAGAACCAAGTAGGTTTTCGCCCATCTTCTCGTCTCATGGGAGATTGTTGGAGAAGATCCTTGGCTCTAATACCACTTGTTGGATCTAGGTCTCTAGAGGGGGGTGAACAGAGCTTCAAAAATTTCACAAGGTAGATTAGACCTTCAAATTATATCAATCAAAACCAATAGCTTAAGTGCAATTCGATGTCCTAACTAACAAGCATAGTGAGGATGAGATAAAATGGAACAAGCACTTGATAAGGTCATTTAAAGTGGTTCCACTCTCCAAACTAGGAGAGAGTCAGTCCACTACCTAGAGAGGTCAACCTCTAAGACTTTGAAAGTGTTTTACTCTATATATTCACCAATAAGAGTTACAACACAAGACCACCAAAGGACTTACCTATCCAATACAAAGAGTCTTCCACCTTACCAAGGACTTTCCTACTTTATAAGAGTCTTCCGCCTTCTTCCAAGGACTTACCTACTCTTGCACAAGTCTTCAGCCTTGAAGGGATTACCCACTCTTCTTGGATCTTCAGCCTTTTCCTTCTCCTTCACCTAGAGAAGATCTTCACCTCTTTTTCAACCTTAAAGAAGAAAAACAATAGCTCCACCTTCACTCAGAGTAGCTTGCTTCACCTTTGCTTCATTGAGGAAAGGGGTAGGGAAGATGGAATGGAATGAGAGCTTTACAAGTACAAGGAAGTAGCTCTCTTACAACTGGCCTATCTCACTTATAATCATGAAATGAAGTGTAAACTAGAGAGACAAAGGGGCTCAAGGAGTTGCAACACACTCAACTATAGCAAGGACTTAGAATAGCATGCATGAGAAAACTTGGAATGAACTGAGAGTGTTTCCTTGAGTGTAGGATCACTTAAGTGTAAAATATAGCCATTTTTGAAGTTGCAACAAATCTATTCTTTCTCAAAACAACTCACCAATAGTTATAATCACTTTTTCTATGTTTTTCGTACAGTACATTCGGTAGAGTTTCAATAATGGTAACTCGACCGATCCACTAAATGGCAAAGCCAATTATCAAACTATTGGTCAGGTTTGTTCTGAGAAACTCGACCGATGAGATAAAATTAGTTTTGACCAGTGAGTCGGTCGGTCGAGTTTTGTTAGTGTGCAACTCGACCGACGGGTCATCTTCCAAAAATTCATCATTGGATCGGTCGAGTTTCCAACTCGATCGATAAATAGCCTGTGATAAATTTTCTAAATTGACATTTGAGTGATTAAACCTTGGAATTAAGTCATATCATCAATACAAGTGATTACAAAAACCATATAAGGTCATTTGAAGTGATTTCCCAAAATGCACACTTACGTTGCTTTTGACTTGAACTTGAACAAGCTAGGGCTTGTATCATCTGATCCTTGTCATGTACCTAAAGCTTGAAATCAATCTTGAACAAACATATTAGATACATAGGAATGGAATGGTTAAGTTATTACCAAAGTATGGACAATGTAGAACTCTCAAGTCAACAGTCATGAGCGCTGGAGGGTGAAGGCTGAACACCAGTGACCCCGTAGATTACTTTAGATGATGGACATTCCCGAGTGGAATGGGAGTAGGACCCCATGGGCATTGTGGTGGGTCTCCCTGAACCAAGAGAGGTCATAGTGCAATATGGGTTATGGTAGATCACCTTACTAAAGAGACTGTTACCAGTGGGACATATCTAGTTGAACTATGCGAGAGAGTTAGTTTGACTACATAGTGATCCGAGTTCTAATATTCTTGAACATGACCTTAAGTTCACTTCCATGTTGTGGAAGCAGGCACATGAAGAACTCGATACTAGATTGATGTTTGGCACAATATGGCACCCCCTGACTGATTGATAGTCAAGAAAGGATGATCCCACCTTTAGAGGGTCTAATGAGAGCATATGTACTCATTTGGGGTGGATCATGGGAGCAGTACATGCCCCTAGATGAGTTTGTTTGTTATAAAATCTATCAAAGCCAATATCGGGATGTATGAAGCTCTTTTTGGGAGGTCATGTCAGTCACCACTTCACTAGGGTGATGTCGGTGAGAGGACCTTGTGGAGGTCAGAGAAACCACAGTTGTATGCTATAAAGTCACTTTGATCGAGCAATGGCTGAGGAAGCCCATGATCAACATGAGTCACGTGCTGATGCAAAACAGACTAATTTGCACTTCACTATGGGTGAACATGTGCTTGAAATCCGACCGCTCTGAGCTATGGCTATGAATAGAGGAAAGTTGAGTCCCCGATACATGGTCCCATTTGAGATTTTAGAATGGATTGGTGGAGCTATTTTTGTTTAGCCTTACCCCCTCAGGATAATATGATGCAGGATGTATTCCATGTGTCCAATCTAGAGCACTATGTGAGGTACCTGATCCATGTGTTGAGCATTGAACCTATTAAACTCCAAGGGAGGTTGACTTACTCTGAGTCACCTATGAGGGCACATGATACCAAGGTGAGAGAGAGATCAAGAGTAAAGGATAGAGATGGTAAAGGTTCTTTGGAGACACCATGGAGAGGATGAAGCCACATGAGAGTTGAAGATGGACATGGAAAAGTCTTATCCTGTATTGTTTGTATGTCTAGTGGAATTTTGAGGCTAAATTCTTATAAGAGGGGAAGGATGTTACAACCCCAATTTTTGGATTTATATTGATTGAAATGCAATTTTTCCCAAAAAAAGGTACATATATGAAAATTGTATGATTATGTCTAATGAATGGGTTTCTTTTGCAATTTTTCCGTTAAAGATGTGATTTCATGGATCCTAATGTATTAGTGAGTCCAATATGATAAAAGAGAAAGAAAGTTGAAAGAAACAAATAATGCATGAATAAGAAAAAAAATTGAGATAATGATCGGAATATGAAAAAATGTGGAAAAGTTGTATGATTGATCATCATGAATGATATATTGAATCCACATGGTTTCTAATAATGAAAGGAATCCAAATAAAGGAAAATAAGAGAGTAAGAGAGAGAAAATAAGAATTAAATATGCCTTATTAAGTGATAAATTTCACATGAAGAAAAGTCACTTTCACTTTTGAATTATGACTTCAAACTTGGCACACAAGAAGATTAAGCCATTAATGCGTTCCCCTCAAAATTTGAGATTAAGAGAATTTTTGGTTTGAGAGTTATGAATTTTCAAAGAATTCCTAAAGTGAGAGGGATAATCATGTGTCACATTTGTTTTCCTGATTTATGTCGATTTTTAAATTGTGAATTTAGTTGGACATGTAGCACGTCAACTGTTGGATGAAATCCAAGGGCTGCGACATTGTCACCTACCCCGATTCGAATCGGGAGGACTGGGAGATCTTTCCCTCCGATTTTCTCATGACTCCAGGAATGGGAGCACCTAGGAATAGGTCATCTAGCTTTGGGAGGTCCTACGGATCCCATCCACACTGGCATTTGGGACCTGTCATGGTATGTATGGGATTTCCCCAAATCATGGAGGACCACCGATGACCTTGCCCTACAAATAGAGGGCCACACACCCTCTTCAAAGACCCATAGCACGTTGTTATGTTTTGATAGAGAGAGCGACTTGATGTGAGAGTCCAATTTCTATGAAGAACACAATCTTCTCCTTGGTCCAGTGGCTTCTTCTCGCCAGATAAGAGAAACTCCATCCTGACGATCCAGTAGAGCCATGAAGCAACTGAAGGGTGCTTCGAGTCCGGGAGGCCAAGATGAAAGTGAAGGTAGTCTTGCCTTGTACCCAGGAGAAGCGTAGCGTGAAGTCAACAATCGAGTTGATTGTCATCTCGTGTGAGAGGAGGAACATGAGGAGGAAGAAGATGACATGTAGAAGACCATCCTGCCCTTGAGCGTGCATGAAAGAGGTAAGGGTAATTCTGTCTTTTTGCACTGTCTGTTTGATCGTGCATGTGAGTTTTCTCATGGGCCCGAGTGCCGAGGTGGTGTGAGCCGATTGGATCAAGTGTGGCCCCGCTAGCGTGACTCAAGTGAGTCGAATAGGCATACATGTCAATATCTGATTGGCCAGAAAAGAGTTTTATTGATAAAATCATAACTAATTATGGGTTTATCCGACGATGACATGTTATATATGAAAGTTGATAAAAAACGTAGAATCCAATAAAAATATAGTTGAAGCCTGATTCTTCTTACAATGAGAAAAGTATATAAAGTTGTCACCTTTAATGGTTCTATTAATGAAAAACCCTAAGATTTGACGATAATTGGATTTAATGATGTTCGTTGAATAGTTCAAGCCAATATTAACCTATTGTTAATAAAAGGATCAAGTAGGGTTTCATGTATATGGAAGTGCATTAATGGGCCTAGAAACCCCAATTTTGGTAATCATGAATTTTAATGGTTTTAATTATGAAAATCCATAAGTGAGACAGAGATATGATGTTCTAAAACCAATTTGAGATTACATACCCTTAATGTGGATAATTTGAGTAATTAGGGTTATTATGAGTAGAAAAGTTATTTTAGGGTTTGTTTACCTAAAAAGGATAAAGATTGAGAAATTAATCTAAAAAACCCTAATGAAACCTAATGAGGTTTAGAAACCTTAGAAAGGTGTCCCAGGTCAATAAGGAGTTGTTTGGGATGCGACCGTAACAATTAGGTATTATACATATTTTCAGGATCAAGGGTTGCTTGATTGATTTCTTGGCTTGCTTGATTGGACATCTAGTTGGATTTGGATATATTACTTCTTTTGAGACTTCAAATCAGGTATGTGGTTACTATTGTGGTTAATCACCGTTGTTTGAAATTAAATGTATGGATGACTTTATTTCCTGCAATCTATAAAGTGACTATGATTATCACCATATATTGCTTATGACTTGCCTGAACATGCATACCACCTCTGGATTTATGATTTATGATGATCAAGCCCTGGAGGGAAGATCATAAGTGGTCAAACCATGGATGGGAAAACTACATGGCACCTAGAGAGGTGGCCCACAAGGTACCATGCTCAGGATGGAGAAGGTAGCCTAAAGTCCATTGCAAAGACTAAACCCTAAGAGAGGGTATATCATAGGATGGGTACAATGGTTGGGAATTCATAATGATAAACGTAAATTTTTATTGGTAACAAATATTTGATGTGGATACATTGTTACAATATATGTGCAAGATTTTGTTTCCCCACATAACAATATAATCTGTTATACTAACTGACGTTTTGTTTGTCGGTGTTTTAGGAATATATGAAAGTGGATGAACATTAAAAGTGGCATTTGGAGAATAAAGATAATTATAGATCAGAGGATTCAGCTAGATAGGAATCTACTATGGGTAAAGTTCCAAACTCCTAATTTTTGAAAGGTATGTGAAAATAATTTTCTTATCCTACTTTAAGCTTAGTTGTGGTAGAATTTATTAATTATTTTTTATTATTTGCAAAACCAATTGATCCTATTTTGGGATAATGGTACTAGCCTCTTAGCCTTCCTTAAATGGGGGTTGCTGAGGGGTGGGGTCATTATAGAGAGAGAGAGAGTCTTTTGGGATGTGTAGTTTTCCTAAGATGTGATGACTGCATTGGTAGAAGTAACCACTCTAATCTTCTAGTTTCTTACTTCCTCTCGCAAAAAGCCAAATTCTATTTCACTCCTATGCTCTTCGTGCTTGTTATTACTAACATGGCAGCATTTTCTTCTACATACTATTTTGATGGTTGCCTTGAGGTACATATTCTTAAGCCAACCCTATGAACTTCTAGATCTTGGTCTTGTTGTGACTAGGGACATTCCTTCCCTAATGATTCCTTCTCTCTTTGTTTGAAGCCCCAAACCTCAACAATGTGGTTTTCGTTTGTTTCACATTCCGAAGGATGTTGTGTATTGCATCCCTTCTATCCAACATAAGAAATAAAATGTTGTTCTCAAAACTTGGGTCAGATCCCTCTTGCCTATCATAATGAACTAGAAGGTCTGGTTTGAACATGATTAGTAATGATGAATCTTACCAGTAAGGACTGAACTAACTTCTTTGGGTTGTGGATCTAGAATGTTTCACATGATTTCATTCCTTGTGGTTCCCCCTCTCTTTGTTTGCAGCCCCACACCTTAAGCGATGAGGGTTTCATTCATCTTATTTCTGAAGGACCGTTCTATTTCACCCCTTCCATCCAACATGGAAAATAAAATGTTGTTATCAAAAGTTGACTTGTGCCTCTCTTGCCTATTATGATGAACTAGAAGATTTGCCTTGAACATGATTACAAGGAATGCATCTTAACCAATAGGGACTAAGATAACTTCTTTGGATTTTTTGGATCTATAATCCATTTTTTTTCAACTATCACTTAGTTTGGCCTAGGTGAAAATTTACCCTTACAACGAGCTGCCAAATGATGTGGATAAATGTTTCCCTAGATAATGGACTACTACCAACCCATGGGTTCCTTAAACCTCACCTCTGTCTATTTTTGTTTAATTAGAGGATGAATTTAGATCTTTAATTCTCTAATAAATCACTTATAACAATGTCTTAAATCACACGACATGTCCCACCAAGGGCATGATTATGGGAACACCTTGCCTGTCTAGAAGGTGTTCTTCTATCATTACAACATCATCAAGTGGCATTCCCTTTATCACAATCTCCACATAATGCCTAACATGTAGGAATGGAATATATAATCTCTTTGGAGTCAGATGAAGACTGGAACAATTAATTTTCCTCCTTGAATATTAGTATGGCTACATCAAAATCCCCTGTTGTTATGGTTACATTGTACAAGTTCTTTTCTTTGTCTTCCTTTCATGATTAGACCATTTTTTGCTAGAATGCTTATCGCTTTGTTGCAAAGAGTTCATTGTGGCTATTTTGGGCACAATATAATAGGTTGCTCACTGTCGTAGTCATTTACAACAATATAGATAAAGGTCATTACATTTATGTTTTCCCATTCAAAGGTTCGTCACCTTCAAATCTAAGTTTTTATGACCCTAAATATGAGAAAAAAACTTCTATAGGGTTTCCAATGATGTAAACTCTATTTCAATATCTATAATGAAGGTTTCCTTCCTTCTTTTCTATTTGTCTTTTGGTGACTCTCTACACTCATCAAGTTTTTAGAACATAGTCATGTCACATTTTAACTCCTAAATTTTCTTGGATCCAAAGGACCTCTCACCCTTGTCGCTTGGTTGGCAGTTTAACTAGACCTCCTACGTTTAAAGCATGTGATGAATGGTCAATCTCACTTGATTACTTTGGTTGCCCATCTAATTTACTTGTTACTAGTTGGACAGTTATGCATGCCCCATATACTATTTGAGATTAATGGGATCCACACAACCTCAAACACTCCATGCTTTGAGAAAAAGGAGGTTTTAGACTTCACCTCATAGTTGTTATTTGGTATTTCTAGAAGACACGTCCTTGATTTTCTCTCTAAACCCTGATTCAATGGTGCATGGCTCTAGGGTCCTTACACTAGGTGCTTTATGTCATAAAAGGTTAATCGACCTACGTAGTGAGTTGTGACATTACTTTCATTAACCCTTAATGTTATGAGATTTCTTTCCCATGAATACCCCTTATCTAATTTTGATCTTTCATTCTTCTCCTTTGTTTTGCATGTAACCATATTATGGAAAAAATCCTAATAGGAGCATTTCAGATAGCATGAAAATAAACTCACCATATGATGATGATATTTCTTTTTGATGAAAATGATTCTCAAAATCAAACAAATTATCATCAAGCTTGTTGCTTCAAAATCTATCATCAAGCTTGTTGATTTATATACTATGGTGTTGACTTCCCTATTTTCTTCCATAAAAACTTCATATCTTAAGGCATTGACAACTTTTGAACTATTGTATTATTCTTAATGCCAAGATGATTGAAATCATGATAGGGAAAACCTAACACTTCCATAGTTTGTCCCAATTCATGATCTCATTCTTTGAAGTCCAGACTTCTATGTTGATGTTGTTATCCCAAATTATGGTAATAATTGCCTTCGTCTTTGGTTTCCCCATGCACCAATGGGACCCAGAGGTCCTCAAGGCAATTGTTTACTTCTTTTTTCTGCTCTATATGACATAAAATTTGAAATTGTTCCTGTGAAAATTGGTCAAACAAATACTCCTAATTGTTTCTCATATGTCCCGGGACAAACCAAGAAAGTAAAATAAACCTACACACCCACATCTAAAGTTTCCAATCTTTATCCATGGTGGATGGCGTTTCATCACTATGCATTCTCCCATACTCAAGAACTCTGACACTTCTTATGAAAACCTTAGACCATGTAGTTTAAGGTTCATATTGACTCTGTCACATTTGATTCCAAGGCCGATGGTAAAAAAGCCAGATGTTTGGGTAGACACGAATTCAAATGCCTTCACGATGTAAGATATCCTTAGAGGGGCCCAAAAATTAAATCCAAAATACAATATTTTACTGTCTAAGGTTCCTCCTAGTGATTCGTTAACTCAATCATCAACACTTTATGTTCTAGAAAGAAATAAGATACTTGACCTTCTACCTCAAATCGTGCTTGGCGGAACTCTTCCAATACCACTAGTTACGAAGGGTATAGCCTTAAAAAAAAATCTTATCAATTTCTCTAGATGGCTTCTCGTGATGTGAAGGTACTATTGTACCAACCAGCGAATTGAAAAGAAGTTTCATGGGCGATGACTCTTATGTAATAATCACCATGAATGATTATTTGATTCACACTAAGGTAACTTCTATTGAGTGATATTCTATCTAGAAACTATATACGCGCCCTCCTCCACACCCTTGATAGATATTTATTTGGGATGCCAAATTCCTAGACTTGTAAATAGATTAAATATAGAGCGGATGCTGCTATATTTGATATATGAGTCCTAAAAAAATCTCTATGATATCCGATCTGATATTTGATAGATATCATATGATAACATCTGAATTTGACACGAACGAATAATATACAAATTCTGATAAGTATCTGATCCGAACTAAAAATCATGTATTTAATGTTAATAAATATCATATATATTAAAAATATTGATAATGCGGTAAAATGTCTATATTTTCATATTTCTATCTAAATAATATTATATTTAATAACATATATTTGTCGCTTTCAAATTTTTTCCGGAGTGGATACAACAATATCTGATATCCGATCCAAAAATTTTAGATCCAAATTTAATATCTAAAATCCAATCCAAATTTTGTGGATGTTGGATTTTTTTTTAAATTTTAGATTCGAGTTTGAATCCAATGTGCAGATTCCAGATATACCATTTATAGCCTACAAATCCCTTCTAATTGGGACTGATTTCATGGCCTTTCACCTGGGATGATACTCTTTCTCTTAGGACTTTTGCTCCCATTTAGGTATTTCATTTTTGGGATGATACTCTTTCGCTTCAGGACTTTTGCTCCCATTTAGGCATTTCATTTTGTTCTAACGTGGCTGCCAATTGTGTTCATTATGATCTGGAAAGCCATGTATTTTGGCTAAATAAAAGGCCTAACTTGTTTGCCACTAAGCATTTGGTCACTTTCTTAGAGTCATGCCTTGGTTTTACATCCTTCTTAAATAATTACTATCTTAGTGTTTTTATGATAGTTTCTTCATGAAATTGTAAACAGGCTTCTTACCCTCAAGGAAAAGAATCTTTAATTATATCATTTTCTTACATCACATCTATACCAACATTATTCAAGAATAATATTCTTACCACGAAAACATTTATACCATTATTGTCCAAGAACAAAATTATTATCACTCAAAGTTATCTGTGTGTGGGATTAGAAGTATCTATGTTAATACAAAGACTTAAATTCTAGGTATGGGCGACAACGATGAGATTACTGTTAGTTGATTGATAATAAACAACAAGAAATGCCATCATTCACATATATTTCTCTATTTTATTATTATCATGGACTTCATTCTTAATGAATATTGGGTCATGCGTGGTTCTTACGGTGACCCTTCTCATGGCGAGTTGAATTTATCTCGCTAGTCCTAAGGTTATTAAACTTTATCTTGGAGCTCTAAAGTTTTTGTGGTAGTAGTTTTTTATTATAAGGTTCTCTCATGAGAGATCCTTGGGTGACAACTCACCGTCTCTTGATCACTTTACGATTCTTTAAATATTAAATTTTACACTATATGATTACCATATATCAAACACCAAATTCACTTGGTCTAATAGTGGAGATAACCCTGTGTAGGTTACACTTGATAGATTTCTTTGTTCATCTAATTACCATGGGAGTTTTCTCTCTTTCATATCTGTCTCTACTTGTGGTTAAAATATGATAATCAAACTAGTTTGTGCAATACCACATATGTTCCTTGGGGATATAAGCCTTTAAGATTTGGTATATGTGTAGCATACACCCAAACTTCCATGATGTTGTATTAACCTAGTTCCACACCGTGTTTAATTGGATTTAAATTAAATAAAAAAACACTGCGAGTTAAGCTTAAGTGGTAGAATGAGAACATATTTGGCAATCTTCATAAAAAACTCATACTAAAATTCATCTTCAAAAACTTGGTGTTGCTCATTGGATTTATGTATCATATGATAATTGAACAACTAAGGAGTATTTGATAACTCACAACGAGACCTTCCTCCTTTAGTGAGAATTTTGTGGAGATAGAGATCCAGAGTTCATTACATGAAATATGGTGAGAAGGATACCCATTTTTCACGAATTCTATAATTAACATAAATGATATAACATTATTAAATCATTACTAATGCCTCTCTTTCATAGATATCATATTTCCATATCTACCCATGTAGTGGAAATCTTCAATAAAATCTTCAATCATGAAATAAAAAGTCTTCACTATTTTCTCTGTGAAGCATGACTCTTCACGTCCCATAAAATGCAAACCCTCATTTCTTGTCCAACCTTTCTGTGAAGTTGAAATAAACAATGTTTTCTTTAGTATTTCGAAGAGAAAACCCTAAGAGATAATGTATTTTATATGTCCTTTTATCTAGATTGTATATTTTAAAATAATAAGCTTTGATGTTCTGTGGAGGTAGTTGATGGTAAGATAAATCTCTAAGGATCCTTGAAAAGTACAAATATAGTCACATTACTTTGATATTGAAACTTCCTTCACCAATGAATATGAAATCTTTCATACATGTAGGCATGGCAACACATTTCTCAATTATTGGCTAAACTACCTACAACGTGCATTGATATAGTATGCACAACATAATCCTCTCAATTTGAAAACCTTTATAGAAGGTAACAATGTTCAATGGCCATAGTGTTCACTCTTCCACTACTCCTTAAGTTATCATCGAGGTTAAATTTGAGTAAAAGATTTTTAAATTGTATGTTGGGATTTCCTTTTGAATTGTCGAAAAGATTTTTTTTGCCAAAAATGGATGTGTTATTGCACATTACGTTTCCTCCTTATATATTATTTCAATGGAAACAAATTTCAATATCTAAATCACTAGTGGCCTTCTATATTTTCACCTTTTATCACACTAACTTTATATTGTTATCACCACCATTCTTATTCACTTTATTGAATTTTCCACATTTGATGTTGTATAGATAACCTCATACTCCTTGGTTTCTTTCATAGAAATGACTTTACATTTAAATGTTGAAATACTTCTTTTGTATAGACCTTCAGTGAGAAACATCATGATTAATATTTGGAATCTTAGAGCATAACTTTAACCTAATATTAGTTTAAAATAATCCTTCACTTCCATGTTTGTTGAGGATCCAAACCATTCAAGTAATATTTCAAATTTTCTCTTTAAGACTTTCCAATAAATATTTTGGCTTTTATTTTCACACTATTACCCCATTTGTGTTAATAACTATCCTTGGTAAATAACTAAATATCTAATGCATTGGTTCGTTGGAAGAAAATCTTTATAATTGATGTGGATAAAATGATATTTAAATGATCCTTGCAAAGTATGAATTCAGTCGCATTACTTTGATATTGAAACTTCCTTCATCTATGAATATCAAATCTTTTATACATGTAGGCATACCAACACATTTCTCAATTATTGGCTATACTATCCACAACATGCATTGATATAGTATGAACTACATAATCCTCCCAATTAGAAAACCTTCATTGAAGATTAAAATATTCAAAACTATGATATGGTGTTCAAGATATTGGCCAAATTGTTCACTCTTCAACTACCCCTTAAGTTACCATGAAGGTTGAATTTGAAAAAAACATTTTTGAAATTGCATGTTAGGATTTTCTTTTGATTTGTCTAAAAGATTTTCTTGCCAAAACTAGATGGATTAGTGGAGTGCATGTTAGATTTCATCCTTGCCTATTATTTTTAATGGAAACCCATTTTAGTATCTAAATAACCAGTGGCCTTTTGTATGTTCACCCTTTATCGCCTTAACTTTACATTATTATTGCAACCATTCTAATTCACTTTTTTGAATTTATCACCTATTGATAACCTCATACTCCTTGGTTCCTTTCATATAAGTGACTTTACATTTAAACTTGACATACTTCTTTTGTTTAGACCTCCAGTTAGAAACATAATGAATAAATTTGGAATCTTGGAACATAACTCTAACTTAATATTATTTTACTATATCCTTTCACTTTCTTGTCTGTTAAGGATCCAAAACTTTTAAGTCATATTGACAATTTTCTCTTTAAGAATTTCAAAATAAATATTTTGGCTTTTATATTTTATGTTACATTACCCCATTTGTGTTTATACCTATCCTCAGGGATCTAATACATTGGTTGGTTGGAAGAAAATCTACCTAATTTTTGTGGATAGAATGGACATTAGTATTGTGAAGCTTACTTAAAGGATCCTCAAAAGTACAAATCTAGTCGCATTACTTTGATATCGAAACTTCCTTCAACAATGAATATCAAATCTTTCATACATGTAGGCATGCCAACAAATTTCTTAATTATTGTCTAAACTATATGCAACATGCATTGATATAGTATGAATAACATAATCCTCTCAATTAGAAACCCTTCATTGAAGGTAACAATATTCAAAACTATAATATGATGTTCAAGATATTGGCTGAAGTGTTCAATCTTTTACTACCCCTTAAAGTTATTATGGAGGTTATATTTGAGTAAAGATTTTGAAATTGTATGTTGGGATTTCCTTTTGATTTGTCTAAATGATTTTATTTCCAAATATGGATGGATTAATTGAGTGCATATTACTTTTCCTCCTTACCTATTATTCTTAATGGAAACCCATTTCAATATCTAAATCACTAGTGGTCTTCTATATGCTCACCCTTTATCACCTTAACTTTACATTGTTATCACAACCATTCTTATTCACTTTATTGAATTTTCCACCTTTGATGTTGTATTGATAACCTCATATTATTTGGTTTCTTTCATAGAAGTGACTTTACATTTAAACATTGACACACTTCTTTTGCTTAGACCTTCAGTTAGAAACATCATGTATGATATATGGAGTCTTGGAGCATAACTCTAATTTAAGATTAGTTTACTATATTCCTTCACTTCCATGTTTGTCATTAATCCAAACCTTTCAAGTAATATTTCCAATTTTCTCTTTAAGACTTTCAAAATAAATATTTTGGCTTTTAACTTTACGATGATTTGCTCTATTTGTGTTTATACCTATCCCTATGGAAATATCTAATTCATTGGTTGGTTGGTAGATAACTCCCTAACTGTTGTGAATAGAATGAATATTATCAATGTGGTGCTTACTTAAAAGGATCATTGAAAAGTACAAATCTAGTTATAGTACTTTGATATTGAAACTTTCTGCGCTAATGAATATCAGATCTTTCATACATGTAGGCATGCTGACATTTCTCAATTATGGCTAAACTATTTGTAGCATGCAATGATATAGTTCGAACAACATGATCCTCCTAATCAGGAAGCCTATGTTTAAGTGTAACAATATTCAAAACTATGATATGATGTTCAAGATATTCGCCGAAGTGTTCACTCTTCCCATGCCAATCTCCCTAACCGTTGTGGATAGAATGAACATTATTAGTATGGTGCTAACTGCCTTCTTCTATATTACCATTGACTCAATCCTATTCTTCGAGTTATCCTTATAATTTTATTGTTTTAAAGGAAACTATCTTTTAGAGCTTCACCGGTGAAATGAAAAGAATGCACCCTGTATCTTGGCAGCTCAATTTTGTAGCCAAAACATGTGGTTGTTGGGGGTATTGTCAATGTTAAAATGGCCATTGTTTTCCTTGTGCATAAAATCTTTGATTATATATATATATATATATATATATATATATACATAAAGAGAGAGAGAAAGAGAGAGAAAGATACGTACAATTTGGTTTGATTAACTTAAAGCCAAATATTACTCTAAATCCTCAAGTCAACCTTGGGACTCATTCGCAAAGTACCTCTATTCACATGTCTAATATATTATGGTCTAGAAAATGTCTAACTCATGAGCCTTGATCTCCTTAGATAATAATATTAAAAATAACACCACATTTTGGAAGGATCTATTTAATGGTTATAACGTCAAATACTTAGGCCCAATATATTTATGTCTCGAGAGAAGTGTGGTATATGGCTTAATCAAACATACAAACTCATCATATGCTCCCACATCATCAACAAGAGTTAGGCTTCCTTTATAGATACATATAATGTCATCAATATGATTACTTTGAAAATGTTATTCCCACTTCACAATACTCTATGAAGTGTATTTGGGGTAATTTTTAATTAGTTAACAAGGCTTACTGGTTCCTCTCATAGATAGAGATCACAAATTTCATTCAAGTAAGATCTTTTGGAAAAAAATGCAGACCCTAACTAGTCATATTTTGATTCAGTTACTTGGCATGGATGCACTTCTTCTAGGTCAAAATCATGCTAGAAGGGACTTATATGGGCGGGGCACCTTCTCTTTTATTAGGTCCATGTTGTAAACTTCATGATATAGTTTCCTTCTTGGCATTTTTCTCTTCATATTTGGGAGTTTCTTATTTGAAATTTCTAGTGTGTCTAGTTGTAGATAAATAGCTTAATTGCACACAACTCCTTTGTGCTTATGAAGACCAAATTATTCTTTTTGTATAATATGCACTTACTAAAAAAGCTTTTATTTTGGCATATCTAGAAGGCAAGATATGAGATTCATCTTACAACATCATATTTTTAGGATCATTGTGTGTAGGATTATCCTCTTTAGTGAAAATAGCTAATTCGTGTAACCATTAAGTCAAATAGTTTATATTCAATATCACTATGCTTATCAAATGATTCATCTTTGGACAATCTATGTTATCATCATTTATAATTGGAATTCTATGCTCTCATCTCACCCAATATTTTGGATGGTGTTTTTTCTCTTTTTGATTGGCTATAACCTTTAAATATTGTGGGTTTCTACTAGATTGATTCCCCCTACTTAGGAACACATAACCATTTTTATGCTCTAGATGATTCCTATATGTACATGTACCATATGATATTATTATTTCTTAAAGTTTTGTTGTACTCCATGATTTTATTTGTATCTTTTCCTTCTGCTACATGTTTATGCTTTTAATGGGTAAGTTTCCCCTATAATTAGGCTTCCTACTAGATAAATGTCCCCATGTATCTTTAGTACTACACAAACCCATTACAATGCTTAGAGTATATATGGATTCACAAAATCCGATGCCTTAAAAGCACACATGAGAAATATGAAGCATATTGAGTTTTCCATGTCATTTTGAGGTAATAGTTTTTAATGCACCATGAAAGAAATCTTGGATGCAAAATCAACATATATTTATAGATTTTTAAACATGTGACCTAGAAGAAGATGGAGATATTCTTGGAAACCTACTATAGACCAAGCCCACAAACATTAATTATTGTTTATCAATATGCAAAATAGTTGTAGTGATAGGGCACTAGGTAAATGTATTGTGTGTGCAAAGCGTCATGCAATGGAATTAATAAAATTGTAATTGTTAGACAAAGAAACAAACCCATTTTCTATCTATTGGTGTTTTTTCATGATGATGGCATCTCAACATATATATTTAGGGTTCTACAATATTAGGAACTACATATCAGTGCACATAAACAAAAATGTTAATATATTATAAATCACATTTATACACAAGGATTGCGTGACAATGCATCAACATTTTGTTTGATGGTGCACCTGCACTAAAGTGCTAGCTCACTAGGATTTGGATTGAATGTGCATCCAGATTATAATTGCTAGTGTACTGGCATTCGAGTTGAGGGTACCCTAGGAATCAACTAATGGTGCATTACAATTTGAAATTCTGACTACATATCAATTTAAATGCCACTGCACTGGGATTCATGAAGAGGGTCTATCATAATTCAATGATTTTGTACCCAGATTCATGCACTGTGTGCTAGACTTGGTTTCCAAAACTACCCTTGCACATTTCTAGATTTTTGGTATGTTTTATTATGATATTAAAAGAAAAACTTGTATATATTGAATTTATATTGTGTATCTTGGATGCCACCAACACTATGGTAAAGTATATCATTGACTTATCTAAATTGAATGGATATACAACTTCCCAACATTAGGCATGTCTCCATCTATTTATAAGACATGTTACCCTTTAATCGTTCTACATGAGATAAGTAGGTGAAAGTAAAACACATGCTCAACCCAAAACCTGGGATTCTCTCTCTTATAGATACAAAATTATGTTCTCATTCCATTTTCACAATATCAATGTGAATGAAGGCTATCAAAGTCTTTGCTAGTGGTAGTCTATTTTCCATTTTCAACCTCAGATGATATCTCCACACCCACATTAGTGAAAAGGGGAGAGGTAGAATGAATAAAAACACCATATAGTGAGGGAAATAAGAACATAGGGTGCACATATTTTTAAAAAGCAATGATGTGAGAGGTTTTTGTCATCAAACATGCTAATAATTTCAAAAATTATCCAATTCATTTTTGTCATCAATATTACCATTGTCATGATGTCTTCTCCTACTCATGAGTCTTCAAAGATATTTTGTCATCAAGCTTAATTATCCATCCCTTTTAGATATTTATAGTGCACGTGATCTATGTTAATTATATTTTGTTCTACAAACTCCATGTTCATCCATATCCTAGAACCATGTCTTCATGTCCAATGAGATTAGACTTCTCCTTTCATTTGAATGAGTATTGATAGGACCCCACATGGTTTTTGTTCTTCATTTTCCCTATGCTAGTATATGTATTCAAATACCTCTTTATTCCCATCACCTTATGCACATATGTTCCCATATATTAAGGCACCAACTTTTCATAGTTACTCCCTCCTCACATAAATTGTTGGGATGTTTATTGGTACATTAACTCTCTTTTTCATTATGAGTGTATAGGTGACAACCAATGACCTTTACCCCCATATTAATAATTATGTCTTTAAGGAGTCATTAACATTGATTTGATTACTTTCTCCTCTTCTGAGGCAATGATAGATTTTATACATGTGACTTCTCATGGTAAAAAGGCTATTTTTTATGCCATTACATATTATTGGACATTTCCCCAGCTCTCATGACAAACTCATCGGTTTTATAAGTAAATGTAGTTTAATGGGGTCTAATTATCAGTCTTTAGTTGGAATTCCATTGAATTTATACAACTGGGTTTAATTCTAGTGTTAAAGTATTTTCTTTTATGATATATTTAGGAGAGAAATGATATCTCTCATATTTAATTTAAAGGTTGATTCACAAAGAGTGTTGACTCTAGTAATCAAATAATTTATTATATGTATGGAATTTAAACTATTAGATCTTAATCTAGTAAAGTCCTACACATTTCACTCATTCTAGGTAACTGGTGTCATGTATACAATTATAGAAACTAGGAGAGTAATAAGGCAAAAAAAGTATATATGAGAACTCTTATTGCATGTTTCTCTGTTACCCATCTGATCAACTTTCGAAGACCATATCCACCAGGTGTTATGTTATGAATTTCATCCCGATCAAAATATCCTATTTGAGATACTTTATTCACTTGAGGATATAGATAAAGTTGGAAAAAAGTAGACATGTAAATGATATTTTCTAAAATGGTTTGGAATGATAACATAAGTCTCAAAAAGAAGTTGGAACATGGTTGAATAGGTTGCATGTACAACGGGTGTCCTATTAATTAGGAATTTGAAACCTAGATGAACACACCATGCATGGTAAGAGTTCCTTTATAGTAGAATATTGCACATGTTGACGTTCAAGGTATTCACCAATAGGATTTTCTAACTGCGTTGTTCATTATTGGACAATTTATCAAGGTGTAGGTATTTGAAGTGGAGGACATGGGTATACACTACAATGTGACTTTTTGATGCATTTGCAAATGAGTACTTGTCTAAGATATATTCTGCTCCACTCAAGATTTATGTATAAAATAAGAGTTACAATTTAGCAAGGTTTTCTCTCATGTGGAATTATCTAGTTGATTTTAACTAAAAATTAGATTTAATCCAAGGAAATGCCTATTAGGATCATAGGGGTCTAGGATAGATAATGGTAGACTTGGTTGGATTATTATATCATGAATGTGGGAAGAACACCCACACAAAACTATAGGTTGATTGCAACCTAAGATATAGGCCCTAATGTAAAAAACTTATTGAATCTAGGGCAAACCTAGAGCCATGTATTTGAGTGGCATATACCACTGTTCATTCACTTGATTTATTTATAATATTTCCCCCTAGGGTGTAACACTTTTCCATGCCCACCTGAACAACAATGATAACAAGTTTTTAAACACTTTAATGTATTCATAATCAATTTGAAAGTCAAGGGGCCTTCATGCATACCCAAAGAATAGTTCAAGAGAATGCACCATACCAATGAGTACAAGAAGGCCCTACTCATTGTTTTACTTTTTTTTTGAAAAAAAACTTTTTCAATGAAGTGACGGTCCTCCCTAATGGGGGATAAAGTCATTTACCTTTAAAAAATCACAAGAAGACTTCCTTCAACTTCTATTTTTGACTATGTAATGTTTTTGGATAATAGAGAAGCTTCTCCATAGTTTGGACGCAGTAAGGTGAACCTGACCTACTTGAAGGTGAATTGATAGCTTGTTATCTTCACCACTTTGATATACATCAATCTTAATAAAATCAATCTAATCATGTCTTGAAAAATCCTTAGGTAAGGATCATTATGGGGAGGAAATGATGTGTTCAAACTATAAGAAGACATGATGAAGTCCATGGCAACTAACCTTCTCCTTGTTGCACCGTCTATCTATTTTGAAATTTTGTTTTGTACTTGGGTATGATTTCAATTACAAACTCCATGTTTCAACTGCATCTACATAGATAAGTGAAACACTAAAGTTTCAACTCAATTACATGTCCAAATAGTTAATTGTGTAGTTATTTTAATTGTCATATACATGCTAGCAATATGATGTTTAACTCTTGAATTTGGTCTTCTAACTTTATATGTGACTAGAAGATCCTAACATAGAACCTTGGTCAAAAATAGGTACTTTTGGGACATTATATGAAAGAGAGGGAATTTTTGGAAGACTAATGTATAAAAAATCAATAAAATGTCTAACTCTATCCCTTGGTGGATCTACATATGGTTCTAGGTGCCTTTGCACCCATCAGAGTCATTTCCCCTACCCCACTAATCTAGAAAAGCTCATGCACAATGTTGCAATTGTTAAAACCCTCATAACTCCCTCTCCTTGAGTCATCGCAAGATGAAACTAATTCATTTTGATTTGATATCCTCTCCCCTGCCCAACAACCCCTAACAAACCCCTTTTGATCACTATGGATGAAACACCTAAATTACCATAACCTATACATGTATGTGATCCACCTTGATGCCACCCTACACCTTGAATCTCTTATCTAAACTCACTCTTTCCATCCTTTCTCCCCTGATTGCCAGCTCCACCGACGATTGCACCCAAAACCTTACCATTTCATTCACCCAAACTCACCTCTCCAAGTATAAACCATAGTGTGTCACCCTTGCCACCAACCTACATTTCTCAATTCCTTGTATTGAAACCTTCAAGAAGCTCCAGTGGAGCTTTCCCAACCACTGTGAGAAGGCTTAATAGCTTAAAGAGCTCCCTTGATCAAACCTTATAAAGTCTATTACTAGAACAAATATCGGTACGCCCAATGAATGGAATGATTATGGGTTGGAACTATAAACCAAATATGAAAAGTTAATTACTATCTTAATATTTGAAATTTACTAGTATGCATTCTATTAATATTACATGCAAACTTTGTCGTTTCACCCCATACACAACATAGTTTTATGCTAACCCACATGTTGTTTGTCGATGTTCTAGGTTTGTTGCATATATGGAGAATGAATAAATGGACTCCATGAGGAATAATTCACAAATAATAAATCTGATGATACTTTTTGGATTAGATAGTTTATGCTCAGTATTTTTCTTTTAGAACAATTGTACCATTCCCTTTTTTGAAAAACCTATGCAACTTCTTAGAGGAAAACTCAATTTTCCTACTCTTTTCAACACGATTTTTTGAGATTAGTAATAGATACTAGTTGTTTGTTTTAAATCTGGATCTTGGAAATGTTGAGTAACGATAAATGCCCTTATGATACTCGTTTATGGGATTATGGGAGTTGCGGTCTTTACATCCCCCGACCTCAACCCTAGTGTAACATCTACTTGGACAATGATGCAAATCATCAAACATTTTGGGGATAAGTTGAATCTTTCATATGACTCTACAAAGCCACACAAAGTCCCCTAGATCCTCACCTTCCTCCCATGTTTGGTAAAACCCTCAATCCAAGATCCCTACTCCATCAACTTGTGTAGCCACTTTAGGTGAAACTATGCATGTCTGCTTTGAGCGGATAATTACTCCTTAGTTTTGCAAAGCCACCATTTAGCCAACCATGTTTTCCCTTTTTCCTCACGGGGTGGCTTGAAGAAATCGTCCCTTGTTCTTTCTCTCCTCTTTACACAAATGGCACAAGATGTGTTTTGACCAAACAATCATGGGTATATTGGTATCAATATACCACAATTTTGTCACACTCGTTATTTCAATTGCATGGGAAAATGTGAGATTTTGACCCTTATCTCACTTTGCTTGATCCAAGCTTGGCTCACGGATAATGAGAGGATCTATTAGTTAGATCTCTCTTATTATCTACAAGGTCTAGATGGATTTCTCTTTTTATTGTAAATTTATTTATTAAATACCTTAACATATTTTCTGATTGATTCATACTTGCAAAATTGAATATAAATACATCCATTACTAAAAACCTAATCAAATAATTAGTATTCTCATTATTTTTTCTAGAATAATATGAGATTTAGATTTTAACTCAGATTCTCTATTAAATACGCAATGCCCAAGATTTATGATATTTGACCTAGTTTAAATGGTAAACTTTTTAAATGTCATACTAGTGATGATAATTGTTGACTCTAGGGTCTAATTAACCTAGTCACATGTAGTGATAAACCCTACATTTATGATATATATGAATCACACAAATGTATTAGTGATGTAAATGGGGGATAAACTGATGAATAATGATTAGGGTTATCACTTAGGAATGGTTAGGTACTAATCATCCTATTTTGACCACTTTAGTCCAATATAAATCTAAACATAATCCCAATAGTACTTTCTACATCTCAAAATTTTCATGTATTACATGTCTTGCACTTTCATGGCATCCTTTTGATTTATTTTGATAAACAACTCGAAGCAACAATGCTTGCTTTATCCCTTATTGTATACATTAGTGATATTGTTGATAATGGATTTAATACACCTCTTGAAACTGTGTTGGCTATATATTTGGATGAGCTATTGTTCCTGATGGCTACTATTACATTTTTGTATAAATATACCAAGAACACAAACATAAAGGAGATGACCCATTGTATTAAATATTCATGGTGACACACAAAATGTGTGGAAACCTTACATTATTGTTACAGTTGAATGGATGAATGTTTTTTCCTTTATCTTTTTACATTAGGTCATGGAATCTATAATATGAGGACTTTCCCTTCACTCATTGGGGTGTTTCAGTCAAGTTTCATTTGAGGAATTTCCTTTCCCCTTGTGAGGTATTAAGGTCAAGTGGTCAACTTATATTGGAAGTACATTGAAATTATGAATTAAAAGACATGGTTTCTTCATAATGAAACTCTCAAAAATTGATGTTGATTCAAGACTTTTTCACTATGCGTCTCACCAATCAATTATATGTGTCTTAAGCTTGTATAAATAGAATGCTCTATAATTAATTAACTATTTGAAATGATGACATCTTGATTTTATATTCAGGTAATGCAAGGAGATGATCATTGATATTTCTACTAGAATTAAAAAATGTTGCATCAATCAGAGATTAATGAGGGAAATGACAATATAGGAAATGAAGTAGTTCTATTTAGATAATTTACTTCAATAATGTAATTTTTATTTCCATGTTTCCCGTGGGCCTAATGTAAAAAAAATTGATTCATTTATAAAATGCAATGGAATATTCTCTTCATATTGCATACGTCATGTGAACAATGTGGGTCACTTATAGGCAGGAAAACTAAATCCATTTAACATTGTTTGCAAACACTAGGATTGGGATTGGTGTGTTAACATGTCACAAAAGTGCTCTGTTATATTATTGGATTTTATTTTTATAATAGCAACCTTCTAACATAAGGTCACCTCTGACTTAAGATAGGAAGCAAAGTCATCATTGAGCTCAAGCTTGAAAATGAGATAATCTCCAACAATGTTGATCTAGAAAACTACATGTCATAGTGCCATAATCAATTTTTTTTTTGTATTTTGGTCTAGTTTCAAACAAAAATGGATTTTTAATAGGTTTGAAATGTTGATGACAGATTCCAAACTAGAGGGAATTTCATAATGTGGATCTAGACATAGGAAAATATTACCCCTACAAAAAGGGCAGAATAATGTGCATTTGATAAGTTGTGGATCATACATGTGGAAGGATATAATTCTAAGGTAATATTATGTTTCTAAACAATTTAATGATTTTAAGGATTTAGTATTAAATGTCATATTTCACCATTTATTTCATCAAATGAACAAGAGAAGATTCATGACAAACATATTATTGTCCAAACGGAACATGATCATCAATAATGAAACATTTAGTTTTTTGGGTTAAATGAACTTTACACATAGTATTTCTCATTTGTTTCCTCAAAAGGATATATACAAAATTAATCAAAATACTATCATTATCCAAGAAGAACAAGACCATCAATCAAACACTCAATATATCTCCTCTACAAGATGACAACAATTATTATCAAAGTCATCTCACATCATAGATTGATCATCATCATATGAATCATATACTAAGGGATAATTACTCATGTTACATTATAATGACAATCACTATTTAAATGAGATTCTTATATTATAAAATCATCCAAAGATTCATGATTATCATTAATGTCAAGATAAAATCAAATACCATGTGGTATACAATAAATCACAAATTTGTAGTTATTTGCACATGCATCATTTTGACTTGATATTGAACACTGTTAGGGCCTTTAGTGATGGTATTTTCATTAATTTTCTTATGGTATAGTATTTTGATTCACATATATTCTGATTCCAAACTACTCTAAAATAAAATGCAATGCAAGCATTTTGGATAAAAGGTGATCACATTAATAACTTGAAAACCTAAATTTTTTTTTGTTCAACTAATTTTCTATGATTCTTTTCATTAACATATCCATATGTAAGCAAACCCAAAACATAAAAAAGTTTGATATTTTCAAGATATCCACATGGTCATCGAACTTATAACAAATTCCATTAAAAAATAAATTAAAGTGGTACACTCTACTATAGATCACACATAGAATGAAATCTATCTTTCACATGAGACCAATACAACAAAATATTGTCCATGCTTGAGTGATAAGGGAACATATGTGTGACTACCCCAAATAATGTACACTTCCAAGTTGACATTCCCTTGATATGTGTGCACTCATATCTATAAGATGTCAAGAGGGAAAATGTAAGGGATTGTGATTGTCATCTAAAGTTACACGGAAGCCAGATCATTGTTCACAACATCACATAGATGGCCACACAAATCATCATTCATAAAGTAAAAGTCATATTACATTATTCGAGAAAAGGAAGAAATAGTTGTATGGAATGAAAAGTACATAGGACATAGAGCATCCTATACATCATCTACGAGAAAGAATTGAAAGATCTAGGGGGGTGAATAGAGATTTTTGGATTTTTCAAAAAAATTTAAACACTTGAAGAAGAAGTAGGAGGAAACAAGGAAGATACAAGGATGTAGAGTGGTTCCTACCTTAGAAATCTAAGGTAGTCAGTCCACTACCCAATTGTCTCCAATCGGGATTTTGAAAGCAACTTATTTTATTACCTCACGAGGATGTTACATAAAATACAATTGCTTTCCTACACCCTTAAAGTAGCCTTCACCTGAAGTAGCCTCAATCCTCCTAGAAGCAGCCTTCTGAAGTAACTATAAGACCCCCTTGAAGTAGACTTCACCTGAAGTAGCTTCAATCCTTGAGGTAGCCTTCTGAAGTAACTCTAAGTCACCGGGAGCAGCCTTCACCACCTTGAAGTAGCTCCACAAACCTCCTTTCAATAGCCTCCAACCTTGGAGTAGTCAAGGAGAACAAAATAAAATACAAGGAATAAGATTAGAAGAAAGAAATACAATACAATACAAGGAATAAGATTAGAACAAAATACAATACAAGGAATAAGATTAGAAGAAAGAAACAATGTTAACAATGAGTACATCCCTTTGATCCTATATCAAGTGTATTGATCTCCTATCCACTATAGATGAACGTGGTAGTGTGGTGGCTAGGAGATGCTAGGCTATAGGACACTAATGTAGAGCTCAAAGAAACAAATTGCAAGTGTGGCTTTGCTTGTTGCTCACTAAGAATGAATCTCAAGTGTAATTGTATGCACAAGTGATACTATGGGTGTCCTAAGGCCTCTCCTATTTATAGGAATAGGTTACAAGTGCTTAGGGACGTTCTAGACACTTTCTAGGGTGTTCTTAGTGCTCAACTAGCCGTAAGGTGTCCTTAAATTATATTGCAACAACTAGTTATTTAGTGTTGAAAAGTGCAGTCTACAACTTGTCTCGGTCAAGAAGTTTGTCGATCGAGTGTGTCTTGGTCGATCATTTCTGTGAATGAGTGGGAGGTTGAGGTAAATGTGTTGCAACGTTCATTTCCAACTCTCAACTACTTTTCCAACTCAGTCTAACGTCCATAGAACCTACTCGAAGGTTTATCTCGGTCGAGAATGTTGTCGATCGAGGAATATTCTAGTGTTACAATCAGTGTTCGTGAGTTAGACTGGGGTGATTCTCGGTCGAGGATTTTATCAACTGAGAGTGTCTTGGTCGAGAAGTTTTTCGACCGAGATTGTCTCTGTTTCAATGTGTTGAATCATCTACTAAGTGTGTGCATCAATGTGTAATTGTGATTCTATCTTAGGGTAGGGTTTATCTAAGTGTTGTGAGTGGATAGGGAAGATCTAATGCTTGATTTACATGATATATATGTACTTGTACATTATATACTTGTACACGTTTTTACATTGAGTACAATCATGAAAATGATAAGCTATCTAAGCATGTTGATCTTCCAATTTGTATAGATCTTCAACTATTCACTTCCTTATTTGTTTATCACTGAAACACTCTAATAACAAGTTATATCTACAAGAGTAAGTTGTTTGTCATCGTCAAAATAAAGGGTATAATAATGTCCAATTTAGTCAACAAGAACAACTATATAACTAAAATAGAGATAAGAAATAATCATCTAACTAGCTATCCTCCAATAACTTTAATAACATCTTCGGGTACTTTGCAATGCCTTACATTTTCCTTGAACCTAGAAAATACGAGAAACAAAGGATCAACATAATGTTGGTACGTGGTTGAAAAATACTATACTATGCTGGCATAATGAAAATACTTGAAAAAGAAGAAGAAAAAGAAAAAAAAATATTAAGGTGTAAAATCAGGTAAACCCAATTTATTATTCACATTTCAATGGACATTATTACTATGGTGGACTTAGCACAAACATATATTATTGAGCCATATCCTCGCGTACCTTGTACCGTTAGGGATATCCCCACATACCTTGTACCATTGGGGAGCTTCTAGTCATCACTAATACTTTCCCACTCTAATAGGGAGATTAATGAACCATCAATAACTACATTCCATTATCTTTCCTTAGTGTTCTTAGTGTTCAAGGTAGAAAAGAGAAAATATTTATAGATATACATCCAACAAGATTATACAACTACATGCAAGCATTACTCAAAATTAGATCATCCGGAAAAACTAGTCTTATACTTAAATCCACGTACCTTGGATCACAGATCATTATTTCAACTAGCCTAGATTAAGTGAGTAGATCACCCTGAAAGAGAAATAAAGTTCTAGTATCATAATGTGTTTTCAACACCTCATATTAGGGTTTTGGTCTTACTAGGGTCTTCATTAGTGTCTTGAGTTTTAAATCAGAGTATAACATGGGAAATTTTTAGGTTAGGGATCAGAGTGTGGATTTAGGTATTTAAGATGGTTGGTCTTCCCTTTATCATCATTACTCAAGGAGAGAGAAGATAAGGATCATTCATGTGATACTAATATGGAACTATTATTGATCATCATTTTAGGGTTTCAATTCAAGAGGATCAAGGTAAGATCTGATACTTCCATATCTTACAAAATATACTGACATTTATTTTCGTATTTATTTTCTACAAGTTAAGTTAAAAAGGACATAAAACAAATTCATAAAAAGGATACATCAAACTAGGGTTGGATTTAGGTAAACATGATAATTTATATAGGTTCTCCTCATTTTTCTGAGAATATGGGTATTTTATGGGGATTTTTCTGATATCGAAGGTATTGATAATAGATTTTACAAAGTAGACCAATCAGGTAATTACCAGAAGAATAAAATGAAAATAAAAAAGGAATCATGAGCTTGGCCTTGTAAATCAGGTGAGGGATCCAATTTCTTGGATCTCCCCACTAACTTGTGAGCCATAACTTGACTCAGGGGGGCAGTGATGGGAGGCACGATGGCGAAAGTGCCCTTGGTCATTAGATGTATGGTGGTGATAGGGTATGGGCAAGGTGGGTAGTCCACCTACTTGATTGTTACTCCTCTCATGCCATGGCAGCAGTGAGGGAGGCAAGAGGTGAGGGTGATGGCAGGGGTATCTAGGTGATTGTTGAGGTGTGTTAAAAGGTGAGTTGAAATCGTGGTGGCACGCCGATAACAGGGAACCAAAAAGGGTTGTTGGAGGTGTTCTATAGATCAGGTTCCAATCAACAAAAGGCAGAGAGAACAAAAATGGGATTCTGAGAATTACCTCCCTTGTGGTTGGATTAAGGTATGAAGGAGCTTTGTGCATGGTCCAGAAGTATTCCACGATCCTTTCAGGGGCGCGGGGATGTCCCTACCCCTCTAACATTAGAGCTTTAGAGATTGCTCACAGGCGCTAGTTGACCCAAGACCCTAGGGCTTTGCAGCTCTAGCCAAAGGCGTGGGTCACCTCATCGAGGTCCTAGGATGGTGTGTCCTCGATTAATTGGAGGGTGGATGCTCCTGGGGTGAAGAGGGTATCCCGGTCAGGCGAGGTGGAGGTAGCTTGAGAATGAAGTTGTGGGGGCAGGTTCGTGTGCAATTGGGGGTTGAGGATGATTAAAGGGAGGTAGGCGGTGATGTGGGAGGACTTAAATAGGAAGGGGATTATTGTGTGATGAAGCCCTAAGTAGGGAGTTGCCGCCAGGTGATAGCAGTGAGAAAGGAGGGGGTCATTTTCACTTATCTGGGGGTTAGCGGTGATGTGGTTAGGTTTGTTGAACTCATCTTGGTGAGAGGAGATTATCCTCCAATTATCTTGTGTGGATAATTCCTAAGGTGGGTGCGCGAGGTCGCGATCGGGTGACGAGTTTGTTGGGTTGAGAGGCTGGGTCCAGAGGGATGTTAGGAGATGAGGTATCCACTGTTGGATGCCCCCCCGATCCGAGATTAGGTAGATCCAAAGGCCGGGATTTCAGGCTCACTAAAGGGTGTCTGTACCCATGCCGATAAGCCTTGTGTGACACATAAATGTCACACATTTAATTCACAACCTAGGTCCTAAGGTTCCAATGAATGATATAATGTGTATTAATTTCAAAAGGTTATAACTCTCAATTGGTTCATCCAATTAGAGTGAAATTTTAGACAAATCTTAATGATGATATTATCTAATGATGGTATAAAATTGAGATTGAAATTTGAATATTGATCATGGTTATGGTCTAAGTACATTAATACTTATAATTCATCTTCACTGAAACTAGGGTTTGCATTGTTTTGAAACTGGTGACTCCTTTCTATTCAATTTAGTGAGAAAGATATTAGAGGATATATTTTTCAATGTTAGAAGAACAAACTATAATATGGAGGTACATAATATGGATAACTCACTTTGTCACATTCTTCCCTCCTTTTTAAGAATTTTGTCCTCCAAATTCAAGCAGCTTGAAATAGATGTGGATATTTCTGCTCGACTTTGGACGTGAGCTCCCATGTGGCATCAGTCTGATCATGGTGGCTCCAGATAACTTTCACCATATCTATGCGTTGATTACTGTGAATCTCCTTTGTCTTGAAATCAAGAATTCTGACTGGGGACTCAGCATAAGATAGATCATCTTTCATCTCCAGAGGCTCATGATTTAGAATGTGATTGGGGTCTTTGACATAAGGCTTCAAATTTGATACATGTAAGACACTATTCATGGAACTATACTTAGGTGGCAAAGCAAGATGGTAGGCACATTCACCAACCCTTTATAGGATCTCAAAGGGTCCCAAATAACGAGGATCGAGCTTCCCCTTGTTCTTGGCCAAAGCTCGAATAGGTCGATCTTCAAAAAGACGTGATCACCTTCCTTGAACTGACGTCCCTACCAGTACATACTATTTATGCCTATCATGTGCTCACTTCATCCTCTACCTAATCAGTGCAACTTTGTCTGTATAAAGCTTCATTTCCTCAGATTTCAACAAGGTGTGCTCCCCAACGTCATCCCAAAGTAGCAAAGATCTACACGGTCGGCCATAGAGAGCTTCATAGGGAGGCATCTTGATACTTTCATGATAGCTATTATTATATGCAAACTCACCTAAAGGAAAATAGCGGTCCCACAAGCCTTTCCAATCAAGACACTAGATCAAAGAAAATCATCTAGAATTTGTATTGTGCGCCCTGACTGCCCATCTGTCTGTGGATGGTAGGCTGTACTAAAGTTCAATTTGGTGCCCAATTCTTCTTGGAATTGTTTCCACAACTTTGAGGGGAACTTCGGGTCCCTATCTAAGACAATGGATACTGGAACTCCATGTAGACGTACAATCTCTCATAGATAGAGGTTGGCTAGTTCAAAAACCTTTGTTGCAGTTTTCACAGGGAGAAATGGATTGACTTTGTGAGACGATCTACTATAACCAATGCAACATCGTACCTCTTTCTGGTCATGGGTAGTCCCACCAAAAATCCATGGTGATGTGTTCCCATTTCCATTCTGGAATTTCAAGGGGTTAACTTAGACCACCTGGCCTATGGTGCTCTGCCTTAATTCTCTGGCATGTCATACATTTGGACACAAATTCAACAATATCATGCTTCATGCCCCTCCACCACAACTGGCGTTTGTAGGTCTTTGTACATCTTAGTTGTGTCGGGATGAACTATGTACTTTGACCCATGTACCTCATTGAGAATCTTCATATTCACAACTAACTATTCAAGAACCCACATATAGTTCTTATATCAAATACTGCCATCGAGAACCACATACAGATGTGTTTAAGGCTTTGACAGGAGAGACGAGAGCTCTACTAGATCAAGGCTATCTTTCTGTGCCTCAAGAAGTTTAGACTGAAGACTAGACATAATAGAGATGTTTTTGACCTAAAGATGATCATATAAAAACTGTGGCTTCCAACCCACCATATCCTCCATATTCCTCCACTCAAGAACAGTTAAAGATGCACATACTGTCCTTTTTCTACTAAGAGCATCAGTGACTACATTAGCTTTTCCTGGATAATAGTCAATAGTAAAATCATAGTCCTTCAAGTACTCGATCCATCAACATTGACGTAGGTTAATGTCCATCTGAGTCAGGATGTACTTTAGGCTTTTGTGGTTGGTGAAGATATCAAACGCCGCCCCGTCAGGTAGCGCCTCTAGATTTTGAGGGCATGGATGATTGTAGCTAATTCCATATCGTGTGTGGGATAGTTAAGTTCATTAGGTTTTAGCTGTCTGGATGCAAATCCCACCACCTTTCAATGTTGTTGCAAGATACATCCTAATCCATTTCTTGAAGCATCAGTGAAGATCATAAATCCTTCATTGCCATAAGGTAGAACTAGAATAGGGGCTGATGTCAATTTCTGCTTCAACTCCTAGAAATTGGACTCACAAGCAAGATGACCAGATGAAATGCTCGTCCTTCTGAGTTAGCTTAGTCAGAGGAAGTGCAACTTCAAAGAAATTGGGAATGAAGTGATGATAATATCCAGCTAGGCCCGGTAAGCTTCAGATTTCAGAAGGATTTTGAGGAGGTTGCCAATCAAGAACAACAAACACTTTGGCAGGATCAACAAATATATTACCCCCAAAAATGACATGTCCAAGGAACATGACTTTATCAATCCAAAATTCACATTTAGAAAGTTTACCATATAATTGTTGGGCTCGAAGGATTTCAAGAACTGCCTTCAAGTGCTCACAATGTTTTTCCATGGAGTCAAAATAAATCAAGATGTCAATGATGAAGATGACCACAAACTCATCAAGATAAGGTTGGAAGATTTTGTTCATCAGATTCATGAATACGCCAGGTGTGTTGGTCAAATGAATGGCATCACCAGAAATTCATAATGCTCATAACAAGTTTGAAAATAAGTTTTAGAAATATCAGAATCTTTGACTTTAAGTTGATGGCATCTAGAACGAAGATTAATTTTTGAGAAAACTTTGATGTACAAAGCTGATCAAATAGGTCATCAATACGAGGGAGGGGATACTTATTTTTAATAGTAGCTTGGTTTAACATATGATAGTCAATACACATACACATAGAACCGTCTTTCTTTTTGATAAAAAGAACAAATGTGCCCCAAGGGGAAACACTAGGATGGATAAAATCTTTATCGAGAAGTTCCTGTAGCTATTTCTTCAACTCCATAAGCTCAACATGAGCCATCCTATACGGTTTCCTAGAAATTAGTGTGGTTCCAGGGAGAATATCTATGGAGAACTCAATGTCTCTATTTGGAGGCAACCTAGGAAGCTCCTACAAAAATATGTCAAGAAAGTCATGTACCACCTCCAGTCTTTCTACATGCCTGCTACTAGGACTGGTCTCTGAGACTAATGCGAGGAAGACTTTGCATCCTTTAGAATTGAGCTTTTTTATCTTTAAGAGAGGAAATTATAATATTATTATAGAATTTTCTTCCCATAGGGATCACCACAGGAAAAGAATGAGGATGAGAGAGGACTACCATCTTGTTTCTACAGTCAATTTGAGCATGATACTTGTATAGCCAATCTAGACCAAGTATAATATCAAAGTCTTCCATAGTTAAGAGGATGAATTCGAAGGGCATATCATGATTTTCAAATTTTAGAGGTAGGACATCATTTTTTTGTAATGTAGTAAGTATTTTGTCACTAGGAGTCGATACATCAAGAATATATCCCAAGTCCCTTATATGCAAATGTAACATAGATGCCATATTTCGAGAGATGAATGTGTTTGTTGATCCAGAATCTAATGCAGATGTAATATGAAGGAACAAGTAAAGCATTACAAAGTACCCAAAGATGCTAAATAAAGTTATTGGAGGATAACTAGTTAGATGGGTGTTTCTTATCTCTATTTCAGTTAGATAGTTTTTCTTTCTCCTAGATGATGTATAGGATGCCCTATATCCTATGTACTTTTCATTCCATAGAACTATTTCTTCCTTTTCCTGAATAATGTAATATGACTTTCACTTTATGAATGACGATTTGTGTGTCCATCTATGTGATATTGTGAACAATGATTTAGCTTCCATGTAACTTTAGATGACAATCACAATCCTTTACATTTTCCCTCTTGACATCTTATATATATGAGTGCAAGCATATCTAAGGAATGTCAACTTGGAAAGTGTACAGGAATTGGGGTTGTCACAATATGACTATATTATAGTTCATAATAATATCATAGAAGGGACATCTTTGACATAAAATGGAAATTTAGGCGTTTCATGATGGTTGCATTTTTTCCTAATGTGTATAACAATATAAAGGGTGCATCTAATATTCATTGAGTTCATATATCCAAACTAGTGTAAAAAACATACATAAACAATAAATAACATGAATAAGAACAAAAAATAGGCTGAATAAGAAAAATAAATACTTTCCATGATGAAATATCTATCTATATAGAATTTGTAGGAAAAATTCTTAAAAACACTTTGTAAAATTGTGATAAAAAGAATGGATCTAAGGCAACTATTTAGAAGAGGAATCATGGTAGAATTCTACTAAAAAGAATTCCATACTTATGGCATTTAAACTACCTCATAAAAGGTCCCGACAATTTGTTGACCATGTCTAGGAATGACATCATTGGGTGGGAAGGTGTGCACTAGTCATGGGTCCCAAAATGGTGTATTATAAGAATCTATTGGCTTGCTTCTTCATAGAGTCCCCAAAAATTAGTCATTTTAGGTATTGATGTGAGTTTCTCTACCTTATGATGTGCACCATTTGTGAAGATCATGTTGATATGTGTGCACCACGTAAAGTGTTTACACCTCCTCAATATCCATGTGTGTTGAGTGAACACATGGATCTCATAACCATAGTTAATTAGGTAATTTTCTTCATCCCCTTGATATGCTAGCCTATCTTTCACCTTCCTACTCTTTAGTGTCTTGGTTTCCCAAAATAGAGGCATCAATGACAACAACACTTTGTTTGGCTTTCATTTTTGCCCTCATGTCATATATATAGCTTTGAAAGTCATAATAAATAGTATCTCTATACAAACTCATCACTCAAAATATGCACCATGATTATCCACATACCCAATAAAAAACCTTTTATTAATCTTCATCAAAATTATTATGAATGGTGTCAAAGTATGTTGATCACAATGTGAAAATTTTCTAGGCCAAGGGATGTAGATATTGTTATTGTATTGAGATACAATTACAATATTCATATGAAAATTCATTAATCCCTTTCTAGGAAAGTCAATATGAAAAACTTTTTCTCTATTTGGCACCTATGTGTCTGAATTGATATATAAATATATGAATCATGAGTTACAATTATTATTCTCCACACATACTAGTCAAAATGGATTATTTTTTCATAGTTTCATGGTAATTCTTTATTGTGGATATGCAAGTGTATCATGGAAAATATTTTTACCAACGAGAAATATAGTCAATAGTTGGAAATGATGCCTAGGAAAAATGTTGACCCATGATGTTGTTCAAACCATAGGTCTAATATTCCTCCCAATATGTCTTATGTCAGAATGATTTTGAACCAGGAGTCATTAGCTTTCAACTATTATGATTCTATTAAGATCTAGATTTTAAAGATCGAGGTTAGAATTATTACAAAAGTACTAATTAACTACAATAATATCACCAACTACTCAATAGAAAAGCAACATTACTTCTCTCTATCCATTGTTTATTATCTATGAAAAAAGAGTGACAACATATTCTTTAAACATAAGTACAAGGATTCTTCAAAGCTTTGGGATGTGACCCATAAAGAAGGATGCTCTTTTTTATAATTCATAAGTTATATGTATATTGTGAAGTTTTCCTATCCCACGTGTAATTATTTATCTTTAAATTATTTTGAAAAAAATAGAAGGGGTCACATGCAATCTGACAAAAATAAAGAGTATCATTATTTACAACCATAGATTCTCATGAATAATTCAAATACATAAATTCATGTGGTTTTAAACTAATTATTATATTGATTTTATTATATTCAATAACGTCATAAAGTCAAATGAGAATAATAGAATATATTTTTATTCATTATTCTATTCAAAACCAATAAACACATCAATGCCTTCTCTGATAATGTAAATATTAAACTAAAACATATGTAAATTTCATGCATTAATGAGACTATTCTTTACTTAACTACTATTTATATTTAGTTGAACCAATCTATTTGATTGATTTATTATGATGAGTTTATTTTTATGCCCTTGAACTAAATTTGTTGTACTTAAAAGTATAAGTTGGAAATTGTGACACCTTTAATCATCGTACAAGTCATAAGGATCTACTTGGTCTCTTAAGACTATTTAACTAACTAACTTTAGTTCACCATAAGTCTTCCTTGTCTAGTTTCAAAGGATGTGGTACATATTATCTAAAGGCCATATTCCATGTGAAGATGGCGAGGTTACTAGGAATGAAAATCTAGTGGTGACTAAGTCAAGAAGGCCTCTTAGCTGGATCCACACTAAAGACACAAGAAATTGACCAGTTAGATGGGTACCAACATGATTTAAAGATAAATTCTAGGTTCCAAACTAAGTAAATCCTCATAGACTCAATCCTACACAACTAGTTCCCCAATATGAGGCTTTCATGGATACAACATGTAGGGTATAAACAAATCCCTTTAATAAGGATTCATTTGGCTCCTATACCTAGTTTAATGGTATAACAAGTATAGGTTCTCATGAAATAATTTCCAACAATGTTTTCTCTCTCATGATTGAGCAAACATGCACCATAAAATGGTTCTGACACATGACACACCACTCTATCAAAATCCACTAGATGCTACCATGTTTATTTTAGGTGCACTAGTTGTCTCCAAATTATTTGAATAAATAAAATGTATATATGGATGCATCATGGATGATGGATGAATCAAATGTGCACTAGTAGTTCACTTCAATTGTTGTATTAATCATCAATAGTTGATAGTTTGAGTCAATTAGTGTGAGAGGGAGCATAGATAAACATATACATGTGTAATTACCTCATATTTCATGCTACATATGTTTCCTGGTATACTAGAATCCACTGAGAAATATAGTGGTGTTAGTGACTAGGGGTAGAGTGTTTCTTCACCACAAATTTCATTGTGATATGGCATATGGATAGTCCTTACTCCTTTGTATAACTTAGTGAAAAATCTTCCAAATCCATAGTGATTTTTCCTCAAGGGCGGGAACCACGAGAATATACATTAATGTCCAACACACTCTCAATTGTGTGTCTCTGTATGGTATCCAAGAGAGACATTAGAGCACAAATCCAATGTTGTATATGAATTGGACAAGTGTTTACCTTCCCTTCAGGTGTTACTTCTACATCTCTCTCAATTTCTCCTTCTAGGTGATCTGTAGGGTTACACAAACTATAAAAATGGAAAAGGAATGAATTGATATACACTATGCTAACCTCATGTGTTCATAATGAAAAAGGACATGGACTATATATTCATTCATAAGTAGTTTCCTAGAGAAATAGTGGGAAGTGCCTTTATAATAATTGTTAAATAATAGATGACCTAAAAATATATACTAGGGACTGGAGTCAAGACTTCCTATTTATTTAGGGAAATTCCCCAGGGCTATTCCCAACTCATTGACTTGAAAAATCACTAAGGAACAAGGCTAAAATACCCATCTGTCCCACTTCCTAACTTCTATGGGTTTATGATGCACTAGTCTCATAAGAAATGAGCATTAAAGAGCAATACAACATTTCTACCCAAGTCATGGGATTAATCTGGCATTGACTACAATTTTTAATGATCAATGATATTATGCTATATAATACCTTTTTCACAATAAGGAAATTGAAATCAATGCATGTGTAACTCATCTTCATCATTCTAGGGACCAAATTCATTGATTTTCAAGTTGAATATCAAAAGACATATGGGCTCAAAAGTCATGAATTACGGTGCTTACATTAATTTACCATACGAGTATACGATTTAATCATACATGTAAATAGAAAACCAGCTAGTTTTTTATCCTTTCATTGGCATAATGTTGTAGAGGTTCCACAATGTTTGTTCCAAGGGTCCCATACCCTATGAATAGACAAGGCTTGTCGATGTATACACCTAACATCAAGCCTAATATCCAAAATTAACTAAAATACTTATCTACTACTGAATTTTTAACTAAATAACTTATAGAGGTGTAGCTAGGTACCAATGATACATTTTTATTGATACATACCAAACAAAAGGAAAGTAATACCGATTGATTATGCTATCTAAATTCCCACACCCTTTCAATACCACTAGGATATGTGATTGATTATTGTAACTCTTAACTCTATGGTAGATCATAGGGATCTATATAGGCTAAACATGTATTTTATTGTTCTTTTGAGTATAGATTTTGATGGGGAAATTGTTTGAACATTATTTTTATTTTATAATGTACAAAATGGTGACAGTGGGGTATATTTGGGGTTTTTTTACCGATCAAGTTTAGTTTGTTTAGCCAAAAAAGAATGGATTGATTAATAATATTATCAATAAAGCAATTGATATTAAAACACCATGATATTCTACAAAATAATAGCTAGATCTGAAATAAGTGAATCCTGTATAATTTACGTAATAATGTATAGATCTTATTCCTATAATAGTTACACTAACTACATACAATAATTATTATCGTTCAAGTTTTGGCTATCCTCTAACAAAGTTTACAATAAATATTATGTATAAGTTAAATTGAAATCTATTCAAGGTGGATGAGGAAAGTATATAGTAATATCCTAATTTTGAATGATGGATGTAATCCCTCAAGGATTTGTAGGAGTATGTGCAAACAAGAGGGTGAAATTGTTCAAATCTATTGTCTTGATGACAATGGTGTTTGTCCGTGTTCCAAGCCTTCACTAGGGATAAAAACCAACAAAGCCAATGAGTTTTATTGGAACAAAACTATTTGGATCAAGTTACATTGCCCAAAATGGATCACTCTATTGCACTGAGCCATTTTGGGTAAACTTGTAACAAAGGATAGACTTATTTTCTGAAACCTTAATGTGAATCTGATGTCTATCCTATGTCATGAGGATAATGAGATGATGGAGGGAATGAGATGATGGAGAATGTTTTCTTCTAGTGTAGAAAGAGAACCCATTGTGTGACTGAAAAAGGGTGGCCAGTTGTATTCCCCATTATCTCAAAGATGAGATGAATTAGATCTAGAACAAAATTGAAAAATTAGAAAACTTATTTGCTATGGCTAACTTTGTAAGGCTTAATATATTATTCCTTTTGGGGTGAGAGGAAATATACAATCACAATAGACAAAACAAGGATGATAACATGATCATGAAGAATCTTGTGAAAGATAGTTTCTAGTAGATCTATGACACACTCAATTTTGTAACTAGGGCATACTAAGTTTTTTATAGTTAAATCCCCATTATTACTTTTGAGTGCAGGGCCCTTGTTAGGATCCTATTTTATGTAAGTGTTTAGCTTTGGTTTAGTTTTTTGGTATCGACAAGAAGGGTGTCTATTTTATAACTATATAGCTTTTCAATACTTTCTTTAGGAAATATATTAACCAGTTTCCAAAAAATTGATATTGTGTTATACTTTTTTATCATTTATGTTAATGCTCAATGTGATTTCTCACAATGTATTGTGAGAAAGAAAATAGTATTAACAAGGATAATGGTAAGGGTATTGTTCCACCCTTTTTAGTAAATTGACTAATTAGTTGAATAGGCTCCTATAGTTTCTATTAATGCATCTTCAATAGGGTTTGAATTCAGCCACCAACAATAGATTTTTAGTCTCGGTGGAGTCCGTAAATGAAACTATAATAATTTAAAGTGTTTGGAGTGTCTATGGAAACTTTGATTTGTCACATGCTCTTTTTTCATTCAGGTCAACTTTTACAAAATTTAGGTCAAGTTTTACTAATTTAGGTTGAGAAAAAGAAAGAATGGTTCTTGTGGCAAAGGAGTCGAGTCAAATGGACTAATGATGGTGACTATAATACACAAGTTTGTTATTAGGATATAAAGAGGACAAAAGTGTGACATACTATTAGTGAGCTCATAAGAGTGGGAAGGTGGTGAATGGTAGAGAGGAGATCTCTTCTCATGTTGTTCAATTACCAACAATGTGTACAATCAAAATTAGAGAATTTGTATTACAAATATTTTGAGTCAAAGGGTGATGAAGGCAATGAACAAGGAGCTATCTAAAGAGGCTACATATACTAAAATAGAGATGTAGTGTTTTCTATACACCCTGTAAAAGCACCAAGACCTGACGGGTTTAACATCTGATTCTTTCAGTTCACGTGGACAACTATCAAAGATGATGCTAGTACTATTGTGAAATGGTTTCCTAAGGGGGAAATGTGATGAGAGTTGTTAACCATTCATTCATCAAGATCATCCCAAGACAATAGATGTCAAACTTATTACTAGTTTTTTCCTAATCGCTTGATGTTCATTTTTCTATAAAACCATTTCCAAACTATTTTCTAATAGATTGAAACCCATTTTTCCCCTCACTATCTCAAAGGAATGGAATGAATTCACTAAAGGAAGGCATATTGCCACTTGTGCACTCTTGATATCTAAGTTTATAATGGAATTGTGGTTGAAGCCTGAATGAAGATTGACATTAGAAAAGCATATGATCATGAAAAGTGGGATACACTTGAAGAGATCATGTCATCTATGAGTTTCTCTCAACAATGCATTAAGTTGGATGGAATCATGTGTCCAAACAAGCTCATTCTCTATTCTCATCAATAGGGCATCTTCATGTATTTTTTCCTTTGATGTTGATTGAGATGAGACCCCTTCTTCCCTCTTCAATTTACTACAATCATGGAAGTGTTGAAAAGTTGGTAAATCATATAGAGAATCAAGGCAATCAAACCAATCGATGTCAAAGGGATCAAAGTTCTAACACACCTCATCTACTTGGATGATGTCCTAATTTTTTCTATCGGATGTGTTTGTAGGTTAAAGGAGATCAAGAATGTCCTTATTAGTTTCGACAAGTTGAATGGTCTTTGTATTAATGTAACTATATCTAGTGTCTTCATACTATCAGCCATGTGATAGTAGAAGTGGAATATTGAAGATAGTGGTAGAGATGAATAGTTTTCTTTTTTTACTCATTACCTTGGTATCTCTATTGCTGGGAGGAAAAGCACAGCCAAATATTGAAATATGTGCACGTACATCTTATGTGACAAGCTGGATACTCGGAGTGATCTTTGCATTTCTATGACTAGTATGTTATTTTTAGTTAGAATGGTGATTCAAGGTATGGCTAGTTACTAGGGAAATATGTGTGATATTCCTAATCTATCTATCAACAAGATTAGATCCCTAGCTAAAGACTTTTTTTGGGGAGGTAGATTATATGGTATTCATTGGAGCACCCTAGTCAAGCTCTACTATAAGGGTGGCTAATAATTAAAGGATGCAAGTGATATCTTGAACACTTGTACAATGAAAAAAAAGTATAGACTCATGTGCCAACACAATGACATATGGTACAATATGTAAGTCACTTATATGGAAGAACATGTGTAGATAGTTTGAACATGTTAGTCACATATATAGTGTTGATGATATTGGTATTGGGTGGTGTTTGGAATCTCATTACCATGGATCAACTTGATACAAGCAATAATGTTTTTAAGACCCCTAACCTTGTCTAACATATAAACATAATTTGGTTTGCATAATTAGTATAATTTTATGCTTAATCTTGAAATTTAACTTTGTTTTGTGATGTCACCCTGGATGATGAAATTAACTTTATAATTTGAATCAAACAAACCTTGTTTGCTCAAGATATTCAAATTCATGTAGTTTGTGGATCTTTATGTAAATAATCCTCTTCTAGTGATATGAAAATAATAGTGTGACTTGGTTGAGTTGCTTCATGATGAATAGAAGAATGTTATAATTCTACTCCTCCTTTAGATTCTTTTGAACCTTGCTTTGATGAATTTTACATAAGCTAGGTGAGATGACAGTGATGTGTTTCATCGACCGATGAAATCATGTGACCCTTGTTGTTTCTCAATGGTTGATGGTTTCTTCGGTGACCATTTTCTTTTTATTGAATGTTTGTTTCTCGGAGGTCAATCAGTTTCTAAGTGCCCAACAGTTTATCTTAATGCCCAATGGGTTTGTTTTTAGCTAACCTGGGAGTTCATTAGAAGATGAAGCCTTGGTGGTTGGTGAGTTTTCATCCACTTACAAAGTCTGGGTGCCCGACGAGGATTCTGAGTCATCAGGTCTTGATGTGTTGATTGATGGATTTTATGACATGATGATCGATGAGATTTAGACTGATGGGTTTTGCATCAATGACGTTCCAATGGTCAATGGTATTTATGAGTGTGTGTGGGGATGTTCGATGGAATTTGGGTGATCGATGGATTTCCTAACCGATGCAGTCTCAGTGTCTGATGTGACCTAGGTTGACGGTATCCCTTCCCAACGAGATTTCTGTTTCATCCCTATATTACCCTCCTCTCTTCCTCTCTTTTCATTTAATTTAATTGAGTTTTAGTAGAGATCAGAGGTGCCCGATGAGATTTCTAGAAGAGTAGAGGTCAAGGAAGATTCATCAGGGACAACGATTTTAGGATTTTCATGGATGGATGTGCTAGAATCAAGGTTCCTTGGTCTGATCTCAATTTGTTGATCATTTTCCATGCTTCTTTTGTGTAATTTCTTACCCTTCTACTTGTTTAATTATTGTTCTTCACTCTCCTTCCTTATGTTGCCAATCTCTATGGTTTTCTTGGTGTTTTCTTGTTGCAACTGTGTTAAAAATGGAATATTATGTTATATATGAATTTATAAATTATACATATTATGAACATTAATAATGATTAGTATATCATATGTGTACAAGTATACGATTACACTAATGGGAAGTAACTAAATAATTTTGGATGGGACATTATAATGAATAAAGGTGAATTATTAAATCTTATACTCACTAAGGGGCAGAATTGTAATCTCACCCAATAAAGAACTTAAGAAGTGATTTCCAAGTCAAGAAACATCAAATAACCCCAGTACACCTATGTGTGTGGGTTGAGAACTCTCTTTCTATTCTTCCTTGCTCTAGTTTCACCCTATTCAAGGTGAATGGAGGAGTTTTTAGAAGTTTTGGTGGGCCGAGCTTAGGACTTTGTTGTTGATATTGAGATCCCATTTTGGAGTTCGGTTTGCTTCTCTCTGCCAAGAAAGTTATATAACTTTGAATGCATCTCTTGCCTACTTTCTACAAGCATGTTGTCAATCTTACTTTAGAACTCCTAAAATTCTAAATGATAGCCTTTATAAGTGTTGTTTAATATTAATAAAGGATAATCCATGCATGTTGACTATAGTTTACATTTTATGAACATTATTTACGGAACATTGAAGTGATCTTTAAGTATAAATGCTCCAAAATCCGAAATATTGATGCTTGAACTACTATTATGGTGATGTATAAAGTGGTTGGATAAAACCCTAATGCAACAGGTAACTCCTTCATGTTAAATGTTTAGTGTTGATGATGTCATTACATGGAGTAATAATTCTCCAAGCATAGAGATACTTATGTCTTAATATACTCTAGCTTGTGGTCAGTCTTTCATGGTTAAGGATGATTACTTTATCTGCAAAGGAGTGTTACATATCTGTTTAATTTGTTTTAAATCTTCTAAGGTTGCAAATTTGAATGACATTTGTAAGAATCTTTTTGGTGTTTATACATAATTTTATTGATGTAGTATGAACACTCAACTGGCTTAATTAATCAAGTGAAACCTTAATCATTTAGTTCTATGAGCCTGTAGAACTATTGTAGTGTCAGAACTTGCTGGATTGTTGAGAATATGTGGATGTAGGGAAGAATATCCTTATCATATTGATCTCGGGGTTTTGAAGAGTGGCCGAGGCCATGTCTCGGATGTGGAAGTAATTGAGAGAAACTATGGTCATAACTCAGATTTGCGGGTTGCATACCCTAGTTTCTACTGTTGTGGCTTATGTACCCAGGACAGACTAGGTTGTTAGTAGTTGGACCAATGTACCATTGCGGTGGTCACATGTAATGACCAAGGGGAAGAGATCTTAGGATTCCAGACATCCTAGATCTTATACGGGATTGATTTTGACTTTGTAGTGGTGAGCTAGTAATTTGAGTGGTACGCCTCAGACTACCTGGGGCTGAATAAAATATGTAATTCATCTATGTAGGAGTTATTTGGCAAATAAAATTGGATGATATTCCCTTCCTTGCTTCTTTTAATTTATGCATAATTTATAATGTGGTAAGAGAAATCAATTGTACTCTTGACTATGGCTATGCCTGATCTTTTTGCAAGTTACATAGTCTTTCAACTTTGTAATACTAAAGGATTGAATTGTTTAAAGTACTTAACCCTAGATAGAAAGTGATGTTCTTGGAGTTATATCTCTTGTTGGGACATGAGTCTCACCTCATGGGTCGCCACATCTTTTTAGGTGGTCGGAAACATCGTCTGAAGCATAATGATGAGGAGGCAAAGTTTGAAGATATGTACATACAGAAGGTTTTTTACGCTGTATAGAGTCCTAGAGTCGTCCATGTACTCTTAGGTTTGGGCGGGGAATTTTTATATCATGTATATTGACTCCAGATCCTGCATTTATGCCTTTAGCAATGTAAATGATGTAATTACGTGGAAAACACCTTTTGCATATAGGATTTGACTTGGGTTGTGGAACTCATGTAAAGGTGCCTCGTGTATGTATATATATGTGTGTATGCAATATATATATATATATATATATATATATATATATATATATATATATATATATATATATGATGTATATATGTATATATATGTGTGTGTGTGAAGTTGGACCTATGTGCAAATGTTTCCTTTAACATGTTTGGAATTTTATTTGGTTTAATTCTGCACCTTTTTGGTAATGTGATTCATTAGTGTTTGATCAATATTTTGATTTTGAGTAATCTCATTTAGCATGGAGGATTGTCACATTTGGTGGTACTAGAGCCTTGGGTTTGTTGAGTCTACAGGGATATAGTTCTAGGTTGTTGTGTCTGTTCTACATAATCTGACATATCTGACCATGGTTTATAGTTATGCAGATATGTATGGAGAACGTCAAGAGCATGCAGAGAGTAGTTTTTGGTGTCGGGAAGTGGTGGTAAGAGGTAGGTACCAGATGAAGGAGTACTTGAGATGAGTCCAGAACAACCCATTCCACCTTCAATCAACCCTTCGACCATAATTGATCTGGCTTTTCAGTCTATTTTTTGACAACTTATGGTGACGATTACACATCAAGCGGATAGAGCGCATGCACCTCAAACAAGAGAACTCATTCTCGATGTGGAATCTCAGGGTCCAGAGAAGACCTTTAAGAGGCTAAAGCAAGTGGTAGTCACAGAGTATTAGGGAACAACAAACTTATCTGATTCATATATGTGGTTGATAGAGTTGGAGAAGGCATTTAAAATTTTGAGCATCTCTGAGGAGGATAAGGTGAAGCATGTGATACACCTTATGAAGGGTAGTATTGTCCATTGGTGGGACATAGAGGAGGAAAAGAGACCAGGATAGGCGATAAGTTGGGAGGAGTTCCAGTGGGAGTTTGTTAACCTTTACTTTCTAGAGACATATCTAGAGGAGAAGATGGCTCAGTTTCAATGGTTACGCCAGGGTTCATTGTCTTTTAATGACTATGATGTGAGATTCATGGAGCTATTAAGGTTCTATTGACACATGGAGGGAACAGAGAAGGAGAGGATCAGAAGGTTTGAGAAGGGCTTGAATGTTGAGTTGGTAAGGATGCCATCTGCTTTTTATGTCTGAGAGAAGTTTTCCACCTTCATGGAGTATGTACGAAGGATAGAGAGGATAGTTCTACAGCAGCAAGGAGCCAATGCCAGAAAGAGGTTTTCTCAGTTCCATGGATTTCCATCTAGAAATTTTAAGAAGCCAAGATTTGCTTTGCCACAATACCATAAGTCACAGTCAAGGCCAACTTTTTCTTAACCAGGGACACATGCGTAGTCATAGGTAGAGGATGTATCTTTCTTCCCCCTAGGGTGAATAGTTTTGGATTGATGTCTGTGATAGGGTCATCTAGTCCATAGTATGATACTAGGATGAGTTACAAGTTTCAAAAGGTCGGGCATGTGAGATGGTCTTTCCCTACGAAGAACTGGGAGGTTACTCAACAGTCGATATATAGCCAACATGGCTCACAACAATAGTTTAGCAGTGGTGGTGGCAGTAGAGGTTGTGGATAGAAATTGCACGTAGAGTCACTAGGACCAACTAGTAGAGAATGAGGGAGACAACAGGAGATGCCTCTATGCCATGAGTCATCCGGAAGGAGAGGTCAACCTACAGGTCGTGATAGGTTAGATGGAATTTTTTCATTCTGACTTGCCTGCTTCTTCTTTTGTATTTGTTTTGTTTGACCTCGGTTTGACACACTTATTTATCACCAGAGAGGTGATAAATGTATGCAACCTACTTGTATGTAGTAGATACAATAGCCTTTTGTTAGAAACCCCTTTTTTTGTTTTACAATGTTATGCAAAGTATGTCCATCTTGCTTTCTTTCTTTCTCAGGATGCAACATTCAAGTGGATCTCATTCCACTTGATATGCATGGATTCAATGTGATTCTAGGGATGGATGCCTTAGATAATTATAAGGTTGTTTTGGACTTTGGCTCCAAAGTTGTGATGTTTAATGATGGTGATGTATCATGGACTTTCCATGGAGATAGGAAGATTCTTCATGCCTGTATGGCATGGGCAGTGATATCAGAGAAGTTTTTGAGACAAGGGTGTGAAACTTTTCTGGCACCATGTGGTTGATACCAATGTGATGAGTCCTAGCATCCAAGATGTACTTGTGGTGCATGTGTTGTAGGATGTTTTCCCTAAAGAGTTTCCCAGCGTCCCAACCCCTAGAGAGATTGATTTTGAAATCAATCCAGTTCCCAATACGCAACCTATAGCACAAGCACCTTATAGGATGGCTCCAGCTAAGATGAAGGAGTTGAAGAAGCAGTTGCAGGAGTTGTTGGAGAATGGGTTCATATGACCAATCATGTCCCATTGGGGTGATCCAGTGTTGTTTGTGAACAAGAATGATGGTTCTATGTGGCTTTTTCATAGACTACCAATAGTTGAAAAAGGTTATAGTGAAGAAAAAGTACATATTGTCAAGGATAGATGATCTATTTGACCAATTGAGAGGGGTTGTATTGTTTTCCAAGATAGATCTAAGGTCATTGTATCACTAGTTGAGGATCAAGGAATATGACATACCTAAGAGTACTTTTAGGATGGGGTATGGTCATTATGAGTTTGTGTTTAATCTGTTTGGACTAACTAATGCATTGACAACATTTATGGACCAAATGAATAGAGTGTTCATGACGTATCTTTATTAGTTTGTGGTGGTGTTCATTGATGATATCTTGATATACTCCAGTAATAGTCAGCAACATGAGCAACATCTTCGTCAAGTGTTGGAGTTTTTGAGGCATCATTGCGAGTTTTTTCTAATTGAGGTGTCTTTTTTGGACATATCTTTGTAAAAGGTGTTTGTGTAGACCCTAAGAAGGTGGAGTTAGTATTGGGATGGGAGCAGCCTAAGACACCAACTAAATTCTTAAGATGCCTAGGTTTAGTTGGTTACTACAGAAGGTTCATCAAGAACTTCAGTGTTATAGATTTACCTTTGACAAAGTTAACTAGGAAGGGTGTTCCTTTAGTTTGAAAGGAGAAGTGTCAATGTTCTTTCCAACTATTAAAGGAGAAGTTGATGAGTGCTCTAATGTTGGTCTTTCCATAGCCTGGGAAGGGCTACATCATTTTCTGTGATGCCTCGAAGACTGGGTTGAGATGTATGCTAATACAGGATCAGAATGTGATTTTACCCAAATCATGACTAGGAGTTAGCAGTTTTGGTTCTTGCCTTGAAGGTTTCGAGACACTATCTATATGGGGAGAAGTGTCAAATCTTTACAAAGCATAATAATCTTTAGTATATATTTTCAAAGCAAGAGCTAAACATGAGGCGGATGAGATGGATGGATCTGATCAAGCATGATGATTGTATGATAAACTATCATCTAGGAAAGGAAAATGTAGTGGTTGATGTGTTGAGCAAAAAGTCATCTCGATCGTGATTTGCAGACAAGGCATAGTTGCACTCCATGGCATGTCACAAGCTAGACATGCTAGTGTTGCTTCGGCAGATGAATGTATAGTTTGAAGTATCTCTATTGGTGAGTCTATTGGTACATTTACAAGTGAAACCAACGTTGATACAGTAGATCATAGATGTGTTGAAGGGTGATACCATGATACTAAACATCATATTAGAGTTCGATAGTGAAATGAATGATGGCTTTCATGAGACAGATGATGGGAATGTGTGTTTTAACAATAGAAAATTGGTTCCTGATGTTGACGATCTGAGGGAGATGGAACTTGAGGAAGCTCATTCCTCAATGTATGTGATGCATCTTGGCAGTCCAAAGTCATATCATTATATTAAGGATTTTCATTAGTGTTCTGGTTTAAAACATGATGTGGCAGAGTTTGTGGTCAAGTGTCTAGTGTGTGAACAGGTCAAGGCATAACATCAGAGACATGTAGGGATATTGAAGCATTTGCCTATTCCATAGTGGAAATGGGATCACATAACCATGGACTTTGTGGTTGGTCTACCTAGGATAGCCAAGGTTCATGATTCCATTTGGTGATTGTTGATTGGTTGACAAAGTCAGCTCTTTTTTTTTCAGTCAAGACTACCTATACTTCTAGAAAAGTTGGCACAGATATACATTGATGAGATGTTTGTCTGCATGGTATACCATACAATAGTGTCAGACAGAGGTCCTCAATTCACCAACAAGTTTTGGGAGCATCTATATACAGCGTTGGGGACACAATTGAGGTTCTGTATAACTTTCCACCCATAGATAGATGGGCAGATAGAAAAGACCATTCAGACCTTAGAGGATTATTGAGGGCATGTGTACTTTAGTTTCTTGGCAGTTGGGATGTTCATTTGAGCTTGATTGATTTTTCCTTTAACAACAACTACCAGAGGAGCATAGACATGGCACCATGCAAGGCTTTGTATGGTAGATGATGTAGGTCACCTATTTGTTGGTATGTAGCATGTGAGTACCAGTTGTTGGGTCCTAAGTTGGTTCAGTAGACTAGAAAGAAGATCAAAGTGATCCAAAAATAGTTGAAAGTAGCACAAGATAGGTAGAATTCATATGCTAACAACTATCATAAACTGTTGGAGTTTCATGTTGGAGATCGTGTATACCTAAAAATATCCCCATGGAAGGGTGTGCTGAAGTTTGGTAAGAAGGGTAAGTTGGCTCCTAGTCTTATGGGACCATACCCTATCACAACTCGAGTTGGGAAGGAGGCATACATGTTGGAGTTGTCACTAGAGTTGCACATGCTACATGATCTTTTCCATATTTTAATGCTAAGGAAGTGTCATCCAGATGTAGAGAATACGATACAACCAGTAGAGGTTGATTTGAATGATGATGTTACCTATGGTGAGGGTCCCATATAGATTTTAGATAGGCGTGTGCAGAAACTTAGGAAGAAGGTTATAGCCTTAGTTAAGGTGTTGTGGCACCATCACGGTGTAGAGGAATCCATGTGGGAATCAGAGGATGAGATGTGTAGGAAGTACCATCCTTGTTTTCTTAGGATTTTGGGGGGAAAATCTATTTTAGGGGTTTCTAGTTGTAAGTTCCCTAACCCTGCTTAACCTATAAACATACTTTGTTTGGCATAATTTGATTAATTTAATGATCAATCTTGAAAGTTAACTTTGGTTTGTGATGTCACCCTAGATGATGAAACTAAGTTTATAATTTGAATCAAACATACGTTGTTTCTCATATAATTTGTTGACCTTTATGTAAATCATCATATTCCGGTGATATGAACATAATAGTGACACTTGAGTTGCTTCCTGATGAATATAAGCAAGTTCTAATTCCACTTATCCTTCAAATGATTTTGAACCTTGCTTTGATGAAGTTTACATATGTGAGGTGACATAATAGTGATGTGGTTAATCGATCGAAGAAATCATGTGACCCTTGCTGTTTCTCGGTGGTCGATGGCCTCTACAGTGACCAATTTCTTTTTGTTGAACGTTTGTTTATTGGTGGTCGATGAGTTTACCAGTGCCCAATGCTTTTTATCGGTGTCTGATGGGTTTTTTGTTAGATAGATTGGGAGCTCATCTTCTGATGAAGCCTTAGAATTCGATGGGTTTTCATCCACCGATGAAATCTCCATGCCCGAAGAGGATTCTGAGCCATTGGGGCCTTTATGTGTTTGTCGATAGATTTTATGACGTATTGATCAATGATATTGATGAGTGTGTGAGTGAGGATGCCGACAGAACTTCACTAATTGATGTATTTTCTAGCTGAAAAGTCTTAGCATCCATGGAGACCTAGGTTGACAGGATCTCTATCTGATGAAATTCTTGTCTCATCCCTATAAATACCTTCCTCTCTTCCTCTCCTTTCATTTCATTTAATGAAGTCTTTGTAGAGATCAGAGGTGTCTGATGAGATTCCTCAAAGAGCAGAGGTCGATGAAGATTCACCAGGGATGACAATTTTAGGATTTTTGTGGATGCATGAGTGAGAATCAAGGTTCCTTGGTCTGATCTCAAGTCGTTCATCATTTACCCTGCTTCTTTTGTGTAAGTTTTTCCTCTTATACTTATTTTGTTCCTCACCCTTCTTCCTCATGTGGCTAAGATCTATGGTATTCTTGGTGTTTTCTTTCTATAATCCTACACATGTGGGTTTAAAACTCTCTTTCACTTCTTCCTTGCTCTAGTTTCACCCTGTTCGAGGTGATTCGAGGCATTTTGGGAAGTTTTGGTAGGGTGATCTTGTTACTTTGTTTCTAATTTGAAGAGTTCCATCTTGGAGTTTGGTTTTCTTCTCTCTACCATGCGAGTTATACAAGTTCAAATGCACCTCTTTCCTACTTTCTACATGTATGTTGTTAATCTTATTTTAAAACTCCTAAAATGCTAAACGATAGCCTTTATAAGTGTTATTTCTTATGACTAAAAGGATAATCTATGCATGTCAACTATATTTCAGATTTTATGATAATTATTTATGGAACATTGAACTGATCTTTAAGTATAACTGGTCTAAAATCTAAAATATTGATGCTTGAACTATTGTTATGGTGATGTATAAAATGGTTGGACAAAACCCTAATGCAGACGGTAACTTCTTTATGTTAAATGTTGAATGTTGATGATGTTATTACATGGAGTAATATTGCTTTGAGCATAGTGATAGTATGGCCTAATATACTCTAGCTAGCGTTCAATCTTTCATGGCCAAGGATGATTATTTTCTTTATTAAGAATGTTATGGAATTGTTAAATACGTTTTATATCTTTTGAGGTTGCAAATCCCAATGACCTTTGTAATAATATTTTTGGTGTTTATACATAATTTGATTTGTGTGGTCAAAAACACTCAGTGAAACCTTAATCATGTAGTGTCGTGAGTCTGTAGAACTATTCATGTGTCAGAACTTGCTAGATAGTGAAACAAGTTCTAAAAGGAATTTGGAGTTGTATACTATTGAGTATATGCGGGTGCAGGGGGTATATCCATGTCATCTTGATCCCATGGTTTTTGGGAGCGGTCGAGGTCTTGTCTCAAATGTGGAAGTAGTTGAGAGCGAATGCGATCATAACTCAGATTTGAGGTTCATATACACTGGTTTCTAGTGTTATGACATGTGTACCAGGGCAGACTAGGCTACTTTTAGTAGTTGGAGCGATGTGCCACTATGGTTGTCACTCATACTGAACTAGGGGAAGAATCTTAGGATTCCAGACATCCTAGATCTTATATGAGGCTGATTTTGAATTTGCAGTGGTCATGTAGTAGTTTGAGTGGTACGCCTCAAACTACCTAGGGTTTAATAAAATATGTAATTCAGTTGTGTACTTCAATTTTTAGGGTTATTTGGTAGATCACATTGGTTGGTAATCCCTACCTTGTTTCTTTTAATTTATGGATGATTTATAGTGCAGTAAGAGAAATCAACTGTACTCATGGCTCTGGCTATGCTTGATCTTTATGCAAGTTATATAATCTTTCATATATGTGATACTATCTACTTAAACTATTTAAAGTACTTAACCCTGGTAAGCAGTTGATGTTCCTAGAGTTATATCACCTCGTGGGTCACCTAATCTTTTAGGTGATTGACAGTGTTGTCAGATGTCGAGTGATAGGGAGGTGGAGTTTGAAGATATATAGAGATAGAAGGTCGGTTAGGTTGTATAGAGTCCTAGAGTCATCCCGAGACTCTCAGGTTCAGGCGGGTTAGTTTTTTATATCATGTATATTGACTCGATATGTTTCTTGTATGCCTTTAGCAATCTAAATGATGTAATTATGTGGACAACAACTTTTGTATATAGGTTATGGCTTAGATTGTGGAACTCATGTAAAGTTACCTAGTATATATGTATATATGTGAAGTTGGACCTATGTGCAAATGCTTCCTTTAACATGTTTAAAACTTTAATTTGGTTTTCATTTTGCACCTTTTTGGTAGTGTGATTAGTTAGTGTTTGATCAACATTTTGGTTTTGTGTAATCTCATTTAGTGTGGTAGGGTGCCACAATACTCCTAGTTCAAAGCAATTTTTGGTAAATATCACTATCCTAAATGAACTACCTTCTTGTACATACCTTTTTTGGCAAGCTTCCTACCAAATATAGGTTGGTTTCTTGGGGCTTGGAAGTTAACCCAGTTTGTAAATTGTATAAAAATGTTGATGAGACAATCTATCTGCTTTACATGCTTGTATGCAAATTGATTGTGGTCTATTTCTTTCTTAGAGAACGGATGGGAAACTGATGTCCCACATGATCTGAGGGATATAGTGAGATGGATATAGAACATATTTTGTTATCACAAAGAGTTGTTGGGGTTCATGGGTCTTTTCTTGGAAAATGTTTGTTATGTAAATCGATACGAAAGAAACAACCATAACCATTGTCAAAAGAAAGAGAGGAGATTCATATCGTAGGTCCCATTGTGAAGGCTCTCAGTCGGCACATCAAATCTAGGGAAGACATGTTTTCCAAAATTAATGTTGACTCAAAATTATATCGAGATTTTTGTAGTTTCTCTCTATTTCAATCATGGTTTGATGTTAAGGATGCCTTGTTTTGTATTTTTATCTTACCTATACCTTGTTTGAATATATATTTACCCAATTTCTAAAAAACATTGATGGTCCTTATAACTCTTATTTGGTCAAGCATGTTCATCCTTAGTAAATGTAGTCAAGATAGAACTACTAATTGCCTCAATCCTTGATATTGACTAGAGTTGAAATTTTAGTTATTGTAGAATCTTTCTATATCTCTCTTGTTAAAGTTTGAGTGAGAAGGGAGTCCTTCAATATATGATTCACTCTCTAGAGTTCACATCAAAGTATGAATCTAAAACTACCCCAATGGAAAGCGAGTTTGACCAAATTTTTCTTGATTGAAATAACACTTTCACCCAAAAAAATCCTCACAATTGAAAATTACAATAATACTTGACCAACGAATTTGTTATCCTCAAAATTTAATATATCGAGCTTATTATGAAGTGATATAACTCAGTTAGATCAGAATTTGGTCATTTATGATCTCATTCCCTTAACTATATCCATTTACTGGAAAGAGAAGTTCCAATCCAATACAATATTTGCATATTTGTTTGTATTACTTCAATTTTTCATGAAACAATTGAAGTCATGTTAGTGTCTATGTTGAAGTATCTAGGACTATCACTAAAGTTGATATGATTTTGGATCAACACAAAGATCTTTGAAATAAGTTAAATATTGAAGGATATCCTAGTGAATTTGGTGAAAATGAGGATATCATGATCGATTGAGTTAGGGGTAGTTTACTTTTTAAGGTAAAACATACATCTCATACTAAAATAAGTCAAATTTTATATATATATGGGATACACAATCATAACATGTCTAAGGAATAAAATTTATAGAAGCACTAAACAAGTAAGATTGGAAGAAGATTGGACTATTCAATATGGATTTCTCCCATTCTTTCTTGGCAAAGCAATTTTTAAAATAAAATCCACCCAAAATCTTAGGTGCCACCTACAAGGAAGAGGTTTTGACCACTAAAATCATCAATCACTAGTATATTACCAATAGTGCATTCCTCTCAATGTAGAGATGATTCACAATGGTAGAAACATGCATCACGTGACTAACCACATAAAATGGTAGTCAAGGGACAGTTCTCACCTTTGACAATGATGGAAGAGAAACCCATATTCTTCCAACCTTCACAAAGGGAGGAGTATCAAACTTACCAAATAAAGAATTCATACAAAGGGAAACAAGAAACCTAACCCCAAATGGATATGGAACAACCACACAAAAATGTGATATAGAAGTAAAGGAAATCAAAACTTTTTGCCAAGAATATTCATAATTTTTAGAGAAGGGCAAGCATAATCCATTAATTGTAGTCAAAACCTACTAGAAGAGAAGGAAATACATCCCCCATTGAAGCCTTTACTAATCTACCACTAGGATTTGGGAAAAAGCAATCTCTAAACTTGTAATCATATAGGTGTACAATTGAGAAGCATATTAGAGTAGAGTATGGGTAGCACTCAACTACCACCGAATCCAATATGGAAATAGGACACCCACAAAAGCAAGAAGAGAGCCTAGGTGGAGTATAGACATGGTGTGTCACCCATCATACCCTCTCCCCCAATCCAAACCAGTGTCATACATGGATAATATTAGGGGGTGACTATGATGCTAGACAGGCATATGCAAGCCCAAACTTTTTCATCTTAACTTGTCCCTAGGATTAGGTCATTTTATAGATTGACATTTTTTTCATTTTTAATTATTTTCACTATCTAATTTCATTGAGTATCTACTTTTTATGTTCAATATTTTTTGGTTTTGGAAATATATGTAATGATTTCTCATATTGGTGGAAGTACTAATCTAAGTACCTAATTTGTTAGTATATATCTAAACGTTGTTTATTTAAATAAAATTGATAACAACTAAACATGGTTTGGATATTACAACAACCTTAAAGTAAGAAAACATGAGTAAGAGATATAATAACATAATATGACAAAGGAGGATTTATAATTATAGTTTAAATCAAAGTTTAGTTGTTTTATTCTTTATTTGTCCTTTTATGGAATTTACATGTGTATATGCAAACCTTTTATAATCTATTTGACTATGTTTTCACGTAAATTACTTATTGTGTAATTTCACTCTATATCTTGATTAGGTTCTTGATAGGGATTATGTAGGTCCCAACTCATTGATATAATAATAACACTAATCTAAAATATAAAACATTAAAAAATGTAGATGAAATATGTCTAGGTAACAAGATATGAGATGGAGTGTATAGTTTTGATTATGTATGCTATGTATATTTATTGTTTACTTAATATAGATGGTCCTTTTGGGTATATTTGATTTCTAGTGATATATAGTGGTACAAGCAAAGTGCTAGATTGTGCAAAATTTCTATTTCATTATTTTAATGGTACATATATATTATGCTTTTAATTATTAAAAAATGTTAGAATTGTCTAAGGAAGTATAAATACACCTTAATACCTCATGTACTTGTGTATCAATCCAAGATACACCCTATAGGTATGTGTATTATTCAAGCATCCACTGGTACACCCAACCAATTGACATGACTGGATGTGCCTTTTGACACACCTAGGTCTTTCGATACTTATCAAACCCTATTTGGACACACTCTTAAACAAGTCTGCAAGCGCATGGGCTCCGGAGTAGTAAAGAGAATGCCAATTTGGGTTCAAACCCAAGGGAGAGAATGGGCACTAAAGCTAAGTTCATTCAAGCTAGGTTCCTAGAGCGGAGACTAGAGTTTCAATGGTTTGACCTTGGTTTTGAGATTTACTATAGTGTGAGAAAGTTGAGAAAAGGCAAGAAGCAAACCTTAATTAACCCTAGACAGTTGGGTCTAATTAACAAATTAAGGAAACTAAGAAAGAAAAGAGAAATTATGATAAGGAAATAATGAAAGAACTAACACTAAAGACTAAACTAAAAAATCCTAACTATCATACTAGAGATGGCAACTAACTTAACTAGACAAAAGAGACACTACAATAGCAATTTAGGCAAAAGATCAAGGAAACAACTAGACTAGCAAATGACTAGATAAAGCAAGCACAACAGATAAAAGATTAGAACTTACTATCCTACAAATTTAAAGTAGTAAAATCAAGGCAAGTAACTAAGAAGACAAGTAAAGTAATTAACTAAGCACGCACTAAGTATTCAAGAGGGAAATTAGGGTCTTAAGCTACTAAAGGAAGTGTGGGTCGTTTGGGGTAATGTGACTATCACCTAGGTTGGGGGTAATAAAATGCAAGCATCAATCTTCCATTTAGATTATCAAGCCAAACATTAAGGTTAGATGATATAGAGTTTTCCTAAACTACTAATTAGCCTTGGATGGAATAGGATGTGTATAGGGGAACTAGTCCCTATAACCCCTTATCCAACCTTGTATGCTCAATTAATTAGGTTTTAGGTGGAATTAAACTAAGATCTAACAAGTCTAGGACTCGACGACAAAAGTGGTTAGGGAAATTGGGGCCCAAGGGTAGTAATGGAAGGTGTATATGAGGATGTTACACCTCATGTCACCTTCCATCTAGCCTTTAAGTAACTCCAAGACAATAACACTAAGCGTCTCCAAACTAGATACTTAGATCTCACACTTAGGAGTAGGGTAGTGGATAGATATGTAGGAATATGAGTAGCTATCTAGGTGTCCACTAGTTGGACCTAGGAGAAAATCCCACTATAGCTACATATAAGTCATCTCCCCTAGAACCTAAGGGTATTCAAGCACAAACCACAAAGTAATACATGGGAAGTGATATAGAAGTATAAAACAATCATTAGAAAACAAAATCATAGAGTTTGCATCTCATTTTTCCCCATCATGGTATCAAAGTCACATTTTCAACCCCAAGCAGCCCACCTAGGAGGCTTAGCTACTCAAGTACAAGAATGGGAGAAAGAAGAAGAAGTAGAAGAGTAGAACTCCATGGAATCTTGGTGAAGAATCTTTCTTCTTCACCTTTAGTTGTTGATGAACGTCCTTATCACTCCTTGATGGATGGAAAACATAGGATGATGGATGCGAATCATCAAAATCCTTGAAAGCTAGGTTTTTGATGTGGAAGATGGTGGAATGGATTGGGAGCGGGTGGGGTGCAATGAATGTTAAGGAGGGTGGTAAGGAATTCTAGGTTAGATAACCTTCAACTCCCAGGTGTCACAATAGTTATATAGGTGGTGTGGAAGCCTAAGGTTTAGTGGAGGTAGAATAGGAAATCTACTGGAGAAATAAACCAAGGTAGTCGACCACCATGGCTATTTTGGGCACCATGGTCATCGAGTATGGGATGGATGATGTCCATGGTGGAGTGGAACGGGCAAGGTGGTAGTGGTGAATTCATTAGGTTGTTTAGGTGTTTTGGTTCCTTGGGTAGCATTTGGTAGTAATACATTTACTGAGGGAAATAATGTGCATTCTATCATGTTTAGATATGATAAGGGAGTTAAATGACACAAGATGAACCCCTAAATTATAGTTGCATCACCACTACATACTTAAAATATATTTGTCCTCAAGTATGCTCCAAATAAATCTCATTTTCACATCATTTATGAAAGGAATGGAAGAATGCAATCATCATAATATGCATTCGCTAAATTGCATTCAAATGTGGAATTAGGCATGCAATCCACTACTCTATTAATTTTTCAGTTTTTGAATGTGATTCAAGGATAGAGAACAAGAACATCAAATATGGGGCACCAATCACATATTTAAGTCATGTAACTTTTCATATATACTCCTGGTTGACCGTATCATGCATGAAATACATCAAAATGGTTTGAGTTTTTGTTTCACTTGTTAGGACTTAATCAACACTTGAGTTCACATGTCATGACGCAATTGTCTTATGTAGGGCTATTTGGGATTGAATTGATTTTTGCTAGCCCTACCAGGCATAAACAAGAAAGTGTTATCAAAAGGAGTGAGTGTTATTACATAGGAACATCCATCTCTTTATTTTTATTTTTTCTCTTGAGATGCTAGTACATAGATCCATCTCTTATTTCTCTTTCTTTTTCTCTACCCCGTGTGTAAGGAGGGCATATGGTGATCAGAAGAGGGTGGCTAAGTCTAATGTTTGCACTGTGGAATCCTTCCATGAGACGGAGATGTATGAAAATGATGGAAGAAATGCCAGGTCAAAGAGGGATCATAAATGATGTAGATCCATGTATGATTTCATTCAAGCAAGATAATACAAGCAACATTCACCAAAATAGACAAACCATACATAAAATGAGAAACTATAATATATTACATTATTTCCACACAATGAATAATCCTAAGCATTTTAGCCTTGTGAGATTATTAGAACAGTTAATTTCTTGCAAGAGTTTTGAAGCACACACAAAATTCCAAAATAGAACTCATTTATCCAAAAAAAAACATCAATGGTTTGCATTCTCCAAGTTTTAGCCATTCGAATTACAACAACTAGAAATTTAAGTTGAAAGACACCATTGGGCAAATAAATCAATCTTGGAAAAAATTGGACAAAATGATGCCATATTGCTATAAAATCACATATAAACCTACACTATAAGTCAATAAAAAATAACTAATAAAATCCTAGATAAAACATAGAAGAAATTATAAAATTCTACATGATATGCAATGTAATGCATGGAATAGCAAAAAATGAAATTACACAAAAATGAAAAGAAAGTATAATATATACATGCATGTATCCAAAGTAGTAAAGTAACTTGCATGATAGTGGGATTGTAAGAAATGAGGGTGTACCGTTCTATCATCCCACATTTTTGAATAATGTTGTCGTCAGCATGACAGTATAATCAAGGAGTGATAGGCTAGAAGTCACATTGGTTGTGATAGTTTTGGTGGTCCTCCATGTGGTGGAGAATACTAGCAGTATGTCCCCAGTAGTCTACTTGTGGAGGCAGGTATGTCTCTTGATATCCATATTGGGCTTCCCAGAAATTATTCCCCATTAGGGGTTCCTCTTCACATGGGCATGCTCATAGTGGTACATGAGGTTGATCTGGTGATGCATTTATTTTTTTTATCCAACCAAATGGCCTCATGCATCTTCTGGATGCCCTCCATCCACATGTATGGTGGACATGTCATACGCTTTTGTTATGAGTTGATTCTATGAATATGTGGCCTATTCTTTCCTACTCACTCAATGTTTCTTGCTCTGTCACTCTTCTCATTACTACTCCTCCACATTGGTTTCCTCCACACCTTTAAGTATATTAATAGTAGGTTCTCTAAAATATTCTCTAGGATGATTCTACTCCCATGCTCGTATGTTGTCAAGTGATTTAGCATTGGGGCCTATGCCTTGAATTAGTGAAGTGGCATGATAGGGTATCTCCAGAGTGATTCTAAGATAGGGAGGATTGATGTTATAGTGAAAATTCTTATTTGCAATGGTTATCATCTATGAGCACACAAGGTATTTTATATCACAATTTTACTCCCTCTTCTTTGGTGAGCCTTGTCCTATCACATCCTAAGGCTAGAGCTATTAATGATATGATACCTCCCATTACAAAAGCATCCTTACTCTTGTATGGATTGTCCTCATATGATCAATCATGATCACCCCTAGGTTGACATGTCTTCCCATTATCACCCAGTCTGGAACAAAAAGATCCGTCTATAAATATCTTTCTTGGTTGTCATATTGGGAAACAATAGTATTTTTAAGAACTTTTTATATATAACTCCCAAATGAGCTATAGATCCCAGTTATTTTTTATTTCCATGGTGTGAAGGTACTTGCCTGGTTAACCTTTCCCACATTCTTGCATAGTTGATAGTGGAATCTTTTTAGTGAGTCCTTCAGTGAGACATGCAAGTCTTTCAGAACTGGAATTAAAAATGTTGTTCATTTGGGAGGCGGTTAGCACATGTATCTCATTCTGTAGGCCAAACTGAATGGTGTGCTCCTATCCATACCTGATGTTCTCCAGAGCACCAACAAATTGTTGTGTCAACTTAATGTATGTGTCTTGTGTAGTAGCAAGCACCTTGACTAGTCCACAATATTTTGAGTACACCTCACACTAGTGGAGAACACCCAATGCTTGGATTGTAGTGATGCATGCATAGTGGGTGGCAATCACTCTCATGCTCATGTACTATAACGTCCCAAAATCTAGGATCTTATCCTATTCCCATGATTAGGAGATGAGAATGTTTGGTTCTTTAGACTTGACCAAACAAGGATAAAATTTACCTTAATGAATAAATAATATATTATGTGGAAATATGTTTGTAAACAACATTACATATTTACATAATAACTTAACAATGTGCCAACATTCATGAAATATGATATATATATATATATATATATATATATATATATATATATATATATATGTATGTATATATATAGAGAGAGAGAGAGACAAAACTAATAAATAAGAAGAATAATGTACTTAAAATATGTATTAGAATAACACTTGGAATTTTTATGGGCAAACATCTAAATTAAAGTGAAATTAATGGACTAAGTATGCTAAAAGAGTAAAAATGAAATTTTGTGCATAAAAATATAGTATGACTCTTTTGGAAATGAATTGAAGATAATATGACTCAAACACGTAAATGTTGATAATAAAGAAATAATATTTTAATGAATACAATGGTAATGTTGCAAAAATCCTAATGGTGCCATAACTCATAAATAAAATCTCAAAAGTAAAATAAAGGGTAAAAACATGTTCCTTGTATCCCCAATTAGTTTGGGTTCCATGTTTCATATTATTCAAACAATAATAATTATCCTAATTTTATTTAAGGAAGAAAATAGGGAAAAAACCAAAAATGTTAAATTATTTACTAAATGACTTTAAAAGTGGAAACAAATACTAAACTCAAAATCTAAATACCAAAATTAGTCTATGTGTGATTTTTCACATTAATTGGACAATCTTATCTATCCTAGTTTAGTTTAGGAGGGGGAATATAAATTCAAGCCCAAAATATTCAATAATATAGTAAACTAATCTAAAACAAAAAATTAATGTCAAAATCAGACTTCTCATATTTAAGTTTGCTTGTAGGACAAGTTTCACATCTTTCAATGTTCCTAGATGTCTTAATTTTATTAAGGAAAGAAAATAGAATTTTAACTCCAAGATATTAATTAACATATTAAATAACTTCAAAAGTGGAAACTAATGGTGAATTAGGATTATACATGTTTTATTTAGTCTATTTGTAAATTTTCATCTCATTTGAGTGTTAAATACACCCTCAAATATATTTAGAAAAAAAACAAATTTAAAGGACTGATTTGATCAATGTTATAATCAATGCATCGATTCCCTATAGTTGCTCAACTTTTTGTTGTCATGCTATTTCTTCAAAAACTCAAACTCTATGTATATAGGCTAGAATTTTTTCAGCTATTGGATAAGAATCTAAGGGTTGGAGACTATCTTCTACCTTCAGCCCCCTTCCTTCTCTGCACGGTCCCATTTTCCTCGTTGCTTCAACAGTTGGTTTCTCTCTTCTTTAACTTCTTCTTTTCTCATATGTTTTCTATGGTTTTTCCCTCAATGCCTTCCATTTTCTCTTCTACACCTGATCATAATAATATCTCTAGGGTTCCTCTACTTTAAATCTGGGGCGGCATATGACCACTTACCTTCACTTATTTTGACTTTGTTTCCCTTTTCTTTCCTTTCTTCTCACAACTCAGGGACTTCATACCCTTATAAATCCCTCCCATGAGAAACCTTGGGGGTATATAATACTAAAGTAGCACTCATGGAATCATGAGTTTCCCTCTATGTGTATATCCAAATTTGATGTACCCTCACCATTTACCATGACTTCTACCCATCATCTCATACCACTACAATCCCCAGATTTAACATGAAAGCACTCCTCACGCCCTGGCGGTGCTTCTCCTTTGCTAATTTGACCCTTCTTTCTGGTGCGTACAAAACCCCCTTTTTTGTGTTTAGGTACATTTATCATTGAGTCTTCATGTTGGATCACCCTTCTACCTTCATTCTCCATCATGCTACACAATTTCTATTGACGAATCGTCTGTTTAATCGAGATTTCAAGTGTAAGATGCTTATTGTTTTCTAACTTTTCCCCTACTTCTATTTCCATTGCAGGGTGCCTCATTTGGAGCTCCTATCTTCTCTTGACCTTGTTCTTGGGATCATTGAGTTTGGATTAACCCCAAGAATTCCACATGGCATTTACCTCTTGTAGTTTTTTTCACAAAGATTGGAGTCTGCTAGAGATCTTAACCCTCTAGGTTGTCGATTCAGGCTTCTTGGGCAGACGTACATTGCTTAGTTTTCTTTCTCAAATCTACCCCTGCTCACTAGTATTTCAGTACAAGGACCCGAGGGCATGTTAGTCTTTTTGGCCATATGTTTGGTTGTATCTGGGTGATGTGTAGTGTGGGCCTAGATTCAAGTGGTTGATTTCTATTAGTCCACTTTGGAAATGCGCGTTAGAGTTTTAAGTGATTGGTGATGTAGCTTATCCAAACTTTCTAATAGGTTAGTTTTCTAAAATTCATAGTAAATCCATTATAGCTCAGAAAAATTTTTGGAATCCTTATGTTTTTCTCCATCAAATGATCTAAGTTTTTCAACCTCATTCCAATCTAATAAATATATAAACTTTATAGGTTTATTTAATTGGTTAGATTCTCTAAAATTCATAACTAATAAACTATAAGTTGGAAAAATAAACTAAAATATGATATGAACTTATAAAGAGATAACCTAAAAGATGATATGGTTTTGATAACCTAATTCATTGACAATAAAAGGTTATTTTTAGGGTTTATATAATTAATGTAAACCTAACTCTAATCTCATATATGCCTTTAATATGTTTCTTGTAGACAGAGATGGAATTAGGGTTTTGACCGATTTTATCCTTGGACATATGTACACTTCATATGAGGTATTATTGCAATCATGATTATTCATATTGAGCAATAAACCTTGTTTTCCCTCTCACTCTCTTGATCCTATGGATAATTTAGCCAACAAAATATCTCTCTATTCTGAGAATTTATTTCTCGTGAAAGATTCTATGTCGATTCTAATGTTGTGATCATCCTACTATGTAGGATTTTCTTTTTTACTCTAACTTGTACTTTTATTCTTGATGAGATCCTAATTTTTCCCACTTTTGTGGTGGATGTTTATATTGTCCATTTATGTTATGGTAATCTTATTTGTTTTGTATAATAAGACTAAATGTTTACTTGCCTCTACATTTGGCATGTTTTGTGATTCACTAGTCCTATAGTAATGTAGTATTTTGGTTACTTGAGTTTTATTCCCTTTTGTGATATTATTAGGCACTTAGGATTTAGTCCTCCTGCCATGTACTAGGGTTTTAGTCCTCCTACACTTATATATTGTGATGGGGAGTGTATGCCCCATACCCCGACTTGTATGCCAAGGGAGTATGGTTGTGTGTCATTCTCTATCGGGTTATGGGTTGTGTGCCCTAACTGCCATTGACTTTATATTTTCACTAGTGCTATGATTATCTCATGCATGTAGGTTGAACATTATTGTGATGGGTTTTGTGCCCTAATTCCTTTATATGTACTTTTGTGGCATAACTTTTATATTTTAATAATGGCAAGTATTCTTCTTGATTATCATCTTATTGCAATTCTTGTTCTTTTGATATCCACTTGCGTGGTTCTTTCCTCTTCTATGGGGATCCCTGTTATATTTTATGTACTTTGTTCTTATATTGCTCAATCCATATTTCATATGCATATACCGACATTTTGTTGATATCTACCATTTTTGTCTTCTCTTCTGGGGTATGCTTCCAACCCAGGTGTAGGGCTTGGAAGAGTGGACATGATGACATGATCGTACTAGGTGGATCTCTTGGGGAGATAGAGTTGAGATAGTTGGATCCCTCTACTCATATCCTTATGGTGTAACTTTCATGTAAACCTATATAGGAGATGATGATATACTTTTTTAAATTGTATATACTCATGATGTATATTCTGATTCTATACTTTGGTCTTGTGTATATCAATATTTCATTTAAGAAAAAGTACACATATTCCGTCATACTTTAAAATTGTGTTTGGAATAGATGGGTTTATTCCTCAAATTAAGTAGGGAGTTGAACCCCTCTAGGGTCCCACTCCTTACAAGATGGTATCAGGGCCATAGTGGTCAGATTCTAATTATTTCAACTTTATCTCCCTAATTAGAACTCTTACCCTATATAGTCACCCTCTAAGTAAGATGCTTACCTTAGTATTGACCTATGTTATTCATGTGGTGATGAAAGGATGATTTAGAATCATACAAGGCACACATTAGAGTCATGATTAGTAACCCCTAATGTGATGAGGCGCTAGTCGCTCAAACCCTGTGATGTAGGTTAGTTCTGACATGTACCTTGAATATAACGAGGTTTGACTTGTAGATGGAGTTCAGTTATGAGGATATTGAGGTATTAATATAAGGAGAGGTTAAATGAAAAATTGTGACTTGGTTTCTTGTATTGATTTTGGTCCCTATCTTCACTTTTCTATCGCAAAGTTTTCACATTAAATTATTTTTCTTATAGTACTATATGTAAAAAAAGTTTTCTAGATTTTATTGAGGTTTTCTTGAACTAAGTCACAATGAAGAGATTTATGCAGTCTTAATACAGAAACATTAGAATTAGTTACAATAGAAATCTCAACCCTAGTTTTTCTTATGAAGTGGAGGCTATGAATGCGTGGAATAAATTAAGGGTTTAGTTGACCTTCCGTTTTGTACACTATGATCCAATTTTTGAGAGGCGAATCTTAGGGTTGATAGGTTAGTGACACGGGGATATAAAAACACAAATCTAGGTGGTATGATCAATTAGTTGGATGCATGACAAAATAAACCCCTAAAATATTCACAAGTAAAAGATCCATAGATATCCCTAATACCTTGATGTTGTTTAGCTTGGCTTACTAGCTTAAACCTTTCAAGGGATGGAGATGATTGGTAGATAAGATGTGGATGTTGTGATTTCAAGGACAAAATCCTTAAGGGGTGGAGTGTTGTAACATTTGAAAATTTAGGATCTTATCCTGTTTCCATGATTAGGAGATTATAATGTTTGGTTCCTTAGACTTGACCAAACAAGGATAAAATTTACTTTAACAGATAAATAACATATTATGTGGCAATAAGTCATGTAAAAAACATCACATATTTATATAATAACCTAATAATGTGCCAACATTCATGAAATATGTTACATATATTTCCTTTGCTAACTAATAAATAAGAAAAAGAATGTGCTTAAAACATGAATGTGCTTAAAACATGTATTAGAATAACACTTAGAATTTGTATATGCAAACATCTAAATCAAAGTGGAAATAATGGACTAAATATGCTAAATGAGTAAAATGTGAAATTTTGTGCATAATAATATAATATAACTCTTTTGGAAACAAAGTGAAGATAATAGGATTCCAATAAGTAAATATTGATAATAAACATATAACATTTTGATAAATACAATGGTAATGAGCCAAAAATCCTAATAGTATCATAACTCATAAAAAGAAAATCTCAAAAGTGAAATATAAAGGTAAAAACGTGTTCCCTGGGTCCCAATTAGCTTGGGTGCCAAGTTTCATAACAAGAATAATTATCCTAATTTTATTTAAAGAAGAAAATAGGAAAAAATCCAAATGTGTTAAATAAATTATTAAATGACTTTAAAAGTGGAAATAAATTTTAAATTCATATTTCACATACTAAAATTAATATGTGCAAATTTTCACATTTACTAGACAATCTTTTCTATCCTAGTTTAGTTTAGGAGGGAGAATATAATTTAAAACCCAAAATATTAAACAATACAGTAAACTAACCTAAAAGGGGACATAAATGTCAAAATTAGACTCCCTATGTTTAAGTTTGCTAGTAGGTCAATTTTCACATCTTTTGAGTGTTCATCAATGTCTTAATTTTATCAAGGAAAGAAAATTGAGGTTTAACTCCAAGATATTATTTAACATATTAAATAACTTCAAAAGTAGAAAATAATGATAAATTAAGGTTCTAAATGTCTTATTTAGTCAGGTTATGAATTTTCATATAGTCTGGGAATTAAATACACCCCCAAATGTGTTTAGAAAGAAATATATATTTAAAGGACTAATTTGATAAATGTTATAATCAATGCGTCGATTCTCTATAGTTGCTCAACTTTTCATTATCACGCTATTTCTTTAGAAACCTAAACTCTATGTATATAGGTTGGTCTTTTTTCAACTATCAGATAAGAATCTAAGGATTCGAAGATTGTCTCCTACCTTCATCCCCCTTCCTTTTACCACACGGTCCCATTTTCCTCGTTACTTTACCAGTCAATTTATGTCTTCTCTAACTTCTTCTTTCCTCAAACTAATATCTCTAGGGTTCCTCTAATTTAACCTTGTGGCAGCATATGACCACTTGACTTCTCCTAGATTGACTTTATTTCCCTCTTCTTTCCTTTCTTCTCTCAACTCAGGGATTTTGGACCCTTATAAATCCCTCCCATGAGCATCCTTGGGGCTGTATAATCCTAAAGTAGCGCTCCTTCCATCATAACTTTCCCTCAACATGTGTCTCCGAACTTGATGTACCCTCACTGATTACTCAGACTTCTACCCATCATCTTGTACCACTACAATCACTGGATTTGACACAAAAACACTCCTCGCTCCCTGGCAGTGCTTCTCCTTCTCTAAGTCAACCCTTCTCACTGGTATGTACAAAATCTCCTTTTCGTGTTTAGGTGCATTTTTCATTGAGTCTTCATGTTCTCTCCCCTCTCCACCTTCATTCTCCAGCATGCTACATAGTTTTTGATGCATGATCGTCTCTTCAATTGAGTTTTCAAGTGAAAGATGCTTGATGTTTTCCTAAATTTTCCCCTCCTATTTCTATTAAAGGGTGCCTCATTTGAAGTTCCCACCTTCTCTTAACCTTGAGTTTAGGCTCATTGAGTTCGAATTCACCTTAGGAACTCCATGTAACCTTTATCTCCATTAGTTTTTTTGTAAATAATGGAGTTTGCTAGAGATCTTGAGCCTCCAAGTTGTTGGCTCAGGTTGCTTGGGCACACGAACATTGCTTAGTTTTCTTTCTCAAATCTTAATCACCTCACTAGTATTTTGGTAAGAGGACCCGAGGGCATGTTAGACTTTTGGTCACTTGTTTGGTTGTATCTTCTTGCTATGTATAGCATGGGCTAAGATGCAACGAATCAATTACTATTGCTCCACTTTGACAATGCATGTCAGGGTTTTAAGTGTGACTGCCAATGTGGCTTATCCAGATTTTCTGATTGGTTAATTTTCTATAATTCATAGTACATTCATTGTAGCTCTGAAAAATAAAAGACAAAGTGGTTTGAAATCCTTATGTTTTTTCTCCATGAAATGTTGTAACTTTTGCAACCTAATTCCAATTTTGTAAATATATGATTTTATGGACTTATCTAATTGGTTAGATTCTCCAAAAATTAATAACTAATAAATTACATGTTGGAAAAATAAACTAAAATCTGATACGAACTCAAAAATAGATAATCTAAAAGATGGTATGGTTTTGGTGATCTAATTTACTAATAATTAAAAGGTAAATTTCTAGGGTTTATATAATTAATGTAAACCTAACCTTAATCTCATATATGCCTTTAATAGGTTCCTTGTGGACTAAGATGGAATTAGGGTTTTGACCTTGAACATATATAGATTTAATATGAGGTATAATTGCAATTCCTATTATTCTTATTGAGTAATGAACCTAGTTTTCCCTCTCTCTCTTGGTCGTGTGGACAATTTTGCCAACACAATATCTCTCTCTTCAGAGAATTTATTTCTTGTGAAAGATTCTATGTTGATTCTTATCTTGTAATCACTTTGTTGGATTTTCTTTTTGGCTCTAACTTGTACTTTTCTTCTTGATGAAACCCTAATTGTGCCCACTTTTTTGTGGTCTATATTTTCCATTTATGTGATGGCAATCTTATTTATTTTGTTTAGTAAGACTGAACTTTTACTTGCTACATTTTGCATTCTTTGCAATTTAGTAGCTCTAAAGTAGTGTAATACTTTGATTATTGGGTCTTGTTTCCCTTTGTGATATTGTTAGGCACTGAGGTTTTAGTCATCCTACCATGCACTAAAATTTTAGTCCTCCTACATTTTATATATTTGCCGGTGAGACATAGCTCAGGCGGTGCAGCTCACAAGACCTCTGCGAGAGGTCACACGTTCGACTCCTGGCTGTGGTCTCGGAAGTGAATTAGCCCACGCGTCGGTCGGCCAACGATGCGACTGTATTGGGGCCCCGATATGGGCAGTAGGGGTCCCCGAGAGTTTACGCCTAACCGGGGGGGTCACTAAGTGGCACTCCCACGGGGGTGGTTCTCTCGCAAATCAAAAAATATATATTGGGATGGAGGTTTGAATGCCCCATACCCCGACGTGTATGCCAATAGAGTTTGATTGTGTGCCATTATATGTCCCATTGTGGTTTGTGTTCCCTAACCGCCACTGACTTTACATTTTCACTAGTTATATGTTTATCTCACATGCATACAGGTTGAACATTATTGTGATGGGTTTTGTGCCCTAATTCCTCTATATGTACTTTTGTGGCACAACTCTTATATTTTAATCATGGCAAGTATTCTTCTTGATTATCATCTTGTTGCAATTCTTATTCTTTTTATACCCACTTTGGTGGTTCTTTCCTCTTGTATGGGAAGACTTGTTATATTTGGTGTCCTTTTTTCTTATATTTCTCAATCCATATTGTATATGCACATACCAGTGTTTTGCTAATATCTTCCATGTTTGTCTTCTCTTTTGGGGTATGCTTCCAAACCCAGGTCTAGGACTTGGAAGACTGGACATGATGACATGGACCTACTAGGTGGAGCTCTTGGGGAGATAGAGTTGAGATGTTTGGATATCCCTCTACTTAGATCCTTATGTTGTAACTTTGATGTAGACCCTATATGGGAGATGATGATGTACTATTGTTAAATTGATTGTAGTCATAATTTTTATTCCACTTCTATACTTTGGTCTTGCGTATACCACTATTTCATTTGAGAAAAAATACACCTATTCCATCATACTTTATAGTGTGTTTAGAATAGATGGGTTTATTTCTCAAATTAAGTAGGGAGTTGATCCCCTCTTGGGTCCCACTCCTTACATGCACTCTGGGTGAAGTGGTTCAATATTATCTTTCTTTTGTTGCCCCTCCCATATGAAACACCCATAGGTTCCTTCCCAAGGTCTTTCAATCTATCCCCTTTGAGCCTTGTCATCATGTCAATAGGCTCTTGCCAAAGTCCCTCATCACTGGTGTCATATACCTCTTCTTCTTCCTCATAGGTGTGTGAACCTGTACTGGTGACCAAGTTTCATGGCACCATCCTCATATGTTTCTCCTCTTTCTCATTGTCTTCATCATAAATAGACAACTACCTTCAAGATTGTGGTTGCGGTTGTGATTGTTGCATTGTCAATGGAGTAGAATGGTGTGCCACCATGGATATGGCAGAGCGTGTGAAGAAGAAGGGACAATTGCACCTTTACCTCATTGTTGACGAGTAGTGGATTTTGGCTCCATGGTATCGCTCATGGTGGCAGTGTCTGTATCGGAGGCCTCTTCTTCCTCTTCATTGTAGGTATGGTGGTTGGAATAAGAGCACATACAGGGATGTCGTGTGAGTATTAGAGCAGAGATGGAGTTGAAGGGGGATGGGGTAGGGTTGTAGGAGAGTAGAGGGATGTCGATGGTGGTGGTTGGAAAGGATGGTCTTAGATCCCTCCTTCAATTGCTTTCCCAACCTCTTAATGTTGGTGAGAGATTGGAGGTGGAGCTAGGTCTTTGGTTTTTTGGATAGGTGAGGAAGAAAGGAGTTGAAGATGGATATTTGGCGTGGAAATAGATGTGAAATGAGAGATGGAGGTAGGGGAAACATTTCTAGAGTGGATTAGAACTTGATTTGAGCTTGATAACAATAAATGAGAGCTTAGGAGGGGCTAGAATGTCGTCTTTTGGTTGCCTACATGTGTCATTGCCAAGTGGTTTGCGTGAAATGAAGTGGGAGTTGTTTTGATCCCCCCCTCCCTTTCTTTACTTTTGGTGGAGCCAGGGCTACCATAGATATGTTGGTGACCATGATCGTGGTGGCTGGATGGTGCCACAGTCATGTTGATTACTACGCCTGTAGTGACTATCTATTGCCATGGTCATGTTGGCTGCCACACACATGGTGATGGACACATCCATACTTCAATATATTTCAAAACAACATACAAAAGTAACAATTCCACCATGGATTTTCAATGTACCATGGTTGTGGTGGTTGTTTTATCTACCTAACTCAGTGTAGATCTCCACAAATTTTCATCCTTGAACCCAAAATGATTTCTCATCAAAGTTCTTCCGCTTGTATTTGTTGTGCCTCATTTCATCATTCTCCATTCACCTACACATCTAAAAACTAAACTCAATTATTAAATACAAGTGTGTGTGTGTGTTTCTTGGAATATTTGGAAATAACGAAAAAAGTCAAAAATTGAAGGTTGGGTGCAAAAGTTCTAAAATGCCTTCAGCCATGCTTCTTTTCTCTGGGTGAATTAACCTCTTGTATACCTCAAAATGTCATTGTCATAATTAATCTCCTTTTCATGTGCATTAAATCACACTTCCCCAATGACAACTTTTTGAATAAGCATCACGATGTCAAACCTTTTTTTGTCCTTGTCAGACCCAACCTCAATAGTTGGCTTCAACATTTTACCATTCACTATGAGCTCCTTGGCACCTTCTATAACACACTCCCTAAGCACACACAAGCATGTAGCAAAAGAAACACTAAATTATCTATAACTCTTGCACTTAAGGGGGAATTACACAAAACTAGAATGCATAGCAACAATATAATCAATCACGCAAGCTACAAATAATAAGCATTATCATCATTGTTCTTACAAAGGGAAACATAATGGATATCACATGGAAAATTGATTTAACATCTTGAGTCTCATCCAACTTTCTAAACATGGAAATATATATCTGAATCTATAAACTTGAGGATCATCTTATAGTTGGCACCCCACCAGATCTTATTATGCTTTATCCTTGTGCTCCAAGCCTCTAGATGCTACTTCTTCTCCTTCTCCTCACCTACAGACATCTTGTCACCTGTGGATATCTCATCCCCATTCATGCACGGGAAAAATGGTTGTTAGAGCAAGTCACATGAGTATTCTAATATATGGATTTTTGGAGTAATAAGTTACTAAAAGTATTCTTAAACATCATATGCATGGAACTAACATTAAAATATATAGAAAATCTTATATATGAACAACTACTCTTTCTTTACTCTTAATTCTTTCTCTTTACGTATCTTTCCCTGGAAACATGCACTCTAGTACCTAGGTCTCATGACCTATACTAAGGTTCTTGGGTCACATAAGCTACACATAGGGTATGGGATATGTATCTGAATCGGTCTGCACTATGGGTCAAAGCCTCATGACCTGCACATAGGGCATGGATCATGTTACTCTTATATTGGCCTACACTAGGGTGCCTGGGCCACATGACCTATACATAGGGCTTGGGTCATGTTTCTCGAGTTGACTTGCACTAAGGGCCCAGGTTTAACTCCATAATTTCATTTCATATTATTAAATCTGATCTTAACATGAATCTTAATGCATTCTGATATCATGGTTTTAACATGAGCTTAAGTCTTAAATCTTAAAACATGAATCTTATAAAATATTATCTTGCAAACTTAATAAAAACTTAATGCATTCTACTATATACCTTATCATATACTTAATTTTTAGATCTTAATCATTCTAAGAAATATAAACAACACTTACATCTTAGATATTAATCTATCTAAGGAATTTTAATAGCATATTTCTACTTGAAATCTTAAATACAATGTTTTTCCAAATTATTAGGTATGGCAACTTGCTTGCATCTCTTATCTTGTAGTCATATTCATTGATATGTCATTACTAAGAAATATTATAGGACATGATCCCTTAATTTTCTCATGAACCTATTTCATTAATCCTGGTCATTCTAAGAAATCTTAAAGAATAAATCTTAATCATGTTGAGAAATACTAATAACATCTCTTTACTTGGAAATTAAATCACAGGCACATAAATATGCGCTGATAATCTTAACGATATTGTTGTACTTGTAAACATAAAATCAAGTAAATTTTGGGATTAAGAGAGAAAGATTTCTCCCCCCCCCCCTCTCCCATGCCTGTGGCGCAGGCCGAACGCCCGGGAATTTTGAACATCTTATTGAGTATGGAACATGTGCACATACTAAATATAATTTTCATTGAATACTCATGGGCATGGACCACTTAACTCTCTCTTAGAGAAGATCTTAGTTGTTATTCTTAGGTTGATGAAACCATAATTGCATTCTTGTGGTTAAGAAACCTCAAATTACCATGTTCGTAACATATTCTAGGTATGTTTGTATTACATTTATCAACTTAAATCCTAGTATAAGTGTCTTAGAAAGCTAGGGTTTTTTCAAATTGAAAACAGACTCTGAAACTTAGAAAATATAGTTCCTTATTAAAAAAGCTTTCCGACGAGTATTTGCTCATATTAATTGTTGTGAATTTATAAAGTGTTGATGAATGAAAATTTGAGAAAAGTCCATGTATAAAATGCTATCTGTGACATAGTGCCAGTGGAGTAGGGCTCGTGTTGTAGTGAACCAACCATAGTCGGCCACATCAGTGGCTCATATAAAACCAAAGTGCAGCTCTAGACTATAGTCTATCCAAAATTCCCGTCAGTGCATGATGCCTAGATTAGATTGACTAGGGAAAATTTTAAAATGAGTACTGTGATTTCTAGAAGTAAATCCAACAGAACTCCACAATGTAGTAGTTGAAATCCTCATAGGAAAGCTCAAATCTTTAAGTTATCTTTGAAAAGTGAGAAGAGGGATGCCTCCCCCATCACCTTCCGAACCCAAAAAGCCTAAACATGGTTGTGAGGCGACTAAAGATGGTAGGGTCACATTTTGTCGTGAACAACACGGGTGGAACTAGGAAGAAGGATGAGGAACACACTTATCTACCATCAAGGAAAAATTGATTGTGGCATGACATTCATGGAGGTCTGTGGGGGGTGTCTCAAGCATTTGTGCATGGTAGGGGCTCCAAAACCAACCTCCATTTATAGGTCACTGACGGCAGGTCCTAGATCTATAAGCCAAAGAATCCAAGATGGAATGGGCTCACAAGCTGTCCACCTAGGGTTATTGATCATTTATGAAAGGTTCCTTCTATAGGCATTGGGTTGGGGACATTGTGATACAAGGAGAAGTTTGAATAGGGGAGGGACAAAGAGTCATGTGGAGGTTTGGGTCTCTAGCCTTGAACTTGTGGGCCGGATGTGGTCGTGGGTTTTGTTAAGATTGAGATATCACAGAGACCATGGGTTTGAGGGGAGAAGGTTGGCCTGAGGGAGTGAGGACTCTCAGCTATCACAAAGTCCATAGACCATGGGACTTTGGGCAAGGGGGATGAGCCCCTCTTGTTAATACCTAGTGGACCCGAGAGTCCAATACGGAGGGTGACTCCATGCATAGGGGTCGTGTTACTATCAAAATTCAAGAACTTTATTAAAATTGATTCAATCAATTGAAATGATATCATATATAGGGTTAAAACTATATGGAAATTTTCAATAATAAAATTGAAGGATCATACAAAATCAAATAAATCTCAATTTTTGACCACAAACATATTTTAGATGTACAACAGTTTTAGATTATTACTTTCCCAAATGTATTATCAATTAATGAGTGGGTACTTTCCTTAATTTCATGACTTGTTTCTTTGTAGGTAGTACTCAGTTACATCTTTATGACAGTTTCATGCACTCTAGAGACAGAGGTCCAAATAAAAAATTATTGAATTAATAATGTACATATTGATTGATTAGTATTCTTTAAATTAGAAAATAGGTTTTCAAAATTATTGATTATCAATGGAGTTTATCTCAAGTTCATAATTTTAAGTAAATCTCCATTAGTTTGGGTTTTCCTTTATGGATGAGGATTGTGGAGTTATCGAGGACAGAGAAAAGAGAAATTATTATACATAATAAATTCATTTATTCAAAAAAAAGAGGGAACATATTTTGTTTTCTCTCATCTTCCACATAAAGTATTAAATATTTGGGTCAACTTACATCATTGTTCGAGTTTTGAAAATTATAGTTGGGATTTTGCAACTAAGATCCTAAACTTGTTTTATTTAGAATTTGGAATGTTACAATTCTACCCACCTTACATAAATTCATCCAAAAAATGTCATAAGACTACCCACCTTAGGGTTTTACTTATTATATGTATTCTAACTCTCTAATATCATATTAAAGTGTGATTCAAATACTTATGATTGACCTTGTCATGGTTAAATACAATTATAAGAGAAATTGATTAACTTGACATGGTTTCATATTATGTTGGACTTTTACTTGAGTTGATATAGTCACTTTCCCAGATTCACCCACATTTCTCATAAGGTTGGTTAAGGCTCCACAATATGATTCAGAGGAGTATATCAACATAACTAATTTCTTATACTTAAACATGGTTATCATAATAATGTGATTAATTAGCATGGCATATATCCAGAGTGTTCTAGTCAAATCAGTGGAAACATCAATTCATAGAATTTTCATGATTCACTCACTTATGTATGTTAAATCTTTGACCACATGATTGGTATTATTTGCATCTAATTAGGTTTAGTTGACTAAATTTATCAAAATTTTAAGGTCAAATCCCTATTTTCTTTGTTTCCTTTGAATACATGTTGGTTGGTGATCTATTTAAAGGTGACATGTATCATCAAACTTATCTTAGCACCTTCCTATTGCACATGTCCCATACCACATCCATTCTTATGTGTGAGACAAGCATGATAATATATTTATATGCACGTAACATTCTCTCTACAAAATCCCATAAGCTTGTGTCTCATACCACAAACATATGGGAAAGAGAGAGATCATGCTATATGAACTTCTAGAGTTAAGATAATGGTCCAAAATATCTAGACACATAACCTTGATCCATATCTAAACTTCTGACTAGACCTATACTCTGGTTTCTAATATCTTTCACTTCTCCATACCTAGGCCTACTAATTCTCTTTATAAATTTATACTCTAATATCACTTTCCTTCTAAAGTAAGAATCAGAGAATTTATCTGGTGGCCAACTATAATGTCGCTTTGATATCATTATGTAACACCCTCCCTAAACATGTAGTGGAAGCAACACTGAGTTATCCATAACTCCTTCATTTAAGGGGGCAAAGATGGCATGCATAACAACAATACAATCAATCACACAAGCTTTACATAATAAAATTCTCATCATTGTTCTTACAAAGGGAAACATAAAGGCTATCACATGGAAATTTGATGTAACATCTTGAATTTCTACTCTAAAATTCTAAACATGGAAACGTATATCTAAATCTATAATATGATAATCATCTTATAGTTGGCACCCCACCAATTCTTATCATTCTTTGTCCTTGTTCTCCAAGCCTCTAGATGCTACTTCTACTCCTGCTCCTCACCTATGGACATCTCATCCCCAGTCATGCATTAGAAAAATGATTGTTAGAGTGAAAGGTATGAGTATTCTAATATATGTAATATTGGAGTAATAAGTTACTAAAAGTACTCTTAAACATCATATACATGGAACAAACATTAAAATACATACAAAATAGTATACATGAATAAATACTCTTTATTTATTCTTAATTCTTTTTGTTTACATATCTTTCTCTATAGGCATGTACTCAGGTACTTGGGTCTCATGACCTTCACTAAGGTGCATGGGTTACATCTGCATATATGGCCTGGGTTATGTATCTGAATTGTCTTGTACAAAGGGCATGTGCCTCATGCCCCATGAACTACACATAGGGCCTAGGTCATGGCTCTCTTATAATGGCATGAACTAGGGTACCTAGGCCACATGATTTGCACTTAGGGCATGGGTTGTGTCTCTTGAGTTGACCTACACTAAGGGCATGGGTCTAACTCCATAATCTCATTTCATATTATTTATATGATCTTACAATAAATCTTCATGCATTCTGATTTCATAGTCCAAGCATGAGCTTAAATCTTAAATCTTAGAATATGAATCTTATAAAATCTTATCTTGTAAACTTAATACAAATTTAATGCATTCTACTCTTATATCTTATCATATACTTAATTCTTAGACTCTACTCATTCTAAGAAATCTAAATAACACATAGTTCTTATATCTCAATCTATCTAAGAAATCTTAATAGCATATTTCTATTTGAAATCTTAAATACAATGCTATTCTGCATTATCATGTATGAATATCTTTCTTGCATATCTTATCTTGTAGGCTTATTCATTAATATAAGTCATTACTAAGAAATTTTATAGGAACATGATCCTCTAAATTTTTTGTAATCCTATTTCATTGATCCCAATCATTCTAAGAAACCTTAAAGAATAAATCTTAATCATCTTGAGAAATAATAATAATAATAAAATATCATTACATGGAAGTTAAATCTCAAGCACATAAATTTGCACTGAGTAATCTTAACCATATTACTCTACCTGGGAACATAACATCAAATAATTTATGAACATCTTGTTGAATAGTATGGAAGTTGTGCACATACTAAATATAATTATCAGTAAATACCCATGGGCATGGACCACTTACCTATTATCTTAGAGAAGATTCTAGTTGTTCTTCTTATGTTGATGAAAACCTAATCATGTTCTTGTAGTTAAGAAACCTTAAATGACCTTGTTCATAACATATTCCAAGTAAGTTTTTATTTTATTTATTGCCTTAAACCCTAATATTAATGTCTTTGAAATCTAGGGTTTGTTCAAATTCAAAACAAACTTTAAAACTTAGAAAATAGAGTTTGTCATTCAAAAATATTTCCAATGAGTATTTGCACATACTTTTCTGACCATTTAATTATCATGAATTCACAAAGTACTGACCAATCAAAATTTTAGAAAAATCCAAGTATAAAATGCTATATGTGACACAACATCAGTGGAGTAGGGCTCACATTGTTGTGGACCAACCAAAGTTGGCCAGATAGTCGAGGGCTCACACAAAATCGAAGCATGGCCTTGTTCTATACTCTGACCAAAATTTCCATCAGTAGTTGATGCCTAGATTATATTGACTAGGGAAAATTCATAAAATTAGTACTAACATTTCTTCTTGTGAATCCAATATAACTCAAAAATGTAGTTGTTGAGATACTCGGATCAAAGCTCAAATCTTTGAGTTATCTTATAAAACCAAGAAGAGGGATGCCTCCCCATTACCATCTGAACTCACAAATCCTAAACATAGATGTGAGGCTTCTAGAGATGGTAGGATCACCTTTTTCCATGAACAACACATTTGGAAATAGGAAGAAGGACTAGGATCATGAGTACATGTGATTGGGGCAAAACTAATTGTATCATGACATTCATTGAGGTCCTTAGGTGGGGGAACAGTGTGTCTCAAGCATTTGTGCATGGTGGGGGATCCAAAACCAACCTCCAATTGTAGGTCACTAGCGGTAGGTCCTAGATCTACAAGCCAGAGAATCTAAGATGGATTGGGATCATAGGCTATCTAACTAGGATTCTTGATAATATCTAAAAGGTTCCTTTTATAGGCATTAGGTTGGGGTCACTACGATCCAAGGAGAAGTATGGACATGGGATAGATAGAGAGTCCCACGAGGCTTGGGAACCAAGGGCCTAGAGTTCCATGGAGTCTGGGGTCTCTAACCTCATCCTTGTGGGTCAGAGGTGTTGGCAGGTTCTATCAGGATTAAGAGACCACAGAGACCACCGTTTTAAGGGGAAAAGATTGGCCTGAGGGAGTGAGGACTTGTGGATATTGTGAAGCACGCAGAACTCAAGACTTTGAGCAAGGGGGATGAGCCCCTCTCACAAATACCTAGTGGACTTGAGAGTTTGATATAGAGGGGGACTCAGTGCACATGGGGCACGTTACTATAGAAATTTGAGAACTTTATCAAAACTGATTTAATCAATTGAAATGATATCATATCCAGGGTTTAGACTATATAGAAAATTCTAATAAGCAAATTAAGGTGTCACACAAAGTCAAATAAATCTCAAGTTTTGACCACAAACATATTTTAGAGTCTAGAATAGTTTTAGACATTACCTTCCCAATTTGATGATCAATTAATGAATGGTTGCTTTAATGTACATATTGATTGATTACTATTCTTTAAATTAGATAATAAGTTTTCAAATTAATTTATGGCCATAGATCTTATCTCAAGTTCATAATTCAAAGTAAATATCCATTAGTTTGGGTTTTCCATTATGGATGAGTATTGTGGAGTTATTGAGGAGAGAGAAAAGAGAAAGTGAAATATATTGACTTCATTTTATCATAAGGAAAAGAAAAGATGGAAAAAATTTCATTTTCTCTCATAATCCATGTAAAGTATTAAATATATGGGGAAACTTACATCATTGTTTAAGATTTGAAAATAACAGTTGAAATTTTGCAATTAAGACCCTAAACTTATTGTATTTAAGATTTGATATGTTACACCTTCCTTCTTTTGTATCACAATTTCTTCATAGGGATAACCATGCTTTATTTGATAAGGACCTTCCCATTTTGATCTTAGCTTTTTAGAGAAGAATTTGATTATTGAGTTGTCATGCCCATTGATCCGGCTCAAATGTCTTGATCAACTTATCATGCATGAACTCTACTATCTTTTTATAACTCTTGGACAGCACATTGGCTTCATTCCTCATTTTTTCTAATTCATTGAGTTGTAGATTTCGTGTTATCCCAAAAGCTTCCATATCCATGGCTATTAGTCTCAAGGACCACAATGCCTTATGTTGTATCTCTACCAACAAGTGGTAGATTTTCTCATATATGATCTTGAAAATAGTGTCAATGAGGGCTTTGAATGTAGTCCCATAGCCATAAAGCTTCATTGAGATGAAGTGAACGATCCTTATGGTCCGGTCTAGCCATATTCGCAAGATGAGCTTTATCTCCCAGTTGGCTAACTCAACTTGGCCACTCGTTTGAGGGTGGTAGGGAGTAACTACAATGATGGTTCACACCATATGTCTTGTACAAACTCTAAAATCTTGTATGAATGAAGTGGATTCCACCATCACTAATCATATCTCTTGGGACTACAAAGAAGCTAAAGATGTTAGACTTCACAAAAACACACACTATATTGTAGTTATTGGTCCTTGTGTAAATGGTTTCCACCCATTTAGAAACATAATCTATAGCCACTAAGATGTACACAAAGCCAAAAGAGGGAGGAAACGGGCCCATGAAATCAATGCCCCATACATCAAATACCTCTACCACAAGAATGGGAGATAGAGGCATCATGTCCACTTTGAGAATGTGCACACCTTTTGGCACTTCAGGAAAGCTTTGCGATAGTCATGTGAATCTTTGAATAAGGTTGTCCAAAAGAAGTTGCATCATAAAATTTGGCAGTCGTCCTCATTCCTCCAAAATGGTCTCCACATATGCCTGAATGGCACAAGAAGAGTACGTCTTTCTACTCATTCTCTAGAAAGTGTCTCTTGATGAGTTGGTCAGAGCAATCCCTAAAAAGATGTAGTTCATCCCAAACATAGTTCTTCACTAGAGAAAATAATCTCCATCTTTATTCCTTAGTTCATGTGATTGGTACTCTCCCACTAGCCAAGAAATTGGCTATGTTCTTATACCATGGTATTTGGGAAGAATCAAGTAAGAGAAGTTTCTCGTGAGGCATTTTCTTCTTGATCTTATTCATTACATCATAGGGTGCTTCAATGCAAGAGAGATGATCGGCTGCTGAATTTTCAACCCCTTTTATGTCAAAAATTTCAATGTCAAACTCTTGAAGGAGAAGAATCCATCGAATCCATCTTGTCTTTGAATCTTTATTTAACATCAAGTACTTAATAGCATCATGGTCTGTATATATGATGAATTTATTTTGAATCACACAACAACAACATTTGTTGAGTGAAAACACCATACTAAGAAATTTATTCTCTACAGTTGTATAGTTTCTTTGGGCTTCATTTAGGATCTTGCTCTCACATTGTATAGCATGAGGTACTTGGCAAACTCTTTATCCCAGCACAAACCCCACTACCGTATCTGTTGCATCAGGCATGATGTCAAATGGAAAAAAGAAATCAGGGCTACATAATAGGAGAATAAATAAACTTTTGCTCTAGGTGATTGAAGGTTTCAATACATTTGTCATAAAATTTGGACTTGATGTCTTTCTCAAGTGGTACATATATTTTTCTAAAATCATTGATTAAACAGAGGTATAAATGTGAATGCCCCAAGAAAGATGGGACATGCCTTATGATAGAAGTGATAGTCATGGTAAAAATGCAGTTTACTTTGGCCTTGTCAACTTCAGTATCTTCTTTTGATACTCAATTTCCAAGAAAAAATCCTTCAGGATTGAAGAAGTGACATTTTCTCCCATGATAGAACCAAAATGGACTTTTTTATATCTTTCTAACACAATGGTGAGTTGAGATGGACCGTCATCAAAAGACTTCCTAAAAACCGAGAAGTCACCCATGAACACTTCCAAAGATGAACCAAGCATGTCAAAAAATGGGGTAGAAATGGAAGGTACATTTTCACTTGTAGTCACCATCACAAGACCATTCTTTTCTTTGGTATTGTCAACTTATAGCTCAAAAATGGGATCAAGACACCTACCATTAGTGGCAGTCTCAATCTACATAGGTAGGCATTCATCTACGATCTCCTCCAAGAAATCAACAAGATAACAATCTTCTTCAATGGCATCTATCACCTTGATATTGGTGGACACTTTGAAGATGTTCAATTGTATCTTCATGTGCATGAAGGTCGTATACATGGTGTCAGTCCTCACATGTATCACTGCATCAGTTCTATCTACAAAGGGTATTCCCAAGTTGATAGGTACTTTCTTGGTGTCTTTTTCCATATCAAGCATAATGATATCTATAGAAAGGAAGGCATTTGTGTCTTAATCAAGTTTTACCAACATATCATCAATTTGCCCTTCATGCATCTTTACATAATGGCCAGTCCATTTTAGGTGCACTATCTGGCTCAGAGTGTCCCAAACACAGCTCATCATACACATAATAAGGCATCATATTTACAGTAGAGAAGAGATTGGTCTATGTGGTGTATGCCTATGTAACAAGGAATAATGGGTCATCGGGATCCTTACTCTTATTAGGAGCGATGTGTTTAGAATGGAGATCACTTTCTCAGTGAGCTTGACATGTTTTGGCATTCTTGTAGTTGACATCCTATGAAAAGTACACATATCCTTAAGGAACTTTGCATAAGAGAGAATATTTAATATCATCCAGCAAAGGATTATTTATCCACACTTATTTAAAGGTCTGCATGATGTTTTTAGTGTGTTTTTGCTTTCTTTTGGAAGTGGATGGTTCTTCATGTGCATTAGGGAATGGAGGTAGTTGTGCACAAGCTTGTTCAACATCAACAAAATCATCAAACAGTATCATAGGAATCACAGTGTCATCATTCACTATCACTGTATCACTTTGACCACCCATCACAGTATCATTGTCATGTATCATAATATCATCTATAGATTCATTCACAAAAACATCAATTGCGTGGTTCCTAGGCTTTTTAAGAGTTTTCCCACTTCTCAATATTGTCATGGCTTTCACTTGCTCATGAGAAGAAGAAGGGTCTTGTGGTGGTGGTTGTGGCCCTTGAGTTTGTGGCCTTTGGTGTGGAGGGTTGGGATTTTAGAGGATGTATTGTGGTTGTGGTGGCTGTTGTGGAGGTGATTGATATTGTAGTTGTGTTAGATATTGAGGTGGTGGTTGAGGAGAGTACTAGAAGTTGCATGGAGGTTGCGGTGGTGGAGGAGAATGAGGATTTAGGGGACCTTGGTATTGTTTCAAGGTTGGCACTTGTCCTTTGGTGGAATACAACTGCCTTTAGGATCATCCATTAGTCCATTAGCATTGTTTACGTGACCATAGTTTGGGAAGGAAGTCTTCCATCCTCATGATGTGAAAGTCATCAAGAGACATAATCCAACTTTTCCACAATCCAAGTAATGTTTTGTCCATGGGAAGACACATCTTTCTTGACTTCATTTAGGCTTCTCAATCTTTCAAGAACCTCTTATTCAAAGTTTGAGTTATATTATTGTCCTTGATGTTTTCTTGTCTGTCCTTGTCCTTCTTTTCCTTATTTCCAAGAGAATTTGGGATGATTTATCCATTCTGGAGTAAAATAGTTGGACATAGAGCCCGGGTTGCTTTGGTTTCCATAGGACTAAAGGGTTTGCACTTCTTCACTAAGAGTCTCCACAAAATATATAGATTATCTAGAAGAGCCTCCCTCATGTGTCTTCATAAGATTCATCATGCCAGCTAATATTTTCATCATTTGGGGTTTGGTGTCTTGGCATGAGAAGGTGCAACTCCCATGTTTCTATCACAATGGTTGTCTAAACTTGAAGAACAATGTCTTGAATTTTTAGCCAAGTGTCCAAACAACAACCATGATTCTTTTGGTGGTTTGGCCATGAAAGAACCTCCACAAGATGAGTCCACAACTATTTTTCCCATTTTAGAAACTAGATGTAGAAGGATCAAACCAATTTCCATATAGGTACCTTGTGATTGGGAAAGTCTCTCAACAACTTCTAAAACCTCTCTCATGTCTTATGGAATTGCTCATTCTCCTTATGAATAAAAGACTCGATGTACCTCCTCATCTGTGTAATCTTAGAAATAGGATAATTGTTTAAAAAAATCATTATTCATTGCTTCCTAAGTAACAACCTCAATATTTGATGAATACCACTCCTTTACCTTATCCTTAGGAGATAGGGAGAACAAGGTAAGCTGGATGGAGTCATCAGTAGTTATAAGAGTCGTGAAGGTATAACAAGTTTCTAGGAATGCATCTATATGCTATATGGATTTTCAATTACAACCTTGTATAAGGTAGGGAGAAACCAAGGGAGAGCTTATGGAACTGAGAACTTCTACCTTGGCATTTGATAAACTCTAGTAGCAATAGGTAAATTTTGATTGTCAAGCATGAATTAGTCATGAAGCAACTTGTGGATAGGTGGAGGTGGAGGCTTCTCATGTGCCTCCACAAGGTGTTCATCTCCATCTCCCATCTCGACTTCTAAGTGTTGATTGTGTCAAGTTTTTCATGTTCGTATTCCTATCTTTGGATCCTCAAGGAAATAATAAATAGAAAAAGATTGACGTCCAAACATGCACCAAGTGCCACCTATACAAGCCACAACCAAGCATTAGAAGACAAGTTAGTAAACTAAAATGTGAATAGTAACTCAAAGAATAATGATTAGAAATGATGAGGGAAGTAGAAAAAGTCAAAGCTAAACAAATAGCTAGGACAAGTGCAAGTCTCCCCGAAAACATCATTAGAAATATTTATAAGTTCACAGGTAAACCTAACCAATTGACGTGGTTGGATGCACCTTAAGCACACACCTAGGCCTTATGGTATTTATAAAACCCAGCTTGGACACAATCAAACAAATCCCCAAATGCATGGGCTCGGGATTAGTATAGATAATGGAAATTCGGGGTTGAAACCAACAGAGAGAGGGATAGTAGATTTTAGTTCATTCAAGATAGGTTCATAGAGTAGAGAGTAGGGTTTCAAGGGTTTGATCTTGGTTTTGAGAGTCACACTAGTGTGAGCAAGAAATTGAGAAAACACAAGAAGCATACCCACTTTAACCCTATACAAGTTAGGTCTAATTGACAAAGAAATGAAACTAAGCAACAAAATAGAACTTATTCTAAGTCAACCAATAAAGAGTTAACACTAAAGACTGAACTAACAAAGCAATCTTAACTAGCAAACTATAGATGGAAACTAGCTTAACTAGGCAAAAGAGACACTACACTAGCAATTTAAATAAAAAAGAAAGGAATAGACTAGAATAAAAAATGACTAGCTTAAGCAAGCACAAGAGACCATATACTAGCAATAACTATCCTAGCAATTTAACATAGCATAAACAAGGCAAGTAACTAAGAAGACAAGTAAAGAAACTAACTAAGAAAGCACTAACTAAGCAAGAGAGAAATTAAGGTTTTAAGAAATTAATGGAAGTGTGGGTTGTTTGGGGTAATGTGACTATCACCTAAGTTGTGTGTCACAATGTGAAAACATCAATCATCCATTTAGATTATCAAAACAAACAATCATGTTAGATGATAGGGAACTTCCCTAAACTAGCTATGGATGGGATAGGGTGTTATAGGAAAAATAGTCCCTACCACCCCCTATCCAACCTTGTAAGGCTCATTTGATTATGGTTTAGGTGGAATTCAACTAAGATCTAACAAGTCTAGGTTTATAGGATGGAATCATTTAGGGAAATTGGGGGTCAAGGGTAGTAATGGAGGGTTTAGATTAGGGTTTTACACCTCATGTCACCTCCCATCTAGCCTTAGGTAGCTCCAAGTCGATAATGCTAAGTGTCTCCAAACTAGATACTTAGATATAACACTTAGGAGTAGAGGAGTGGATAAATATGCATGAAGATGTGTAGCTATCCAGAGATCCACTAGTTGGACCTAGGGGAAAATCCCACAATAGCTATATATAAGCCATTTCTCCCTACAACCTAAGTGTTTTCAAGAGAAAACCACAAGTAATCCATGGGAAGGGAGATAGAATAAGAAGACAATAATTAGCAAATGAAATCATATATTTTACATATCATTCTCCCCCAATATGGTATCAAAGTCACATTTTCAACCCAAACAGCCCCCTAAAGGGCTTATCTACTCGTTATATAAAAATGGGAGAAAGAAGAAGTACAAGAGTAGAACTCCATGTAAGATTGGTGAAGACTCTTCCTTCTTCACCTCCAAATTTAGATGCATGTCCTTCTCCCTCCTTGATGGATGGAAAGAATACAATGATGGATGGGAATGGGTCAAAACCCTATAAAGATAGGGTTTTAAGGTGGAAGATTGTGAAACTTGAGTGGGAGCAGGTGGGAGGTGCAATGAATGCTAAGGATGGTAACAATGAATTATAGGGTAGCTGACCTATAGCTCCAAACTGTCGTAATGGTTATATAGGTGGTTGTAAATCCTAGGGTTAGGTGGCGGTAGAATAGGAAATATAGTGAAGAAAATGAGCTAGGGTAGTTGGCCACCACCACTGTTTTGGGCACTACAGTCGTGATGTATGGGATGGATGATGGCCTAGTGGAGTGGAACATGAGAGGTGGTAGTGATGAATTGATCACGTTTTTATGGGGTTTTAGGTTCTTGGGTAGCACGGGTGTGGTGTTCACCACAACATGGTAGTTAGGTGGTGGCATGGTCATGACGGATGCCACATTTGTTCTAGAGGGAGGAGTACTTGGTTATTTCTTCAATTATTGTCGTCTTGAGAGCTTCACACCATGACCAATTTGACTGGCATGTCCATGGCAGATCTTTTACACGACGCCTATTTTTTTCCCATGGCTGAGGTGAATGACTTGTAGTAGATTCTTCAACTCTTGGATTTCCCCTATGATTTAACACTTTTAACCACGGTTGTGGCCATCTACCAAGGGTTGTTTTGAGGTTTTGTTGTGCACTTTAGCTCCAAAGTTCATTTTCATGATTCTCCTTGCGCTGGATTAACCTTGACCACATGGAATAGGTTGGAGGATGATTTAGGGCTCATCCAAGGGTATCGAAATCCTAGGATGCTCCTCTCTCTCCCTTCCATGTAATGACTGGTTCAATTACCTAAAAAACATGCAAAAATCCATAAGTGCATTTGAAAGTAATACTCTTATTGAGGGGAAATGACATGCATTCTATCATGTTTAGATGTTATAAGAGAGAAAAATGACACAAGATGAACACCAAAGTTACGGTTACATCAATTATTAATTGCATTAGTAGTGAAATAAAATATGCATAAAGAAATAATCTTATTGGTTGACATTGAGAATTGAATGTTAGAGGTCAATGGATGGTTAAAAAATCTAATAAATAGAGTTAGAAATATAAAGATTTAAATTAAATTTCATGGATGTAAAAAATTTTGGTGTGATGTGTGGAGGTTTAGTTAGTATTGAAATATTGGAGGAATGGAGTTTATTTGGTAGGAAAAATGATTTGGAATGGTTAATGTATATCTATTTAGTATCAGTTGATAAAATTAATTGTGACAGAGACGTGCATATGGATTTATTTTCTCAATCTAACTGATACATATCACCATTTTTTGTGTGAAAGCAAGTGGAATTGAGATTGAGATATGGGGATTTCATATTAATATGTAGTGAAGTTGTAGGTTTTATGAATGATTTTGGGGTAGATATTCTAGGTTGACTCAGGTATCGTGTCAAATATTAGTATCAATTTATGAGATATCCAAGGATGTTTTGAAAACTAGAATCCACAATATACTTGAGAGAAGAAATAAAAAAATACAAATTTATGTATGTTGTTATGTAGATTGAATGAGTCAAGGAATATAAGAGGGTAGTTAGATTGCTAGAAATTTAATTATGAAAGGGATATTTAGTACATGTTTGGTGAAGATATTTTAGATGAGTGATACTTATCACACTCTTCTCAAATATAATTATCTTAAGAGAGCAACATGACATTAAGGATTGGTGAATAGAAATAGAAGGAGGGAAAAATGATCAATAGAGATTGGAAGAGCTTTCAAGATTTAATGCAAATTTAAAGGGAGACATAAGATAGATGAAATAATGTGTCTAAGAGAAATAGAAGTGGGTTTGTTGGGACACAACATGGAGTGGTATTGGGGGACTTTAATCATGTTTTCTTCAAGCTATTACACATTAACATTGAAGAGACCTTTTTGGTGGTGTGATTTCCCAAGAGTAAGAAAAATCTCACTAAAGAAGTTCTCCTAGGAAGCATAACCTTTATGTGTGTGTTTCACACAAAGGTTGGAGACATAGATAACATGTTGAACTGCAAAACCAATTCAAAATCAGCAAGAATGTAATGGTTTTTTATATCTAGGTCATAGCATATAACTTGCTTTGAAAATCCATACACTGATATCTAAAAAATTCTACCATCTTGTGTTCTATCATGCATTACATATTAAATTGTGGAAATTATGACCATTTGTATTGTTGTATCAATGGTATAAATAGTAAGATATTATAATAAATCCCAAATAAATTACAGTATCTTTCTACTATTGAACGTACCCTAAGGTGTAGTTTTAGTATATCATATATTTTCTAGGACTATGAATAAGGGTATTTGATAATATAAAATGATATATGATGAGATAAACATGTGAAAATTGTTATATCCGTAATTTCTTATATGTGGCCCTATTCTACAATTAAACAATTTGATCTTATTGCTATTGAGTTAATTTTTTTGGAAAGTATTCTTAAACGGTAGGTTTACTACTATATATGTGTGAAAAAATTAGGTAAAGTTAGAGAGAATATTATATTTGAGTAAATGTTGTAATTTTAAAAGAAAACAATGTATTTATTTTATTCCTATTGGATCATGTTCATAGTTTTAATGATTAGTATGTCTTCCTACTTATGTCTAATATGGGGATTATGAATATTTTTCAATGAAGTGTATCCATCATATTCATCATGCACCATTCAACATGCTAATAAAGGGAATCTGAAAAACCACTAGAGGGGGGGTGAATACGGTTTTATAATAATTTTAATAATAATTTAACTCAAACAACCAACCACAAGAATATTGGACAAGGGGACAAGGATTTAGAGTGGTTCCTACCTTAGCAAATACTAAGGTAGTCAGTCCACTACCCGGTTGCTTACCCAACCGGGATTTTGAAAGAATCAAATTTTATTACCTCGCAAGGACTTTACATAAAATTACAATTCTTTCACCAAACCCTTCGAACAGCCTTCACCTAGAAGTAGTTGCACCAACCTTGATGCAGCCTTCTTGAAGTAACCTCAAGCTCCCCCTTGAAGTAGCCTTCCTCTTGAAGTAGCTTCCCATTGCAACAGCCTTCTTGAAGTAGTCCGAAGTCCACCTTCTCCACCGAGAAGAACCTTCTCCAATCCGCAGCCTCCAACCCTAGGAGTAGCAAGGAGAATATAAAGAATAGAAGGAACAAGAAGGAAAATAGAAATTACAACTTATCCTTTGAAGCACAAGGCTTTATTTGCCTATATCAAGCGTATTGATCTCCTAACCAATGAGTGTAGAAGTGTAAGTGTTGTGGAAAGGAGATGCTAGCCTATAGGACACGAAATTTGAGCAATGGGAAGAATAGCCAAAGCAAGTGTTGCTCAAATTCTCAAAACAGATTGCCAATGCAAGTGTAAGCTCAAGTATAGCACAAGTGTGTAGCTTGGTGTATTTAGGTGTCCTAAGGCATGTCCTATTTATAGGAATGGCCTATGAGTGCTTAAGGACATTCTAGACACTTTCTAGGGGGTTCTAAGTGCTTAACTAGCCGTTAGGTACAAGTTAGGCGTATTAGCAACGGCTAGTTAATTAATTCTACAGTTGCTGTCAGAGTCCATCTCGGTCGAGGAATTGTCGACCGAGATACCTACTCGGTCGAGGATTTGTCGACCGACAGGCTCTCTGGATCAAGTGTTTGCAAAGTTCATCTCCAACTGCCAACTACCTCTAACGGCTACCTGGGTCATTCTCGATTGAGAAGTTTGTCGACCGAGAGTGTCTCGGTCGAGGAGTTTGTCGACCGAAATTGACCCTATTTCAATCTTTCAATTAAGGCACTGAATGTGTGTATGAATGTGCATATGTGACACTATTGAAGGGGATGACCTATCTAAGTGTGGTATTTAGCTAGGGAAGATCTAACGCTTGATTTACATGAAGTCTAAGTACTTGTACATTATATATTTGTACAAATTTATAATTGATTACATTTCATGATATTTACAATCATTCAAGCATATAGATTCCCTAGAGCTTTGTCATACACCTCATTCCTGCAACACTCAAGTAGCACGTTAGATCAACAAGAATGAAATATTTGTCATCATCGAAACAAAGGGATTTATCATAATGTCCAATTTATCCAACAATCTCCCCCTTTTTGAAGATGACAAACATTTCCTAAATATGAAATAAGGAAATATAAAGCATGTGAGTTTCATACCTGAGGATTACCTTTTGTAGCCATTCTTGTTTTGCAAGTGAGTGTTGACCATCAAGATGAAACTCATTTATATTTTTGATTTTATATTCTTTCTCCCCCTTTGTCATTTTAAAAATATATCCAGGTGGAATATTTTATATTTCTTCTCCCCCTTAATTTTATACTATGCTCCTCCTTAAATAGATATTCTATTAAGAACATGGATTTAATATCATTTTTGTCGAATTTAGCCACAATTTGTTGCTCAATCATTTGCAAAGGATGTTAAGCCTTGAAATGATATGAGTTTCTTTTAAGTTTATGGCTTATGATACATATTGATTTCTCATCCATTTAACAAAGGGATGTTAAGCCCTGGAAATGTAATGAGAATCCTTTAATCTTAGAGTACATAAAAATGTCTCCAACCAAATGCAAGGGATGTTAAGCCCTGATTTGTTTAGAGAGTTCCTTTAAGTACAAGATATATCATTTTTATGAAATTCATAGATTTCTTTATAACCAAGAGTAAAAATACTAAGGTCGTAACAAGCTTCAAATGATATCTACAAAGTTTTGTAAGCTTCTTAATCTTATAATCAAAATAGTTTTTGTAATCTCCCCCTTAATCTTATAATTAAAACAATTTAAGGATTCTAAGGTCACAAACGATTTTTAAGACTTGATCTTGGAGCTTTATGTTATACAATATGATGAGCACATTTTGAATCAAGATACTAAGATTAAGTGCAGTAAAAAGATATACAAATAAGCATTTTGTCAAGCTTATTTTAGGTCGCCCTTGACTACGACCATAGCGCCCCTTGGTCAAATTTTATATCAACCAAGAGGCAATTTCTGCAGAATTCATATTTGAACATTTATTTTTGAAGTATAATTTCTGCAGATAGAATAAATAGCAATTTGAGGCACTTTGATTAATGTCTATTATGAATGATGTCCCCTAATCTTTGCTATAGGTGCATGAATATCAAGTCCTATATAGGATCATTCATGTATTACATGAGATGATATAATCCATGCACACAATAATCATTATCTATAGAGTTTTATTTTTATGCAACATAGCATCATCTTTATATGTAGAAAGCATATCCATGATGTAATGATAGAACAATAGAAGCATGAAATTCAACACATGGTTTCTATGTAGATATATCAAGGAATATTTAGAATAGACCATGAAAGCAGAAATTTTCCTTGACTTAAATCAACTTGGTTCATAATTTCCAGTTTAATCCCAAACCATTTAGAAATAAAACCAAGAATAATGTCATATAAGTTTCAAAGATGATTTCCAAAATATATACAGTCATTAATCACAAATAGATAGCAATTTGATCAATTACAAAAAGAATTCAGCAATTTTACATCAGACTGGAAATCAGTGACATGCTCGGTCGACAATTGCTCGATCGATTGAATGTTCTCGGTCGACAGTTTCTCGACCGACAAGATTTCTGTACTGTTTTCAGAACTATTAATTGCTTCCAAGTAAAAAGAAATTATGCAAGTTAGAGCCCGATTGTGTTGAGACATGACATTTGTATATCAAGAATTAGTTTAGGTCAAATCTCAACAAGTCAAACTTAAATTTTTAAGTTTTAGGAACCCAAGCTAGATAATCATTCTTTTTCTTGTATGGGCATGAAAAAGAGTAGTGTCCAAGACGCAAGCAATAATGACAACTAATGGATTCAACTTTATTTTTCTTTTTGGGTACAAACATAGTCTTGGTCTTGGACGCTTTAGCTCTTTTGGGTTGACCTCTCTTTGGATCATATCCTAATCCTCTTCTTCCACTATAACTAGAGGAAATTTTTAGAATGTTCTCAAGGATGTCATTTCCTCTTAACTCATTTATTTTTCTTTGTAACTTAGCAATATCATCCATCTTCTTGTTTATATCTTTCTTTGCTTGATCTAAGTCAGATAATAGAGAGTTTCTTTCTTTTACAACCTCATCATGATCTAAATGTGAGCATAAAACAAGTTGTTTTTTAAGATCATTCACTTGAGTTTGCAAATTTAACTTTTCTAAGGAAAGAAGATTACAATTTGCTTCTACAGATTTTAGCTTAGCATCATGATCATCAATAGCCCTTTTGAGATTCTCATTTTCAGATGTGAGAGCAAGAAGATTGGCATGTAATTCATCATTTGCTTTATTGGATTTCTTTAATTTCTTCTTGCACTCAATATACTTATTATGTGTTTCTTCAAGACTAGCAATTAGATCCTCTTTTGGTAAATCAAAAAGACTTACCTCTTCTTCTTCTTCATTTGTTGTAGCAATAAGACATTCTACTTCTTCTTTTCCATCATCACTATCATCGCTTGAATCATCCCATGCAGCTTTATATGCCTTTTCCTTCTTTTTGTGAGATGATTTCTTACCTTTCTTGAGTTTTGGACAATAATCTTTCATGTGTCCCCTTTTGCCACATTCAAAGCACCTGGAAGACGAAACACTAGAAGTTTTATAACTTTTATAGTTCTTACCATTTACAATGAGAGTTTCTTCTCCACTATCGTCTTCACTTGTGTCATAAATAATCTTTGTTGATGCTTTGAATGCAATGTCCTTATTTCTTCCTTTTTGTGATTGAAGTTCTCTTCTTTCTTCTTCTTCTAAATTTGCCTCATGTGCTTCTAAGTTGCCAATGAGTTGCTCCATCCTTAGTCGAGTGAGGTCATTTGCTTCTTCAATGGCAGTCACTTTGGGCTTGTACTTGGGAGGAAGAGTTCTAAGAATCTTTGACACATGATCTTCCTCACTAATAACTTTACCTAAAGCATTCAAACCATTTACAATAGAAGAGAATTTTGCATACATTTCACTGATAGACTCATTTTGATCCATACGAAACTGTTCAAACTTTTGCTTAAGCATTCCTATTTTAGAATTCTTAACTTGAACAGTTCCTTCATATGTTATGGAGAGTCTATGCCAAATCTCATATGTTTTTTCACAATTAGATATTCTATTGAATTCACCAACAGAGATTGAACAATAAAGTATACTTACAGCTTTTGCATTCATTTGGGCTGATTTTACCGTATTAACATCCCAAGTTGCATACTCCGTTTGAGGAAATTCATATGGAGTCGATACCATCCTCCATAAATCCCAACTAATCCCTTCAAAATAAAATTGCATTCTTCTTTTCCAATAGGTGTAGTTAGTTCCATTGAATGCCGGCGGTCTAGCCACAAGTGTCCCTTCAAGGTTGAGGTTGTTGAGCACCCCGTCACCCATTCTTCAAGACTTTGTTAGAGTTCCTTGAAGCCTGCTCTGATACCAATTGAAAAACCACTAGAGGGGGGGTGAATAGGGTTTTATAATAATTTTAATAATAATTTAACTCAAACAACCAACCACAAGAATATTGGACAAGGGGACAAGGATTTAGAGTAGTTCCTACCTTAGCAAATACTAAGGTAGTCAGTCCACTACCCGGTTGCTTACCCAACTGGGATTTTGAAAGAATCAAATTTTATTACCTCGCAAGGACTTTACATAAAATTACAATTCTTTCACCAAACCCTTCGAACAGCCTTCACCTAGAAGTAGTTGCACCAACCTTGAAGCAGCCTTCTTGAAGTAACCTCAAGCTCCCCCTTGAAGTAGTCTTCCTCTTGAAGTAGCTTCCCGTTGCAACAGCCTTCTTGAAGTAGTCTGAAGTCCACCTTCTCCACCGAGAAGAACCTTCTCCAATCCGCAGCCTCCAACCCTAGGAGTAGCAAGGAGAATACAAAGAATAGAAGGAACAAGAAGGAAAATAGAAATTACAACTTATCCTTTGAAGCACAAGGCTTGATTTGTCTATATCAAACGTATTGATCTCCTAACCAATGAGTGTAGAAGTGTAAGTGATGTGGAAAGGAGATGCTAGCCTATAGGACACGAAATTTGAGCAATGGGAAGAATAGTCAAAGCAAGTGTTGCTCAAATTCTCAAAACAGATTGCCAATGCAAGTGTAAGCTCAAGTATAGCACAAGTGTGTAGCTTGGTGTATTTAGGTGTCCTAAGGCATGTCCTATTTATAGGAATGTCCTATGAGTGCTTAAGGACGTTCTATACACTTTCTAGGGGGTTCTAAGTGCATAACTAGCTGTTAGGTACAAGTTAGGCGCATTAGCAACGGCTAGTTAATTAATTCTGCAGTTGCTGTCAGAGTCCATCTCGGTCGAGGAATTGTCGACCGAGACACCTACTCGGTCGAGGATTTGTCGACCGACAGGCTCTCTGGATCAAGTGTTTGCAACGTTCATCTCCAACTGCCAACTACCTCTAACGTCTACCTGGGTCATTCTCGGTCGAGAAGTTTGTCGACCGAGAGTGTCTCGGTCGAGGAGTTTGTCGACCGAAATTGACCATGTTTCAATCTTTCAATTAAGGCACTGAGTGTGTGTATGAATGTGCATATGTGACACTATTGAAGGGGATGACCTATCTAAGTGTGGTATTTAGCTAGGGAAGATCTAACGCTTGATTTACATGAAGTCTAAGTACTTGTACATTATATATTTGTACAAGTTTACAATTGATTACATTTCATGATATTTACAATCATTCAAGCATATAGATTCCCTAGAGCTTTGTCATCCACCTCATTCCTACAACACTCAAGTAGCACGTTAGATCAACAAGAATGAAATGTTTGTCATCATCGAAACAAAGGGATTTATCATAATGTCCAATTTATCCAACAGAATCTACAAAATCAAGTATCATAAATTGGCTCACCTAAAGTTAGTTGATAATATGAAATAATACATTACAAGATATAATATGTGGAAATTAGTATATACCTAATTCTTATGAATTCCCCCATATCATAAACCATTTTAACCTAATGATTTAATGATATTACTAGTTGAAATCTTTTAAAAACACAATAATTATGGGTAAAATATGGTTATTGATAGTGTAACTAAAATCAATGACTACAAAGATTAGGGTTTAAGTTGGATATTGAACACAAATAAGTAATAAGAGCCATGAAGCATAAAAGTAGGATTTCAAATAGAGGGGGTTAGAACTATACATATCATAATAGTATGTAAAAAAATCATCATAAGAAAATTAGAATATTTATGAAATATGATACAAGGAATTTCCCTTGAATTATTATAATTTTGCAAGAACAAAAAGAAAAGACAAAAGATTTATGTATTCAAATATAGGTAAGTTTTATTGGTGGACTAAGGTAATACCAAGAAGATTATATAGTTAACATGATATTTTCAAAAGGGTACAAAATTGGGAATAATCAAAAGATTCTCAAAACTAATATCAAGATTCAAGTTATTCAAAATGAAATTATTTATCCATTGGCACATGAAATGTAATATTTTTTCTTCGCTAGGGCTAGGTGCCTAGTGCTCTCCCCTCTATGAGGGAATGAAACTTTCTCCTATGGGAGTAACCAGTACTAGGGGACCTTTAATTGTCCATTATCCACTATGAAGGGTTGTGGGATATGACCCACAAAATCTAGTGAGCCAAAACTCTTAGACAATATCAAATTTTTATACCAATGTGCAAATCCAATCATTTTATTCAATTATTCTACAACATCATATACTCGACTAACTGTGATGACCTTCAAGATAGGGACAAGGATAAAAAATAAATTGGATTCCACACACACAAACTATATTCAAGAGGGAATAAATAGGTTCAATAATAGAATCGAGAATCGTGTACCTTTATATCAGGCAAGAGCTCAAAGTTTGAACAAGATGGAGTATGATTTTCTCTATGAATTGATGAATGGAACTACAAAGTAGAACAAACTTAATACTAATTGGTACGAAGTTTAATGTTTCTTCAATGTGAGTTATTAGGATTTGGTTTTTCCATATTGAATTTATATTCCATATTGTACCATCAATGTCCTTTTTAGATACCAACTAGGTTATATATATAATTATTGTTATATAATCAATTGTTTTATCAAATTTTCTAGAGATAGATCCTAAATTGTTGTTCTCTCTTGTATATTATATAATATTATTTAGTCACTAGGATCAGATATGTTTATTATCAATATACCCTTACTATAATTATCTAGGGTTTAATTTTAATATACCTTAATACACATTAGGCTTATAATTAGATATCAATTATCTTCAAATACAAGTAGAATATAGAATGATTATTATAGGGTAATTTCATGCAATATTTCATCCACATATCATCCAAAGTAGGTTTATGTTAATAAAATCCATCCATGTGTATGTTTATAAGAACAACCTTTTGTATGTATATATCCATTCTTTCCCTTATATAACAATTTCTTCAAGTTAGGTTGATTGAGATAATAATAATTCCTAGATCCATATAGTATTCTTAATAAGAAATATATGTTCATATACACCTATGTATGTAGAGATGTAATTACTAGGTGTCATATGTCAATATAATAGATCATCAAGGATGGGATAATTTGAAGTTTTGCAATGTATGTATGTATCTAGATCTTTATAGACATAAAACATCATTAGATCTATGTGTTCTCTAAGTTACCTATCCATAGTTGCAGTGGAATTGATCCTACATGATTGAGTTCTTCATCATCTCCAATGGCATGGTTTCCTTGTATTTCGTGCATCTTGGTATCAAGGTCAAAATAGTTGATTGTAGGGAACATAACCATACACCACTGGTTTAGGGAGAGGTTTCTCTTCTTCAAGTTGTTAGGGTTTATAGTGAAGTGAAGACCAGACTGGATGATGCTCCTGAAGATTCGGGTGAGGAAGACATGCATGGCAATGGGGTCAAAGGTAATAGTGGTAAATATAGTGGAATCAAGGTGGTTTAGTAGTATACATATCCTATGACCAAGCATCTAATTTGTATAGTTATATGGCCCATGGAGGAGGGATTCCAAGTTGACTTTGATTAGGGTTTTTTTGGAGGTACGGTGGAGTTTCAAGAAGGGAAATGGAGCAGATGCAAATCTTCATTTCTTGAAGCTGTTGTGGAGGCTAGATCAGAGGTTGTAAGAATCTGGGGAGTACTTAGCGTCATTGAAATTGGCAATATAGCAATGTTGCAGAGGTTGGTCTAGGCGGTCATGGTTGTACATGGTGGCATCAATATATGAGGGCAACCAGTTGGGTATTGATTATTGTGGATTGCTAGAAGTAGGCGAGGTCTTCACCGGTGTAGGGTTTGCCTCATGATCATCTGCGGACTTATCATTGTTGATCTAAATATGTCACTAAGAAGTCACTAAAGTGGCGGAGTGGAGAAAGAAGGAAAATTTATGTGTGGTATATGTTGCACATCTAGGCTGACTGAGGGTTGACGATGAAGGTGGCTGCAAGTCTGCATTGTGGGGCTGGCAGGGCGTTATGGTATTGTAGGTCATTGAGTTATAGGTTTTTGGCTTGTTGTAGGTCGAAATTTGTTGCGAATCGGTGTTGTTTCTTGCTTGCAGTGAGTAGCCATTAAAAAGTTGAGAGTGTTAAGGTTTCTGAGGTTTGGATGATGAGGAAGGGATCACGAAAAAGAAACCAATTAATGAGCCGATCATGAGGAGGTGTGATGAAAGGTTGTAATAGCACTGCCATCTCTGGTTAGGGGAAAAGAATTCCATGGTGGCAGAAGCCTCTAGGTTTTAGAAGATCACAGTGGGGATCTTTTAATGCTGAGAAGATAGTCTCATATTTGAGGTCTAGGTTGGCTTCATCAAGGTGAACGGCCTTTTTGTTCCTCCATGTAACCAGAGGAAATACAAGGAAATTGAAGGAGGGAAATGTCAGCCGCCCTCCCAATTTCTAACACAATAAACTCTAATATAACTAGTATTAACTCATTCTTTCTAATTTCTTCTATATTCACATCTCCTCACTGAAAACATCATTATCTATAAAATATTAGCCATAAATCTAGATCATATTAAGAAAATTTATAAAAATGTCAACTCATACATTTAATATCCTGAGAAGGCTAGATAATTATTCTCACCATGTATATATATATATATATATATATATATATATATTTCACATGGATTCCAAAGCCATTATTTGACAAAGTAGGTTTACTGCTGGAAAACAAAGTATTACCAATTATTTGACAATCAAAATTTCATATAGTATTCGGTCATGTCAAGGGAGTACATGAAAATAATTTGAGGGACCAATTTGTATATATGAACTTCTACAGAAACACTGAATCCAAAAGGAGACACACTCATATCTAAGAGACAATATAATTGACAAATGTAATCAAATATGATATAGAATGAGAGACTGATATACAAATGGGATCAAATTTTGAGTGAATCATTAATAATATCTCAAAATAGATTTAGTACCTAAAATTCAATATGTTAAAACAATCCACCCCTTAAGGAATATGTGTACTTGAAATCATCATATCTATGGTCTAGTTAGGTTCTATCCTCCACCCATTAAAATGGTCTAAATAGGCATGTCAACTGCAATGCAATATCCTTCACCAACTCTAGGTTTCTCCTATAAGGTTTTATCATGCCTCCTTGATTGTGAAATAGCTCAATAAATCATAAATAAACTTTCATAGCATCATTTTCCTTTGTACATTTAGTATTACAATAAAAAATAATTTTTTGATGTGAAAAAATTCGATGCAAAACTGAAAATGGACAAAATCAATGTAAGAACCAAGTCATGGTCGCCTCTTACCAACACGGACTACATGACTCAATTGTGAAAAGATCTTTATGGAACCTAAAGTGTCACTAGAGTAACTTCACTTATGATAGGGTAGAAGGATATCATTTTTTACCAAGGGGAATTCACAAATTTAACTTTGGGCACCTCATCCAACTTTTAGCCTTCCCTTATCCCATTGTAGTCAACTACTAAGTTGTAATCTAAGTTGTTGTCTACACATACTAATTTGGGTTGTTGACTTTGTCTAGGATTTATGATTTTTCCCATGAGTAGCTTTTAGTATATATGCTTTATGTTTTATCATGTGTTATGTGTTTTTTTATCTTGTGTTGTGCATTTTGTTATATGCTTAAGACTTGTCTTGTCTTTAGCTTTTCTATTATCCCATATTGCCTAGTTATGGTTCTCCCTTACTCTCTTGTTCTATAAAAGAGAGTACATTGTAACTTTTCAAATATCAAAAAAAGCTTTTACCATTCCATATGGTATGAGACGTGTTCAATCCTCCCTGAGCCCACCCAGTGACCCCCCTACCATCGACCCCACCCCACTACATCCATCATTTTTACCATCTCCACCATTCCCACCACCTAGTTTCTCTCTCCCTTCATCATATTCATCACCACCACCTCCACTTATCGACCTAAACCCATCGACCTCCATCCATCGACCAACCCTTACTCTTCTACCCATCTCCCACCACCCATCGACCAACCTTTCATCTTCCACCCATTGACCAACCCTTCACCTTCGGCCCATCGACCTCCACCCATTGACCAACCCTTCCTATTCCACTCATGGACCTCCACCCATCAATCAACCTTTCCTCTTCCACCCATTGACCTCCACCCATCGACCAACCCTTCATCTTCCACCCATAAACCTTCTACACATCGACCTATCAACCCATCAACCTTTCACCTTCCTTCACCGCAATCGATCTATAGCTCATTGGCCTCTACGCCCATCGACCTCCACACCATCAACCTGTAACCCATCGACCTCCACCCCATCGACCTACATTCAATCATTTACTCTTCTAGTTAGTCCCAAAATAGCAAGTTGAAAACCTAAAAGGTTTCACCTCTTTTCTTTCCTACGCCACATGGTGGAGTGAATTCCACACCATGGTTACGTAGGGTTTTTTTATCTCTGCTTCCCCTATGTGGGTTTCTTATCTCTATTACTTCTATCAATTGCCCCAATGCGGTTTTCTTATATTTGTTGATCCAGATCGATTGTTGTTGCTATCTTCTACCCTTGTGTGAGTTTTTGGATTTGTTGATCTAGTTCTTCTGTTGCTGCTATTACTAACCCTATGTGGGTTTATCAGATTCGTTGATCAAAATCTACTTTTTCTATCTTCTACCCCTATGTGGGTTCCTTATATCTATTTGGGTCTAGTTGTTGATTCATCTACCCCTATGAGGGTTGTCTAGATCTGCTCTTTTGTTGTTGTCTTCTTATTGCTCTTGCTTTGTTGTTGCTGCTCTACTATGAGTATCTCAGCTCTCGTGATCCAGATCTGCCCTTTTGTACCACTTCTATTGCATCTCTGTGAGTGTCATCTCTCTGGATGTCATGGCAACTATAAATACTTCACAGAACTTGTGTGTTACAATCGTGAAACTTGATGTATTTAAATTACCATCTTTGGGTGGCATCATTTGAACTCTATGTCAAAGCCCAAGGATGTTACTCTCATATCTCTTATGTTGCTAAGGATCCTCCTGATGTCTCAACAGATGATAAAGACAAATATGCATGTGACCAATGCTCCAAAGATGATTCTGGCATCATGACATGGATGGTGAACAGTGATGAACCAAAGATCATCCACTCTCTTCTTTGCCTGTAAAATGCCAAAGCCATGTGGGATCAACTATCCTATGTGTACTCATATCAACAAAACCCAAAGAAGGTCTTTGAGATCTTCAAAAACTTGGCTAAAATGGAGTATTCCACTGATGATTGTGTAGAAGATTATTACAACTGGTTCTCGGTATTGGACTAAATTTGAAGTATATCATCCACTATCTGTTGATATCAAAGAAGTTCAACGGTAACATGAAGAATTTCAGCTTGTCCACATTGTGGCTGGTTTGCCTCATTCCTTTGTAAGCATGGTAGACCAAATCTTATCCAGTGTTCCCTTACCTACACTCAGGGATGTTCTCAAGTGTGTTCAATGCCTTCCTTCTATGGCATTTCTTCCTAATATTTCTTCTTATCATTTGATCCTTGCAGTTTGCTATCCTGATTTTGGTCAAGGATTTGCATGTGGTCGGGGTCGAGGCTGTGGTAGATGTGCTCCTGGAAGATGTCCTCCTTCTTGTCCCAGATGAGGTCAACCTCCTCCCAACCGCTTCTACAACTTTTATGGATGCACGAATCATGATGAAGACCATTGCTAGATAAAACATAGTAAACCTGCCTGGGTGAATCCGATCTCCTATGATGTCTGTGAAGACTCAACTACTACTGCCTCAAGCTCCACTAAACCTACGGTTGAGTAGATTTTCTTAAAGTTTGAAAAACTCCTCCAAGCACATCTATCCTCACCAACAACTGCTAGAGAAGGAGATTCATCTGCCTTACTTACATCTTCTACTCTATCAGTAAAAAATAAATGGGTCATCGACTCCATCACATTTACCTATATTCATGGATGTTCAAAACTTTTCACTACCGTATTTCAGACTACAAAATTTCCTTCCATGAGTGTTGCGGATGGGACTCAGTCTTATGTCCATGGCGTTGGGACTATATCTCTGTCTAAAAATCTACCCTTAACATATACCTTATATGTTCCACACTTTCCTCTTAATCTACTATCTGTCAATAAAATTGTTAATAGCCTTTAATGCTTGATTACTTTTGACCCTAAGGGTTGTGTGTTTTAGGATCTCTGTACGTGGAAGACTATTGGTTTGGGTCATAAGGGACCATAGGAACTGTACTATCTGGATGTTCCACAATCGATTCTTGCTCTGCCATCTGCTTCTATGAGTAGTCTACAATGGCACTATCTCCTAAGACATCCTTCTACTGTTAAACTCCATTCTTTATTTCCAAATATCGCTGAGAAACAATTTTGCGTGAATGTTGTCAGTTTGACAAATAAACTTGGTATATTTTCATAAGAAGCAAGAAATTAGTTCTAAAAATCTATTTGAAATTGTTCATGTTGATACTCGGGGTTCATGTTCTGTTTCTAACTTGTTTGGATATCGCTATTTTATGACCTTTATTGACGATTATTCAAGGGCAACTTGGCTGATTTTACTAGAGGATCATAGTACCATTTTGCAAACTATCACCTCATTTTTTACTGAGATCCAAACCCAATTCAAAACTATTGTCAAAATCTTATGAACTGATAATGCCTTAGAGTTTATGCAAAAATCTATCAATCATCTTTGTAAATATCTAGGTACCATTCATCAGACTTCTTGCTCTAACACACCACAACAAAATAGTGTGGTAGAAAGGAAGAATCATCATTTACTTGATGTAGCATGAACCCTTCTTATTCAATATCATGTTCTTAAACATTTCTGACCTGAAGTTGTTTCTAAAACATTCTACTTAATCAATCGTATGCCTTCTTCTGTGTTACATAATCAGGTCACTGTCTCTCTTCTTTACCCCGATGAACCTTTTTTTTCATCGTGCATCTTTGGCAACACCTATTTTGTTAAGAATCTCTGCAAAACTTGACCCCCCACTCCATTAAGTGTGTCTTTCTGGGATATTCTCGAACTCAGAACGGATATCAGTTTTATGATTCTATCAATCAAAAATGGTTTGTAAGTGTGGATGTTGTGTTCTTTGAAAACACATTGTACTACTCTGACAAAGGTTCTGCTTTATCTAGTGATCATGTGGTTCCTACTCCTCTGCCTGAGGTAGTAGAACATGATCACACTAATGAAATTGAAGAGGCATCCACGAGAAGACCAACGATTTCATATCCTTGTCTGGCTCCTCAACAACCAATTCCTCCCTCATCAGCAGGTCACAACACCCCCCAGGTATTCTCTAACATACATCTTTGTATCATCCTAAAGAAAGGTGTTCGCTTATGTACTCAATATTTGATTAGTAATTTTTGCTCTACCACTAATCTTGGTGCTAGCTTTGCAAGTTTGACCACCAATGCTACACAAGCTCTTTAGCATCATGCATGTCTTCAATCAATGGAAATAGAAATGTCTACAATACGACATCGCAAGACCTGGGATCTTATTAATCATCTTGAAAACTTCCAACGGTTGGATGTCATTGGATCTTTACTATTAAATATCAACCAGATGATTCTATTGAACAGCTGAAGGCTCACCTCAAAGAAAAAGGATACACTTAGACCTATGGAGTGGACTACTTTGAAACTTCCTCTCATGTGTCCCACCTCAACTCTATGAGAGTGCATATATCTATATTTCTCAATAAAAATCGGACTCTTTATCAATTTGATGTCTAAAATGCATTTCTATATGGTGACCTACATGAAGAAGTTCATATAGAGTAGCCACCTGGTTTTGTTAGTCAGAGTGAGAGTTTCAAATTCTACAGACTCGAGAAGGCAATATATGGCCTAAAACAAGGCCCACGGGCATAGTTTGATAAATTAATCCAGATACTACTCAAATTTCACATTCACATTTTGATCATTCTATTGTTATTAAAAAAATCAGCTCTAGAATCATTATGCTTGTTGTATATGTGGGGTGATGATTCTAACAGTATTGCAACTACCAAATGATATCTTAAACAACATTTTATTATAAAAGATCTGGGTAAACTTAGATACTTCTTGGGAATTGTAGTTCCATATCATCTTCTGGCGTCTGCCTTCCACAACATAAATATGTATTGGACCTTCTAACAGAAGTATGTATGCTCAGGTCTAAACCTACTAGTAATCTTCTAGATCCTAATACCAATTGGGATGATGAATCTTCACCTCCATACCCTAATAACCATTAATACTGACGAACTATTGGTAAGCTTATCTATCTCACTATAACGAGAGCTAATATTACTATTGTTGTTGGACTTGTCAATAGGTATTTAGATAAATCTCACCAATGTCATTGGGATGTTGTGTGTCACATTCTTAAATATCTAAAATCTTCTCCTGGAAGAGGCTTATTATATCACAGACATGGGCATTGCAAACATACTGGGTATTTAGACTTTGATTATGTCGGTAGTTGATGTGACTGAAAATATATTTCTAGATATTGTTCCTTTGTTGGGGGGAACTTGGTTACATGGTATAGTAAAAGCAGACTAGTGGTTGCCCAGTCAAGTGTCAAATTAGTATATAGGGATCTGTCTCATACTACTTGTGACCTAATGTGGGTCCAAGGAATCCTCAAAAAATTTGATATTTTTGACTCTAATCCTCTTTCTATGCATTGTGATAATTAAGTTGCCACCTTTGTTTTCAGCAATCCCACTTTCCATGAGCGCACGAAGAACGTCAAAGTTCATTTCCACTTTGTTCGAGAAGTAGTTCTTTCTAGACGTATTTGTACTCCATATCTTTGAACATAAGACCAGGTTGTTAATATCTTTACCAAGATACTTCCCAAGCCTCGCTTTACTACACTGATGGACAAGTTGGGCATGACTGACATATGTGCTCCAGCTTGAGGGGGAGTATTAATATATATGCTTTAGTATTATTTTGTGTTGTGTGTTTATTATGTGCTCAAGAGTTGTCTTGTCTTCAGCTTTTTTATCTCATATTGCCTAGTTTTTGTTCTCCCTTACTCTCTTGTGCTATAAAATAGAATGCATTGTAGCTTTTTCAAATATCAAATAAAGCTTTTCTGATTATATATTAGAAATGTTTTTAACTAGGTTGGTGAATAAAGTGAGGAAACCCCGCCACCACCTAAGTGGATAGGGAGTAATTATGCCAAAACCTTCATTAAACATCATTCCCTAGATGCCTCATATCAGTCCATTTACATGGTGATTTTATTATCCATTAATTGGTGTAATAGATAACTATTTTCACCTAAGTTTATATTTCTATATTAGGTATATAGGTCTAGCAAAATGGGTGTGTTTTTAAACAATTTGCCTAAGTTCTAGGCATATTAGCTATTAAACTCTAACTTCCAGGGAACATGCATGAGTGTCGACTATTTATAGCTCTGATACCATGTTGTAAAGACCCAATTTTTACATCAAATATTTACAAAATTATATCAAAAAGTATAAACAACTTTTTAAATAATTCATGCTTTAAATTGAAGTCATTGAAGTTTATACATAATAACTAGTATTAAATAGATATATCATACGTATCTACTCTTCAACTGAAGACAACTCTTGCACGTCTCCTCTAGGTCTTTTTTGCATCACATGTCCATGAATTCTTAGAGGGAATAAAACCACACATGGACCCCAAGAAGAGAAATGACTTAGTGAAGTTGGTACTAAATTCAATAGATTAAGCTATTTAAAAATAAATATTTATGTAATCAAATAAAAGTAAGTTTTCTTGGTGGACTATGGTAATGACAAGAAGATCATCCAATTACCATGCTAGTTTCAAAAGGGTACAACAATTCAAAGTAGTAACTAGAAATAATCAAGAGATTTTCAAAACTAATATCAAGATATCAAGTTATTCAAAATGAATGATTTATATATCGGTGCATGAAATCTAATATTTTGTCTTCGCCAAGGTTGGGTGCCTAGTTCTCTCCCCTCTATGAGAGAACAACACTTTTGCCTATGGGAGTAAGTAGTACTAAGGGATCCCTAATTGTCCATTGTCCACTGTGTAGGGTTGAGGGTGCGACCCACAAATCTAGTAAGCCAAAGCTCTTAGCCAATATTAAATTTTTACGTGAGTGTGCAAATCCAATCATTTGATTCAATTATTCAGCAATATCCAGTATTCAACTTATTGTAGTGACCTTCAAGAGAGGTACAAGAAGGCTAAAATAATTGGATTCGACACTTATGCAAAATTCTATGAACTAAATTCAAGAGGGAATAAAATAGTTCAATAATACGATCGAGAATGTAGTACATTCATATCAAGCAAGAGTTGCAAGTTTGCACAAGATGGAATATGATTTTCTCCAGGAATTGATGAAGGGAGCTACAAAGTAGAACAAACATATTACAAAGTTTCTTGGAATTCAACGTTTGTGAAATTTGAGTTATTTTGGATTTAGTTTTTCCATATTGAATTTATATTCCATATTTTCTCATCAATATATTTTTTAGATCTCCAACTAGTTTATACATATAATTGGTGTTACATAATCAATTATTTTATCACATTTTCTATAGATTAGATCTAACAATGTTATTCTCTCTCTTATATATAACATCATTTAGTTTAGTCGATAGGACAAAATATGTTTATTTATCAATATACCCTTACTACAAATATCTAGGCGTTAATTTTTAATATAACTTAATACACATTAGTCATACACTAAGATGCCAATTATGTTCCCAAATACAAGTAGAATGTAGACTAATTATTATAGGGTAATTTCATGCATTTTTACACCCATAGATCATCTAAACTAAGTTATTATTAATAAAATACATGCATGTGTATTTTTATAGGAAGAACCTTTTTATGTATATATATCCATTCTTTCCCTTATAGACTGATTTCTTCAAGTTAGGTTGATTGAGATAATTATAATTCTAGGATCCATATCCTATTCTTAATAAGCAATATATGTACATATATGCCAACATTCTACGTTTGTAATTACTAGGTGTCATATGTAAATGTAATAGATCATAAAGGATAGGTTAATTTGAAGTTTTTATAATGCATGTATGTATGTATGTATGTATGTATGTATGTATGTATGTATGTATGTATGTATGTATGTATGTATGTATGTATGTATCTAGATCTTTATATAAATAAACTACAATTTAGATTTATGTATTCTCTTAGTTACATATTTATGGTTGTAATGGATTGATCCTAGATGACTAACTTCTTGATCATATTCAACAGCATGGTTTCCTTTAATATCTTGCATCTCAGTATCGAGGTCGCAATAATTGATTGTGGGGTACATAATATTAGGGCACTGGTGAAGTAAGAGGTTTCTCTTCTTCAAGTTGTTAGGGTCTTTAACAAAGTGGATACTAGAACGGATGATTCTCTTATAGATTTGGGTGAGGAGGAGATGCATGGAAATGGGGTAGAAGCCAATAGTGGTAAAGTATAGTTGAAGCAAGGTGGTTTAGTGGTATTTGTATCCTGTGACTGAGCATCTAATTATAGAGTTATATGGCCCATGGAGGAGGGATTCCAAGCTAATTTTGATCTAAGTTTTTTTTGGAGATATGGTGGTGTCTCAAGAAGGGATATGGAGAATATTCATATCTTGATGTCCTAAAGTTGTTGTTGAGGCTAAATCGTAGGTTTTAAGTATCTAGGGGTCTACAGTATCACTGAAATTGATGATGAAGAAACATTGTAGAGGCTATTCTAGGAGGGTGTGGTTGTACCTTGTGGCACATGTATATGGGGGTGTCCAGTTGGGTGTTGGTGACCACAGATTGGTAGAACTAGGTGAGGTCTTGATTGGTGTAGGTTTTTCCTCATGATCAACCATAGACATGTTGTCTTTAATTTGAATAGGTCATTGAGAAGTCCCTTAGGTGGTAGAGTGGAGAAATAATGTGATCTTTTGTGTGGTAGATGTTGCACATATTGGTTATGTAAGGGTTGATAGTGAAGGTGGTTGCAAGTCACCCTCGTGGGGCTAGGAACACGTCTGGCTATTATAGGTCAGAGAGTTACAGGTCTATGACTTGTTGGAGGCCAAGGTTTGTTGTAGATCAATGTTTTTTGCTCGTTGTAGTGAGTAGCACTTAAATAGTTGAGGGATTTAGGGTTTTTGATGTATGTGGATGACGAGGAGGGGACCATGGTGAAGCAACCAATTTATGAGCCATCATGAGGAGGAGTGATGATATTTGGTAACAACATCACAGTGTCTAGTTAGGGGAGAAGACTTCCATGGTGGCGGCTACCTCTAGGGTTTAAAACATAAAAGTGGGGATCTTTAAAGCAGATGATATGTTCTTGGGTTTTATGTCTAGGTTGGCTTCATCAGTGTGAATGCCCTTGTCGTTCCTCTGTGTAACCGATCAAAATGCAAGAATAGTGAAGGAGGAATGTGTCTATCTCTCTCCCAATTTCTTACATAATAAACTCTAATATAGCTACTAGAAACTCCTACTTGCTAATTACTTCTAATATTCATACCTCCTCACTAAAAAAATTATTCTCTATGAAACTTAGCCATGAGTCCGTATCATATTGAACTAATTTATAAAAAACTCCTATAATTGTTATCTTGAGAGGGCTAGTTAATTATTTTTGCCATGTATACAAAATAGATATATTTTGGCCCATTTAATATTTCACATTGATTTTAAAGACATTATTTGAAAAAGTAGGTGTATTATTGAAATGTAAAGTGCCATCATTGTATTTGAACATCAAAATTTCATAATAGTACTGAATAGTGTCAAATGAGGTGCACGAAAATAATTTGAAGGACCAATTTGTAAATATGTACTTTGATAGACACAATGAATTGAAAAGGAGACAAACTAACATCTAAGAGACATTGTAATTGACGAATGTAATCAAATGTGATTTAGAATGAGAGACTGGTTTTCAAATGGGATCAATTTTTGAGAGAACCATTAATAATAGCACAAAAAATTGAGTACCAAAATTTCAATGTGTTACAGTGTCAAATTTACTAATATAATATTATATGTTGTGTCTATAATGAATATGATTATGCGATTATGTCTATGATGGATATGTTTATGCATGTTTTGAATGTCATAATTTCTCATGATATGTTAAACTTGTATATATGTTAAGTTACAAGCATGGATTGGAAGTTTTCATGTGATAGTAGCCTCAACTACAAACATCAAAGCAGGTTCAATATGGTATGCCTAGATTGGAAGGCATAATGCAAGATAAGACTAGATTGCAAACCCAACATGTGTGAAGAAGTTGTGCTTTTAATAAAACTTTGGGAGGTCATTAAGAACTAAGGAAATGACTTTAGTCTTGTTTCCAAGTTACAAACAAGATATGCTTTTTGATTCCATGAATATCATTGTGTTTCCATTATATAATAAGAATATTCATAATATTATATACTTGATGATCAGGGGAAGGGTAGGTAAGGATTGCATGTGTGTATCAAAATGTTAGTCCTTAATAATTATGCTTCATGTTTTAGATAATTAATATTTTGCAATTTGTCTCATAATTAATATCCTTGATACATGTTCTAGCATATATATCATGTTTCATGTGATTGGGTAATGGAAATATAACTCAAGGATTCATGTCTTGAGGAGGATATAGGACATGAGCATTAGTATATGTATTGAAATAGAACTTGTTGACGTTCATATTTACAAAAGTGTGATATACTGGTAGATAAATCTAAGTAGAAATGATTCATGTTTTTATGAGGAGATAGGACATGAATAGTAGTATATGTATTGAAACATAACTTATTGAGGTTCATATATACGCAAGTGTAGTATACTAGTAGATACATATATAGTAGGGCTGAAATGTTATCTTTCATTAAGCAATGTTATAAATAAGAAGTCTTAGATTTGTAACTCTTATGTGGTGTTTTTTATTACATGCTAATGATGGCCAAATATATGAACTTCAAGGAAAGAAGGGGAAGTCCTTACTTTTGAGAATCAACCTAAGGAGAACCATATTTAGTTACTAGAACCCAAGACTTGACTCTCAACCTCTTAAAATCACTCAATTTAGACATGAGCATGGTATTAAATCTTGGGTAAGAGTTTGATGGTGTGGGACAAGTTGGAAGTTGGATCAATCTAGAAACTTTATAGAGAGTTCATCAAGATGCATATGATTGTCATAAAATTATTGAAGTTGAAACCTCACAACTTCTCTAGAATAAATACACTACACCTAGTATGTCAACCTAATCTTCAAGAGCTGGGGATATATGAGTGAGTTGAAGACCAACTTCTAGGCAGACATGTTCATATATGTAGTAATATAAGGGTAGGATAACCACATGCATTCTAGGTACCATGATGCACTTCCAATCAAATGGTTTGAATTGATCAGACTCTTTAGAGATTGATGCATATTTGAATTCATTTTGGTCCTAAAGAAGTTTGTCAACCATAATTTCCACTTAGTATGATGAGAATGTATGACTTGTACATCTTTCATATTAGGCTACAACAAGCCTCAATAGACTAGGAGTTTCATAGATGTATTGAAATTTAGACTAATCTACAACCCTAATCCACATAAATCAACTTTATTTAAGGTTTCTTTGAGATCATCACAAACCTTAAATTTGAACCTCATTATAGTCTTCTAGAGTGTGGGTACCATACCCTCTCATCAACCATTATAATGAGTGTCATCATACAATGACACGAGATCGAGGTTATGAACCAAGCCTCAAGGACAACAATCTCAAACATTGAAAGAATCATCTAGAGCAGTGTAAATAACTCATTCAAAGACATGGAAACTTCTATAATGCATGGCATAAGCTATATGATTTCCTAGAACCCAAGAAGCCTATGATTGAACAAGCTCATGAAACATCTAAAGGAGGAAAACACAAGGGATATAATCAAGAGTGTAGGTAAAAGCAAGTCCTTGTCATAAATGTTGAAGATATATGATGTTAAACTATAATGTCGTAGAGTGTATTTTGATGCTTTAAGACCAACTACTTTATGTACTACTTGATTCTAGATTTTCTTACTCCTTAAACACAAAGAAACCAGTTGGAGAGTGAAACTTTCATATTTTGATTATAGGCTTCATATTGTACGTCAATAGACACAGGGGATCAAAACAACCATGCATATGGTAATTGATATCAATATTAGTATATGTGATAGGAAGTTTAGTACAAACATTATGTTCCTTTATATGAAGGATTTTCAATTTATTATAGTTATTTTTTAGATTATGAAGTATGATACATATCCTAATAAAAGTGAGTGATGTTAGAATTGATCTACCACTCCATGAGGTATTAATCATACCTAGACAAATCACACCATGTGAAGGACGGGTGTCAATGTGTATGCTTCTATAAGAAGATCAAGTGAAGAATATTTCTCTATAAAATATTTACATGGTTAAGGATTTCCTATGTCACTCCCTAGACCTCCACTTGATGGAGAAATCAAATTCCTATTACCGAATGTTGGATACAGCCCATTTTTTAAAAGAACACTACATGATGACGCCTGCAAGAATGGTGGAGGTAAAGAATGAATTACAAGGTATAATCCACTTGGATTTCATCTATCTAAGCACTTTACCGTGGATCGCCATTTCCATTCACCTATAATAATGATGATACAATGTATGAGTGCATATGTTATCGCATTATTGCTCAAGTTTTCATCAAGAACCAATAGAAAATACCCTATATATCATCTATTTCACCAAATAAAGTTAGAAGGAGTCTTATTAAAGGTTAAAAGAGTGTTTTCTTTAACTTGATAATGATCCTTATGTTTTATAAAATAAATATTTCAAAAGCCAATAGGTTCATTACCAATTGGACTCATAGATACCTCATGGATTTGATTTTAAAAAGTATTTTCGAACCTTAATTTGACTCATTTGTGATTGCTTTGATTGATGATGCCCTAATATTTATGTGATTGGGTATTAACATGGATAACACATAAGGATCTCGTTGGAGACTCTACGTTAATACAATATCCAAGCATATATTTTTGGATCCAAAAAGTGGTGTCTTGATGAAAAATCACCTCAATTGGGAATATATTTATAGATCCTACCAAACTCCAAGATGTGAGGAAACGGAAAGGACCCATTTGACATCAAATTGCTGAGACTAATTAGATACTAAAGAAAATTCATCAAGGACTTCTTGAAGATATCACCACCCTACACAAATATCTCTCAAAGGAGGTCAAGTACAATTGGACTCTTGAATGTAAAGAGATCTTCCAAAATGTGAATATGTTACATGTTCTAGTGCATATGTTGACACTTGATTTTAGGGAAAATATACTTATATAAATCGATGCATCTAAGATAATATTAAATTGTTTGATTGTGCAGGGTCATAAAATCCTTTCTTATGGACCATGACAATTCAAGTCACATAAAGAAAGTTAGCACACTCTTAACCTTTAATATGTGTGATTGTATTTACATTATAGATCTTAAGGTAAATTTATAACTTTAAAACCTTTATCAACCATAAGAGGCCCAGCACCTATTGAAAATACATGAACAAATAAAAAAGAATATGGCTTGAGTAATTTAAAGACAATGACCTCACAATTGCCTACCACCTTGGGAAGGTGAATGTAGTCGTAGATTATCTAGACAAACTAGGAAGTTAAGTTGTATTTGTCAACATGATAATATATGATTGGAAGGATCTTTAAAGTTATCTAGAATGGATACCTAAATTATTGATGATATAGTCATTCTATCTTCATTAATAGTTATGGAAGATCAAAGAACTAAATTCTTGAAGGGGGAAATCTAAAAAATGTGAAAAACACATAATTTGTTAAAGTTTTTCTTGGCTACTTTGTTGATGAACTGCGTTCTGAAGTCGATTATGGGTACCTAAGAAGTATGAGAACATATAGTGCAATGCCCTATATGAGTTTCATGCTACAAGGATATTGTATATCCATGATCTATAAATAAATATATAAGACTTTGAAAATGTATATCATGTGGACACGAATGAAACTATATAGATAAGATAGAAGCAAGTTATTTCATGTGTCAAAGGGTCAAGATGGAGACCAAATGATAGGGGGTCTACTCAATTCTAAGCATACCTAACTAGAAATTTGACATAGTCACCACAGAGTTTTTCAGAGATTGCCAAAAAAGTCACAATAGATATGATGTTGTATGGGTTCTGGTAGATAGTCTACGCAAATCTTTACATTTTATTTAGTACAAGACCACTGTGAGCTCTATAGTAATGGTTTATTTGTAAATAAATGGATTATTATGTCTACATGGAACCTTAATGTATATTATCTCAAATATATATAGCACGAGATTCACTTATATATTATAGAATTAAGTAGAATAAGAAATAAGGATAAGGATACTCTTTAGTATTGCAAATTATCCTCATACTAATGGTCATTAGATGTTATATATATATATATATATATATATATATATGGGGGGGGTGTGTGTATTTCAAGATATACTGAGGGAATGCATAATAGACTAGGGGGTTTATGGGATACCAACTTATACCTGCTACTGTTGATTTATATTTATAGTTTGAAAAATTAAAATTTGTATGCCACATTGTAAGTCACTCTATGAAGGACAATATGACTCTTGATTACAGTGGGGTAGTATAATGGAGATACAATTGATAGAGATTGATATGATGCTAGACATGATAGGAAAAAGTCACTTGATTTATAAAAGGATGAAATCATTTCAACATATGTAGAATATGTGGGTGTGTGTATCCCTCATACTAGTAAGTTTATCCAAGTTAGAGAGAAAGTACCTTCAAAACTATATACATGTTAAGAGTGAAGGAAAATTTGAATCCAATCAAGGCATATCATCCTTATATTCTAAAGAGGATTGGTAAGTAGTGCTTACCAACTAGCACCACCACTAGACCATAGCCATATGCACTTATATACATCATGGCCCATATATCTATGTTAAAGAGATACGTGCTGGATGCCAACCATGTCTTTCATAAATGAGCCTTTCTAGATTAAGAAAGAATTTACTTATAAAGAACAGCTTGGGAAGATTTTTACTCGACCATAAGAAATGTGAAGAATATAAAGCTATAACTAGACAAGATGTTATTAAAACACCAAGGACGTAATAAGTCTACTTAAGAACTGAGGAAGGATTTTCTCAAGGAATATCCAGACTTTTTTAGTTAAATACAACTTAGATAATTTTATTCAAACTAGAATTTAATTGTCTTAATCTCATAACTATTGATCTTTACATGTATAGTCTACTTGTAGAAGATTAATTTGATTTTTCTAACACTAATTATAAATATAAGCATAAGTTATTAACATATTGCACGAAATTTTAGAAACTTAGTCTTGAAGAAGGAAATAATATTGAGTGTATTTATTTCTTCATTTCCTAAACTATAGGGATTGGATGGTAAAATTACAACCCGTGGATAAAATTTGAAATAACTAGTTCCTAAAGGTAAATGTCCTCATAAAAAGAGAAGACATGTAACACCCCAAAATACGCCCTAGAAGGATTCAGATTATTTATTGAATTAAGAAAAGAGATACTTAATTAGGGATATAAATCACAAAATTTGGCATTACAGACACTCATTTGGGTGACTTGGTGATAGAAAAATTCTACACATAAGAAGTTGGGAACTTTATAGTTAAAAATATAAATTTCAATGAGAAAAATTGTTTTGGTGAGATCTTATTGAGTTGTTATGATATTAGAGGAAGTGAAATTTATTCGGTATGTGAAATGAATTTGGAACTATTTATGTATATGAGTCGTATTAAGTGTAACATAAAAAATAAGGGAAAGATGGGTTCAAGGATTTAATCCTTTAGTATAACATCTTTATCTGTGCCAACATTTTTGAAATCAAGGTATGGGGTTTCTATTAGAATTTTGAATAGTTTTGCTACATAATCTAACGAGTTTTAGAAGATAATTTAGTTTGAATTTGAGGTAGAGTAAATAAATATTTAAATTGAACTGGATATTTAAAAGGATGTCTTAGAAAACTTGAGTCGTATTCTACTCGATGAAATAATTGGAATTTATTGATTTTCTTAGATGGATAAAAGAGTTTCCAAAACTCATATAAAATTTTGAGTACTTAACTTGTTTCTTACAAGAGGGAGATGTTGTAGGATCAAAAGATTTGATGACTGTTAATTTCAACGTTCTTTCCAATAATAACTAATTTGGGGTAGAACAACACCATGAAGGATCGAGGAATCAAATATGTTAGGAGGGGTAAATCAATAATAGAGATTGAAGGAGAAATAGGGAGTCATTTAGAATCATTAATGGAACAATTTGAGAGAGAGGAAGTTATAAGTCAAAGATAGCAAGAAGGGGATTTTTGGTGATGCGGCGACACATGAATTCTAGGATTTTGACATGATTGCATCATGACACACAATAGAGATGAGAAGCATATGGAAAAGAGATGAACATAAGGTATGACTCCTTTTGTGGTTTGATTTTTTGGAGGAGAAAAAAATCTCACCGAAGAAGCCCTTTGGTAAAACCACAATTGTGAGGCATGGATTGAACATGGATACTTAAGACAATCTCATCGCTTTGCACAAGATCCAACATTCTAGAATAAATAAAAGGTAACATTATTATTTATGTGACTAGATCATCACATGTACATCTATAGCATATATACCATTAGAAATCTATTTATGTGTTGATTCTTATATAATTACTGCCAGCTTATCTATTTACCATTTGTCATATGCTAATTTTCATAGAAGTAAATCTAGGAGTAGTTTGTATATAAATGATTATAGATATTAGTAAATTAATATAATTATCAGATAAATAATGGTAGTTGTTGTTGATGACTATACCCTAAAGTGTGGTCCAAAGTTTTGAATTTGAGAAAATAGTCTCTACTTGGTCAAAACCTATTCAGAGTATTTCTAGGATATAAAATATATAAGAGATACAAATTTGACAAATTTAGTATATGCCTATTTTTTTATATTTGTTCTTGAAATAATTATTTTATTTTAATATTATGTTTAGTAGGAAATAGTCTTAGAAATAAGTTCAATGCATTAAGATGTAAATATAATCTTATATTTAGAGAAAATATCAAAATATAAAATATGATATAAAAGATAAAAGTCTAAGTTAGATGTGGTATTTTCTAACAGGTCATATCCATATTATTGTTAAAGGTATGTGTCTACTTTCCTAATTATGACTAACATAATGATTAGTAATTATTTAGATGATGATGATGATCATCATCATCATCATCATCTAAGCCTCAATCCACCAAACATGTTGGGGTCGGCTACATGAATCCCTCTTTTCTAATAAGCTCTGTTATGGCTCATACTTTGATCCAGATGTAAAAATTCAAAATCTCACTTCATAAGATCTTCCCAAGTTAAGTTAGGTCTGCCTTTGCTTCTTTTAGTTGTTCTATACCCAAAATCCTTGCTTTGAATAGGTGCATTTTTCAGTTTAGGTTGCACATGTCCAGACCATCTTAGATGACCTTCGTGCAACTTGTCCTTGATGCTCACTACCCCCACTTTATTTCTGATACAGTCATTCCTCAAATGAAATTTTTTCATCTTCCCGTGCATCCATCTCAGCATATGTATTTCGGCCACATTCATCTTGTTGAGACCTTGTTTCTTCACTGCCCAGCATTCACTCCCATATAGCATGGTTGGCGGTATAGTTATATTAAAACTTGTTTTTTAATTTGAGAGTGATATTTTGGTCGCATATTACTTTAGTTGCACTCCTCCACTTCAACCATTTTGTTGTAGTCATGTGACAAACATCATCTTGAACTTCAACCACCCTTTTAATAAAAGAGCTCAACTAATGAAACGTATCACATATTGGTACATACATTCCATCCAACTTGACCATGTCATTCATAATTCTAGATTGGACAAAATTGCAATGCATATATCAATTTTGCTTCTACTGATCATAAATCCATTAGATTTCAATGCATTTCTCCAAAGTTCAACTTTATCATTCAATATTTCTTTTCTTTCACCAATCAACACAATATTATCAGCAAAAAACATGCACCGAGGGATATTATCTTAAACATTCTTTGTGAACTCATTCATATCAAGAACGAATAGATAAAGGTTGAGCGTCGATCCTTGATGTACCCCAGTGATGATAGGAAAAGTTTGTGTTGCTCCTCCATGAGTCCTAACACTTGCATTTGAGCCATCATACATGTCTTTAATTAGGTCAATGTATTGAATATGCACACCTTTTTTACGCAAAACCCTCCATAACACTTTCAAGGGTACTCAATTGTAGGCCTTTTCAAAATCAATAAACATCATATGAAGATCCCCTTTGTTTTCTCTTTACTTCTCCATAAGCCTCCTTATCAAAAAAATAGCATCAATTGTTGATCTTCCCAGTATAAAACCAAACTGGTTGTTTGATACATGTGCAATCAATATTAGCCTCTACTCAATAATCCTCTCCTAAAGTTTCATAGTGTGACTCATCAACTTGATACCTCTATAGTTTGTGCAGCTCTAAACATCTCCTTTGTTCTTGTAGATTGGTACTATAGTATTATTTCTTCATTATTATGATTATGCATGTAGTGTCTATAATGATATTGGTTTATAAGTCGTATCTATGTTAACTAGGAAGCCTAGATTGGAAGAGTATGTAAAATCTATATTGAAATCATAGTGCATAAGTAATATGGAAAGCCTAAATGGAAACGTCAAGTGTGAGCCTAGACTGGATTGGAAATCTCATGTTCTTCATAGGTACTAATTATAATGACAACTATGACATATTATGAAGAACCAAGTAAGCAAGTTAACAAGTCATGTTACCCAGTTGATGCACAAATTATGTTTTATGATGCCATGGATAAAGTTATGTTGTCATTATACAACAAAAATTATACAAATTTTATGTTGTTTGATATGATCGTGCAGAGGGCATGGTTGAATCACATATGTATAAATATTATTAGACAATTGAAACGTTTAAGGTATTGGTTTAAATTATGCATCTCATATGTTATCCTAAATAAATACTCAATAGGTAAATCTTATATAATTTGACTTTGTGATTGCAATGTTGCTCACCAATTTTGTCATGATGAGGACATAGAACTAAAGGAGTGCATTATACAATATAAATTGTTGAGGTGGATATATATACACACACACTAACACACACACACACACAAACACACACACACACACACACACACACACACACACACACACATATATATATATATATATATATATATATATATATATATATATATATATATATATATATGCAAGCATTGATATACTGGTATACTAGTTCTCATAAATATACAAGAACTTAGACTTTATCTTTCGTCATGCAATCAAATAACTAATGAACAAGTACAAGGATTATAACTCTTATATGGTGCTCTTGAATAAATGAGAATGATAATGTTTTAAGTGATGTTGTCTAGTTTTATATGTGTGTTACTTTTTGTGAATCCATATTAGTGCACACATAGAAAAATTGTCTTATAATAATAGTCCCACTTTAGGTATTCCAACTTTTTTTTTGATGTGTGAACATATTTTTCCATCCTATTTTAGCCATCATTATTTCATAATAAAGATGGATTTATAGATCCTGACTACTAAGCTTTAGTTGCTTCAATTTATTCTCTTTGATAGAATCTAATTGAGTGGTCAAATAGGTGATACCTCTCCTAGTACCGATATGCATATATTGAGGGATACAATGCACTTAAGGAGGGAATGTTAACTTATTAGTATATGTTTTTATGAAATGGGATTTTGTGTCTTTTATGTTATTCATTTGTCCTTTTCCACTGAGATCAAATAAAGTGATTGTTTCCTAAGTCATGCAGGTCACATCACTACACTAGATTTTATTTTCTACGATCGCATTTAGAACCATTGTTACTTAACATAATTGATGCTAAAATTGATATGAACTTTCTAAAATAGTTGTCATCTAATGTTATATGATGATGATTTATCTTGAAACAAAAGTACAACATATCCTAATGTCCCCATGTTGTTTTTTTATTCATTCATGTCCTCTGTTTTGGGTTCACTTCCCCCAAGCATCATGAACTTTAGCAATAAAGAGAAGCCTTGGTATTGTATTTAGATCCCCAACATTATTCGTCATTGTGGTCGTCAACTAATATTGTGATGTCTAGAGATCATTGTCGTTGGTCCAACCACAATAGTTGCAGCCACCATTCCAGCACTCGCTCTTTTTCCCTATTCTTCTAGATGCAGCCATTGTTACTGCTAGAAAAAGCAACTACCTTTTCTAACAGAAGTCACAACATGATGCCCTAGCACACCTATAAGAAGCAGTAGGAATATCCACTATATGTCCTCTGCACACCCCCAAATTGTAGCACCCCATCCTTTTCTCCCTCCTCTTCTTTATCCCATCCTCCTCTCTAATGATGGTGTAAGGAAGCAATACCTATCATCTTCATGTCATTCCCCTAAATTTCTCGAGAAAAAAAAGGTATTTTCATCACCCATCTTTTGCACTATCGTGATAGTGCCATTTTCCTAGGTTTTTATCTCTATCTCGTTTCACTCTATTCAATCCAACAAGATAGACCTTTTGTTGGGTTTTAGGGGAGACAGAGAAGGCAGTGGGAACAAAAAAAAATTCTTCTCCCAAACCTAGAATAAAGGAATCGCGTCAACGTCTATACAATAAGAAGGATGGTTTGTAGAGGCATACCTTGTCCTGAGGATTGCTCGGCGAGGTTACCTCGCGGCTTGCGCGGTCTTCACCTCTGGTCTTGGATGGTGTTTGTGCAGCTCCTGGTCTCAACGGGACTATCAGGATTTATAGTTGTCCTCCGAGCGGCAGAAGTCTCCCACCTCTGTAGTAGTCCACACGGACTACCTGGAATTCTGATCTCCTTGTCCCACAAGGAATCGAAAGGATTCGCACCCTTCTATCAGTGTACTAGTCACCGACACACTCTCCTACAACCAGTTGCCTTTCTGTAGTTGTCTTTCCCTTATTGTGCCTCCCCTATCGGGTAGCACTTGCTCGGGCTCTCTTGGTTACCACAACCAGAGAGAACGACAACTTTGCAGAGCAACTGGTGTTCTGAGTTGTGTTTTGAGAAGCCCCCAATACCCCTATATATATAGGAGGGTCATGGGACAGGGTTCTCTACCCTAGGCAATGCGGGATTAAAGCAGGAGTAGAAGGATACGAGATTTTCCAAAAAATAACCAACTGCGCCAGCTGAACCGATCGTTTCAAGCATGAAACGGTCAGTTGGGGACCTAAGTCGATCGTTTCACACCTGAACCGATGGGTTGAGACACCAAAGCCGATTGGTTCAAGCATGAGCCGATCGGTTTGTGGTCCTGGTCCAACTCAAATTGACTTTTTGTGTTTATTTCTAACTAATTAAATATTAGTCCTTGTCCAAATCAAATCTGTACAAGTGAAACAAATATATTTTTTTTGCAAAAAAGAATCTTCTGACTTTCCAAACGATCTCGGTTGGTTACATGAATCGACTGGTTCAACAATTGAGCCGATCGTTTCATGAGCCGATCAACTCACAACTTGAGCCGATCGGTTCACCAACCTGAGCCAATCGGTTCATCACATGAGCCGATCGGTTGGGAGTGCAGATTGTGCAAAATCAGTCAATTGCAGTTTCAATCAATCTGATACTCTAATCAATCGGTCCAACACCTTGAACACTATGATATTGAGCTATCAATTGATTGAGTGTTTAATTGAACTACTAAACTCCTTTAGTAATCAATCTAAACATCATTTGTGGATAAACTCCTCTTCCAGGTTAAATCCTATGTGTGTGACCCTGTAGGTCCATTTCACATTGGCAGTAAAAGTCCATAACACGTATGACTTCACAAGCAAAGAGCGGTGCCTAGTCTCACATCAGTGCTACCCAAGTGAGATAGAAAGTTGGAGAACAACTTTCAATCCTACAATCTGTGAATGGTGTTACAGTGAATGTATAATTCCTTTGTCACTAATGCCCTGAATGAACTCAAGGCATGGTACTGTCATCCGTTCATCCATTTCCTTGATCTCAGAGCAGACTGAGTGAGATGTGTGTGACATCAATATCACATATTGATTCACACATGCATACACATGCCTTTCTCAATTCTATTCATCAAGTGGCCATGGACATCAAACTCCCTTAGGAGGGACAAATCCCATATCTATCACTCACCCCTCAAAAGCAACATGTGTCAAAGTCACCCAATCATCACCTTTATAACAACCCGTGTTTCAGGACTGCATTTGATGATGTCAAAGTGTACCCAACGACATGTGTCAATTGTAGTAATTTCAGGTCAAAGAATCACACTCACCACCATCACTGTGAGAGCTGACTGTGACTACCAAATCATGGTTGCATGTGTCATTCTCATGGTGGGTCTGTCTGGTACACTTGTTCTCTGACAAGTACCTATGTGCTTGGTTTGATATCACTATATCATGACTAATGAGATTCTGTCATCAACCAAAACACAATCTAGTCTTTAGTGTTATTGATGTCTATGGTTATTTCCACAATAACAACTGACTAGGGACTAAACAAGAATGTATACTCTTAACATCTATATGATCTCATCGTTTAGGTCCTTAACCTAAAAGCATACGTCATTGAGTAAAACAATTCTCTAGACATCTATCATGTTACACTGTCATCTCAGAAATAGTTAAAACATATAGATTGGAAATTTCCTTTATCATTATTCAAATCATTTACAAAGTATCTCATTACAATCATCACATGACTTTCTCTATGGGCATACATACCAACACCTCTAACGGGTTTTTTCCCTCTAAAGAGGAATATGAAGAATCGATGTGGGAGATAGCATATTGTTTAGGTTTACAATTGTCGTCTAAAGTATTATCACTAGAGGAGGATCTCTAACAACCATTACATAATACCTAGAGCATTGGACCACTTCCTAACATGTAATGCCCATACTCAAGGCACAAATAAATTATGTACTTTGTGCTATTGTTTAGTATAAATGTTAATTTTACATATTTCTAGTGGATAATATTGCCTAGTATTAAGCATGAGTATCAATAACTATGAATTGTATATTATCGATTGTATGTGAGTAAGAATTATTGGTTTTGTCAACTATATAGTTGATAATTCTTATATACATCTAATTCTATTCATTCAGCATATCTTTAGTTTTAGAATTTTAATGTAACCAGTTAATCAATATATTTGAGGAACCATAGGTTTGGATTTTAGGCAATAAATTTATTATATGTGAGAAACCCTAAGTTGTGTTGTAAGGGTCATATAGTATAATCAATATGATTTATATCAGTATTGTTAAAACATTATCATATTTAGGATTAGACTATAATCAAGCCTAAACATATCTAAATTGCTAAACCATGGAAAATAGGCTATTTCATATTGAAGTCTCATTATCACAAATAAGACCATGCACATCCACCTACAAATTAGTCACTTAAGGAATAAACACTCAAAGCATAACCTAGTGCAAAATCCTTGATTTGGGCCACCTTTAGAGCTTGAAAATTTTGAATCGTGCTTTGTTAATGGACATGGATGATGTGAAGTTTTGCATTATTTTTTCTTACACCATAATGTATATGTCATTTATTTCTACTTATGAAATGGCATGGTTATCACCTTATGACATTTTGGCTTCATAGGGTCTCCAATGTTGATTTATCGTTGATAACATGTTAGAGAATTATGAAGCTTATTCAATATAATAATCAATTATTTGGGACAAAATTTGAGAAAGTTGTGAATTTAAAGTTTGCATTCATTCTTATCATTTACTATAATCAAGACCACTTATTATAACTATGATCTAAAATTTTATATATTATAACTAAGACCGTATACGACTCATTATTACATAAATTGGTCTTTTGTGGTGAAAACATTTGCTTTTTATGAACTTGTATCAAAGCAAAACTTAGTGAAAAATCATTATCTTAGACTTCTAAAAAATCCTTAACATGAGTATAACGTCCCAGGATTTGAGGCCTCCGTAAAATGATCTGAAAAGGAATAATTGGACTATCCATATCACCAAGGTGCACCTCTTGTTCAGGGAGCCCATCACTAAAGAATTTTGTGGTTAACTGTGCTCAGCCCAGAGTAGTACTAGGATGGGCGACCAATCGCAAAGATTATCTTGACTTGCGCCTGAGTGAGGACAAAGTGTACAGTTAAGGTTAGTGGTGGTCTGTGGGTCAGTCGTCGTTCCTTAAACTCTACTAGAGCTTTGAGCAGTGGGCTCCGGTGTTACAAATGGTATCAGAGCCAATTCTCCTTCAGTAGGCGGGGCCCACATAGACATGGGGCATGCTAGTCTTGACTCGCACGGCCCAAGTATGTTGGAAAGAATTTTCCATGGTGACGTATCCACCCTTATGCTAGTGTTCCGTGATTGGGAGTTGGATGCCCATGGAACATTCTAGGTCTACACTAAAATGGGGAAATATTATAAGACCATATAATTCAACCTTGGTGAAGACATCAAGAGTTTAAGTGGGGAAGATTGTAACGTTCTAGGATTTGAGGTCGTGGATAAAATGATCTTAAAAGGAATGATTGGACTACCCATATCACCAAGGTGCACCTCCTTTTCAGGGAACCCATCACTAAAGAACTTTATGGTTAAGCATACTCACTCCAGAGTAGTACTAGGATGGGTGACCAGTTGGGAAGTTTATCCTGACTTGTGTGTGAGTGAGGACAAAATGTGTAGTTAAGGCTAGTGATGATTTGTGGAGCCAGACGCCATTCCTTAAACTCTACTAGAGCCTTGGGCAGTGGTATTCTGTGATCAGGAGTTGGGTGTCCATGGGACATTCTAGATCTGCACTAAAATGGAGAAATATTATAAGACCATATAGTTGAGCCTTGATGAAGACGTCAAGAGTTTAAGTGGGAGAGATTGTAACGTTCCAAGATTTGAGGCCTTGGATGATCTTAAAAGGAATGATTGAACTACCCATATCACCAAGGTGCACCTCCTTTTTAGAGTGTCCATCACTAATGAACTTTTTGATTAAGCATGCTCACTCTAGAGTAATACTATGATGGGTGACTAGTCATGAAGTTTATCTTGACTTATGTGTGAGTGAGAAAAAAGCTTGCAGTTAAGGATAGTGGTGGTCTGTGGGGCCAGTCGTCATTCCTTGAACTCTACTAGAGCCTTGGACAGTGAGCTCGGGCGTTCCAATGGCTGCTTCTAGAGGTCAAAAATTGTTAATCGTGATCTACTAATGAACCTGAACAATGTGAAGGTTGGTATTGTTTTAGCTTACAACGTGTAAGAAAACTATGTGGATGAGAAAGAGAAAGGTGTGTATTTAGTTTTGGATTCAAATATACATTTTAGAACATCTTCTATTTACATTTATATTGGTTTGCATGTATGGATTACATATTATGGTGCAATTCTTGTGTGAATTACATATTGTGATATGCTTGTCATCTATTAGAATCAAGATTTGAACACTTTGATCTTTATCATTCATTCAATAGTACATTTCACTAATATTATAATATGTTTGTGATCTATTTATTTTTGTCTTCTATGCTTGTTTGTTTTTTATAGATAAGTTTGTAACTTAGTGTGAGATAATAGGAGGAGAAGAGGATAATTCCTTTATTTCAATTTCTTTGTCTTTTGTCACACCGGTTTGTATACTTTAGAGCTCCTTAGTCCTAATGTCTTTATATCGCAAATCTGGGAATAATTAATTTTTAGAATAGCTAATGAAAGCAAAGACATGACTACACTTAGAGGCAATCATTATGTGATCTAATCACATAGGACTTCTACTCATCCATCTTAGATATACGATTTCAGATTGTAAATATCATATTGAGTTCATTAATTGTTCAATAGTATTGGAGTTATTGTCTTTTTGTTTATTTATTTGCTTACTAAATCAGATGAACACTCATTCTACGAAGAGACGTCTAAGGTTTCAGATTGCATCGAAGTTCTCAAGTTTCAATTTGCATATCTATTTCAAATTTGTTTCATATTCTTAGTATCATATATAGATCATCAACTCTTCAATGAGTAGTAGAGTTGTTTCCCATTTGTTTATTCGTCAGACAACTAAATTGGATCAATATATACTCCACATAGAGATGTAATTGGTTCTAGATTGCATCTAAGTTCTCAAATTTCTGTTTCTGCATCCATTTGGATGGTGAATATTGTATTGGGTTCATTAATTGTCCAATAAGTATGAAATCTCTGTTAATTATGCAATAATTTGATGACAATAGTTGTAAGGAGAAACTTAAAAATGATGTGAGAGTAGAGGTGCTGAACTAGTTGCTTACATTCGCTCTAAGCAACTACTTCCAATCACTCCACGAAGGAGCTTTAGCTAGGCATGCATCTAAACTGCATCTTTTTTGTATTATATCATGATCAATTTAGCTAGTTGTTCACACGCTAAACAAAATAAATTTCTTATGTGTATGCAAGTTCCCTTAAAAGTAACGGTGAATGTGCTTATGTTTGTATGTATTGCTATGTTACGCTCACTTGTTAGTATGGCAATTGTTTGAAGTGATGTTAGTTTGTTTGAAGTTGAAATTACCAATTTTGTGTGATTTGGCATGATGTGCATAATGATGGCAATTGTGAGGTATATATCGCGATTTTTTGAAGTGGGTCTGGTTGTTTGTACGTTCAGTGGAGAATGTTTGTTATTGTTTAGGAAATTCTATGTAGGATTTGTGATTTGTGTCGCTGCTTAATTTTGTTTGGCTGTTTGTAGGTTCACGGTGGACTCTTTGAAGTAGTTTGATCTCGTTGAAGCAATTTGGTAGTATTTGTGTAGTCTACAAGTTCAATTTGGTATATGTTCATTGCTAGTAGATATGGCATGTAGAACTACATTTCTACATAATTGCAATTTTAAAAAGAGAAATATCCCGCACATTGCAATGACCAAACACCAAAAACTTATGCTCCAAAAAGGTTAACTGACGGTAACATAGTATGTCTGACGTGACAGATTCAATCCAAAATATTAAAAATATGCAAAACTTCCACATGTTGATGTCCAGTTTAGATTTGATAACTATTGCAGGTAAAAAATTAGATGACATTAATTTCGCGTGACCACCGCAATCAGTTTGTAAGTCCCACGGTTACTTACCTGATGTTTTTAGCTCCAGTTGTTGTAGCACCCACTTGAGAGTCCATATGTAACTGTTGCTGTAAGTCCAAATTATTTTCGCCTTGTCCTATATAAGAACTGGTGCGTGCTCATATTTAATATCATCCAACCATTATAGTTGCAAAATGGAGATGTGAAATGAGGAGACGCATGATCTTTTTTTACAAAAGAAGGTGCCAAGCTATTCCTGAGATGCCACAATTGTACTCAACAATAAAGTTAAACTTGGGTAGCTTTATTGAAAGGATTATGTATATGTATTCCTCAAGTAGGTAACTAATACTTTGATGATTTGTGTGGTCGCGTGCTACCAACATGTATTGTCACTAACTGTGGGTGACAATAATGCTGTAAAAGTTAAATTTTTTATAGTTAAGAATTATTGTAAAAGTTAAATTTTTATAGTTAAGAATTGTTATTATTGTAAGGCTCGGATTGGTTTGACGTAACTAGTCCAGAAAACTTATGAACTGAAGTTCCTTAAGCAATTTTTCATGATTGGTTTAAAGTAAGTGTTGGAACTTGAGTTCCATGACTTCCTGTTACATACAAAATATAGTTCTTGAAATCCCTCTTAAAAAAAAAGTAGAAAGCGAGTTTCGGGGCAACTAACAACATTTTTTATACAATTATATTTTTCATCTGCCATAAGTGACACATGTAACATATTTATGAGTAAAAAGTATTAACCGTGTAAATATATTCCATTGCTAAAACCACAACATAATATGACAAAATACCATACATTATAATCGCACTAGTAAACATTTTACACTACAGCCACCATTGTCAATGCGATTTACAAAATAAATAATACAAACATCATGACAAAGAAACACCGCACCATGTGAAAATAATATGATTTACCTAACATATTTTTATTCTTCATGTTGAAAAAGTGAAGTGCAAAATATTAGTTAACTATAACTATGCACGAATAATATACTAAAAGTTCCTTACAAAAATAATGTAAAAATTAATATTCTACATTGTGTTCAACAACGATAAACCAAAACTTATATTTAAAAACACATGAAATGTGGATATTATTACAATACTATGTACACAAAGTGAAACAAAAATTATATGATGTGATTTTTTAATCATAATATTTTTATTAAGATTATAATTGAACGCAAAAAAATATTTTTTCAAGGAGCAACATTTGCAGCATAATCTGCTGAGGTTATTATGATTTAAGAATATTATGATTTTTAGCCATATGATTTTTTATGTCTTTGTTATCCTTACTTATTTATATTACACAATAAAAATTAACAATATTCTTAATAATTTCCATATTTACACTTATAACAAACCAATCACATAGAAGTGAATGGAACTTAAGTTTTGAAAACTTAACTAGATTTCTCAGAAAATGAGTTCCACAGAAATTATGATTTACACCAAACCAATAGTTTAAAAGCTGTTATAGTTGATGGATCAAGTGTAAATTGGTGTAAAAGTTAAATTGTTATAGTTCAAAAGTTGTTATTACTGTAAGGATATTTGATGGATCATGTAAAAATTGGCTTATCACTTTCGCTTAGTATGACTTTGAATTTTCTTTTACCAACACTTCATATGTGAATAAAAAAATCTCAATAAAATTTGAAAGTGTGGCACCTAGTAATGTGTAAGAGACACACTGAGAATTTGGACGGTGGTATACGTTGATGGAGAGTGAGGACTTTTGTTAGCATGATGATGCACTTGATAAGATTATCATAGGACTGGATTTTTTAACATGTGTCAAATGGAAAAGAGAAGTTCTTGAAGGTGAATCTATTCTAATTTGTAAATCATTCAAATTAAAGAAAAATGAACAAAAGAATTGAAATCCTCACTCTTTCGTTCTTAGAATGTTGATGGAGAGCTACTCAAGTCCACTGGCATCTCACAAGATATATAAGTCCCTTTGTATGTTTTGAAAAAGGTAGCCACTCACACAACTAGTCAAGGAGCTCACACATGAGTGCAACAAGAAAATGATATTTCATCATTAGCAATAAATACACATCCTCCATGTTCCATTGGCATTCTTTAAGAGTATTTATGGTCAAAGAGGGATATTTCCACTATAGATGTACCTTTATTACGACAGTGTGATAGCATATCACTCAAGATCTACCTATACCTTTATTACAACGATGCCATCATCTATCACTCAAGATCTACCATTTGAAGTTAGAATGATGATAAGGTGACATGACACTGCCTTCATCTCATCATCGACTTGAGGGCAAGAAGATGAGGAGAGCAAATTGAATCCATTGAACATATCAAGAATGGCCTCAATTTTAGCTATTGTGGTATTTTAACCGTTGCAATAATTTTGGTGTCGTGTGAATGAATATCAACATAAAAAAGCATACAATGTGGAAGAAAGTTTTCTTACAAGCATCCCACGTGGGATCAGTACCAGAAATGCATCAAACAGGATGGTTTATTATTTAGAATCCTGAGTTGAAGGATCATGCATCTCATGCTATGTTTTGTTTGTTATTTGAGACCTAGGTTGAGGGCTCATGCATCTCAAGCTATGTAATGCCAAACATGGCATTGTATGGACCCACAATCATGATGCAAACATCAACAATCCTATTTCATCCTTAGATGAGTAGAGGTCCCTTGTGTACCTAACGAGCCTCCTACCATTTTCACTAGTCACAAGTTTAGCACTACTAACCAAGATAAGAACTATTGGATCTATCAAGTTGCATGAGCTACCTAAATCAATTACAAAAACCTTTTGGCTAGCAAATGGATAAAGATTTTCTCCTTCCTCAGTGTTGATGGAGGTGGTTGAGACTACATCAATGTTGGTATAAGTTAGTGAAAGCAGGGTTTACTTCTTAATCCTCATCTGCATCAACAAAGAACACCATTGTTGTCCCTTCAACACTTTCAGGATAAAATATAACATGAAATTTCAGCCCTTCAGCGCACAGACTGGTGGCAGGGACAGCCTACCCTATTGTTTCCCTTCATTATGCTTTGGTTCTATGTCACTATCACCTTACTACGAAAAAAGGACAACAGATATCTATCTGCACCCTTCAAGCTAGCTCCAAGATCAACATATGCATACATATGCATTAAGTAGAGAAGTACATCAACACACAGCATAATGCTCTTTAAAAGGTATTGAAGTATTTAAGGATCACAAATAACTCTTCAATACATCAATGGTTCTTTAAAGATGTTAAAATTGTCAATGCATTTTTGTGTTTTAGATTTACACTTATAAGATCACTATTTGAAACCTCACGTAACCACAGACCTTACCATTTAAAATGAAACTCATTCATACCTATCATATGAAAGGCTACCACATATCTTGGTCTGATTGGTGTCTCACGATTGGCTAGGTGTGTTACTGTGTTATTTTATCAATTGCTAGACTATTGGTATGTTACGTGAATATTTTCATTAAATTGAATAGAACATTTACTATACAGAATATCACAAGATGTTTACTTGTAAACAGCATTACTTCTAATGTCGAATAAACAGGTTAATTGGGCATACCCTTTAAACATCCTGCTACAAGTAAATTCGCATATTGCCCCCTCACCCCGTCAACAACAGGCTTATTCCAATGCTAGTCAAAGTTTTAAGTTCTAACACAGTCCGTGATATAACCATAAATGTTCAGCAAGTTGAATCCAATGCACCCGCTGCCAAAATTCAAACCAAGGGCTTCTCATTGATATTGTACATTACAAAATGGATTCTTTGATAACAAATTGGAACTCCAGTACAGTAACAAGAAAATAAACGAACCATTGCCTTTTCCCACACTTTCTTATACAACGCCTTCAGCTTACCATGGGAAGTCCCTGAGCCTATATCACCACGATAACAACGGCTGGCATAAAAAAATTAATAGGCTGGTTTAGGGACGGGGGCACTCTCAGTCTGTGGTAACGTAACAGAACGAAGAAGCTCCAAAGAAAATACCAATCCCAAGAAGTGAGAAAGGGTGGTATTCGCAGATGCCTGTAAATGTAAAGAATAAAAAAATATAAAGATTATATAAAAGACACTACAACGCTGAGCATGCTAAACACTCGTCATTTGTAATGATGTCCAAATGCTGATGCTACAGCTGGTGGTAGCTGTTTCTATCAATTTACTATACTTTTCTGAGCTAAAGCATGGCCTTGAATTATCCAGTATCTAAATCCAGGGAAGCAGATGTATTACTAGAACAAAGAAATGAAGATAGCTACAGACCATAATCCACGACAAATGACTCAAGGTAGTAAAGCAACCCTCAACTCCGTATTTGATTTCCCTATTTTACCTTTTCTAGCGAAAATTTAAGACTGAAGCAGCGATTATCCCTGAATGGTGAGTTACAAAACAGAAGTTTACTTCATAACTAATACTCTGCTTAATCTCAAGCTGATTTGTGCCAAGTCAAAAATAAACCAAGGCCACAGCAAATGGTCATCGTAAGGAGAAATTTAGAAAAGAATCCTGTTTGCTCAGCATGATCTTAAATTCATTGTGTTTCCCGTCACCAAAACCATAAATTCATAGTGTCTCTCCAAGGCAGCAAGATGAGGCGCAAGAGGGGGAGGTCCACTCCAAGCTCCTAGGTCCTTGGGCGGCACAAATGGGCGCATGTATCTTGATTGGTTCAATATAAGTCATATAAGGCTATAAGATTAATCTTTGTCTGATAAATCACATAGGTCAGCTCAAGTGGGGTCATATATGATTTTAGGTCGGACTAGACAAACTGGGTTTGAATTTGTTCAGGGCAATCTAGATCTAGTTTAGATCGTGTTGAGTGTGATTCAGGTGCATCTTAATCTAATTTAAGAGACCAATATAAATCTACAAAAATGTATGACGAGTAGATTACTCATTGAATAGTGGGAAAATGGCCGGTGTGCCTAAGCGGTCTAACCATCAACACAACTATGCTATATCATAGACAACAGCTGAGTGATGTAGGATGGCTACACGCACTACTCTTCATGTTTATTTGTTAGATATGTTCATTCTTGATTATTGTTTTTCCTTTACAATTCAACCATGGTCTTGGCTCTTGCAGAGTTGTGATGGTATTTGAGTTTTCGTTTGGAGGAAAGTCGCCCTGCTCCTATGAAGGTGCAGAAATTTATAGCACAAACCGAAATCTAGCTTTGATCAAATTCATTCTCCATATGAAGGTCAACTTTCGTCTCCACCTCCCTCTTGTTCATCTTCTTTTCAATAGTCAATTCTTGGGAAATCCAGTTACCAGTATTGTTAAAGAGATGTGTGACATGTGAAATCCTTCCTGTGCACTGGCACAACGTGAAGTTCTTGTGCCAGCACCAACACACGGACTAGGACTTTGCTCAACACTTGAGGACCAGACTTGCTTCTCAATATGAAGTCCTTCCAACAGATCTTTGTTAATCACAAAACATTTGCTCTAGCTAATTTCTACAGTTACCTGGAATAGCTGCCATTTGCTTCTACATGGCAAGTTGCAACAGCTTTCTCGGACAGATGGACAATATGCATGAAGAAACTGTTCTATTGAAATCTGTGTTAGCACTAGCACTAGGAACCTATTGAGGTGCACAAAAGGGAGATTAATATAATCATTAATAAAAGAACTACAGTAGGCAGACATCTTTTTGTAGGCTGCAGAGCTTTCAGATCTAAAAAAGGAAAGGCAGGGGGATTATTGGAACTTTGGCAAAAAGAGAAGCAAATGTAGATGTAGTTCATGTCAGATAAGGGCAAAGACAGGTAAAGTTTAGGTCATCTTATATTCTTAGGTATGATATACGTGAATGTAGGATGGAATTGGTTCAGACAAGAATATTGCAAATGTAGAAATCGAGCATAGTGGAAGATTCCCTTGGTTGTTTTCTTGTTATTGATAGACGGGCAAGCACCTCTCCAATATATAGGACATGAGGCAAGTACTAGACACAAGAAAACCCTAATGGACTCGGAGTCCAAAGACTAACAGGTCGAATAGATTTGAGCCCATATACTAAATACTCATATACTCTTACAACACCCCCACCCCCCCCATGTAGGAGCTTGGGAGAATCCCAAGCCAGCTTACAAACATGTTGACTAAAACACGAAACCAGGTCATAAAGATAAAACCAAGCCCATACAAAATACAGCTCACCCTTATTCTTACAATCAAGCACTCAGCAGCCCGTGCAGGTAATCTAGAATCGGTACAAAGGCATGTAGCATGATCTTCTCAATAAAAAATAAATAAATGGCATCTAGAGTAATAATAAGTTTGTCTCCATCTCAGTAGTAGCGTCATTAAATAGACCAGAAAGTGATGGTGCACCAGGTAGACCAAAGAGTGTTACGTCACATGAAGTACTACTAGTCGTCGTGCAAAACATAGCACGAACAAATAGTAACAGAAGTGAAGTAACAAGAATGAATAGCCCATTGCGTGAAGAACACGAGATACAAAACTCCCAAGATTTATGTAGTAGTAGAAAAAAATAAAGCTCCATATATGCAAGAGATGCAAAAGTAAGCCATCAAAAGAACCATCATCATCTTCTCCCTTCGTATAATTTCCATCACAGTTGGAGATGTCTTACATCAACCACGATTAGAATCATGAGAGTGGTTGAAGTTGAGAGTCATAAGAAAAGGTAGAGGTAATGGATATGTAGGAAAATATGTTGAGTTACCGATAACATCAAAGGATGTAATGTCTAACCCGATTACATGGATCCAAGTAGAAAAACAAGTGGATCTTTGTATGACCCAAAAAGGGGTTTGCGGGTATGGATTAGGTCAAAAATTAAACCCATAATCAGAATCATGAGAACAATCAAAATCATGAGTGGCTGGAGTGGAGAGTCATAAACAAAGATAGAGGTAATAGAAATGCAAATATGTCGAGAGTCACCCATAACATCGTAATATCCATGGTTATCATAACAGAACCGAACCAGACCAGCCGGTTGAACCAGTTGAACCGGTCACTCTACCGGGTCGGTTCTCTCCCAAAGTCGGAAATGAAGTCTAACCGACATCAAATCGGTGAACCGACCGGTTGAACCGGTGAACAGGCAAACCGGTCCGGTTTTAGCCCAACCGGCCGGTTCTTCACTTTACAAGTAAATGTATTTTTGCTGATAGTTTTTATTAATCAATATTGAATACAATATAAATGTTGGTATATAAATGTCCATGAATAGTATAACATTTGTTATTTGGTTTATTTATCGAGTTATGGTGAGCAGTTGTGCTATTATTCATGTTTCATAACTTTTACAACGATATTTTCCATGAGTATCAAAGACATTTATATATTTTTAAACTATTAGTGACATCATGTTGACGTCACCGGTTGAACCGGTCAGACCACCGGTTAAACCAGTGAACCGTGAACCAAAGCCCTCACCGGTTCGCTGACCGGTTCGAGTAAAACCTAAAACGCATGGGAACTAATAAAACATGATATATGTTACTCAATTGACTGCATCAAAGGCTATGATCATCCTACATCATGGGGGCTCCGCCCTTGCATTGTGGATTAGGCCAAAAATCAAACCCAATCAGAGATCCAGTTAGGATTTAGCATGGTATATATGGAGGTAGTACATGGATTGAGGGATGTAAGGCAATGTGCGTAGGGAAAGAAAGGAGGGAGGAGTAACACCAAAAATACATATACAAATTGCTGGAAACGAAAGATAGTTGTTGTTAGTAGAGAAAATAAGAGCATGCCATGTATTGAAGCCCTATGCCATGTAATAAAGAGTAGTATCAAATGAAGTCGCGTGCCTACTATGTAGTAGTGTGTAAAGCTACAAGGAGACACGTGATATGTGCATGTTATTAAAAAAAACCACCTCATGGCTCTCTAGGCTTACGCCTTGAGGTGAGGCTATCCCATTTGTGCATTAAATCTTACTCGATATCCTGGACTAAGGCTTACTCGATGTCCTGGACTGAAGCTTACGCCTTACAATGTCTAAGGCTCTAACGCCTAGTTGAGGCGCAAGCCTCGATTCTGGATAATAATGTATTATGTTCACCACGAATTTTCTACTAATAAGATTATTACAAACACTTTATCCAAAACAAAAAAAAAATTCAAAATTGTTGTAGTTAATTATAATTCTTTTCTTACTAAGAAATTTTATTATCATTCTCTGACCGACGTCTTCCAATCTTCATTGCTAAACAGTGATTGCAAAAAAACCATAATAACCATATCCGATCCACTTAAACCGAACCGAACCGTTAATTATCGGTCATTTGTCGCTAAGCAGATGTCTTGACTCAGTTGGGACCTTATCTGATACAACTCTTCGGGTGACCTAACTGTCCCCATTCCACCGATTCACCGAATCCCCCTTCCCACTCTTAGGCTCTCCGCTACGACCAGATGCGACGACGCGAACCCTAGTCATCGCGTTCTCCGCCCAGTCTTCAAATCCATCAATTCCATGCCTCCACCGAGGAGATCTGCTACCCCACAGCTCGTATGAACTTCCTGCTTACGTTGATGGACTGGCATCATCACGCATCCATCTTCGCATCTTCTATCTCGGTGTCGACTTCGTGCTTCCGCTGATGGACTAGCGTCCTCCCGCATGCATCTTCGCATCTACTATCCTGGCCTCGACTTCCTGCATCCGTTGATGGATTGGAGTCAGCGTGCATCTCGTCGTCAAACCGAGCAAGTTGGAATCTTGCCGCCAAACACCACCGCAAGCCAAGCAAGCTGAAGACGGCCATTGTCACCTTCAAGCTCGAGATAGTGTCTCGGTTATCTCTCTCCTCTCCTTTGCCAGCGTCGGGTCCCCCCAACTCCTTTCCCTCAGGTCTCATCTTAGCCGCTGGTCGTCGGACCTCCCTCACCTTCTCCGCCCTTTGTTGAGGTACATGATCTTCCCTGACAATTTACGCCACTGCCATATGATTTCGTTTTAGGTTTCCCCTCATCTCTAGCAGGTTTCCCCTTGCTGTTATACGCCACCGCTAGTCGTCGGACCAATGTGGCAGCTTTCTTTTCTTTACCTCCCCCTCACTGGAATATACCATGGCTGGGTAGAGAATTGGTTTCCCGCTAGCTAGCTCCCAAGCAACGACCAAATTAACAAATCAACCCAAGTGACTGAATGAATGGATACAAAACATGATTAAAAGGGCCATTGGTGTTACAGGCGATGCATTTCCAGGAGGCGTCGTGTACTTATGAAGCCCTCCCATTAATAATATGTAAGGCGTCGTGTGACATAAGGAAGTAGTAGGCAATTATATAACTGAATATACTACGGGCAGTTATATTGTTTGTTGGTTTCCTATCTTGTTCTTTTGTTTTTTGCTTTTAAACACAAAATTTTGATTCAAAAGGATCAATGATATAGCATTGTTTTAAACATGCAAGTTGGGTAAACATCATATTCTAAGTAATAAGATTTTTGCAAGACACCAAGAACAAGTTGTATAGTGTCTCTTTAGTATTGAATCCCACAGGAGGAACTGCAACATTCAACATTAAAAGGAGGTGTACGTCAATCAACGGCATGTAAAGGAGGTGTACGTCAATCAACCGGTTTAAGTAGAAATGCAGCATTAACTTGCAGGCAAAAACAGCATGTAAAACATGTTCATAGGCATGTCGGTTGGGTAGTTAATAGAGTTTTGGTTAGCATAATCATTTTGCCCGGGAAAATTGACCGAGTCACAGTTTGCTGTGAAGAAAATAAAATCCATAATCATAGCAGAATGGTAGCCGAATCGTGAGTTCTGCAGCCTGCAGCTGCTGTGGCAGCTGGAAATGCATCGCCTGTAATGGCAGTGACCCTTTTAATCATGTTTCTTACCCTGTTGTTTGTTACTTTCTTTGGATTCTACATCATGCCTCTCCATGTATGAATTATGTATTAAACCTCACCCTCATACCCCATCGGATCCTTAAACTTTTCATGCTTCTTAACCCCACAAAACATTTCTGCACCTTATGAAAAATCTTACCATCATTTATGAAACTTTTTCCTCATTAACAGCCCCTTATGCTCTTTATTATTGCAGGCTTAGTCTCCAAACAGTTATCAGGCCAGCTAGGAAGCACGGACACTTCCCGAGAGGTGCCGTGGCCGTGTCTGCCGCGTGTCGGACACGGACACGCCGTGGACACGGCTGGACACGCGGTGGACACGGCCCCGGAGTGTCCAACTTTTTTTTGAAGAGTTTTTGGCTTGGACACGGCTAGGACACGGCTGGGACACGGCTTGGACACGGCTGACCCAGCCCAACCACATCCAGGTCCAGTTATGTTAGGAAAAAAGACTAAGCCCGTCCCTGTTCCCTAACCCACTGATATTTGCTCTCCTTCTCCTCAATTTCACTCCAAATTTTTGTTGTTTTCTTATTGTAATCCTGCCCCTCTACCAATCTATGCCCAATTTTTCTAATAAGTCTTTTTCTTCTGTTTTGTTATAATGTTAACTATAATTGCTGTTGTTGGTTCAGTTATGTTATACAAATCTGTAGTATTTATTGTATTTAATCATACATTATTCTGAGTTGGATTTCTTTATTGTTGAATTGGTCTAATTATTGTTTATTTACTGTTCAAAAGTCATTGCGTTATGATTTAAATTGACAATTTGCTTTAATTGATTGGAAGCATGGACATGAATGCGTTTACATAAATTTATAAATATCACTAGGCCATGCTTTTTGTATCTAATGGGTTTTTCCTATTTGGATGAATGTGTTTGATGGATGATTGTATGTCTTTTAAGTAAATGAAATGCAAACTCCACAATTAAATTTCTATGATAGAATGTGTTTATACATCAATAATGTACACATATATATGTGGAAAAAACAATTTGCCGTGTCCGGCCCCGTGTCCGTGTCCTGCATTTTTAAAAATTGCCGTGTCCCGTGTCCGTGTCCGTGTCCGTATCCGTGTCCGTGTCCGTGCTTCCTAGCAGGCCAGCTAAAAAGGGACAAGGTCGTGGACTTGGGAGGCTCTACTGTCGGGAAAACAAGGAGAGATCTGGCTATGAGGCCTGAGTATAATGCAAGGTACACAGGAGGCACCATGTCTGCTTTACTGCATGGTTTATGTTTCTGGGTTATCCATCTATCTGCAATGATTATTCTAGTTTAAACATTCTAAAATAATTCACATTTATGCATGTTTTCATTTTTCTTGATGTCACATGTTTCTGTAGTGGTCTCTACTTACGTGGTTTGATTTACATATATCCAGTACAAACCCTGGATTTTATTTATCTTATTTATTAATTTCTAGATATGGATACTCACTCTGAAGAATCTATGTCACTTAACACCAATTCAAACCCAATTGAATTAGAATCCATGCCAGATGAAGACATTGCTCTCACTTCAACATCTAGGAATGGACGTAGGTGTAGGAGTGATGCATGGGACCACTTTGTCAAAGTGAAGGTTGATGGGAAACGGAAGGCAGAGTGTATACACTCCCACAAATTATTAGGAGGAATTCCTAAGAATGGGACATCAACTTTACGTGATCATATAAGTAAAAGATGTACGGTGTTGAATGTTGGTAGTTCTAGATGAGGAATCTCCTCTAGAGAGGCAGTGGAAGTTCCATTCAAACAAGAAGATGGTAGAAAGGCAGTCGTTGATATGATAGTTCTACATGAATATCCCTTTAATATGGTAGAACATGTTGGGTTTAGGAAGTTGCTCAATGTACTCCAACCTAAGTTTAGATGTCCAACTAGAAATACCATTAAGAAAGACATTTTGCTGATTTAAGGTGATGAGAAGAGAAAGATGATAAGTTCTTTGTAAAACTGTGATTCTAGGATTGCAATTACAACTGATATGTGGACCGCAGATCACCAAATGAGGGGTTACATGGCTATTACTACAAACTTTGTTGATTCCTCTTGGTCACTGAGAAGTCATATTTTGGGGTTTGTTTACGTTCCCCGTCCTCATACTGCTGAAGTTCTTTGTGAAGTCTTGATGAATTTATTGGTTGAGTGTAAAATTGATACCAGACTTTCATGTATTACTGTTGATAATTGCTCAACAAATGACTTGATGATTGACTTGGTGAAGGACAAGATGCACTCAGATTCCATAATTTTATCGGGTAAATTTCTTCATATGAGATGTATTGCTCACATACTCAACCTTGTTGTGAAAGATGGATTGGTTGTGCTTAAGGATGCAATTGAAAAGGTTCGGGACAGTGTGTCTCATTGGACTGCAACTACAAAACGAGTTGAGAGGTTTGAGGATACTGCAAAGCAGTTGAAGATACCTATTCTTAAGAATTATCCCTTGATTGCCAAACGAGATGGAATTCCACCTATTTAATGCTTCGAACTGCTTTGATTTATAAAGATGTTTTCTATGTATTACGCCAACGAGATAGAACTTATAAGATGTTGCCGAGTGAATCTAATTGGCAGTTCTGTGGTGAAGTATGTGATAAGTTGAAACTTTTCAACAAAGCGACTGATTTATTTATGGGGACACAATATCCAACTTGTAGTCTAGGTTTTCGTACCATATGTAAAATTAGAGTGGCTCTGAGCAAATGGATGAAATCTTCAAATCCAATCATTGCAAAAATGGCTGATAGCATGATGGAAAAGGTTTTGAAGTATTGGAATGACATCTATGTTTCTATGGGAGTGGCTGCTGTGCTTGATCCGAGGTATAAAATGAAGGTGGTTGAATTTTATTTCAAGATCATATATGGAAATGAATCTGCAGGTTATATAAAAAAGATTCGTGATGTTTATTCAGAGTTGCTTAATGAATACAAGTCTAAGGCACAAACACATATTGTCAATGAGGAATCAAATGTCTTGTCTAGCCATTTAGTTTCCTCACAAGAATTCTTTGATGATGATGATGAGGACGACGACAAGAGGTTTGATGCCTATCTAAAGAGACAAAAAAGGAATTCTAACAATCAGAAAACTGAACTGGACAAACACTTAAGAGGTTGAGACACTCCCACGGACTCTTGATCCGGATGTCTTATTATGGTGGAAGTTGAATGGTGATTCTTATCCTACATTTAAGTTAATCAGTAAAGACTTGCTAGCTATTCCTATTTCTACGGTGGCTTCAGAGTCGGCATTCAGTACATCTAGGAGGATCATCGATCCACATCGTAGTAGATTGCATCCTATTACGATAGAAGCATTGATGTGTACCCAAAGTTAGTTAAAGGCTAGTAAAAAACAAGGTATCATTTGAATTCATTGGCTTGTATAATTTTTGGTTATTTGTTCTTCTCTAAAGTAACAAATATATTACATTATAGATGAAGCATCTGAATCAAGTAACTATGTTACTGTACTCGAAGACGAAGATGTTGAAGTTGAAGGTGATACACTTATTATATGTATAGAGAAACTGGGAAGTGCTTATTGAATGAATTAACCAGTGTACAATACAGTCTCTTATATAACAGAAGGGAATAGAGACTACAACAGAGATGAGCAATATGGGACTAAACTACTGAAGTAAAAACATAAGTGAGGCACATGCTATGCACATGACACTCCACAAAACACAACATAACACAACATATCTCTATACTCCCCCTCAAGCTGGAGCGTAGATGTCGAACATGCCCAACTTGTCAACTAGAGTCTGAAAACGAGCTTTAGGAAGTAACTTGGTGAAGATGTCCGCAACTTGCTTTTCAGTGCTGAGATATGGAGTGTAAATCCAGCCAGAAATGACTGTTTCTCGAACAAAGTGACAGTCGACCTCAATATGTTTCGTCCTCTCATGAAAAGTGGGGTTGCTCGCAAAAAAAATGGAGGCATTGTTGTCACAAAACATCGGTATAGGGCTGGAATAGGATATATCAAACTCCTGGAGGAGACTCTGGACCCACAGAAGTTCACATGCAGTATGAGTCATAGCTCGGTATTCTGCCTCTGCAATGGATCTGGCAACAACAGTCTGTTTTTTGCTTCGTCAGGTAACAAGATTTCCACCTACAAATGTACAATATCCTAATGTTGACTTACGATCATAACGATTTCCTGCATAGTCAGAGTCTGAGAAACTAGATAGATTGCGGTGACCATGCTTCTTATACAACAAACATTTTCCTGGAGAGCTTTTAAGATACCGCAGAATGTGACATATAGCATCCCAATGACACTGTCGGGGTTTATCAAGATACAGGCTAATGAATCTGACGGCAGTAGTGAGGTCAGCTCCTGAGACCGTCAGGTAGATAAGCTTGCCTACCAGGCTTCTGAACTGGTGATGATCAGCATAAGGAGGAGAATTTTCATCGTCCCAATCCACATTTGGATCAATGGGAGTGTTGGCTGGTTTGTAGTCCAGCATACCAATTTCTTGCAAGAGCTCAAGTAAATATTTTCTTTGAGAGAGACACATCCCTGCATATGATCTAGAAACCTCAATGTCTAAGAAATACCTCAGCTTTCTGAGATCTTTAGTGACAAAATATTTTTCTAAGTAGGTTTTAGTTGCCTGTATACCCACGATATAACTGCCAGATAAAATAATATCGTCAACATAAACAATAAGAATGACGAGTCCAGCCACTGTTTTGCGAATAAAGATTGAATGGTAGAGTGAGCGACAGAAGCCAAAAGTGACTAAGATCTGACTGAGCTTGTCGAACCAAGCACGTGGGCTCAGTTTGAGACCGTTAATGGCCTTTTTCAGTTTACAGACTTTAAAGGCAGACTCCCCTTTGAGCAACAAAACTAGGTGGTTGCTCAATGTATACTTCCTCCTGTAGATCTCCATAAAGAAATGCATTTTTAACATCTAACTGAAAGAGAGACCAGTCTTTATTGACAACAACAGAAATCAGAATTCAAACAAAATTTGATCGTGCAAGAGAGGTCTCAAAATAGTCAACACTGTGTCTGTGTAGCCTTTTGCAACAAGTCGAGCTTTCAGGCGTTCCATTGTACCATCAGGTTGATACTTAATGGTGAAGACCCAGCGACAGCCAGCAGTAGGGCATGAAGAAGGACGATCCACAAGTTCCAATGCCTTGCAATCATAGAGCGCCTGCATTTCCTAATCCATTGCATGTTTGCATGCAGGCATGGAACAAAATTTTGATCGAAATTTTGATTTTTTTCCAATCGGACATCGAAACGCATGTATGGAGAGAATGGGACTTCATTTCGCAGAAATTTCGCTAAAATTTCGCACTTAGGTGCGAAATTTCGCAAAACAGTGCAAATTTCGCCCAATTTGGGCCATAATTTCGCGAAATGGCACAAAATTTTGATAGAAATTTTGAGATATTTGTTCTTGGGACTGCTGCCACTACATGTTATGTATTTTGGCAATTCTCTTTGTATCTTTTGCTTATAGAGGCTATTTTCTTTGATTCTAAGGTACGTTTCCCCTATCCCTAGCCCATGTATACCTCTTTCTATGTTTACACTCTTCTAAAAGATGTGAAGAGATACTATGAAAAATAACAAAGTTCTAAGTGATGCTACTATATGTTAGGTATTTTGGCGATTCTCTTTGGAAAATCACATGAACTACAAACAAACTTGTGGATCTACGAAATAATAGTATTAAGTCTGCAATTCTACAATAAATTTGTTATTATTACACATATTTATACATAAAATGACTTAAAAATTATGCATTTTCTTTTGATCTATGTATACATGACCCATGTAACCTAACTAAATTTTAACACTAGACTTATATAAGTTGTAACATGTAAGTTTGTAACTTGCAACTGTAAGTTTTAAGGTCTAAGTGGTAAATTGTGGGTTTGTAAGCTGTTTACAGTCTAACGGACTTGACAATTCTGTTCATTTGTGCACTCACTCATTAAGACATGGATTCCACTCATTTACAGTCTAACGGACTTGACAGTCTAACGGACTTGACAATGAGGATATGTATGGTCAACCACCACAAGGACAAGAACCACCACGACACTCAAGCTTTAACTAGGATCGTTGGACTCCTAGTTTACTACTACACAAGACTTATGGAACATCATAATGTGTAAGTTTGTTAGTTGTTAATTTGTTTTATTTTATAATTATATATTATAAGTTGTAATTTGTAAGCTTGCAAGTTGTACTTGTAACTTGTAAGTTGTAAGTTGTAAGTAACTGTAAGTTTTAAAATCTAGTAGTAGTTGTTTAAACTTGAAATTTGTAAGTTTGTAATAGACTTAGTCTCTAACTGTCTAGCAGACTTAACATTTATGTTCATTTGTGCACTCACTCATCAAGACATGGATCCCACCCTAACCTCTAAACATATAAATTTATTATATAATCTAGTGTGTTTATGTCTAGACTTTGTGTTTGCAGAATTTCAAAGCTTAACTCCTTCATTTTGCCATCGAAATTGCCATCGAAATTCTGTCGAAATTGTTCAGCTTTCATCACTTACAAATGTGGGAGACCCCCCCACATATCCAATATGAAATATTATTGCATATTTTAGTAGATCTTGGCATTTAGATCATCCTGGTAAATTTTCATGATTCAATTCGCTTATTTGGTCGTCGAAATCGTTAGGGCCGTAAATATCGAAATTTAGTGCGAAATTTCGAAAAAGTTCTGTTTTTGGGCCATCAGACACGACATCGAAATTGGACATTTAATTCTATGCATGTAGGAATAACTAGAGCCTCTGCAGCAGTCTTTGGAATAGTGACAGCAGAAATCACAAAAGTAAAGCATGCAAAATTGTTATGCAGACTGGCAAAAGAGCAATAGTGACTGATAGGATGTTTAGTGCAGGAGCGAACACCTTTGTGCAGGCAGATAGGAAGGTGCATGTCAAAAATTACCTCAGTGTTTATTTGATCATCCGCAGACAAAGGAATTTGTTGGGGAGGGGCCATGGAAGGAGCGCTAGTCTTTGGCCGGCGTTTGTACACTTGCAAAGGACGATCTTCAGGATGGTTAGAAGAAGGCAAGTCCTCAACAATATCTGGTAGAGGCATGGGAGCCAACATATCACTGGATAGTGTTGCTCCATCATCAAAAAAATAGGGCATATGCTTAAAAAGATCACATCCGCACTGACAAACCATTTGTTAAAGAGTATATATTAGCCAATTTAGTTAATAGGTTAATTAGTTAGTGGGCTTTTGTATCTCAGCCCGTTTAGATTACTTGTGTCCTAAGTATTAGGGTGTCTCCCCTCTCCTATATAAAGGAGAGGGTGTCTAGTCTTGTATTCATCCCATTACATTCAATCCAATCTTATATTTCACACCATTGTTTGAATACCGGATCAAAGCAGTGGTAACCTTTTTGGGTTCTAGAACAACCCCAAAAAATGCATTTAGTGGAGCGAGGGTCAAGTTTCGTCATTCTTGGGCGTAAATTTTTAACAAAGCAAGTATACCCAAAAATGCGAGGGACAAAGAACAGAGGTGCATCAAGAAAAAAAATGGAGTAAGGGATACAATTCCGTAAAACAGAAGATGGCATACAGTTTATAAGATAGCATGCCGTAGAAACTGCCTCAGGTCAAAAACGGTGAGGGACTTTGTAATGAATAAGAAGAGTGCAAGAAACCTCTAATAAGTGGCGATTTTTCCGTTCAGCAACACCATTCTGTTGTGGAGTATAAGGACAAGTGGTTTGATGGATAGTGCCACGATCAGAATAAAAAGATGTGACAGACTTTTACATAAATTCTAGGGCATTATCGGTATGGAAAAATTTAATGGATTTATTGAACTGGGTATGTATATCAGAAAAGAAGATACGGATATTGTCCAAAACAGTGCCACGATCTTTGAGCAAAAACAGCCAAGTAGTACGGGAATAATCATCAATAAAAGTCAGAAAATATTTAACAGCAGATTGACTCAGAACAGAGCATGGACCCCAGATGTCAGCATGAACAATATCAAAAATAGCCTAGGAACCAATTTCCTTTTTAACGGGAAAAACAGACCGCGTTTGTTTTCCCAAAACACAAGATGCACAAGAAAATTTGTTTTCAGATAATGGAAATGAATGCTTCAATTTTGTAGTAGACGGATGACCCAGTCGGAGGTGCCACTGAAGTCCTGTGACTGATGTAGACAGAAGAGCAGAAGCTGCAGGCGGTCCATCCAAATAGTATAGTCCATTTGGTCCTTCATGGCCTGAACCAATCCTCATCTTCGTGCGGAGATCCTTCAAAACACAACCAGAGGGATCAAATTTAATAGAGCACTGAAACTGTTTTACAGTTTTACTAACAGATAATAAGTTAACAGTTAATTGTGGTATGTATAAAACAGATTGGAGATTCAGCTTTCGAGATAGAAGAACAGTGCCAATGTCATGAATAGGAGTCTTAGAGCCATTTGCAACAGTGACAGATGGAATATTAGAGGTTTTAGTCAGAGCAGAAAATAATTGGATGTCGCCAGCCATATAGACAGACGCACCAGAATCAATGCACCATTTATTGTTACCAGCAGAAGAAGCAAGCATGGCTGAGGAACCAACAGCAGATGTCGAAGGTAGCTGAGTCATGCGATCCTGGAAAAACTTTTTGAACTCTGAGCGAAGCCATTCAGTAGTTGGCGTCCAGAGTCAAGGGTGCGAGCAACTAGAGCAGGATGCTCAATAACAGGATTGGAGGTCATGGACGGTAGCCTTTGAACTCGCACGCCGGAGAAGGAAGCGGGAAGGGCAGCCAAAAATTGAATCGGGCTTCTTTTATGTTAGTTGTCAAAGGATGGTAGATTTCATACTCATTGGCGACTGGTGGAGGGAGGAGGGGCGGCGGCGAGGTGAGAGGGTCGGAAAGGGAGGGTGGAGGGGCTGTCGGCGGCGGGGGGGAGGCCTAGGGCATAGGGGCAAGGTGGGAAAAAGAAACTCAGAAAACCGGACCTGCTCTTGATACCATATAGAGAAACTGGGAATTGCTTATTGAATGAATTAACCAGTGTACAATACACTTATATAACATAAGGGAATAGAGACTAAAGCATAGATGAGCAATATGGGACTAAACTACTGAAGTAAAAACATAAGTGAGGCACATAGAAAAACTGGGAATTGCTTATTGAATGAATTAACCAGTGTACAATACAGTCTCTTATATAATAGAAGGGAATAGAGACTAAAGCAGAGATGAGCAATATGGGACTAAACTACAGAAGTAAAACCATAAGTGAGGCACATGCTATGCACATGACACTCAACAAAACACAACATAACACAACATATCTCTATAATATGAAACACGTACATTGATTCTTTCAAGTGTCACTTAAACAGGTTGATAACGATCTAATTTCCAGGACTGTCTTCATGTTATAACCTCATTTTTCAAAAACCATGTAATGAGATTTGTAAATCTCCTTTTAATTGATAAATGAAATCAATGGTTTGAGTTATTTGTTTGAATTGAATGATTTTGGTGCATAATGGCCTTGTTTGTTTTCTTAATGGGCTCTACTGGCTATTAAGCCCAATTGAAATAAAAAGAAAAGGAAAAGGAAAAGGAATTTATTTGAATAAAGGGATAAATAAGAAAAGGGATAAAAGAATAAGAGGAAAAGGCAAAGGAATATTTCCCAAGGTGAGATTTTGTGCCTTTAGGGTTCCTTGAGGTCTAAGGAATCCAAGATGATAATTTAATGACAAGGGAAAAAGAAAATATGTGAAAAGTGTATATAATTAATTGATGACTTGCAACTAAAGAAAAGGACCCGTTTCTTTAGATAATAATCCCAAATTTGGCATGATGAAAGATTAAGGCTTTAATGACTTTCCCTTAAAATTTGAGATAAAAAGGAGCTACGGATCGAGTTATGGCTTTTTCAAATTACCCTAAAACATATGGAATTATCCTGAATAAAGGAATTTATATTCCTTTTGTTGAGCGCAAGTAATAGGGGCAGTTGGATCTTGATCCAACGAGGGCCACGCATCATCCAGTTCCAAAGATACTCGGATTACAGGTTGAATCTAGGGAAGTTTCCCCTTCGATTTCCTCGCGATCCCGAGCATGTGCAAGGCCGTTTTTGTTTCCTTTGGATTCAGGGAAGAAGTCCGAAGAGAATCATCCCTACTTTGTAGGGGTTTGGTCGACGATTGGGGAAGTTCCCAATTCACCCGAACCCTGCCTTCGACCCTATATATAGGGGAAGGTGAGAGGGGGAACCAGCACGTTTTCTTGCTGACTTAAACTCCACGGCGGATCAAGAGGAGTGCTCTCGTGCTCTCACTTTCTCCTTCTAAACTCATTATTGGCACGAATTTCACTAAGTATATTGCTAGTTGTTGGAAACTTGAGTCACCGCGGAAGGATATTAGCAAGAGAAAAGGATGCTAAAGCATACACAATGGATTGAAAGTCTGCATTGGTAGAGAGCTACCTAGTGCCAAGACTAGTCATTGTCACCCACTGGAGGTGTATAAGGACATGCCTATCATCTAAGCACAATAAACTATGAAGAAACATGCTTCAACCCCTGGCAGGCATGTAGCCTGCCCACTGAGGAGTCACTTGAGCCTTCTAAAAAGAATGAGTAACTGCTAGGACCTAACATATGACTCAAAAAGTTACGAGTTTTAGTTGAAAGGCTTGTTTAGCATCTACATAGACTACATGGCTGCAGCCTCCTGCAGTTATGTTGCAGTTCAACAGACTTTTTATGTTGCAGTATTGATAGGCCAACGATGCAGACCCTGTTAACATAATAACATGAGGTTACTATAGATATTAGACAAAAAATACACCCTGAAGCTAAGGGAGAGGGAGTCCTCAGAGCTTAGTGCACAAAAGCAAGCTCATAGGACTCCCATAGGGAAGAAAGGTTGGGAGTGATGTAATGACTAATGGCATCAAGCCTTCGGTTCAAGGTTACATTGTCCAACCACAGACCTAAGAGGTTCTGTCAATGAAAGAGTCAAGTTTTGGGAGCTTTTCCACCTTTGGTTCAAGGTTGCATTGTCCAATCACAGACCTAAGAGGTTTGGCCAATGAAAGAGTCAAGGTTTTGGGAGCTTTTCCACCCTTTGGTCCTTTCCTAGGTACCAGCTGGAGGTAGAGGAAACAGTGATGCCATGATAAGTTTGGGGTTGTGGGTTACACAGTATTCTTCGTCCAGGTTGAGGGCTCAGGTGTCTAGTCTACAGTTTTGACACAAGACTCACGCTGCTGTAAGAGTTGAATGATTCCTCAAAATTCCTTGGTAATAGTAATACATCGTGATCATTCTTTATATCTCAATATGTGTTATATTCCGATTCTACCTTGGTCGTAGGACTTGGAAAAGAAGGAAGGCTAGTAGTCCTAATGACTGCGGCAAGTGCAGTGGGATTTCAAAATAGAGTTATTGGCATTTCTTCCAATATCCTCAACCCACAGTTATGCGTATCTGGCATATAATATAGTGGTACATCTTAGTAGGGGCTAGAGCGTGCCACATTTATATACATGTTTTTAATTAATTTAGCCACGTGCAGATTTCTACGTCAAGATCCACTATTGTATGTATAAGCATATATCTGTTACAATTGACAAACCAGTCTGTGTAGGACTTATGCGACTTGTACGCATTAATAGTAACACTCCTCGTTACTAGTAACACTCTTCATTAATAGTAACACGTATACTATGACTCTTCGTAAATTATGAAGTATATAACCTAAAGGGTTCGTGTTGCCATGGGAGACAACCTCCAGCAACAAAAGCCCACCAGCTTCTCTCAAATACACATGGGATACGGATGAGTTCTAGTTCAAGAGGTATACCAAGTAGATAAAACTCATTAAAACAAATGATAAACAAGTAGAAAAGAAGTGTAAGGGATATACACTTACCTGCACCAAAAAAACATCCAATGCCAGGACAGGGCTCTGTCCAGGAGTTATTCCTTGATAATAAGGCACAGCTGAAGTTGTAAGAGCCTTAGCAACTAGCAACCCCACAGTAGCTTGCATGCCCAGTATTGCAGCACCCATTCCTAGAAGATTCAGAACAATACCATTTTGCAAACTTCTTACTACCTCAGCACGAGGAGGAGCCTGAAAATAACATTTACCCAACCTATCAGAGCTAGCATAATTTTCAGTAGGACAATCAGTTATATCAAAACCAGTGCCGCAGATATCATTACTAAAAACATCCAAATACTCTATAAAACAGCGGACGGGTGTAATCAAATGTAGATTGCCAAAATTAAAAGGCACAAATTAGTGCAAGAAAATAAAGTTTGATAGAACTGTTGAAGAGTTGCATCAACCTGCAGATTGATTCACAGATACGGAAAATATTCAAGTTGACAATGAAATTTGAGTGAATTCATCATTTTGAGCCCGCCCAATCCATCTTAATCTCTCTCTCTTCAGTTTTATTTTTATTAGCACCCGTCTCTTTCTAGTCCGTCTTTTTTTATAAATAAGCCAGTAGGTGATATTATTCATCCTAACCTCTTCGTGTAGGCAAAATCAAGCAGAAAAATACACTACCGCTCATAAAATGCGGATCAGACCCCCACCAACAGAAAGAAAGCCCTCATCTAAAACACCTTAAAAAGAAGCGTATAACATCCCAAAAAAATCAAAACTGTTCCCTATGCAAAACAAACAAAACCTATTAAGTATATATCCATGTAGTCTATATGTAAGGTAAACCTCTTTCTCATCATGAATTGTGTATTATGGTAATGCAATTGACCCTGTGTTATTTAGACTAAAAATTATGAAACAGGAGACAAACTAAAAGAATGTCACAAAAAAACATCGGAAAAGCACAAATAATCAAACAAAAGTCAGAAATTTTTCAACATTGTTAGTTTTTTTTTTTTTTAAAGAGTTGTAGTAGTTAGAAGATGAAACTTAAATATTCTTACAATCCCGTTCTAGTGGTCAAGTTTGTTGTGAATACTCAGTTGAAGGATTGAAGTCCCATAGTCATGCCATTTGTACATGACCCACGGAAATAAGTCCTAATATCAAACCCAAGGAGTGGCCACTAACCCTGGTACAGAACCTCACTTGTAGATAGTAATCTTGAAGGTTACAAGCCCCACAGTCACGCTATGTTGTACATAACCGATCATGAAGGATATTATCCTGATTATCGAAATTCAAGGCGTGACTAGAATAGGATTCTATAACTCAGATAATAAATACAAGCCTAGACCCCCTCCTTATATAGGATAAGAGTCACTATACACAGAGTTCACCAATATGAGACAAAAGACAAGATACTAAAGAGAGCACAAAATAAATAAATAAAACAAATATATTAACACTCTCCAAATCAATATTTTTTGGAAAATCCAAATCGGTGATCTTCATTAGAATGATAATTACAGCCAGTACACAAAATTTGAGATCATTTGGATGTTGGTAAGGCACTCAACCAAGTACAACAAAATCGACACACATTAAGTTTTTCAAATGCATCATTTTTTTTGTCTTTAGATGCATGGCTTATAGATGTCCAAATGAACTCAAATTTTGTATGTAGGCTATTTATATGATGTTTACGAAGACCAACGGTTTAGATTTTGAATATAATTGTGAAAGGATTTGGGTCAAAGCGATACCCGGTTAGGGAGTGCTCTCCTTTATTATATAGACAAAGACTATTTACATAGTAGACACAATAGGAAAAGGAAATAGTAAAGAGATACATAAATAAGAAAACTATTTTCTAACACTCCCCCACAAGCTGAAGCATACACATCATGCATGCCCAGCTTGGAAGTCATATGCTTGAAAGTTGAAGATGGAAGTGGCTTGGTGAAGATAAATGCCACTTGTTGACCAGTCCGAACATGAGGAGTCTGAATCTTCTTGGAAAGCACTAAATCACGGACAAAGTGGCAGTCCACTTCTATGTGCTTGGTTCTCTCATGAAACACAGGATTGCTAACAATATGAATGGCTGCTTGGTTATCACACATGAGAGAATAGGGGTCTCAATAGACACTCCCATTTCTGACAGAACAGACAACCCATTGTAGCTCACAACAAGCATGTGCCATGGCTCGATATTCGGCTTCTATGTTGGATCGTGCTACCACATTTTGTTTCTTGCTCCTCCAAGTCACCAAATGTGACCCAAGAAACATGCAATATCCAGAAGTAGAACGTCTATCTCCAGCATCACCAACCTAATCAACATCGGTGAACCCAATGAGTTTCAAGGATGTATGTGTGAGGTTCTGCCTCGTAATGTAAGGCCCTTCCCTGGAGATCCTTTGATATACTGAAGAATCCGGGTGACTGCCATCCTAGGCGCACTCATGAACTAACAAACAACTCCAACATCATAAGAAATATCAGGCGGAGTAACTGTCAAGTAGATCGGTTTCCCTACAATCCTTCTATAGGTCGAGTCTAGATCTCCTTGAAGCATCTCCTGCGGCTTCTTTCTCCGCACAGGTGGCTATCAGTGTTATCCTTAAAGATTGCCCTCGTAAGGAGGGAGTTTAGGCAACTTCTTGCCTCAAATCAAGACCTTTAGGTGGCTGCCAGATTTCTCTTTGCTAGATTTTACCTCATCAACTCTGATCCATCTAGAGAAGTTTGGAGCCTCTTCGTCCTCACGTGGTCAACTCGTTATTGTAGCAGCGTGTTAAACTGCAATCTTAGCCACAATTTGTCCTTTCTTGAGGCTTTTTCTACCTCTTTGGCTTGTAAACAGTTGCAATGTCTGGAAATTAAGAGTACGGTCCAGCAATCTACTGTTACATCCCAAAATCATATCATTATCAACTATAATCTGAATGAAAGGAGTACTACTACTATTGTTGTTGATTATTACTAAGTTGGAGTTGTAATTAATTACTGGAAAAAAATGTTGATTGGTAATTACTGAGGAACTCTTGTGTGGGAACTACCAAGCACTTAAGGAGATGTTTCACCAAGTCATTTTGACACAAGATGAATACTTCCAGTTGATGCAATTGTGTGCTTCATCCATATCAAATTGTCCAATTCAGAAAGCGGAACTATCGGCACCTCTCTCAGTCCTTCAGAACAACATTGTCATCGTGGGCTTTGGATTCAGGTGCCACAGACCACATTATTTTCTTTATTTACAAAAGAACCCATCCCAAGCAAGGCCACTAATGGACCCACCCCGGCATGGTAAACTCTCGGGGCCTAAGAGGGTGTGGTCTGGTCACTCCCTCCCACGCCCAATCAGCGTCAATTGCCTTCGGCATGGTTTGAACCCAGGTCCTTCATTGAGACTTACCGAGCTCTTACCACCCCGGCTACTCTAGCCCGACTACATTATTTGTACGCCTCAATTGATATTCACCCAGCCCATCAAAAACCTTTGCCCAATATCTCTATTTTTTATGGATCCAAAATTGCCTTCTAGTATACGGGAACAATAAATCCAGTATTAAATATCTCTTGATTCAGCGTTGTACATCCTAAAATTCCCATTCAATCTAATATCCATCAGTCAACTCACATGTGCACTTTATGACCATTGGTGGAGAGTATGAGCATGTTGATCTTTACTGTCTTAGTGAGCCTCCAAAAGCGTAGGTAGCTACATCTCTAAGCCTCGAAAAGCGTAGGTAGCTACATATCACAATTGTCGAGGTCATATGGTGTCCAATTTGGATAATCTAGAATGTGAGTCATGTCAACTAGGTAAGTACCAACAATCCCCATTCAAGTCTAGAATCAAAATTAAAGCAAAGTTATCTTTTCATATCATTTAGTCAGATGTTTGGGGTCCCAATTGGGTTCCATCAAAACTTGGATATAGGTACTTTGTTACCTTTATAGACGATCACTCACAGATCACTTGGTTATATCCAATGAAGGACAGATTTGAAGCTTTAAATATCTGATAATCTTTTTACTAAGAAGTCAAAACTATTATACAAATGCATTTATATCCTCTACACTGAAAATACCAAGGTCATTACAATTTTATCCACTATCTTTCATCTTGTGGCCACCAATCCTCATGTCCACCTATTCCATAACAAAATAGAGTTGCAAAACGGAAGAATCACCACGTAATTGAAATCGCATGTACCTTGCTTCTCCACACAAATGCCAAAAGAATTGTGGAGTGATGATGTTCCTACATCAACCTACTTGATCAACCACATGTCGTTCGTGATTCAAAACCGAGTTCCCTTCTCTATCCTTCATTCCAAACAACCAATATACCATGTGCCACCTAAGGCCTTTGGGTACGTTTGCTTTGTTCATATATTAAGTGGTTGTCCATATAAGTTAAGTCCCAAGTCAAATAAATGTATATTTTTGGGCTATTCTGGAGTTCAAAAAGGTTATAGATGTTTTTCTCCATCAAAACATTGTTTCTTTGTCTATGGTATGTCACCATTTTGAAGATTAACCATATTTTGGTGGTTCCTAGTCTCTTGAAGAGGTCGAGTTTTTGTCATTCTCATCAATAATTTTGTGAAGTGTAAACGATAATGTTGTGTTGTTGTATTCATATGTACACCCCTATCCTATATATAGGAAAGGAGGTTATTACAAGGAAGCACAAAGGAAGCGACTTAACCCTAATGGGCCATGGGCAATAGGCCCATGCAGACAATAGACTAATAACATATTAACTAAATAGGCTATATTCTAACACTCCCCCTCAAGCTAGAGCATGGGTGAGCACATGTCCAAGCTTGGAGTTACACGACTCGATTGAAGGACAAGAAATAAACGACAAATAAAAGATAGATATGTCACTCCCCATACAAAAATTGTTACTCCCCCTTAAACAATACTTCCTAACTGAAAAGATATGATGACGCCTCTTTGAGATGTGTTCTACAGGTTGGTGAGTTCTGTAGGTTGGTGAAGCTCGAGTTTTGAAGGTCTTTCCTTTTGAAGTGCATCTGAAATGAAGCTCATCTGAAGCAAACAATCATAAATACCACGACTACGCCATCTTCACTGGAGAGGAATGTAGAGTGGAATAAGCATACTCAACACATCACACGTACATAACGCGGCACAAACGCGGAGGCACAGTGTCGATGTAGCAGTCGAGATGTCTATGAATTGTCTGAGAAGTGCAGCCAACTAGAATTAGCGCAGAAGACCACCGGCGTGCATATCGTGGCACGAACACGTTGGGCGAGGTGCCAAGGTGTCCTCTCAACACGTAGAAGTAGAAGATGCAACTCGGAGAAGACGTAACGAAGTAGCTCAGTGAAGATCACTCTGGATGAATCCTTGCAAATACAATTTTGGCACAAGCTTGAAGAAGACGAGCTTCGAAGATGAAGAAGCAACCATGTGGAACACCAACAACGCAGCAAGGATGATCAACTGGAACGTCATCAACACCAAAGGGACTAGAGGCTGAAATATGGGCAGCGAGCTCTTGTCCTGACGTACATAATACGGTACGAACGCGGGAGTCTTGATGTCAATGTTGTGACTATAAGATCCTTCAATGTTGTCTAAAAAGTAATGCGATGCTAAGTGGGAACGACGCACCACAAAGACATCAGGAAACCAGATGCGCTGAACAATACGCAGCTCCATGAAGATAACCTAGAATATATCATCTCATCTCATATCATGTCTCTCTCCTCACATCCTCTCTTATGTTCTCCTCATACCCTCCTCTATCTCTCTCTCCTCTATTCCCCCCCCCACCGCACACCAAATACGACGAGAGTGAGTAGATGGAGTGGAAAAAGGGAAATATGACCCCCGCATGTGGAAAGGCGCACACATGAGGGATGGGAGGGTGGGAAAGGAAAAGGTTAAATGAGAGGTGCAAAAAGTAGAGAAGAATAAAAAGAAGACTACCGGAATGGAAGCATCGGTAGAAAGGGATACACTGCCGGAATTTTGCTTGGTAGGAGAGGAAGTGGCACTACCGGAATGGCTTCTGGACATGAAAATCGATAATCAGAATCAATATGCAAAAGCAACCAGATTAAGATCTAAATAGAGAAAATAAATGGATCTTTTCTTGACCCGAAAGGTGTGGGGGCTTGTTGGGTCAAAAAGTAATAACAGGATCTGATTATCATCAAGTATTGGAGGAGAGATGGACCTTTGGAGGATGTCATTACTGAATATGGAAGTGGTCCGACTACTTTGGACACGCCATGTCTGTGATTGGACACGCCGTGTAGATTGTCGAGGTGAGAAGCAGGCTCTTGATGACACGTTGTGTAGCTCCTTCACTGAAAATTGACTGACACCTTGCGACACGCCGTGTCAGATGTCGGACGCGTGAACTGGATCTCCGTCAACACACTGTGTTCCAAGTAGACACGCCGTGTCGGATGTCGGAGGCGTAACTCTGATGTCCGCCGACACGCCGTGTTCCAAGGATGACACGTCGTGTTTGTTGCGATCTGCGCCGCGAGGACGAATTCTGGAATCGAACACGTCGTGTGTTTTGAGCAACACGCCATGTCTTTTGTGTTCCGGACAGAACTCCGCATCGTCAAGGTGATTTCTGGAGCGTGATACATCGTGTTGTTTGGACAACACGTCGTGTCGGCGGCAGCTGATGCACGATCTCGATGAGAATTTGCGTCGTCAAGGAGACAAGTACCTCGGGAATTAGCACCATCAGTCGACGGAAATTAGCGTCGTCTTTTATAATCCTTTAATCATGAACATAGGCGATTCCTTGCTTGACCACAGTCAGATTTGGACAGGAATAAGCGTCGTCCAGGGTCCCGAGAAGTGGTGCAGCGGTGGAGTGATGGATGGATGCTTGGTGCAGCGGCTCGACGCGGAGACGGTAGGGCAACAAGGCGGTGAAGACGACGGCGGTGGTTGCTGGAGAGGAAGGTAGATGTGCTTGGTGTGGCTACTTTAATGGCAGCGGTTGCAGCTGCGTGACGAACGAATCTCAGGGAAGATGACGACTGACGGATAGATCTGGACGGGAAGGATGGTGTCGTCCAAAGACCTAAACAAAATGAAAAAGATAGATAGTTGACGGGAAGGATGGTGTCGACTCATAGACAAAATCTATGTGAAAGGGGAAGAAGATGCGACCATGGTGGTCGGGATGTACCTAGCGGGCGGCCGGCCTAAGCCATGGAAGGAGGTGACAGTCGTCCGCAAGCGGGTTGTCCCCCGGTTGCTCTCTCTAGGAGAGAAGGGGCGGTCGGCGGCTAGGTCTAGAAGGAAGGTCAAGAGGAGAGGGAAGGAGGGGCGGCAGCTAGGGTTGTCTCCTCAGGGCTATTGCTCTGATACCATGTGAAGAAGTGTATAGGCTAATGTTGTGTTGTTGTATTGATATGTACACCCCCATCCTATATATAGGAAAGGAGGCTATTACAAGGAAGCACAAAGGAAGCGACTTAACCCTAATGGGTCATGGACAACAAGCCCATGTAGACAATAGACTAATGACCTATTAACTAAATAGGCTATATTCTAACAAATTTAATCACAAGTTATCAAGCCCCTAGTCATACAGTCACCAACCATTGTCACAAGTTGGTCAATCACATGTCACAAATCCAGGGGTCAGCTCTCCTAGTCATCAACCCATTATGCAAGTCTACACATGTCATAGGGAGTGTTACCTCAGGTTTTATGGAGGACAATGCATGTCTCAATCCTTCTACAATTGCCACTCAGTTAGATGATGGAAACCAACAATCATGTTGATTTGCATAATGCCTTACGCAAAAGCAGATGGTCTGGTACCCCTCATCCCATGTCAAATGTTATCTCATTGCTCATTTTTCTTCATCATGTTATGCCTTCCTATTCTCTGTCTTCCATTTCCATACCCTTGTATGTCTCAGAGGCATTGAATCACCACCACGGTTATCGAGCAAAAAAGATGGCAGATCTACAAAGTAGCAATAAATAGTCGTTAGTTCATTTTCCTCCTAGGAAATTATCAGTTCGTTGTAGATGGGTATTCACATTCAAGGTGTTAATAGGCTCAAGGCATGATTGGTGGCAAGGGATTCACACATTTATGGTGGATCACTTGGAGACATTCTCTCATGTGGTTGGAATGGCCTCTGTTTGTTTCTTCCTATCTCTTGCAACTACACATTCATGGACTCTGCGTCATCTTGATATTAAGAATGCCTTTATTTAGATGAAGAGATCTATATGAAGCAGCCACTAGGATTTGTTCCTCATGGGGAGTCTAGTATAATTTTCCGACTCTACAAGTCGCTTTATCGTCTTAAGCAATCACCTTATGCTTTGTTTGGCAGTTTCAGTTGTGTTTTTTCTTAGTTTGGTCTTCTTAGATGCATCGGGGTTGTTGGGACACTGCAAGGTCAGGATTGGCAAAGGGATTTGTACGTGCTCATATATCAAGGTGCAGGCAATTGCAGTCATCTAGGGAAGAGTAAGTGCCAATAATACCAACTTGTGTAATGAAAGGAAAATTGTTTTCCCAAAGCCCAACGGAAGGATCTCATCAAAAACAACATATTTAAAAAGAAGGGTTGTGAGGTATACCTTGTCGCAAAGCGGATCCAGACACATGCTCCTCGTAGGGTAGCATTTGATGTGGAGCACGCATGTGGGTTGATGACATCCTCCTAACGCAATCGCTTAGCACTTACGTCTCTACGTTGTCCATCTGAATACGAGAACACGATGTGTTGTTGGACTCATCGGAAGGAGTGGCTTCTCGGTGACGTGCTAGCATCACCCCTATCTCTTATCCTCTCTCGATAATGACAACTAGGGTTTCTCAAACTGGCTAACATGTGACCTAAGCCCTAGTTATCATAACCCATTTATAGGGGAGGCAAAAGATAGGTATTGACAAAAAAACTTGAGAAACAAGCACATTGCAAACTGCATTTCCGTCGACTAATGCTAATCCGTCGACTAGTTGGTCTAGCAATCTTGCTAGAAGGTTCTTAGGAGGCAACGTTGAGTAGAGCGACAATAGCCACATGGTAGTTGCATCATTTAAAGAGTTGTTGTTGGATCATTGCAAGTATATGGTCAGGGGTGGCCAAGGGATTTTATGTGTGCTCCTACATCAAGGTGTAGACAATTGCAATGATCCAGGGAAGAGTAAGTGGCAACAAGTAGGGATATGGGATGGCGATTGGCGCAATGGAAGCAAAACTTTGTCCTAACACCCAACGGAGGATCTCATCAGATACAATATATCTAAAAAGAGGGGTTGTCAAGCATACCTTCTCTTGGAGTAGATCCCACAACATGCTCCTCACAAAGATAGTGTTTGCTAGAGTGCAAACATGTGGATTAATAACGTCCTCTTAATGCAGTCGCCTCAAAGTCTGCGACTCTACGTTATCCATGCAGTAGATAGAAAATCAACAATGTGTCCTTGGACTCCTCAAGAAAGAGCAACTTCTCAGTGACATGCTAGCATCGCTCTTATCTCTTCTCTTCTCTCTCCCGGAGGATAGTGACAACTAGGGTTTCGCATAGTGGTTAACATGTGACGTAAGCCCCAGCTGTCATAACTCTTTAAATAGGGGGGAGTTGAAGGATAAGGTTTTATTAGAAAACCAAGAAGTAAACAGATTGCGAACTACGTTTCCATCGGCTCGCGCAGACCCACTAGTCTATCGACTAGTTGGTGTACATGTACATGTAACTGACTTGATATCCAAATATCATGACTATTGAGACGTAGTCAACAGCCAACCACACTTAGTCTTGATGCATTATCGTTCTCATGATTTCCCAATTCATCTGATTAGGGACAAAACAAAACAAACTACTCTTAGCATACACATGATCTCATGTTTAGTTCCTCAACCTGAAACCATATGTCAGTGAGTCAAACATTCTTAGGACATTATTGTGTTTAATCATTAGCTCAAATTATAACAAACATAATCAACGATATTGTCTCTTCTAAAAATCAAATCATATACAAAATATCCCGTTACAATCATTATGACTGGTTCAAAGGGTATACATGCCACCGATAGGGGAGAGAGATGCTCCCACGGGTATGAAGACAGTGTCCTAGGAGCGACCTGCTATCGATAGTCATGTGAAGGTGTATCGTGCTCCTATTGTCATTTGTTGGTATATTTGATATGGTTGCATCCGCTCTTTTCCTTCTCTTGCACTCACACTTAAGTGGGGCTCTTATAACCCACTTAAGTGGCCTCACTCCAATATATAGGAGGCTATATACTCGCATGTTTAGCTATTGAATAGACACTCCTTTTTACATGGTATCAAGAGCAAGGCCTCCTCCCCCCCCCGCACCGCCTCTCCTCTCTCTCATCCTGTCGGCAAGGCCAACAACAGCGTCGCCGGCCCACCGCCGCCCGCCACTCCATCCCTCCTTGCCCGGCGCGGCAGGAGGCGCACATGGTCAGACGGCGGTCAACCACCGTCCTCGTGGTCATGGCGTCGTAATCACCTATTCACCTTCCAAAGGAGTTCCCCGCTTCCCCTCCCACTGTCTTCTTATGTCATAGTTCTTCGCTTTTATTATTGCATAAAAAAGGAGAGAGATTAAAAGACTGTCTTGAATTATAAAGCACCAAAAAGAAGAAGAGGAGCAACTTCTATTCTTCTTCCTCTCCATGTGGTCCCTTTATCCACATGGTTGAGTGTTTTTCTTGAAAATTGGGGATTTTGTGTTCATCTACCCTACCGTGCAATCAATCTGGTAGCGCTTTCTACTTACCTACCAAGATCCATTCTGGTAGTGTCGGTTATTTTTCTATAAATTTCATTTTGTGCTTTCTTCCTTCTGAGTTCTATTCTGGTAGTGTTACTCCTCTTTCTACCAAGTTTCTATTCCGATAGCATTTCTGTTCTGTTCTTTGTATCATGCTACATTTCGGTACCTTTACTTTTTTCTTGTACCCGTGCTACATTTAGGTACTTTTCTTTCTGTTTGTAGTGTCATTATATCTGGTACTTTACTCACCTCATCATGGATTATACTTCTAAGCCGACTATCGTTTACAACGATATGCAGCACATATTTGTCGCTAAACACAATGACAACTTTCGTATGTGGATGAATGTTGTGTAGACATTTCTCGAGTCTCGGGATAAATTCAAATTTATCATCGATGACTACCTGGTGGTTCCTAACGATGTTTGGGTGACAGGCAAGAGTCAAGTCCTCTCATGGCTATGGACATGTATGGAGCCAGCAGTGAAGGTCAAGTACATGTGGCACGGCCACGCCAAGACTATGTGGGAGGAGATGAAGCAGTTCTTCACTCAAGAGGACAATTGTTTGCGCATGCACAACATCATGGACAAGATCTTCTCCTAAGAGCAAGGAGAGTGATGACCCTTGTCCAAGTACTTCAACACCATGAAGGCCCTGGTAGACCAACTCAACTTCTCTCCGACGAAGTTTGTTGAAGTCACCAAGGAGTGGGACACTCTTCTGATTGGCCGCTTCCTGAACAACCTCCACCACCCCTATGTTGTTGTTTGCCAACTTTTGCTTGTGGGCACAACACTCTCGTCCATGGACCAAGATTACGCTCATCTCTTGCAGTCCGAGATGCTCTCTCCTCACATGTCTCCTAGTGATGCATCCAAGCTTCCCCAAGCATTGGTTGCGGCTACCAGAGGACATGGTCAGGTACGAGGACAGCGACCCAAGTGCACCTACTGTGGCAAGATTGGCCACATTGAGGAGGTTTGTTACTCTAAGCATGGTTATCTAGCCTATTACAAGAGAGGACGTGTCGGAGGTTCTACCCACATAGCCCAACCTCCTACCTCACATGTCGGCCACGTTGTTCCCTACCAACATCATCCAGTTTCTCTCACGTCTCCTTATCCAATGAGGCATATGAGTGCCTGCTACAAGCTGCAGAAGTCTACTCAGATTCACCGCTTCACTCCACTTCGGATTTCCTCCTTTGAAATGGTAAGTCGGGGATTAGCCTACTGCCCGTTCTTCTGCCCACCGAGCCACCACTCCTCAAGGTAACTTTGGGGCGTTAATGCTTGCTACTAGTTCTAACCGGACTGTGGACTCGGGTGTGACACAACATATGACAAATATGTCTCATCTTCTAACCACATCTGATTCGTTTATCCCTCACTCCTCTGTCACCATGGTGGATGGATCAGTAAACGAGTGAAGTGTGACACTTCCTCTCTCTTCTAAAATCAAGTTGGTTGTTGTCCACTTTGTTCCAACCTTTTCATACAATATATTAGCAAAAATTGTTGATTCTCTCTAATATTTCGTAATTTTTAGTCCATCTGATTTTATATTACAAGATTGGAGGAATTTGACGATGATTATCTCTACTACTATTTCGCCCCACCTTCAAGCCCACCACGAGCCTTTCTTGCCTCCATGTCACTTTAGCTACACCTACATCATGGTCATCTACCTTTGGACAAGCTTAAACAATTAGATGGTTCTTTATCATCTTGTTCTTCTATTTCTTGTAATGTTTGTCTAACAAGGAAACACCATTGTGTGTCCTTCCCGGCCCGTACCTCTAAACAATCATCCCATATGTTTGATTTGGTTCAATCATAGTGATGTTTGTGCTCCATTCAGGACTACTAGTTACAATGGCTATAGATAATTTCTTTTGCTTGTGGATGATTTCTCCATAATAACATGGTTTACTTCAAACTCCTAATGAATTCTTTACGTTAATTCGCAAGTTTCACAAGTTGGTTTCAATACAATTTTCAACTTCTATTAAGATTCTTCAAACTGACAATGTCCCCAAGTATAAAAGGTTGTCGTCTCTTTTTACCGTGACTTAGGGGATGATTCATCAACGCTCGTGCACATACTCTCCACAACAAAACAGCATCGTTGAGCGTAAAAATCGTCATCCACCTGACATTACGCGCTCTCTTCTCACTCATGCCAACTCACCTAAGCATTTTTTGGTCTGATGTGGTTCTCACCACTTGCTTTCTTATCAATCGCCAACCTTGCTTTATTCTCAGGAAGCGGACTCCTTTTTTCGTTGTTTACCTCAATCCACATTGTTACCGCTACTGCCACAGGTTTTCAGTTGTCGCCTTCACTCACAATTTTGATCCCAAGACACAAACTTTCCCCCAAAGCTATTCATCCCATCAACACCACCAACATTACCACCACTACACACCACCACCATCACCCCCTAACCGGCGCATGGAAGATGAGTTATAGCCTGCACCTGCATCATCATCGTCAGTTCTGGACCAATCCAATCTACGACTGGTACTACGCAAAGGTATACGCTCCTATACTATCAAGCATCCCGTTTCTCACACTTGTTGTCTAGCATGTCTTTCTTCTTCTGCCTCATCCTTCACTACAACCCTCGACACAACATATGTTCCTAAGTGTCCAACAGATGATTTGCGTCATACTAGATGGAAAGTTGACATGATGGAAGAAATGAAGGCTCTCTACAATAACAAGACATGGGATCTTGTGACCCCACAAGCAGGCAAAAATATTGTAGGTTGTTGGTGGATTTTCTCTGTCAAGCACAAATCGGATGGCTTTGTTGAGACTCAAGGCACGCCTGGTTGTCATAAGATTTACCCAAATTTTTGACATTTTGAGAAATTCTCTCCAGTGACGAGGACTGCCTCCATTCGCATCCTTATCTCCCTTGCAACTCACCTCGACTAGCCTGTCTATCAGCTCGACATCAAAGATACATTTCTTCATGGAGATCTCCCAGAGGAAGTCTACATGCAGCAATCGCATGGTTTCATTGTTAAGAGGGCATCTTCTCATAAAGTGTGTCGTCTCCGACGACCTCTCTACGGTCTCAAGCAGTCTCCACTGGCCTGGTTCAACAATTTAAGCGAGGTCCTTACACAACTTTCAGAGATCAGCCACCGACCACTCTTTGTTCTTCTTTCAAGTCCTCCAAAGGTCATATTCTTGTTGTTATCTAAGTTGATGACATCGACATCTCCGACTATGATACGATGAGGATATCTCAACTAAAGCAGTCCTTACAGGCACATTTCCACACAAAGGACTTGGGCACCCTGCGATACTTCCTCGGGTTCAAAGTCGTCCGCTCAGCCTCGTGGATCAGTTTGTTACTGCGATGCTATGTCTTAAGACCTGCTTCAAGAGACCGAAATGATAGAAGCAAAACCAGTCTCTACTCTGATGGACTATCATACTAAGCCTATGCATAATGGAGAATTCTTTTTTATCCAAAGAAGTATCGTCATATAGTAGGGAAGCTGATTTACTTGACTATTACTAGACCAAAAATGACCTATGTTGTTGGGATAGTCAGCCAACACATGAGTGCACCACTCCAGGTCTACTGGTCCAGATTTCAACGCATTCTTTGCTACCTCAAGGGTGCTTCGGGACAAAGATTGTTCTACAAATGTCCTAAGTCCAAGGTAATCTCTAGCTCTAGATATGCAGATGCAGATTGGGCAGGTGATTCTAAAGACCGTCGCTCCACTACCGGCTATTGTGTCATGATTGGCACTCACCCAGTGTCCTGGAGGAATAAAAAACAAGCTATGGTAGCTCGCTCTAGCACCGAGGCAGAATATCGGGCTATGGCTCATGCATGATCTGATCTGCAATAGGTCCAGTCCATTTTGACCTAGCTTGGAATTCCTTTCCAAACTTTAGCTACTTTATAATGTGACAACCAGGCGGCTATACACAGCCAATAATGCAGTCTTCCACGAGTGCACAAACCACATTGAAATTGACTGCCATTTTGTGCAAGACTTGGTCAAGGCCAAGCAGATCATCACCTGTCACATTAGGACAGGTGATCAAGTTGTGGACATCCTTACCAAACCTCTTCCTCCTGCGGCAAAATGGGACTTCACAATGTTTACTCTCCCACTTCAAGGGGCGTGTTTGTATATTTGATATGGGTGTATCCGCTCTTTTCCTTCTCTTGTACTCATAGTTGAGTGGGGATCCTGTAACCCACTCAAGTGGCCTCACTCCTATATATAGGAGGCTATGTGCTCTAATTTCTAACTACTGAATAGACACTGCTTTCTACATCATCAATAGAACTCATTACTTTAAAGCTACGAGTTTCAAGTTGGCATGCATTGACTGCATAATTTAGATTGAGAGAATATTAGTACCGTTTTGCTTTGTAGTGTCAGTTGATTTACTTAGGGATCTTATACGACTTCCAATACATTTAAGAAAAATAGGGATCAAACGATTCTCTTTTATTGCCCCACTTTGCAACAGTAATTTATGTGAAGAGCATATGCATGTCTGTGTTACTAATTATACTTCAAGCCACTTTTAGGAAACTAATTGTTCATATTTGCATACAAATTCAAGGTCCGGGGAAAAAACATATAACATTAGATTTATCATATATGGACAGCAAAAGTTACTGTCAATGTGCTTATACAATAAAGTCCCAGAGTAGTGAGCCGTACTTTTGCAGGTTCGTTGGCAGTTCTTCGAAGCCTCTCAGACAAACGGATATAACCAAATGACCAAAATACCGACACAAACGCAGCAGCAATGCCAGCAGCAGTAGCATAAAAGGTCCCAGGTGATGTGACCTTCCCAGTAGCAACTGTGGAGAATGATAAAATCACAGCAGCTACAGTAGTGCAAACTAGCTGACCCCAGAACCCCAGTGTACCCAGCCTTTTAAAATGTCTCGAAGTATTTTCTAGCCTTTTAGCTACCTGTAAATTCAATGAAATCTCTGTTAGAAAAACTATTTGTTTGGTTGCATGGAAACGGAAACTCAAATGGGCATGAAATAGTAGTTCAAAAGGTAATGGATATAGGAGATCTACCAACTTATATAAAAGATGCCTGCATTACAGATTCAAGCAGCAAAACTTAGAATGGGATGAAAAATTAGATAATACATTACAGACTATGATGATGTTGTGGAATTTTTTCTTTCCCAGGTTGCAAATTTTCACCTCATCATGAACAATACCTTTGTATCGTGTCTCAGTCATAGTTATTACTGTAGCTCCAGGTTTATCTTTATAAGGGGTTTTCTGGTCTAAAGAGCGAAATTCTGACCATTGCTTAAGTTAGCCCATAGGGCTCAGAGTTTCCATGACACACTTCACATCCTACTTTCCACACCCAAGCCAGAGGGGCTTCCAAGTAGTGTGTGTGTTTGTGTGAACTGTTGAGGAAGTTGCTTAGCTGTAAGGGTTGTTCCTTAGTCTTACAAGGCATGAGTGCCTTATATAGTTGCTTTTCTTACTATAATGTTCTTTGTAACTTTTACATTTTTGACAAAGCCACATGAGTTACTATAATGTTCTTTGTAACTTTTACATTTTTGTAACTTTGTAACTTTTACATTTCACGAGATGTTTAAGAAGATCAACGGATTACATTTTCAAAAAAAATATTGCATCATGAAAATCTACTTGAGTGTATTCCGCTCCGGATACACTCGAGTGTATATATATATATATATATATATATATATATATATATATATATATAGAGAGAGAGAGAGAGAGAGAGAGAGAGTCAGGCTAGTGTACACTCGAGTGTACCGGAGACACCGTACACCTCAAGTTGTTTTCAAAGATGTCGTAATTTTTTGAAAAATTTAAACCGTTGATCTTCTTAAATATCTTAAGAACATACTATATAATAAATTTCATCTCATTTGGGCACTTATAGGTCATGCATCTAAAGGAGACAAAAATCATGCATTTCAAATTAGTTTTGTGCGTCGATTTTGTTGGTCTTGGATGAGTGACTTACACTCATCCAAATGAGCTCAAATTTTATATGCGGCCTATTATCATTGTAAACATGAAGATCAATGGATTAGATTTTACAAAAATATGGTCTAGATAGGCAAACACCATTGGGGTGTACAGCGTGATCTCTACACTCGAGTGTATTCTAGCCTGACTATATATATATATATATATATATATATATATATATATATATATATATATATATATATATATATATATATAGTCAGGCTAGAATACACTCGAGTGTACAGATGGCACGAATACACTCAAGTGTGTTTGCATATCAAGACTATTTTTTGCAAAATGTAAACCATATATATATACCCTATACATACATACATATATATATATATATATATATATATATATACATATATATATATATATATGTATATGTATATGTATATATTCACTACCCGTGCAGGTAACTAACTTTAGTTACCCGTGGATCTATTTTGTAATAGAAAGGTACCTATCTGTAATGAGACAGACATCGTTTGTAATGAGATGACCAAATTTGTAATACAAACACACGTTTTGTATTACACGTCTGATTACAGTAAAATTGATATTTGTAACAGAAACAGCGTTGTAATACAAAACAAATCTTTGTATTACAATTTTGGTCATCTCATTACAATTTTAATTGTCTGGTTACACGTGTCTCCCTATTACAAAATTGATCCAAAGGTAACTAACCTTATCTACGCACACGGGTAGCGAATGAATGGCCACACACACACACACATATATATGTATGTGTATATATATATAGAGAGAGAGAGAGTCGAGCTGGAATACACTCGAGTGTACAGATCGCACGCTACACTCAAGTAGTGTTTGCATATCAAGACTATTTTTTTGCAAAATGTAAACCATTGATCTTCATTGTCATACTATAATTAGGCAACATACAAATTTTGAGCTCATTTGGATGAGTATAAGTCACTCACCTGAGGGAAACACAATTGACACACGAAACTAATTTGAAGTGCACAATTTTGGTGGTCTTCATAACATGACCTATAAGTGTCCAAATTGGCTCAAATTTTATATATGAGCTATTCACAAGATGTTTAAGAAGATCAACGGATTAGATTTTTTAAAAAATATTGCATCATGAAAAACTACTTGAGTGTATTCTGCTCCGGATACACTCGAGTGTATTCCGGCCTGACTCTATATATATATATATAGAGAGAGAGAGAGAGAGAGTCAGGTCGGAATACACTCAAGTGTACAGATCGCATGAATACACTCAAGTGTGTTTGCATATCAAGACTGTTTTTACAAAAGGTAAATCATTGATCTTCACTGTCATACTATAACTAGGCTACATACAAATTTTGAGCCCATTTGGATAAGTGTAAGTCACTCATCCAAGGGCAACAAAATCGACGAGCAAAACTAATTTGAAATGCATAATTTTTGTGGTCTTTATAACATGACCTATAAATGTCCAAATGTGCTCAAATTTTGCGTATGAGCTATTCACAACATGTTTAAGAAGATCAACGGATTAGATTTTTGAAAAAAAATATTGCATCATGAAAAACTACTTGAGTCTATTCTGCTCCGAATACACTCGAGTGTATTCTAGCCTGATTATATATATATATATATATATATATATATATATATATAGAGAGAGAGAGAGAGAGTCAGGCTAGAATACACTCGAGTGTACGGATCGCACGAATACACTCAAGTGTGTTTGCATATCAAGACTATTTTTTGCAAAATGTAAACCGTTGATCTTCACCATCATACTATAACTAGGCTACATACAAATTTTGAGCCCATTTGGATGAGCGTAAGTCACTCGTCCAAGGGCAACAAAATCGACGCGCGAAACTAATTTGAAATGCATAATTTTTGTGGTCTTCATAACATGAGCTATACATATTCAAATGTGCTCAAATTTTGCGTATGAGTTGGTCACGAGATGTTTAAGAAGATCAACGGATTAGATTTTCAAAAAAAATATTGCATCATGAAAAACTACTTGAGTGTATTCCGCTCCGGATACACTCGAGTGTATTCTAGCCTGACTCTCTCTCTCTCTCTCTCTCTCTCTCTCTATATATATATATATATATATATATATATATATGTATGTATGTACATACATACATATATATATATATATATTTATAATATGTACATACATATATATTTGTACATAGATATATATATATATATAATATGTACATACATATATATATGTACATATATATATATATAAAATATGTACATATATATATAAAATATGTACATACATATATGTGTGTGTGTTGGCTAAATTTGACATTATTAAACCCTTTGTTTTGATGATGACAAACATTTCATTCTTGTGGATCTAACTTGTTGTTTGAGTGTTTCAGGGAAAAGGAAATGGATAGTTGAAGATCAATACAACTTGGAAGATCAACTTGCTTAGATTACTTTTATGTTCATGATTGTACTCAATGTAAAAACTTGTACAAGTATATAATGTACAAGTACATAGATATCATGTAACTCAAGTGTTAGATCTTCGCTATCCACTCACAACACTTAGATAGATTCTCCCCTAAGATAGAATCACAACACATTGATACACACACTTAGTAAATGATTTTACATATTGAAACAGGGACATTCTCAGTCGACAAACTTCTCGACCGAGACACCATCGGTCGACAAAATTCTCAACCGAGAACCACCTTAATCTAACACATAAGCACTGATTAATGACCTGCACATGTAACCCTAAATCAACCCTCGGTCGATAACTTTCTCGACCAAGAGTAGACATTCCAGTAGGTTCTATAGACGTTAGACTGAGCTAGAAAAGTGGTTGGAAATTGGAAATGAACGTTGCAATACATTCACTCCAAACCCTCCCTCGGTCGAAAAAATGCTCGAACGAGACAGGTTCTGGATTGTACTTTTCAGCACTAAACAACTAGTCATTGCAATGTAATTTATGGACACCTAACGGCTAGTTGAGCACTAAGAACACCCTAGAAAGTGTCTGGAACGTCCCTAGGCTATTGTAAGCCATTCCTATAAATAGGACATGCCTTAGGACACCCAAATCACTTGAGAATACACATTGCAACTTGAGAATCATTCTTTGTGAGCAAACAAGCAAAGTTTCACTTGTGATTCAATTTCCTTGAGCTATACATTAGTGTCCTATAGCTTAATATCTCCTAGCCACCACACTATCACGTTCATCCATAGTGGATAGGAGATCAATACGCATGATCTAGGATCAAAGCATTGTACTCATTGGTAACTTTGTTTCTTTCTTCCAATTTTATTGTATTTTGTTCTCCTTGACTACTCCTAGGTTGGAGGTTGTTGAAAGGAGGTTCGTGGAGCTACTTCAGGTGGTGAAGGCTGCTCCCGGTGACTTAGAGTTACTTCAGAAGGCTGCCTCAAGGATTGAAGCTACTTTAGGTGAAAGCTACTTCAAGGGTGAGCTTGGAGTTACTTCAGAAGGCTGCTTCTAGGAAGATTGAAGCTACTTCAGGTGAAGGCTACTTCAAGGGTGTAGGAAAGCAATTGTATTTTGTATAACATCCTCGTGAGGTAATAAAATAAGTTGCTTTCAAAATCCCGATTGGAAACAATCGGGTAGTGGACTGACTACCTTAGATTTCTAAGGTAGGAACCACTCTACATCCTTGTGTCTTCCTTATTTCCTCCTACTTCTTGTTCAAGTGTTTAATTATTTTTAATTAACTCTAAAAATACCAAAAAGCTCTATTCACCCCCCCCCTCTAGATCTTTCAATTGGTATCAGAGCATGTCTACAAGGAGCTTTAACAAGTCTTAAAGGATGGGGGATGGTGTGCGCAACAACCTGAACCTGGAGGGAACCTACGTATCTCGTCCACCACCGTTCGATGGAAGCAACTACAACTATTGGAAGAGAAGGATGTAGTTTTACTTTCAAGGCATTAGTTGGGAGCTTTGGAAGATGGTGTCTACTCCATATGAGCTTCCGGAAACCGAGTATGTCACATGGGATGCCAATACAGTAAAACAAGCTCAACTAAATGCCAAGGCTGTAAGTATTTTATATTGTTCTATTTCGGTAAGTGAATTCAATAGAATTTCCTCATATGAAACTGCATATGATATATGGCATAGACTTTCCATTACAAATGAAGGAACCATACAAGTTAAAAATTCTAAGATTAGTATGCTTAAACAAAAGTTTGAACAGTTTCGTACACAACCAAATGAGTCTATTAGTGATATCTATGCACGATTTTCTACTATTGTTTCCTAATTCATAAGTGAAGAAGATCAAGTCTCAAAGATTCTTAGGTCTTTGCCTCTAAAATACAAGCCGAAAGTGACATCCATTGAAGAAGCTAATGACCTCACCAAACTAAAGATGGAAAAGCTCATTGGCAATCTAGAAACTCATGAGGTCACCTTAGAGGAGGAAGAAAGACGGGAGCTTGAACTTCAAAAGGAAAAAAGGAAGGATGTAGCCCTAAAAGCAACAAAAGTCATCACTCAAGAAAGTTATGAAACAAGTGAAGGAGATGATGAAAAAGATGCACTTATCGTAAATGGTAAGAAATATAAAAGGTATAGATATAATAAAAATTCTAGTGTTTCTTCTTCCTCTCTTAGGTGTTTCGAATGTGAAAAGAAAGGACATGTAAAAAATGAGTGTTCTAAGATAAAGAAAGGAAAGAAAGTATCTTCCAAGAAAAAGGGAGAGAAAGCATACAAAGCTGCATGGGATGAGTCAAGTGATGATAGTGAAAGTGGAGAAGAAAATGTGAAGTGTCTTATGGCTAAAGAAGATGAAAATGAAGACTCAAATGAGGTAATCTTACTTGATTTATCAAAAGAAGAATTAGTTTCTAGTATTGAAGAATTACATGACAAATATATTGATTGTAAAAAGAAACTAAAAAGAGTTACAAAAACTAATGAAGAAATGTATGCTCAATTAAATGATCTTGCTTCTAAAAAGGAAAGTATTATTTCTAAAAATTCTACCTTGAAATCATCTTTTAATGATTGTAATACAAAGTTGCTTACTCTAGAAACAAATTATAATTTTCTTTGTCAAGAAAAGGTTGAATTGCTTGCAAAATTAAATGATCTTCAAACTCAACATGTCTTGTGTATTCATTTAGATTATGATGCTATTGTCAAAGAAAGAGATGCTTTATCATCTAATCTAGACCAAGCAAAGTCAAATATCAAAAAGAAAATGGATGAAATTGATAAGTTACAAAAGGAAATTAGTAGCTTGAAAAATAATGGTGTTCTTGATAAGACCCTAAAGGATTCTTCTAGTCAAATTGGAAGGAGAGGTTTAGGATATGTTCCAAAAGAAAAAACTCATCAACCTAGGAGAACACAAGCACCCAAGACCAAGGTCATATATGTACCCAAGAACAACCCAACCTAAAATCTTAGAAAGATAAATGAAATTGATTCCATTTGTTGTCACTATTGCTTGCGTCTTGGACACTATTCCTTCTCATGCCCATACAAGAAAAAGGATGTTGAATTAGTTTGGGTTCCAAGACCATAAACTTAGCAAACTTGAATATGATTAAGTTGAGATTTGACCTAAAACTTCACTTTGAATATCATAATGTCTTGTCTCAACTAAATGTACCGGTACCTTAGCACATTGCAGTAATTAATGCTCAAATTGGAACAAACAAAATTGCTGAAAACAAACAGAAACAATCTCGGTCGACAAAGAGTTCGACCGAGACCCTCCTCGGTCGAGAAAATATTCGACCAAGGGAATTTCTATCTCAAACCTACACCTACTGTAAAACAGTAACAGTCACGGTCGAGAAAATCTTCGACCGAGACACCGTCGGTCGAACAAATAGTTGACTAAGAAAGTTACTGTTTCACGCATTTACCAAGCTGTAAAACAGAAACACTCTCGGTCAACAAAATCTTCGACCGAGACACTATTCGGTTGAAATATTTGTCGACCGAGTATAGTTCTGTTCAATTTAAAACACTCAATTGTTAAATCTTGTAACTATATTTAGTTTATTATTAAATGTTTCTAACCAAAAAGGACCATCACATGGGTACCAAAATCTCTCTTTTGTAGGATTGGGTGGTTGTTAGTGGATGTTCTAAGCATATGACCGGCAACAAAAAGGCTTTTCAAATATTTGAAGAAAAGAAAAGCGGAACAGTCACATTTGGAGACAATGGAAAAGGAAAAATTGTTGGAATATGTAACATCGGTACAAATCTTCAAATCAAAAATGTTTTACTTGTTGATGGCCTACATCATAATTTAATTAGTGTTAGTCAACTGTGTGATAGTGGCTATGATGTTTTATTCAATAAAACTTACTGTAAAATATTAATTAAAAACACTAATGAAATCGTTTATGAAGGAAAAGAATAGGAAATCTATACATACTTAGGCCTAAATCTATGCAAGCTATTATTGGAAAATGCCTTCTTGCAAAAGATGAATCCCTACAACTATGGCATAGAAAATTAGGTCATGCAAGTTCACACGTTATCAAAAAGTTAATTAAATATGATCTTGTACGTGGGTTACCTAAAATGTCCTTTGATAAACCTGAAAATTGTGAACCATGTACCTTAGGAAAGCAAAACAAAACTTCTTTCAAATCAAAAACAATGCTTAGCACTACTAGATCAATACAGCTTATTCACATGGATTTGTTTGATCCTATGAGAACTCAATCTATTGGTGGAAAAAGATATTGCTTTGTCATTGTAGATGATTATAGTAGATACACATGGGTTCATTTTTTTGCAAACAAAGATGATACAATCCAAACATTCATAAAATTTTGTTCTAAGATTGAAAATCTATTACAAAATAAAATATGTACAATTAGGAGTGATCATGGTGGGGAATTTGAAAATCACATCTTTAAAAAAAATTGTACATCTCAAGGATACACATAATTTTTCAGCTCCACGCACTCCACAACAAAATGGCATAGTAGAAAGGGATAATAGATCCTTACAAGAAATGGCTAGAACAATGTTACTTGAACATAATACACCTAAAACTTTTTAGGCTGAAGCAGTAAATACAGCATGCTATGTGTTAAATAGAGTAACAGTACATTCTCGTCTAAAGAAAACTCCATATGAACTCATCTTCAACAAAAAACCAAGATTTGATTATTTTCATACCTTTGGGACAACTTGTTATATCTTAAATACCAAAGACGATAAAGACAAATTTGATTCTAAATCACATAAAGCGTTCTTTTTGGGATATTCAACTTCTAGCAAAGCTTTTAGAATTTACAATACTATTACTAGAAAAGTTGAAGAATCCATACATACCACTTTTCATGAGGTAACAACTCAAAATGCTGAAAATGAATATGAGGATATAAATGACATTACTCATCCAATAGAAGACTTAACTATAACCACAAAAGACGATCAAAATACTGAATATAATCAACAAAATGAGACACAACATGTTCCTAGATTAATCAAAGATCATCCCCAAGATTTAATCTGTGAAGCAACCTGTATCTAAGTCGATACCATCGACATCCTGTCGATGGTATCGAGATCTGTCCAGGTTCATGATGGAGCAAGCCGCATCTTGGTCGATACTATCGACACACATGTCGATAGTATCGAGATTGGTTCAGGCGCAAGAGAATACTCCGTCGATACCATCGACACAAGTCGATGGTATCGACACCGGCACAGCGGCGGAACAGTAAACCGGCGGCTGACCTATTTTTGTTATAAAATGTTATTTTTATTTGTTTTCTCTTCTTGTATCTCATGTACTCTACCCTAATGTATAAATACAAGTGTGTAGGCACTAACCCTACTCACGTTTTGCTGCACATAGCAGCCGACATGTAATCGGTGTTCTTCATCTTCTTCCTCCGTCATTCTCAACATGGTATCAGAGCTGTAACTTCGACCGGTCCATCGCCTCTTCTCCAAGCGCCGCCTACCCTTCTTCTTCTCCACAGGGCGCCGCCACACCTTCTCTCCACAAGGCGACACCGCAGCAACTTCTTCTCCACTAGCCGCAGCCGCAGCAACCGGTAGAGCTGTTGTTCTCCGGTTTGAAGATCTCCGGTTGATCAAACGGCCACCTAAAGCCCAAACCGGAGGTCTCGTCTCTTCCAAAGTGTCTTCCTAATCACATCTCCTTCATGTGTGATTAGGAACCTCTCTCTTGAAGGCTGTTGATGCGTCAGTAACGCATCCTCTATCTTGTTCAGTTGTGACGTGTATCTCTCCGTCACGGGACGCGTATCTATCCGTCCACTCAATTTTTTTTTGTGACGTGTATCACCCCGTCACACATATCCCAGCTGCATCATGGAGAACAAGACCTATTATGAGGTCTCGCCTATTCCTATCAAGCTTAATGGGAAGAATTTTTTGCTATGGATGAATGCGGTTCATACTGTCTTGGAATCGCGCGATCGAGCAAAGTTTGTTGATTCTGCACCTCTCACTAGCACTGACCAAGACTATGCCGAGTGGAAACGTCTTGACAGCCTAGTGAAGACTTGGTTATGGGGTAGCATGGAACCGTCTATTGCTTCTAGGTTCATGTTCTACTCCACCGCTAAGGAGATTTGGGATGCCGTCAAGCAACACTATGCTCAAGAGAAGAATGCTCTTCGCCAGTTTATGATCTATGATCGTCTGTTTGCGGAAAAACAAGGTGATAGATCACTTGAAGAGTATTTCGGTGTGATTCAAGCTATCTCTCAGGAGTTGAGCTACTATCATCCAGTGAAGGTTGCTGAGCAGATTAAGGATAGAGATGATCTTGTCACTGCCAAATTTCTATCTGGCCTTAGCTCCTCATTTGGTTCAGCAAGAAGTGTGATACTTGCATCTGATAAATTACCGAGCCTTGCAGAAGCCTTCTCTAGGATTCAACAGTCCACCTTTGAGTCCATTGGTCCTCCTCCTATTGTTCCTTCTGGAGATTCTCATGCCTCTATTGCTGCAGCAGTTCGCGGAGGACGACCTGCACCTACTTCATCTGACAGACCTGGCTTGGGCAGAGGACGTGGGACTCGCCCTAGATGTACTTTTTGTGACAAACCCGGGCACTCTGTCGAAAAATGCTGGAAGAAACATGGGAGACCTGCAGCCCCACCTGTTGGAGCTGCCAATTGTGCAACTTCAGATTCTACTACTGCGAGCTCGAGTTCCTCTGGCATCACCCTTACTCAGGAGGAATATGACAGATTCATTCAGGCCACTCAACATTTGAATATGGGCGCTTCATCTGCTTCTACAGCACATCTTGCATCTACAGCGGGTAATCAGGCTACCTCTTTTATGGCTTCCGGATCCGCAACTCCCTGGGTGGTCGACTCTGGTGCCTCCCAGCACATGACTGGTATGAGGCGATTGCTCCGCACACTTGACTCATATATTCCTCACCCCTCTGTTACCTTGGCAGATGGTTCTGTGAGGAAGGTGGTAGCAAGTGGTTCTGTGTCCCTTACACCAGATATTGATTTGAAATCTGTCCATTTTGTACCTGATTTTCCATTCAATTTGCTTTCTGTTGCCAAGTTGATTGACACTATGAACTGCACAGTAACTTTCGGGCCATCTTGTTTTGTTTTACAGGATCTCAAGAGTTTGAAGATGATTGGTGGGGGGCCTAGGAAAGGTGATCTCTACCTCTTTCCTGGTGATTATCTACCTCGCCATCCACCTCCTGCTCCAGTTTCCTCCGCCATGCTGAGTAGTTCCCCCTTGTTGTGGCATTGCAGATATGGCCATCCTTCCTTAGAAAGCTTGAAGAAATTGGAACCCGATCTAGCTCATGTGTCCTCATTAGAGTGTCAGTCCTGTCAGTTGGGCAAACACCATCGGTTGTCTTATCCTGTTCGTGTCAATAATCGGGCTTCTAGTCCGTTTGAGTTAGTCCACAGTGATGTATGGGGTCCTGTTAAAAACCAGAGTTATAATGGTTTTAGCTATTTCATTTCTTTTGTGGATGATTACTCTCGCATGACATGGATTTATCTTTTAAAAAGTCGTGAATCTGTGCTTTCCATTATCAAACATTTTCATAAACAAATTCAAGTTCAATTTCACTGCAATATTAAAAATTTTCAATCTGATAATGCCCTTGAGTACGTTCAGAAAGCAATGCATGAGTTTTGCAGTTCAGTTGGTATGATTCATCAAACCTCTTGTCCTCACACTCCTATGCAGAATGGTGTTGCTGAGCGAAAGAATCGCCATCTCTTGGATATCACTAGGTCTATCATGTTTGAATCCAATGTGCCTAAACGTTTCTGGTCTGAGGCTCTTCTCACTGCCTGTTTTTTGATTAATCGGCAGCCCTCTTCTGTTTTGCATGGGCGCACTCCCTTTTCTGTCTTACGCCCTATGGATCAACCGTTTCATGTTCCGCTTCGAGTTTTTGGTTGTACATCCTTCGTTCATAACTTTGATCCCAAACAAGACAAACTCTCTCCTAGGTCCTTGAAAACCTTGTTTCTTGGTTACTCTAGTACGAGTAAAGGTTACAAGTGTTATTGCCCGAGTTTGCGTCGTATGTTTGTTTCTAAGGATGTCACCTTTCATGAAACCAGTCCATATTTTGCACATACTATGAGCAAGGGGGAGCAATTGAGTGAGGGAGTGCCACCCGTAATTCAAAGTGAGGGAGTGCCACCTATCATTGTTGAGGACTTACCGCATGCTCCACCTACCATTCAACCCTATAACCAGGTTTATCACAGGCGCGGTAGACAGGATCCAGATGAGGTAGCGGCACAAGTCCATGAGCCTTCTTCGTCATCTTCTACTCCAGAGATTCCTGCAGAAGCTTCTGACCTTGATCTTCCTATTGCTGTCCGAAAAGGTATACGTTCATGTACTATTCGACATCCCATATCGAATGTCTGTTGTTTGTCACACTTATCTACACAGGCTCGTGCATTTGCTGTTGGGATGGACTCCATTAAGATACCACGAAACCACTTAGAGGCTCTGAAGGACAGTGGCTGGCAGCAAGCAATGCAGGTGGAAATCTCTGCTTTGATTGACAATGGCACATGGGATCTTGTTACTTTACCTGCGGGCAAGAAAGTTGTGGGTTGTAGATGGGTCTTTACCGTCAAACACAACCCTGATGGTTCGATTGAGCGGTTGAAGGCCAGATTGGTAGCTAAAGGCTACACACAGACATATGGAGTGGACTTCTTTGAGACTTTCTCTCCAGTTGCTCGTCTCAATTCTGTGCGGATCCTTATATCTCTAGCTACTACCTTTGATTGGCCTCTTTTCCAGCTGGATGTCAAGAACGCCTTTCTTCATGGAGATCTTCAGGAAGAGGTGTACATGGAGCAACCACCCGGTTTTGTTGCTCAAGGGGAGTGTCAGAAAGTTTGCAGATTGAAGAAGGCTATCTATGGGTTAAAGCAATCTCCTCGAGCTTGGTTTGACAAGTTCAGTGTTGTTGTGTTACAGATGGGCTTCTCTCGTTCCATGACTGATCACTCTCTATTTTATTCAAATTCTTCTGGTGGATCCATCATTATTGCTGTCTATGTTGATGATATTGTGATTACTGGCAGCGATTCTACAGGCATCTCACGTGTGAAGGAAGGACTACAACATCACTTTCACACGAAGGACCTGGGGAAGCTGAGATACTTTCTAGGGATTGAGGTTCTTAGATCCCATGCAGGTATAAATCTCTCCCAGAGGAAATATGTTCTTGACTTGCTACAGGAAACGGGTATGACTGATTCTAAGCCCGTATCCACTCCTATGGATTATCACATCAAGGAGGTAGACGATGATACTGAATATTCAGATCCAGGTCATTACAGGAGAATAGTTGGGAAGTTGATTTACCTAACTGTCACAAGACCTGATATTTCTTTTGCTGTTGGAGTAGTAAGTCAACATATGTGCACACCACGACAGTCGCATTGGACAGCTGTATGCAGGATTCTGAGATATCTGAAAAGTGCTCCTGGGAAGGGGATCACTTACTATAAACCAAAGAGTTCCTCATCACCCTTGTCTCTTACAGGTTATGCGGATGCAGATTGGGCTGGAAATCAAGTTGATAGACGATCTACTTCTGGTTACTGCACCTTTCTTGGTGACCATTTGATCACATGGAAAAGCAAGAAACAACATGTGGTAGCGCGATCCAGTACTGAAGCTGAGTACCGTGCTATGGCACATGCATGTTGTGAATTACAATGGGTCAAATCTATCCTATTCGAGTTAAAGATTTTGATTCAATCTCCCATGATACTCAAGTGTGACAATCAATCTGCTATACACATCGCCAAGAATCCTGTCTTTCATGAACGTACAAAGCATATCGAAGTTGACTGTCACTTCATCAGAGATCAGATAAAGAATGGCAATATTGTGACGCCATATGTCAAGTCTGAGGATCAATTAGCTGACATCTTAACAAAGCCATTGGGTCCAGCAGTATTCCAGAATTTATGTGGCAAGCTGGGTATTCACAATGTGTACACTCCAGCTTGAGGGGGAGTGTGAAGCAACCTGTATCTAAGTCGATACCATCGACATCCTGTCGATGGTATCGAGATCTGTCCAGGTTCATGATGGAGCAAGCCGCATCTTGGTCGATACTATCGACACACATGTCGATAGTATCGAGATTGGTTCAGGCGCAAGAGAATACTCCGTCGATACCATCGACACAAGTCGATGGTATCGACACCGGCACAGCGGCGGAACAGTAAACCGGCGGCTGACCTATTTTTGTTATAAAATGTTATTTTTATTTGTTTTCTCTTCTTGTATCTCATGTACTCTACCCTAATGTATAAATACAAGTGTGTAGGCACTAACCCTACTCACGTTTTGCTGCACATAGCAGCCGACATGTAATCGGTGTTCTTCATCTTCTTCCTCCGTCATTCTCAACATAATCATTGGAAATCCTCATGATAAAGTAAAAACCCGATCATCATTTAGAGATTTTGCAAATATGGCATTTGTATCAATCATTGAACCTAAAAAGGTAAATGAAGCACTAAAAGATGAATATTGGATAATGGCTATGCAAGAAGAACTAAATCAATTCACAAAAAACGAGGTATGGGACCTAGTTCCTAAACCACAAGACAAAACCATCATTGGAACTAAACGGGTTTTTTGAAATGAACTTAATGAAGCCAAGGAGGTAGTAAGAAACAAAGCTAGATTGGTGGCTCAAGAGTACAATCAACAAGAAGGAATAGATTTTGAAGAAACTTATGCGCCCGTGGCAAGACTTGAAGCTATTAGAATGCTATTAGCCATAGTTGCCCACAAACACATCAAACTATTCCAAATGGATGTAAAAAGTGCATTTTTAAATGGAATCATACAAGAAGTATATGTTGCCCAACCACTTGGATTCGAAATCCCTGGCAAAAGTGATCATGTATATAAACTTAAGAAAGCACTTTATGGGCTTAAACAAGCAGCTAGAAACTGGTACAAAAGACTTCAAAATTATCTACTCGATAACAGTTTCTCAATTGAAAATCCGGACTATACATTATTCTTCAAAACATGAATCAGATTTTCTTGTTGTACAAATATATGTTGATGACATCATTTTTGGTGCCTCAAACGATTCCTTATGCAAACAATTTAGTGGCATAATGCAAAAGGAATCTGAAATGTGTCTTATGGGCGAATTAACATTCTTGGTTTTCAAATAAAACAAACGCCCGCTGGAATTTTCTTAAGCCAAGAAAAGTACACTAATGAACTATTAAACGTTTTGGAATGGAAAATTGCAAGCATGCTACCACACCAATGGCCACCTCTGCTAAAATTGATAAGATGGAGAACCCATTGATGATTCCTTATATAGGGCTACGATTGGTAGCCTGTTATACTCAAGGAAGCACAGACACGTTTCTAGACACGGACACTGACACGGATACGGACACGGGACACGGCAAATTTCAAAAATGTAGGACACGGACACGGACACGGCATTGGATGAGGGGAAAATGTTTTTTTAATATATCAATATGTGTGGATGTAGGATGTATGAACTGGAATTTATTTTTAAGTTTGTCCAGTTTAAGGTATCTATGTATATATAATCTTATATGCATGTAGAGGTGTGTCTTTGTGTGTGTAGTAGATATAATGTGAAGAACAAAACTAAACACGTAGTTTTTGTAAATATAGTATATTACAGAATATTTATATATATGAGGTTCATATTACTCATTTAACCAGCTTATTAGACCATAATTTGATTCATAGTATCTGATTCAGTGCTTAGACTTTACATATTGTTTTTTCTTTCAACAGATTTGCTTGTAATTGTGATCAGATCTTAGCTCTATGTGACATTTTCTCAGTGATAGGACATGAACAGCAGCTGTATATTCAAAATTTGCATCGTCAAATATGGTATTACAGCAGCATCTGCTGTAGTGAAGTGTCCAAGAAGTGTCCGGGCAGTGTCCAGCTGTGTCCGGTGTGCTGAAAAAAACTAAATTGAACTGGACACGTCCCAGCCGTGTCCAAAACGTTTTGGGCCGTGTCCGGGAAGTGTCCGTGTCCAAAATGTGTCCGACACGGACACGGGGGCTGTCTAGAAGTGTCCGTGCTTCCTTGGTTATACTTAACTGCTTCTAGACCGGACATTATGTTTTCCGTCGGACTTTGTGCTAGATTTCAATCTAAACCAATGCAATCTCATTTTCAAGTCGTTAAATGTATCTTAAGATATCTCACCGGTACTACCAACTATGGATTATGGTATCCTAAAGGTCAATCACTAGATTTAAAAGCTTTTACCGATGTCGATTATGCTGGTTGTCGACTTGATCGCAAAAGCACAAGTGGTGGTTGTTTCTTATTAGGACGAGCTTTAGTATCGTGGTTTAGTAAGAAACAAAATACAGTCGCCCTTTCTACCACTGAAGTCGAATATATGGCGGCTGGTTCATGTTGTGCTCAAGTTCTTTACATGCAACAAGTTTTGAATGATTCAACCCAAAACCAATTGGCAATGGGTGAAGGGACCACACACCTTATAAGCTACAGGACCTCCCCAGAGCTCAGCGGTATGGGACTATTCTAACATCCCCCCTCAAGTGTAGCCACTTTTGTGTGCTTGCACTTGTTCTTTTTTTTTTTAGGTAGGGTGTGGTCCACACTTGTCTCGTGGGGTCCGCTCTGATACCATATTAGAATGTGTGGTATTCAACCCAAAACCAATTGGCAATGAGTGAAGGGACCACACACCTTATAAGCCCATGACCTATCCCAGAGCTCAGCGGTGTGGGACAATTCCAACAATTTTTATCTACGCCAATTTTCTGTGATAATACAAGTGCTATAAATTTGGCACACAATCCTGTTTTACACAATCGTGCTAAACATATTGAAATCCGACACCATTTCTTAAGAGATCATATTTCAAAAAATCACATATCTCTTCATCATGTTGACACTGAAGAACAATTGGCTGACATGTTTACAAAACCGCTTCCACTTGATCAATTTCAATATATTAGAAAGAAGTTACTTATTACTCCCCTAGATGATGTCTTCTTTGACATATGTGCTCCAAACTCTTAAAAATTATAAATTAATACAGTCCCATATTTGATTTCCATGACTATTACTAAAAACAAGCTCAAACATCCTTCACAACAACCTTTTCACAGCAGTTCAGTCGGTCTGCAAAAACTTCGACCGAGAATGACTCGGTTGGTATCTTCCCCGACCGACATCTTCTAGGCGTATTTTGCATATTCTGACTAAATATTGGTCTCGGTCGACAAAACCTTCAATCGAGAACCTCTTGGTGGACCCCCTATTCAACTGATATAAGCTGCAACTTTTGATTTTTTTTTATTTTTTTTAAACGCGCAACGGCTATTTTTTAGAAAAACTCGACCGACTGACCGTTGTGAGAGGAGCGTGTCCAAAAAACGACCGTTGGGACTCTCGTTCGACGAATTTGTCGACCAAGAAGGCTTCTGGTTTGCTATAAATAGAGCCCAAAACGGCCATTCTTCTCACCAATTCACAATCTCTCTTCTCTAGCTCCCCTCTAGTGCTTTCTTGTGCAAACTTTCAGCCATTCTCTTCCATAATCTTGCCTTGCTCCTCTTCCATCTCATATTTTCAAGATGGCTTCCTCTTCTTCACGTGGAAAGAAGCAAGTTGTGGCAAGGAAAGGAAGGACGGTCTCTCCGGCTCTGACGATCATCAAAGGCATTCCCTTCAACGACGTTGCTGCCGGAGATCGCTATCTAAAGTTGTCCTCAAAGACTCCTCTTCCTCGACGGCCGGTGGACGTCAACGACTTCATCACTATCGTTGATCTAGATGAGCTCTTTGAGGTGCAACATCTCTCCGAATTTCTTACTCCTTCCTTCCGCTCCCACTCTGCACAAGCTGTAAATGAGTTCCATGCCAATCTAGCCACAAATCATGACCACTCTCACTCTTTCTCCTCTATGGTTAGTGGGTTCGGTTTTCATTTTTCTGAGGAGGATATTCTCAATATGTTAAACATTGATGTAGAAGAGTATAGGGGGTTCATTGACTTAACCACTGGAAATCCCCTTTCTAAACTATCACAAGATGACACCACCATCAGCTTGAGTGACATTAAGAGAACCATCTTTCTACCCAACACATCCTGCCATGACGAACGGGGTACCTATTATGCAATCAATCTAAAACCTGAAGCTAGGATAGTGAACCTTATTGTTTCAACTAATATTTATCCTAGAGCCAATAAATCCGAAGTACCAACCTTTAGAATGTATCTCATTTATGCCATTCTCAAAAGCATACCCATAAACTTCATCCGCCTTATTCTCAAAAACATGGTTGAATTTACAGGCAATCCTCTGTATGCTGACTTTGTTTGCCAAATTACCCAACATTGCCTTAATAAAAGCCTTGAGTACTTAGGATTTAAAAGTGATAGGAAACCTCAAAAGATTACCAAAAATACAGTTGAGAAAATGGGAATTGACTTTGGACATAAAAGGGCTAGGACTGAAGGGGATCCATCCACTCAAGATATTCCTCCACCTCCTACTACTCATAGCCAACCCATTGATAACCTATCCAATAACATTACCTACCTAACTGGGGCTACCTATCACTTAGGAAGACAAATGGACTATACTCATCATGCCATGACCTACATAAACCAAAGAATGCAAGCTCTCACTCCAAATGACCCAGACAATATCCTTATTCACGCTATCTTGGTCCTCTCTACCCTTATAATCCATCTCACAACTACACTCAAATTCCACCTCCACCATCACGTGACCTCTCCCACACCCCAATTCTCACCCATGCAACTTCAAGATATTGCTGCCCACTTCCGTTTTGATCGCGTACCCACCTTCTTGGAAGCTTACGCCCTCACCAAGACAGGTGCACTAGACTGGTAGTCAATGATGAAGTACTATGGCGTTGCTCCTTTCCTTGGAAAGGATCCCGAGGTTGATGTCATTCTGAGATCTTTTCAATGAGGTGTTATCATGTAGTGAGATGCTTGTAATCACTTTGTAGTGGACTATCTTTCTTCTATGCACTTGAGCTTGTTGTCATCATTATCATAATAATAAAAAGTGGTTACTTTGTGGCTTGCATTGGACATCTTCTATACCTTTGCTTTTCAATTTGAGTGTCATATTGAGAGGGAGCATCATATTCAGGGGGAGTACTAATAATAGTCTTAATTATAATGCTTGGTTATCTTTTTGAAATGATAAATGAGGAGAAGTAATATAAATCAAAAACAAATTAAATGAGTTTCATAATCTCTTGGCTTCACATAAAATGTTGTTATATTCCTTAAAGAGTTGGATACTATGTTCCACATCTCTTTGGGAATAACTAGCACACACTCCATAAATAAACAAGAGAATGTCTACATAAGGTAAAACTCAGGTATGAAACTCGTGCTATTTAAATTTCCTTGATTTATATTTTAGAAATGTTTGTCATCTTCAAAAAGGGGGAGATTGTTGGCTAAATTGGACATATTAAACCCTTTGTTTTGATGATGAAAAACATTTAAATCTTGTAGATCTAACTTGTTATTTGAGTGTTTCAGGGATAAACAAATAAGGAAGTGGATAGTTGAAGATCAATACAAATTGGAAGATCAACTTGCTTAGATTACTTTTATTTTCATGATTGTAATCAATGTAAAACCTTCTACAAGTATATAATGTACAAGTACATAGATATCATGTAAATCAAGCGTTGGATCTTCCATATCCACTCACAACACTTAGATTCTCCCCTAAGATAGAATCACAATTACACATTGATACACACACTTAGTAAAGGATTTTACATATTGAAACAGGGACATTCTCGGTCAACAAACTTCTCGACCAAGACACCCTCGGTCGACAAAATTCTCGACCGAGAACCACCTTAGTCTAACACATAAGCATTGATTAATGACCTGCGCATGTAACCCTAAATCAACCCTCGGTCGACAACTTTTTCGACCGAGAGTAGACATTCCAGCAGGTTCTATAGACGTTAGACTGAGCTAGAAAAGTGGTTAAGCTGGAAATGAATGCTGCAATACATTCACTCCAAACCCTCCCTCGGTCGAAAAAATGCTCGACCGAGACACGCTCGGTCGACAAACTTCTCGACCGAGACAGGTTCTGTACTGCACTTTTCAGCACTAAACA